>CM023536.1:27441308-28641308 GCA_013350335.1 Chimonanthus salicifolius
GACGCTCCCGCTCTCTTCCACTTGTTTATTTATAAAAAAAAAAAATAGACTCTGTTTTTTGAAAGGTTGGAAAAGGGCGGGGCGTTACAACTGGAACCCCTCAATTGATCGAATAAGTCATCGATTCGAGGTAAAGGGCACTTGTTCTGGACCGTTAGCTGATTCAGCTTCCGGTAATCCACACACATTCGGAGTGAACCATCCTTCTTCTTTACAAACAACACTGGAGCTCCCCAAGACGATGTGTTGTTTCGGATGCAACCCAGCCTGAGCAGTTCATCAATCTGCTTATTTAATTCTGACATCTCTGCTGGTGTCATTCGATAGTGTGGTAAAGACACTGGTGAAGTACCAGGATACAGCTTGATTTCAAAGTTGATCTCCCTCATAGGCGGTAAACCAGGGAGTTCCTTTGGAAAAATATCTACAAATTCTTTCACAATTGCCGGAAGTTCAGTGATTGGTGCCTTGTTTATTATGATATTATTCAATACCAAATAGTTCAACCCATCTTGTAGTCTGCTCTGCTTATCTGCATGAACCACATGTTGCTTTCCCTCGGGTGACCAAAATGTCACTCTTCGGTGATAACAATCAATGTTGGCCTGGAATTTAGCCAACCAGTCCATGCCGAAGATTATATCATACTCAGTCATGTCGAGTACCAGATAATTGAACTCAAATCTGAGTCCAGCGAGTTCAGTATTAACTGCCGTGTATATAAGTCCCAATGCCGAGTCTCCGACAGGGGACACAATTGTGAGTGTTGTGGCTAATTTTTGAACTAAGGTACCGGTAGCAGTTATAAATGATGCAGCTATGAAGGAGTGTGAAGCTCCAGAATCAAATAGTGCATATGCATAAGAACTACTCACTACCGCCATACCTTGAATTACTGAATGATCCTCATGCGCTGGAGGTACTAAAGAAAACAATCGTCTAGCTCCAGTAGGGTTAGGCACCCGTCTTGCCTGGTTATACGTCCTGCCTCCTAGGAGTTAACTAGTCTGGCCGGTGGACGGAATGATCCCCTTGAATATGAAAGCTTGTTGAGCTTTGGGCAGTCTTTCTTAAAGTGACCTGGCTGATCACAGTGGAAACAGCTGTTCACTCCTCTAGAAGCCTGAGTGATTGCTACAGATTGAGAGGGCTGGTTGGGGCGAAAGCCCCCAGTAGATCCAACAGATGGTGAGGGTCTGCTAAAGTTCGGTCTGAACTTCTTGTTAGGCTGATACGTGCCCCTCCCACTCTGTGCTCGACGGTTGTCAACTCGTGTGAACTTAGCCAATTCCTGCTCAACAATGGTGGCTTTGCTGACCACTTCCCGAGCGTAGATGCTTTGAACACGGTCACTCTGGCCTTAATGTTTGGCCGCAACCCACGTTCAAACTTACGAGCCCGCCGGTACTCCGTATCCACTATGTAGAACGCATAGATTGATAGACTGAGGAATTCCTGGTGGTACTCAGCTACTGTCATCGAGCCTTGCACTAATGACATAAAGGCTTGGATCTGGCGTTCCTTTTCTTCTTCCGGGAATAATGATCTAGAAACGTCGCTGAGAATTGCTCCCAGGTCATACCAGTCCTTTCCCTTTCTGGCACAAGTGCTGTTGTTTCTCCACTACTTCCCACCACTTACTAGCATCATCTGTCAGCTGTGATGTAGCCAATAGAATCTTGTGGGCATGACTCTTGATATTCAGCAAAGTCAATATTTGGGAGATTTTCTTCAACCAGTTCTCCGCTCCAACAGGCCCTTCTCTCCCCTTGAAGTAAGGAGGGCGTTGTTGTTGAAAGTCTTTGACCATGTTCCGGTCATTAGCTCACTCGTGCTTCCACCTCCATTCATATGTTGTGGAGGACAGAAGTAACTACTGCTTGTACCAAGCTCTGTAGTTCATGCGGCACATGTGGTATAGTTACGTTGTTGTTGTTGTTCCTTTCTTCTCCTGTCGAAATGAATATTCACTATCCTCCTCATCTCGCCGAGAATACCGATCGTCTTTCTCATTGTACAATTTTTCTTTATCATGTACTGATTCTCCTTATCATGTACTGATGGTTCCTTGTCATGTACGGATTGCTCCTTCTCATGTTGTGTTACCTTCTTCTCATGTACAACTTTCTCTTTCCCTTAATCGTCTTGTCGAGTCTTTCTTTTTGGAGCCATTTCGCCAGAGCCAATTTGTAATACTTTCTCCTTCCCTTTTTGATTCTGTAAGCTCTTTCTCGTTGGAGCCATTTTTTTTTTTCCTAATTCGTGGAAACATTATTGGCTTAGGTTTTCTTCGCAACATACATTAAATGCTATAAATCCTCATAGAATCATAAAATTTGCATATTTTATATATATTCATAATTTCATCTTTGTACAAGGGTTGGTAGGGTTAAACAAACCCTATAAAGAACAAAATGCACCCTTACAAAAATATTCCCCTTTCCTCTCACTTTTCTTTCTAACTCTTAGCCTAATCTTTCGTGGAAGATCCTACATCATCAGCGAACATAAATTAATTATCAGGGCATGTCATCGACATGTGACCCAGTACTCCACATGTCAAGTAGGGTATTATCCCCGGTCCTCCAATTTAAGGACAATTAGTCCTTGCCTTTCCGTGCCCATGAAGTCCACAAGCCGGGCAAACTACCTCCAGAGGGTGGGGACAATATGTACAGCTGTGCCCATCCTGATTGCACAACTCGTACATATAGTGGGGATCTATCTCCCCAACCGATTCCATTATCAAAGGAATATCTTCCACAGGATCCTTCGGAAAAAGTGCTAGATCCACTTCATCTTCCTCGGGAGGTCCCTCCTGAAAGTCCATGTTAACTTCCATGTTGGAGTTGTTGGAAGCAGACACTAAATCTACGGGATTGCTAGGGGTTCCTCTGTCCCACAACTCCGTATACTCCACGTTACTCGACATATCTGTATCATAACATAGAACTCATAAATAATCAACAGCAATTCTAATAAAACCAATCTTGGTTTGGGGAATTTTTTATGTATCATATCATGCATTATGTTTGGGGAAATTGCCAAATCTTCACACTTTGTTTTCTTTTGTTTCTGGGGAAATCTCTAAATTCTTGTTGTTTGTTTCTCAATGTGGGAATATCAGGGGAATGCATCCTACTTTGCTATGTTTGATATGTCCAGTTATGATGACTGTACTTTACTTTGCTATCTTTCATTGTCGTTCTCAGATTGATTGTTCAGTCTGAGTCAATCGAAGTAAATTAATCCGGCCCCTAGTCAGCGGACTCCGAAGAGTCGATCAGTTGGGATTCTTATCTGTCAGTGGACATGAAACCGTCTTAATCTTATTTGGATGATTCAACTCCCGTTTGGCTCTGATACCAACAGTAACGCCCCGCCCTTTCCGAGATTCAGAGTCTAATTTTTTTTTTTAATAATAATATAATAACACCGGAAGAGGGCGGATGACGTCACAACGCGAGTTAAGTTCGGACTTCCAATGTCCGACCCTTAACTGGCCACCCATGTGTGCATGGACTAAACCGTGAATAACAATCCACACATGGAACTAATCAAGTCATGTGGAATAAAACTAGACCAATTGCAGAATTAAAACTGAATAGATAGCAAGTACAAGTCTCCCATTAAAACTGCTTAAACCAAGCATCCAATATCAAACCATAAACAAACCATAGCAAAGTTACTAGTTATTACATATCCATAAAATGTAATTCAAATGACAGTAAAATAGAAGTTCATTCCAACACTCAAGCTCTTAAGCTTGGCTCCCCTCCTGGTCCTCGACCTTCTCTTTCCCTTTTCCTTTTCCTGCATTATCCTCTAAGGATAGAATTAGGGCGTTAGATCAACGTGCCCAGTAAGTTTTCCGATCAAGGCTACCACATGGTTAGTATATAAAACATGCATATATCATAGTATATGACCAACAAAACATCTGAAATCAATGCTATGTATGTAAGTGCAAATGTAATGAGTCTCATCCATCACAAGTATACATAGCTATCACTTGATGGGATTCTCACGTCAAGGTAATCCAGAGTACTCCACATTTCCTCTGAATAGAACTCTCATGTCTAGGTAATCCAGAATACTCCTCATTTCCTCTGGATAGGACTCTCATCATTAAGTTGTTCCATAATCATCACCCCATGCCATGCATAAGATGTCAATGTATATATATGTCATTTGTAAATATATATCTCATCATTCAAAACCAATTTGAAACATAATAACAATAACAACATATCTCATAAAAACATGATAAAACCAAATATAACAGTGGTTACAAGTAGGTAGGAAACCTACTGAAACTTTGCTTAAGTGTCCATTCCTTTTTAAGCTTCACCCGATCACGACTCGCACGCCGTTCAACTTCTGTTTCCTTGTTTATACAACAGCAAGTTAATACTTAATCTTCTTGATTTCTAATCAAGTTTAGATCCCATAAACCATCTTATGGGGTTCGGCCATACTCATGGCCGAACCTCACCCACTATAATTTGATCTCTATTTTTTATTTAATCCTCATTAAAACATCTCATTTTACAAACATACCTTGGTAGGGTTCGGCCATACAACATGGCCGAACCATACCACTTTCGTTTGACCCCTCTTTCAAGTCCTTTAATCCTTCTCTATTCATTTTTTGCATTATTACCTGTATTTACAGCTTTGCCACTAGACTTAAACCATATTAAAACCAAGTTCCATAAAAAACCACCTTAGTGGGGTTCGGCCATATTACTTGGCCAAACCGCACCAATCCAAATTAGGTCTCAATCCTTCAAACCCCCAATCATGACATATACCTCTTTCTATGGGGTTCGGTCATACTCATGGCCGAACCCAATGGATCATCCTTGGTTCTTTTATCCGTTCCTCATACTTCACCATTTAATCATATTTTTAGACCTTTTGAAAATATTACAAAGCCAACAATAATTTCTACCCATATACTTGAATCCAAATACCCATTCAATTGTCCATGGGGTTCGGCCATACACATGGCCGAACCCAATGGTTCCCTTGGTTCAATTATTCCATCATTTGTACATAACTTAGGCTCAATACTTTTAGCCATAATAACCATATGGTTCAGCCATCCCATGGCCGACCCAAAACAGTAACCATACCTCCATTTAAATCACATAAAAGCCCCATAATAGTGTATGGTTTTTATCTCTCAAAAACCATCACAAATTACCATATAATTATCATATCATTTCATGGGGTTCGGCCATCCCTATTGGCCGAACCCTTTGGCCCATGATTTGAATCTCTTTAACATATAATTTGTGTCTCATTAAAACATATAAAACTCCATAGTATTGCATCGTTTTTAGTTTTCAAAAACCATCAAATACCCAACTAACTTCATGGGGTTCGGCCATCCAAAATGGCCGAACCCAATGGTCCATTTTTTATCATTTTAAACCACCTTTACCCAAGGTTTAAACCCTTGATGAACCCGACCATTCCATGGCCAAATCATGACATTCAAATCCGTGATTTAAAACCCTTTCTACTTGCATCTTAGGTCCAATTAAAACATCTAAAACTGTCCATCATTTTGCATGGTTTTTAACTTAAAAAACCATCAACATAACCATATTATTTCATGGGGTTCGGCCATCCAAAGTTGCCGAACCCTATGGTCCAAGTTTTCTATCTTTTAAACATCATTATTCATACTCTAAACCCTTGGTAGATTCGGCCATCCCATGGTGAAATCATGTTCCATTTAACCAATTTTATTAAACAAAATTCTATGGAGTACTTACAAATTTTCTAAGCCTCTCCTCTTGCCTTTGATCCTTGCTTTCTTCCCTCTTGCTTCCTTCCTTCTTTGTTCCTTAGTCTCTAGCCGAATATGTGCTTGATCAATGGTGAAAATACCAAGAGCTGGTTCGGCCAAGAGGGTATGTTCTTGAGAGAGAGAGAGAGAGAGAGATGAGAATTCAAAGGTCTTTGCAATGTAGGATTCGGCCAAAGGATATGGTGTTTTGTTTTTGTTAAACAACCCTTGGACCCTTCATTAGTCCTCATCAATCCTTGATCAAACCAAGGAGACATTTGGTGCCAACCAAGGCACCCCTTGGGACTCCCAACGTTGGAGCTTTGGGTTTCCATATGAGATGGAAACCCTCCAAATTCCCCATGAGATTTTTATCTCATTTCATTAACCTTATGCATGGGAAACACTCCATGCCATCAACGTGTTTGGTGGTGTTTGAGACCAAGACAACTCCTTCATCTCCCATTTGACTCAATGTAAATACAATGACCCTTTGGTTTCCAACTCAACTCACCCAACTCATTAGCCCAACTCACCACACTTAATGCCATTCATTTAATGCACTTGAGTCAACTCCATTATTTGATTTAATTCCAACTCACTTCAGTCCCAACTCAACCTGATTTAACTCATATTTGAGCTCACTTGAGGGTCCACGTGGTCAACCATGGTCCACATGGTCAACTCGACCCATTGGGTCCCCATTTAGCCCATGGATCCAATTTGACGCCATGACCCATTTATGGGTGGTTTACCCATTTAAATGTGATTTTCATATTTGCATCAAGCCTACCCATTTATGCTCCATTTAATTTCAAATCAATTCAGCTTAACCATAATAAAATTGAGCTTACCCAATGGTCAAATAAGTCCACCATGACCCATTGGGTCCCAATTGTGTCCTTTGACCCAATTAACCATTTTGACCTAATTTGATGTACATTACCCCTTTACTTAAACTTGATCCTTATAATATGTTCATAGGGTCTTAATTTGAACAATGGGCCCCACCATTTTCTCATTTACAATCACATCTATTAAATTGACCATTCCAGTGGCATTTTCGTAAATATTTATATCATTTGAGAAATTGGGGTGTTACATAACGTGGAAGTCCTCACAACCACCAAGCTTATCTCATCATCAATATATATGCACATAAACAGAACCTCCCATACATGCACATAGTATCATGATCACGTATGACAACACAAACATGTTCTGACATGACATCAATATCAACATACATTATCATGCGGTTAACGACACATAACGATACTTAGGCTCATACTTCTATATCCAACATACGATTACATTTACATTTTATGCATAAGCACGCAATAAGTCACAACCTCTTCCAACTTTCGTATCCACATCCATCATAATATCATACATGTGTTATGATTAATCACAAACATGTTTTCAACAACCCTCAAGCATCAATAATCATTCATTCAATCAAATTTTTCCATTATTCACATACAATTAATATGGGTGAACCCGAACGGATCCCTTGCCACAGGTTCATTTCAATGGTTCCCTTACCGAGTGCCTTAATAAACGAAAGGGTCTCATCCAGGGTCACTCACTGCCCAAGGTTATAGGTTAAGAATGCAAATGCATGCTAAAACAGTGATAAGTCCCATCACCGCGTGTGTGGAGTCAAAAGTCCAAAGCGAGCAAGCGACTTGTTTGGGTTGAAGGGAGTTCAATCTGTAGAGACATGGAAGAACGAATAAGTAATTAAGACAAAATAGGTCAAGAAAAGAGGCCGAGAGAAAACAGGCCTAAAACTGGGCCGGGCCCAAAACGGGCCAAACTGGGCTGGGTCTAAAACGGGTCGGGCTTTAAAAAGGGCTTTGAAAAAGGGCCGGATCTAGAAACTGGGCCGAGGTGGATTGGCCCGAAAACGTGGGCCTGCCAGACATGGGCCGAACCGAGTTTGGGCCCGGTTAGGATGGATTGGGCCTGGTTCGGGTTGGGCCAAACTGGGTCGGGTCGGGCCGGACCAAGTCTAGGTCGGGTCGGGTCAGGTCTGAGCCGAGTGGCTGAGTTGCCACTCCAGTCCAAGGGCCGGGTTGACTCAGAACCAACTCAACTGAGTCGACTCGGCACTAGGCCGAGCAACTCAGTCACTAATGAGTCGGGGGGGGGGAAAACCAGGGAAATCCAAGAAAGGGGGAAAAGAGGGAATGAAAGGAAATCGGGGAAATACTAAGACGATGAAGAAGGGAAAACCATGAAAATCCAACAAGGGAAGGAAATCTGAGAAAGAAAAAAAAGAAAAGAAGGGGAAACCGGAAGAAATCCCGAAAAAAAAATTTGAAGAGAAGGAGAAGAGAAAATTTGGGGAAAAATGGAAATAGGCCGGTCGAAGGTAAAGAAGAGAGAAAGAAGGAAACCGAGAGAGAGAGGGCTGTCGTTGGGGAGCGGCGGCACTGTAGACGGCTATAGTGTAGCAAAGAAAAAGAGAAGTTTAAAAGGGGTAGGGTTTAGGGTTTTGCCTTTTTTTTTTTTCAAATGAAAAGAAAAACTCAAAGAAAGAATCCGAAATATCTCGGGCGAGAAAACGTGTGACTTTTAAACAAGTTTTCATGACCATTATGCAATAATCATAAAATTACCAAAATGCCCTTCGAGTTCCCGAATTCAAAAACAGGTAAAATGGGCCCACCATGGCGCCCACACTCTCTTCATTGTTACCAAGGTCCCTAAAACAACTCAGAGATTCGGAAATCTCTTCGAAAATTAGAAAAATTCGGGACAGGTCATTACACTAAGTGCATCAGCAACCTTATTTACCTTGCCCGAATGATAGTGAAGAGCGAAGTCATAATCTTGGAGGTACTTTATCCATCTTCTCTGTCTCACATTAAAGTCCTTCTGATCAAACAAGTATTTCAGACTCTTATGGCCAGAGTATACTTCAAATCTTTCTCCGTAGAGATAGTGTCGCCAACGTTTAAGAGTGAATACCACTTTTGCCAATTCAAGATCATGTATGGGGTAATTCCGCTCGTGGATTTTCAATTGTCGGGAACCGTAAGTCACTACATGTGGACCTTGGGTAAGGGAACACCCAAGTCCTTCACCTGACGCATCACAGTATACTTCATACCCTTTACCTCACTCTGGGAGGATTAAGATAGAAGTTGTTATGAATCTTATTTTCAGCTTTTCAAATCTTCTGTTGCACGGATCTGTCCATTTGAATTTGACTCCTTTTTTAGTCAATCGAGTGAGTGGGGCTGCAATTTTGGAGAAATCTTGAATGAACTTAAGGTAATATCCTGCCAACCCAAGGAAACTTCGAATTTCTGTAACATTCTTTAGAGCTTTCCAATCTCTTACTGCCGCTACCTTTTTTGGGTCCACTGTTATCCCTTCTGCTGTCAAAACATGTCCCAAAAAGTTTACTTCGGGCAACCAAAATTCACACTTGTTTCTCAGTGTGTTCAATACAATTCACAAGTGTTCAGCATGTTCTTCGTCACTTGTGGAATAAATGAGAATCATCAATGAAGACAATTACAAATTTATCCAGATGTGTCCAGAAGATCCGATTCATCAAATCCATGAACACTGCCGATGCATTTGTCAGTCCAAAAGGCATTACCACATACTCGTACAGTCCATATCAAGTTTGAAGGTTGTTTTCTCTATATCCTCGTCCTTGACTCTTATATGATGATAGCCTGACATGAGATCTATCTTAGAGAAGTGAGTGGATCCTCTAAGTTGATCAAACAAGTCGTCAATCCGGGGTAGAGGATATTTATTCTTGATGGTGAGTTGGTTTAATTTTCTATAATCTACGCACATTCGTAGAGAGTCATCTTTCTTTTTGACAAATAGTGCTAGCGCTCCCCACGATGAAGTGTTGTGCCAGATAAATCCCAGTTTAAGTAAACCATCAATTTGGCACTGTTCTAAAGTCCAGAACAGAGGGTCAGCTACATGTGTAGATATATTAGGAGGGCACGTGGTGCAGTTGCAAACTAGCGACTATCCACCTGTGGGTGTTTCCAGATTGAATTAAGACAGAACAGAGTGACAACAAGTGGGGTTGTTAAGAGAGCACAAGTAACGACCCATCCCGCTAGCATGATATTGTCCGCTTTGGGCCTCACACACGGCCAACACTGCTTTCAATTGGCTAGCCAACCCAATATTGCTCTAAAAAAGCCTCGTGCTAGAAAGAAGGAAGGCTATCACTTATATACCAGGAAATTTCCAATGCAACTAGCAATGTGGAACTTTTTTTTTCCATAGGCACGAGGTATTACAATCTACCCCCTTAAAATCAGAGTCGTCCCCAGCTCTTCACACACAACAACCAAGCCCACACTCTCAGGCAGAGAGTTGAACCATTCTCTGATACCATTTGTAACGACCCGTCCTGCTAGCATGCTTTAGGCCTTGCACACGGCCCGCACGGCTTTCAATTGGAGGCCCAACCCACTGTTGCTCACAAAAGGCCTCATGCTAGAAAGATGGAAGGCTATCACTTATATACCAAGGAATTTCCAATGCAACTAGCAATGTGGGACTTTTTTTTTCTCCATAGGCACGGGGTATTACAATATACCCCCCTTAAAATTAAAGTCGTCCCCGGCTTTGTACACACAACAACCAAACCCACACCCTTAGGCAGAGAGTTGCATTGGAAATTCCCTGGTATATAAGTAGTAGCCTTCCCTCTTTCTAGCACGAGGCCTTTTGGGAGCAACAGTAGGTTGACTCGCCAATTGAAAGTCGTGCAGGCCGTGTGTGAGGCCCAAAGCGGACAATATCATGCTAGCAGGAAGGGTCGTTACAACATAGTGGTGTGAAAATTCTGAGAAGCCAAAGGGAGGAAAAACAGATTGTGATGTGCTAATCTACCAAGTGAGTACAAGAATTGCAACTGCAAGTGGAGCAAAGTTGAGAGCGGCCATGTGCAGAGAGGTGCAGTACAGGATCATGTCTCAAATTATCTCCTAGAATTAATGGAATTCTCGCCAAGGTGGAGATTGTTGAGGGCAGTGGCTCAAATTCCACCGTGTCCTAACAATTAGGAATTTCACATGGCATACAAGAGATATGCATGAAGGAAAATTAAGAAGTATGGCATGTAGATTATGTATGTCTTGTATGCATGAAGGAAAATTAGGAAGGATGGCATGTATTATCTCTCACATACAGGATATATATCTTGAGAGAAAAGATAGGATCTACACGACATTGAAGAGAAAATTAGCCATGGGTAGAGACGTATCTAATGTGACACGGCATAGAGAAGATTGCCAACGTGTATGAGTCTAGATAGAGGGACTTCTATATATGTAGGTGTGGGCTTCATGGAAGCCTTGCCTTGTGCCGCATGTGAAGAGGGCCACATATGGCCGCCTGCAAGAGAGCGTGAAACTCGAAGGAGACATCAAGAGAGGGAAGCAAAAGGACGGCCTTTGGCCTTGGGCCTCTAATGGCCGCATACATGGAGGTATGCATGGTGGCACACTCATGCTAGAGGTGTGCATGGGTGTCTGAATGGTGTCGACAGAGAAGCGCACAGGAGAGCGAGACAAAAGAGGGGTTCTTTTGGCTATGAGAGTGGTAAGATGAGATGGGTGTACAAAGAGCTCGGGACTTTGGGTTTTGACTGTAACTCGGGGGAGTTATTTATCTTGTACATGTATTCTTTCTCTCTTATGTAGTGAAGATTTATGTCGCTCCGTAGACGTAGGTCAGGTGGGCCGAACCACGTAAAATATTGTGTCTTGTACTATAATTTTATTCCTTTAGTTATTTCTTTATTTTCGTTAAAATTCCTAACAGTTATTTCTATTTCTATTTTTAACATATGGATTGTTATGATTAATTAATAAATTTTCTTTACTTGGTTCCCCAACTTCTGAATCATAAAATACTACCAATTTGATAGAAGTTGTAAAAAAAAAACCTTCTTCTGAGAATGAAACTCTTTTCTATATATAAATCCATTCGCGGTTCAGTTATGATTGCACCAGAATGACGACAAAAGAAAGAAAATGCAGCTTTCTTCCACATAAGCAAGTACAATTATAAGTTTATTATAGTCTTCAAAGCTAAGTTTGATTAAACTTTTCTAGTTACAAAGTACAAATGAAACCTTAGCTACCGGACATAATCAGTACAACCAAATTCATAAATAATTTAATTAATCCTTAGAGCTACCATAAAAAATTCATTTAGGTTGTAGCAATTGGGCCCAAATTCACATACGTTTCCATGGTCTTCATGGCTTCGAACCTTGGCTCCTTGGCCAGGAACTTTTGTCCCGCGTAAAGCTTCATGTAGTCCTCAAATACAAACTTGGGATACACCTCCTTCTCCTCTGCCTCTTTTTGAACTAACATGGGCGCCGGAAAGATGACAGCATCGCTCCCAGGGTTGTAGAAGGAAGCGATCGACATGCGGTTCCCATCTGTCTGAGCGACCACACGGTGCATCACACTCTTATATTTACCATTGGTGATCACCTACATAAATGAATATAATTCCATTAGATAATGCATTATAAATAATTTAGAAGCATTTTTTTTAGATAACATAGATATTCCCATCCACATTAAAAGTAAAACTAATTTCACCAGACATGTATAAACCTCAAAATCCACACTTCAGTTAAATCTAAAGAGAGTAGTTCATTAAAATTGAGTGTGAATAGAACTCAAATCTACCCTTTCGTAAAACTAGTATGTTGACACCTTCATTTAAAAGTTATTTTATAATCATCATTGTTGTTGTTTTCTTGCTTAGTGGATCATGGTAGCTATTCGCCCACAGTGGGTTTGTTGTTCTCATCAAGTAGTTCTAGTAGGTGTCTTATTGGATTCCACCGCTGACGACAGCACCATCCCAACTCATTGGCGTGATATAATGGTGTTGGAGGCACGTCCCACTTGTCACTTTATCGCTGATTTGTAGTCTGCCTAAATCCTAATTAAGGCAAGGTTTAGTTTGTCTTTATCTAAACTCGTACATCACATATAGTATTAGTTTTCCATTTTCAAGAAAGATCAATTCTTCTTTCCCATCCGATTTTGTAGTAGAATAATCTCCAGCCTTTCTCGTATTGTTGGTTTTCTTCTATTCTTAGTCCCAACTCCCAAGAAGATGGTGAGAGTAGATTTGTTTTGGTTTTGGTCTTATGGCCTTGATTCAGTCTTGATTGGCTTGGGAGGGCTTGCTGCCTGTGAGTATCTTTGATTTTCTAAACTAATTGAAACCCACCCACTTGGAATTATAAAAATTAGCTATCATCGGCCTGGGAATCTATGGATCAAATCTATGTGAAGGTTTATAATAAAGAATTATGAGAATAATAAGAGAGGAAATTGGATTATATTTGTGGTTTTAATAACTATAGCCCATGTATAGAATTTCGAAATGTCAAATGACGATTGCGTCATTGGTTTGAGAAAAAAATAAAATGCTCTAACAAGGGGACATCTCCCTGCAGAAGAAGAAATTATTACATGTAAATATCTTCTATCTATTTTGATTGAAATTAAAGTTTTAAAATGTGAAAAATTTAAAATGGGTGAGGAAGGTGTAGTTAGTTCCTCACTCGCATGTCATTACTTCTCTTATTTTAATGAATGAAAGATAGTGCCTCGACTCCACCAAAATGTTGCAACTTGCTCAAGGCTTTTACAGTGTCTTTTGCAAAATTCTCGTTATACATCATGCCTCACTAATTATTAAATGCTTTTACGTATTGACAAGATAGAAGCAACATGATATATGTATTCTTTTAATGTATAAAAGAGATTCCCCTGTACGAGAAATTAATGGAAAATAGCAAAAGAACATCTGAACTTTAGATATGTAACAGAAGAAAAATGAAAGAGAAGTGTAGCGGAAAGGTGAAGGGAAAGTGATATAGTAGGTGAGGAGAGAGCAGCAGACCTCAAGCTGGTCACCAAGGTTGACGACGATGGAGTGACGCATGGGGGGCACGTCCACCCACTGGCCGTCTTTGAGGAGCTGTAGGCCGCTGACTCGATCGTCCTGGAAGAGCAAGACGATGCCGCCGGCGTCGGTGTGGGCGCGGAGCCCCTTGATCAGCTCCGGGCGCGGGCAGGGTGGGTAGTTGCTTACCTTTGTACCATAGGTGGGTCCCTTGGCCCCACAGAATGCCCTCTTCAGATACCCCTGCTCCAATCCCAGATTCTCGCACAGCAGGTCCAGCAGCTCTTCTGCCAATACTTCCAGCTTCTCCGCAAATTCTTTCATTAGCTTTCTGCACCGCAGCCCAGTTAGCCGGTTAGGTTCCATTAATTTCATCTCATTTCCAGATTCCAATATGTTCCAGATCTAATTACCATTTCTATTTTTATTTTATTTTTGAAAAAAAAAAACACTTAGGAATGGAATTTTACATGGGCACGGAAAAGATATTTTAAAAGGGTGTCAACAGCAGGTCCTGTTAGTTTCAAAAGGTCACCTGTAGTCGTCGCTGAGATCTGGGATGTCGGAGATGTTGGAGACAGGGCGGTGACGCAGGTAGAAGGTGCTTTCCCAGTCCATGTCTTTGATGTCGGAGACGGCACCTTCGAGAGCCTTGCTCGCAGTTGACTCCCTAAACCTCTGCTCCATGCATTTCCTGTAGTGTTCCTTCGTCAGTCTCTCCACCTCGTCCATAAACTCCGGCGAGATGCTGTGATTTACGAGCTGCCATGCATCAACATAATGTTAGTATCCCTCACTTGCAATCAATCACACCCACAAAATGTTTGCTCATTCTTAGGGCTGGTTTGGGCGGAATCTAGCTGAAAGGCTTCCATATTGTATCAGATGGTAAGACATACTATAAAATCAAAATAATTGAATATTTGGATAGATAACAATTGACACTATCCAGCCGCCCAAAATTTGACCCATCAAATTTTTCTATCCTTGAATTTTTATTTTTTAAATTAAAATAAAACTACTGAATAAATACAGGACTCAATTCATTCTAACAAATTAATAATAATGAAGATAAATCAAATAGACATTAATTTTGAAATTATCACTGTGGGGATTCGAAGCTAGTCCATCCGGTAGATGCTAGTTTCGCACCCTATGCTAATAGTATACTAGAGAATATGCTTATCATGTTAGTCGAGCAGTAAGTAGAGCAGAGGGAAAGTTTGGTGGTTGGATTTTAGGTACCTCAAAGAAACCCCAGTTCTCACAAGCATCTTTTATGAGCTCCATTGTGGTTGCTCTCTCTTCTCCCTTCAGCTTCTTCATGCTAATGACTGGGAAAAACTCCATTTCTCCTGTGTAAATGGGCCGCTGAGGAAAAGGAAGTAGAAAAGCGTCCTGGTTGGGTACTATTATTATTGTTGATAACTTTGGCAGACACAGAGAGGGAGGGAAGAGAGAGAGAGAGAGAGAGAGAGAGGAAGAAGTTTGTTTATCTTGTTCTTCTGATCCACATTTGGGTGTTCGGATGGCAATTTATAGGCGTTCAGAAAAATTATGGAAAGGAAAGTGGGTAGGGAGACCGTAGACTAAGAGGTGAGAGACGTAAGGAGGAGGAACTTCCCCTTTAGAATTGGAATTGGAATTGGAATTGGAATTGAGATGGTGCCCACCAAGTGCGCTATGATCTGAATTAATTCTTCTTTTATTCTTTAATCATTCCTTTTCCCTTTGCTTCACTTGTTGCCGCTCCTCCATCCTGGTCTGGTCTGGTCTGGTCCATGGGTGGAGGAGTGGGGCCACGGCGGCGCCCATTTCGGGTATTTTCCTCTCCTCCCCGCTTTCAAATTTGACTACATGAAAAATGAGGGGAGGCATGTGCTTCACAATTTTTTCGGCTATTTCGGGTATTTTCCTCTCCTCCCCGCTTTCAAATTTGACTACATGAAAAATGAGGGGAGGCATGTGCTTCATAATTTTTTCGCCCAAATAATGGAACGACATGGATTCCGTGTCCGGTCCGTGAGACCTTTTGTGCCCGTTGTCTGTCTTGGCTGCGATGGGCAAGATTCGGATGAAACAGGTTGCACCTCTCGATTTTATTTTTAAAAAAAAAAAGATTTTCTTAAATATAATATAACTAAAAAATAAATTTCAAAGTGTTAGCACTAAAAAATAATTGAACTTAAAATTCAATTTGTAATCACTTAATTTTAATTGTCGAAGTCATTAAATATTCTTAATTCAAGTATACTTTTGTGTCTTTGACTGTTTATATGAAATAGATAGAAATTGAATTTTGATATGAAATTTAGTTGCATAGTAGTTCTTCAAGTGAATTTCAATTCATGGGGTTAATTTTTCATGTATGCGATAAAAATTTGAGGATGAAATGGACTCAATGTGCCTGCGTGTTTTAGACATTTAATTTTAAATAAAATGAAAATTTAAGTATATTTGTTACATATTTTTGAATTTTTTTGTCTAGTTCAATATATATTTAGTTTTTATTAGAATGAAATTTAATTCTTGTTAATTACTATTTAATACTAACACTATTACAAAACGATATTACAAAAATAAATTGTTATTTAATTATAATTTAATTGTATATAAATTAGTGTAAAATTATGAAAATAATTGCTTTAATTATATTTATAAATTTGTATTATTATCTTTATATTTAAATTTTTATATTATATATTGAAAATAGAATATCGAAATGGCCGAAAACGCTAAAACATTTTGTTACGAAAATAAAATCAAAGAAATTCATGAATAGACTTGACAATTATCTTCCAATTGGTTCCTTGTTTGAGAAAAGGCATACGACTGTGTGGACTGGTCCTTCGTAGGGTATTTGTTTGAGAGGATGGGCTTCAGGAGTAAATGGAGGCGATGGATGAAGGCTTGCGTGGAGGATACAAAATACTCTATTTTTGTCAATGGCTCACCCACCTCACTAATCGAAGCTAATAGAGGCTTGAGACAAGGGGATCCACTTTCGCCCTTCATCTTTACAATGGTTGGAGAAAGTCTAAATAGATTAGTGTTGAAAGCTAGGGACATGGGTATAGTCAAAGGTTTTGAGGTTTGCCATAGTGGTCTAGTTTTGACCCACCTATAATTTGCTGATGATACTCTTTTCTTCTGCGATCATAACAAAGAGGAGGTGTTAGAATTTCGAGCGATTTTGAGATGCTTTGAATTGGTTTCTGGACTTTGGATTAACTTAGGTAAGAACACCTTAATAGGAGTGGGATTGGATGGTTCGGAGGTCAGAGAATGGGCTAATGCAGTGGGCTGTGGTGAGGGTAAGTTGCCCTTCATGTATCTTGGGCTTCCGGTGGGGGGAAACTCTAGACTCAAGAAGTTTTGGTCTCCAGTCATAGAAAAAATAGAAAAAAGATTGATGGGGTGGAATAAGAAATACCTTTCATTTGGGGGGAGGGGTAGAATGACTCTTATTAAATCAGTGTTAGTCAATATCCCCACTTATTTCCTATCCCTTTTCAAAATTCCTAAAGGGGTGGCCAATACAGTGGAAAAACTGTTCCGAAGATTTCTTTAGGGGGATAAGGAAGAAAAAAGGAAAGTTCACCTAATTGGCTGGACAGAAGTTACAATGCCTAAGGCCAAAGGTGGATTGGATATGGTTCCCATTTGGTTAAGGAATGAAGATTTGCTTTGTAAATGGGTTGGCATTTTGGCAAGGAAGTGAATGCATTGTGGGTAAGATTTTTAAAAGCAAAGTATGGAACATCAAATGTCAATGAGTGGAGTTTAGGGGAAGAAGTAGAAAAATCGGGGTCACAAACTCTTAAAGCGTGGTGGAGGATTTGTCAGGGTAACTCAGAAGTGGGGGATCTATTCAGAAAACATTTGCGCCTCTTACTTGGCAAAGACAATCGGACATTTTTTTGGGAAGATGTGTGGTTAGGGGATATGCCCTTGAAGGAGAGTTTCCCGAGATTATTTAGGGCCTCTAGGAATAGGCACGCTTTAGTGGGAGATTTGTTTGATCAAGGGGGGTCATGGCTTTTTTATTTTAGGAGAAATCTTAGAGGTTTTGAGATTGATAGCCTGAATGAGCTTAAAATGTTGCTCAAAGATTTTCTGATGGATTTAGATTGTGAAGATGTGCTTGTTTGGACGGGAGATTCTTCTGGTCTCTTCTCAGTTAAATCCTTAATTGAAACAATTCCCCGAGGTTTGACCAATTTGACAGTTCCTAAGGCTATTTTATGGAAATCCCCGGTGCCCCCAAAGTCCAAATGTTTTTCTAGTGTTGCATGAAGAAGAAGATCCTGACTAGGGTGGAGCTTAGGAGAAGAGGTCTTTTATCGGAAGAGGGTGATGCTAAATGCCCACTTTGTGAGTTGGAGGATAAATCTATCGATCACCTTATAGTTACTTGTCCAGTGACTTGGAGACTCTGGAGTTGCTTCATGGAGCTTTTGGGTGTATTGTGGGTTTATCCTAGTTTGTGGGAGGGGGTTTTGGAGTATTGGTTACTATCTGGATTGAGAAGTAGGAAAAAGATTGTTTGGAACTTGATCCCCTCCGTGTTTTGTGGTCAGTTTGGAAGGAGAGAAATCTTAAGATCTTTGTAAAGAAATAGAAAATATAGAGGAATGAATGAATGGTTCTCCACTGTTAATCAACCTTGGAGACCAATGGTATATTTATATTATTTCATCACCAAAATACTGTATCAATCAAGATAATATTAGATTACAATCAAATCATCATAGAGGGAAATTAGGGATTTCTCTGCTAGAAATCTCTAATTTTGATCAGTCAAGATCTTTGTTGGATTTCCCTGATTTTACTGCTGGAAATCAGCTTCTGATTGTCAATATCCCCCCTCAAATTGAGCCGTGGAGGAGGCCAAAGGCCCAGTTTGGTGGATAACATGTGATGGAGCTTTCGGGGAAGAGCTTTGGTAAAGATGTCAGCAACTTGCGAAGAAGACGGAACAAACTTGGTGACAATAGTGCCAAGAGCCACCTTTTCCCGAACAAAATGATAATTAATTTCAATATGCTTCGTGCGAGCATGAAAAACAGGATGATGATGAGATGCAAGGCTGACATATTATCAGAATAAAGAATTGGAGGGGATGAGAGATGGAGACCAAGATCACGAATAAGATAAGTGAGCCATGTGAGTTCAGCGGCAGCAGAGGCGAGAGCCCGATACTCAGCTTCAGTACTAGATCGGGCGACAGTAGGCTGTTTCTTGGCAGTCCAAGAGATACAGTTACCGCCAAGATAGGTGCAAAACCCGGTGGTAGAGCGGCGAGTTGTAGGACATCCTGCCCAATCAGCATCTGAGAAGGCATAGAGTTGCATAGGGCAGTGAGCCAGAAGACGAAACCCGTGAGTGATAGGCCCATGAATATAGCGGAGAATACGCTTCACCATCTGAAAATGCAGAATAGTTGGATTGTGCAAGTATTGACACACATAGTTGACGCTGTAGGAGATATTAGGACGGGTAATAGTGAGGAACTGTAAACCGCCAACGATGCAACGATAAAAGGACGGATCCTGAAAAGAATCATTATCTATCGAGCTCGAGCGCAACTTAGTGACCATAGGTGTGGAGACTGGCTTGCAACCTCTCATGTTGGCACGTTCCAAGATATCAAAAGCATATTTCATCTGATTGAGGAATAACCCACTAGAGAATGATATAACGGAGATGCCAAGAAAGTAGTGAAGAGGACCCAGATCTTTCATGGCAAATTCCCGACTCAACTGTCCAAGAAAGTCATGAAGCAAGGAAGGGTTGGACCTTGTGATGATAATGTCATCAACATATAACAATAACAGTAAAGTACACTGTTGACCATGATATATAAATAGGGAATAATCGGCGGTGCTGCAAAAGAAGCCCAAGCCCAAAACAAAAGCACTAAATCGGCCAAACCATGCGCGTGGAGCCTAACGTAGGCCATATAGAGCACGCTTGAGTGAACAAACATGGTGTGGTTGCACGAGATCTTTGAAACCTGGAGGTTGCTCCATAAAGACAGGTTCAGTTAAATGCCCATGAAGAAAGGCATTTTTAACATCCAATTGACGAATCTCCCAGCCATGAGCCAGAACAATAGTGAGAATAAGCCGGATCGTCGCAGGCTTGACAACAGGAGAAAAGGTTTCAGAGAAATCAATTCCAGGAATCTGATTAAAACCTTTTGCGACAAGGTGAGCCTTTAATCGGTCTAAAGAACCATCAGACTTGAGTTTGGTTTTGAAGACCCACTTACAATCAAGAACATTCATAGTAGACTGGCGTGGAACCAAATCCCAAGTATCATTGAGAGAGAGAGCTGACAATTCATCTGTCATAGTAGCAGTCTAGCTAGGATGTTTGAGAGCTGAGATAATGGATTTTAGTTCTGAAGGTATTGAATGAGCCAACAAACAATAGTCAGAACTAGAGTACTTTGGATTGGGCTTGAAAATTCCATGACTGCGACGAGTAACTATGGGAGAGCGTGGACCGGCCGGACTTGGAAGAGGATGCTCAGAGAGTGCACTGGATGTAGAAATATCATGAGCAGCAGAAGTCACAGGAGAATTGCGGGGTTGCGGAGAGAGATCTGCAGAATCAGGAGGCTCACCAGCAGGCACTTCAGTTGGAGACTCCAATTCGGTCAGATGAGAACTAGCAGTGAGGGCAGGTGCAATATGTTCGTTCGAAACCATCAATGGGCTCGTAATGGGAGGGCGAAGATCTGAAGTGAATGGAGTACTTGTGTCATAAAAAGTGGCATTGGAATCCATGGCTATCACTGGAGTATCTGTAAGCCTGTCAGAAAACTCAATGAAATCAGTAGCAATATGTGAAGAATTATATAGTGATCCGGGAGAGTGAAATGGGAATATTGTCTCATCAAAAACAACATGCCGCGAGAGATAACCTCGATTAGTGGGTGGATAGTAACAGTGGTAGCCTTTGTAATGTTCACTGTAGCCGAGAAAGATACATGGAAGAGACCTTGGGTCAAACTTCGTCTTATTGTATTCACGAAGGCATGAAAAACATTTACTACCAAAGATTCTGAGAGTGCCATAATCTGGATGTTTATGAAATAACATCGCATATGGCCTTGTCCAATCCAAGACCCGAGAAGGTTGTCTGTTGATCAACCATACAGCGGTACTGAAAGCCTCTACCCAAAACCGTTGAGGTACAGATGCGTGGAGCATCATGGTAAGGCCCAATTCGGTGACAGTACAATGTTTCCGTTCAACTAACCCATTCTGTTCAGGAGTGTGTGGGCAAGACATTTGATATTTAATGCCAAGATCTGATAAATAATTTCGAAATCTGGAATCAGCGATTCTCCACCACCATCAGATTGAAATAGTCGAATTTTCCTGTCAAACTGAGTATCTATGTATTTGTGAAACATGACAAAGCACTGGAAGAAGTCTGATTTGTTCTTAAGTGGATAAAACCATGTGTACCGAGTACATTCATCTACAAATATCACATAATAGCGGAATCGTTGAAAGGATGTTACTGGTGATGGGCCCCACAAATCACTATGAATTACACCAAACGGTTCTTTGCAAAGATTATAAGATTGAATAAAAGGAAGGCGACAGACCTTAGCCATCTGACAGCTATTACATAAAGAATCAACCTTATTGTTACTAGTGCTTCTAATAAGCTTATTGTTTTTCAAAAAATCAACTACCCTTGACTACGGGTGACCAAGTCGCTGATGCCAAATATCATCTGTGGCTGAACGAAATCTGGTTGAAAACAAAGCTACTTCTTCCTTTGGCTTAAGTGCATATAGTCCTCCAGTCCTACTTCCCGGTGCAATCACTGCTCTTGTTTTTCTGTCCTTAATCACAAAGCCACGAGAATCAAATTCAACGAAATAAGGATCATCGGAGGTAAGCTGATTGATAGATAACAAATTCTTTTGAATGGTAGGAACCACGAGAACATTATCTAGATGCATTTTGGTATGCCCCATATCAATGTTTGTGGAGCCAATATGAGAGATATCTAGTGCAGTGCCATTACCAACTAAGACTCGATCAGTGCCATGATACGGAACAATAGATGTAAGCTTACCAGGATCAGCTGTCATGTGAGACGTTGCACCTGTGTCGGGAAACCAAGTCTTGTCAGGGTTATCATTCAAGGAAGTTGCGGCAAGAGCTTGAGTCACATCATCCAGTTGATAGACTTGATTAAACCGATACCGACACTCGAGAGCCGTATGACGTATTTTGTCACAAATCTGGCACCGTACCTCTACAGTTTCTTTAGATGATTTGGCAGAAGAATGCTCATGGGAAGGACGAGAAGAGCCACCGCGATTGTGTTGAACTGATTGAAAACCTCGATGATTGTCACCACTGGTGGAAGAAGATTGAAATCTTCCTTGATTAAAGCCTCGTCCTCGGGAATTAAAACCACCAAAGCCTCGACCTCTCTGAGGACTCCCTCGATTTGAACCACCAGATCGCTCTCCAACAAAAGCCATATTATGGTTAATGGGAGATGAGTTACTTGTGTTGTGAAGATTCTTCATAGTTTCATGACCTTGGAGCAGAGGAACAAGGTCTCAATAAGATGGAATGGGTGGTTTGAGCATTGTAGTAACAAATGACTCATAACCTCTGCCTAGTCCTTTGAGAAGACCAAAGACCTTGGTTCGATCATGAACAGTTTTACCAATTGCAGCCAAATCATCATAATAAGTTTTGAAGATGCGAATATACTCAGATAGAGAGTAATTATCTTTGGAATGAAGTTGGATGCTTTAAAGAAGATAAAATTCTCGTTCCTGCGACTCTTGTGCAAAAGAATCCAAAAGAGCACGCCCAACATCGGCTGAGGTGTCAAGTCCAACAACCAACCCAAGAACTTCTTCGGAAAGAGTGCCAGTAATCCATCCACGGAGGAGCCTATCAGATCTTCTCCATGCAATATAATCAGGATTAGATTTTGTAGTGGTCTCACCACCACTCTCCTTTGAGGAGACAGTAATCAATGGATCGGGCATTTTAAGATCGCCATCCAAGAAGCCAAGCATGTCTTGACTTTCAACAAGACCCACGATTTGGGTTTTCCAAAGTAGAAAATTGTTTTGGGTAAGTTTAAGTGAAACAAAATTGCCGACGTTGAGAGATGATGGATAAGGATAGATGATTGCTGAAGAAGAAGCCATTTTTTTTTTTTGTTTGAATGAGAGATCAGAATCCAAAATTGAGAAGCAAGGTTTAACGCCCCGCCCTCTCCTAGAAATCAGAGTCTAATTTTTTTTTTTTTAATAAAAATAATAGAATAACTCCGGAAGAGAGCAGGCGGCGTCACGACGCGAGCTAAGTCCGGACTACCTAAGTCTGACCCTTAACTGGCCACCCATGTGTGCATGGACTAAACCCATGATAAATAATCCACACATGGAACTAAGTAAAACTTGCGGAATAGACATAACTGATTGTGGAATAAGTCAAATATGCGGAATTATAAACAATACTCAGACTGCTCCATTATCAGATAGCAAAGTACAAGTCAAGTTTGCTTTAACATATAACCTCATTAGACTATTCTCAAACTTAGCATTTATCCACAATAACTTAATTCATATATCCAACATCAAGACTATAATTCAAACCATAGCAAAGATACTAGCTTCGGTGTTTGTTCTTTTTCACTTGATCACGACTCGCACGTCGTTCAACTTCCGTCACCTTGTGATGTAACAATAAGTAAATCATACTATCAATTAAATGTCCGTTCACATCTAAGACCCAGAAACCATCTTGTGGGGTTCGACCATACTTATGGCCGAACCTCACCCATTTTAATTTGATCTCTTTATCCATTCATAATTGCATCATGTTTAAACTTTAGAACCACTAATCATTTCCATGAAATTGATTCATAAAACCCATAGACATGGTCATGGGGTTCGGCCATACATATGGCCGAACCCTATGGATTTCTCATTTGAATCTTTTCGTCATAACTTAGCCATAGAAATCCTATGGTTTGACCATGAAATGGCTGACCCATGACTTGTCCAAATGTTCACTTAACAATTATTTATCAACCATTCAAGATGTTCCATGATCTTTAAATTTGAAACCATTTGATTCAATAAAATAGTCCACATAAAATGATCCATGGGGTTCGGCCATACACATGGCCGAACCCAATGGTTCCCTTGGTTCAATAATTTCCACCTATGTAGTTACTTAGGCTCCACTCTTTTACCAAGTTAGATGCATGGTTCAGCCATCCAAAGGCTGACCCAAAACTCCAATTAAATCACATAAACCTCCATAAGATGATCCATGGGGTTCAGCCATTCACATGGCCGAACCTTATGGCCCTTTTGGTGTAATTCTTCCAACAATTTCATATTATTTATCTACTGTTTCTTAGCCATAAAAACAGTAAGGTTTAACCATCCATTGCCGATCCCATACAATTAATTAATTCCATTTTACAATCCTTTAGCAATCTTCACACATGGTATGGGTTTTATCCCCAAAAACCATACCATTTAATCAATTACATTCATGGGGTTCGGCCATCCAAAGTGGCCGAACTCCATGCTCTAAATTTTCATCCTTTAAACCTCATCATAATACTTTACATCAATACTTAATTCGGCCACAAAATGACCCAATTAACGTATGTAAAAATCACCATAGTTGACATGGTTCTTGACTTTCCAAAACATTAAACTAAAACTTCTCTTTTCATGGGGTTCGGCCAATCAAGATGGCCGAACCCAATGATATATTTTTTTTATCCTTTTGAGCCATCTAATCCAAGGTTTAATTCCTTGATAAATTCAGCCAATCCATAACCCAACATATGACACTCAAAACCATGATTTTAAAACTTTTCAAAACATGCACTTAATCTAACTTAGCAACAAAAACAGTCCATGGTTTTGTCTTACAAAAACCATCCAAATTAACCCATTCTTTTCATGGGGTTCGGCCATCCCCAATGGCCGAACGCTATGATCAAATTTCCATCTTATTTATGAAATACCATCCAAGGTCTAACCCTTGATGGATTCGGCCAAATGATGGCCAAACCATACTTTTTTTACAACTTATTTAACTAAATACTTAAGAAAATATTACCAATTTCCTTTGCTCCTTCCCTCTTGCTTCCTTTCTTTCCTTCTTCCTTAATCCTTTGCCGAAATGGTGCTGGATCAAATGGTGAAACACCAGCAGCTGGTTCAGCCAAGAAGAGATGTTCTTGAGAGAGGGAGAGGGAGATGGAACTCCAAATTTTGGAATGTGCAATCGGCCAAATGAGGTGTCTCTTTCCTTTTTTTGTAATTCAGCCACTTAATCCATTCATTCCCCTCATAAACTCTTGCTCATTTCAATGAGACACCTGCTGCCAGCCAAAGCACCCATTGGCACTAACCAATGTAACCATTCAGCTCCCCATGTAACTCATCCAATTCTCATCCATTTACATTAAAAACCTAGCATGGAAACCACCATAACAAGTCCCCAACGTGTGGGACTTGTTTTGGTTTGTTTGAGACCAAGAAACCTCCTCATATTCCCTTCAACTCTCTGATTTTACAGACCATTTGATTTCCATTTTGACTCACTCAACTCAATGGCTTAACTCACCACATTAAATACCATACATTAATTACAATTGAGTCAACTCATTTCTTAATTCAAAACCAATTCAATTCAGTCCCACTCAACCTGATTTGACTCACCATTGAGCTCATTTGAGGGCCCACATGGTCAGTCGTGGTCAAACTTGATCAACCCGACCCATTGGGTCCCTAATTAGCTCCTTGACCCGTTTTGACAACATGACCCATTTATGGGCTGTTTTAGCCATTTGCAGTTGGTTTTCACATGTGCATCAAGCCTACCCATTTATGCTCCACTTAATTTCCAATCAATTCAGCTTAACCCCATTAAATTTGGGCTCACCCAATGGTCTAATAAGTCCATTATGTCCCATTGGGTCCAATTGGGTCATTTGACCCAATTAACCCTATTAACCCAAATTGATGTACATTACCCATCCAATAAAATTTGACCTTATAATATGTTCATAGGATCTTAATTTGAACAATGGGCCCCACCATTTTCTCATTTAACATCATAATTATTAAATTTACCAATCTAGGGGCATTTTCGTAAATATTCATATCTTTGAGAAATCGGGGTGTTACACAAGGAGCTCTGACTAGTCCGGAGCAGATCTCTTCGGGACTGCGCTGATAAAGTTAAGTGAAATCCAAAATCCACCTCAACCCGGTTGTTGTTTCCGTCGGTCGAGATTTCCTCAACCCAAACGAAATGAAGGAAAAGAGGGAGAGAGCTCTGCCTCTTGTACTTCCTCTTCTCCTTTCACTCTCGTCCTTCAAGCGACGAGATCGTCGCCGGACGGGTATTCTGGGCGATTTGCCGGACTGGATTTCTGGGCTTGTACTTCCTCTTCTCCTTCTTTCACTCTCGGCCTTGAAGCCACGAGATCGTCGCCGGACTGGTTTGCTGAGCGAATCGCCGGACTGGTTTTCTGGGCGATTGGCCGGATTGGTTTCTTGAGCGATTACAGAAGGCAAGAAAGTCGATCAGACAAGACTGAAGAGGATCCACTTCAGTCGACTTGTTGTTCTTGCCTTTTTTTTCTTTTTTTTTCGATGCTTCTTCTTTTCCTTTTCCACCGAGTTTCAAACCTTAGATCTGAATCTTAGATCCGCAGAAAACTTCAGTGAGAATCCAGACGCTGGGCTGCAGCAGCGTGGAATCTGGTCGGGTAGATCTGGGATATGAAAACTGCGGCGACCTCACCTGACGCAGATGGTGTGGGTTCCAAAGGTTCAGATCTGAATCTCAGATCCTTAGAAACCGTCGGTGAGATTCCGGACGCTGGTGTGTAGCAGCGTGAAGAATGAATCTGGTCGGACAAATCTGAGTTTGTTCTGGCTGTGATTTCGACAGCAGATCCGAATCTCGGATCGTTTGCGGCATAGTGGTACGCCGAGCAAAGTGAAGGGCAGCGGATGGTGATGACTTGCAGAGGCAGCGGCCGAGACCAAACAAACCCAGTTTGGTATACAGGACAGGAGCAAAGATGCGAATCCCTATTGATCCGTAGGGTCCAAGATTGTTCAGAAGAAGGACAACCTAGCTCCTGATGCCATAAAGAAATAGAAGATACAGAGGAATGAATGAATGGTTCTCCACTGTTAATCAACCTTGGAGACCAATGGTATATTTATATTATTTCATCACCAAAATACAGTATCAATCAAGATAATATTAGATCACAATCAAATCATCATAGAGGGAAATTAGGGATTTCTTTACTAGAAATCCCTAATTTTGATCAGTCAAGATCTTTGCTGGATTTCCCTGATTTCACTATTGGAAATCAGCTTCTGATTGTGAATACTTTGAAGGGTTGAGACAAATTTTAATGGACTTTTTCATGACGCTAAGTGGAGATTGTGTTGTTGGATTTGTGCTTATAAGGAATTCAAGGATTGACTTGTTCCAAGCATGGGAGGGTTGCTTGATGAATCGTCTGAGAAGCAAGAGGGTGCATGCCATGTGGTCTCCTCCGGTTTGTAGTGTCTTCAAGTTTAATGTTGATGGTGATTCGAGAGGTAAATCGGGTCCGGCTGGGATCGGGGGTGTTCTTAGGGATCATTTGAACATCATAAGCATTATCTTTTCAGAATTTGTGGGGTCAAAGGAATCTAATGAGGTGGAATTTCTTGGTATATGGAGAGCCTTAATGTTAGGGTCTGAATTAGGGGGGGTTAAATTAGTTATTGAGAGTGACTCCTCCAACGCTATTAAATGGGCCAAAGGGGAGAAGCATCCGCCATGGAGGCTGACTACTTTGATGAGGGAAATTAAGGGGTTGATAGCAAGAATGGAGGTCTCATTCTCCCTTGTCAGCCGCTCTGCTAATGGGGTGGCGGATTTTTTTACAAAAAATGGTGTAGATTGGACTACAAGGGACACTTTTCACCTTTCTGGGGGATAATTTACTTGGGTCTGTGTTTTAATGTTGGGTTCATGGGGTGTAAGTTTTTTTGGCTATTTTGAGGCCTATATCTCTTAGGCCTCATCTGTGTTTTCTTACATTTGTATCTTTGTTCTATTAATAAAAATTTTTCACCGTTCAAAAAAAAAAAAATTTGGTTCCTTGTTTGATTCTTTATGCTTGAAATCGTTAAAAGTTAAATATTAAATATTAAATATTAACACGTAGGACGCATGAACTATGCATTGTAAAAACTATTTGTGTAAATTTATGAGTACAAAATCAGTTTGTAATTTTTTATTTCAAAATAAACTTTTTAATTAACAATTTTTAAAAGAAAGTCTAAAAAATTGAAAGTATAGTAAATAATAATATTTGGAAAAAAAAACCTTTTATAGTTATGCTCAGGGAAAAAAAAATATCAATTGATCGTATCGGCTGATATATATCAGTTTTTAGAAGACTATATTTAACGGCCGATACGTATTATATCGGCTGCACAAGCTCAATATCGGGTGATATTCGATATGTATTGATCGATATCGGTGGTTTTTTTTTAAATAAATTTTTAATTTTGCCACTGGGCCCGATCGATATCGGCGAATATCGGTTAAGATATTGGCCGATATTTATGTATTAAGATTTTTTTAAAATGTCCTTTTAATTTCTTTTTCATCTTTTAAACTCACAAATTAAAAAAAAAAAATAACAACTGATATTAATAAAAAATGTAAAAAGTGGAGAGAAATTTCGCGGCCAATATATCGGCCCAAGTGAATGTTTTACCCCTGGTTATGCTATTGTAATTATTAAATTCTACTATTTAGTAATTCATGTATGTTTTCATGATTCGAATCAGTTTGGTTCAAAAAATTTAAAGATGAATAAATTAATCACTTTCCTTTTGGTTAAGCAATTAAACACGTCAATTCGATGGAATTCATTAGTCAATAAGTAGGGGTGAAACATGGGTCAGATTTTAATTGGACTCGTATGATTCGAATTGAGAAATCAAGTGGATTGTGTTTTACATTTTTTAAATTAGAGTTGAGTTGGTTGAAGGAAAAAAAAATTGAATTGAATTAGAGTAAGATCAAGCTTTTTTAAAAGATGATCTGATTCAACTCAAATTGATCCGATTTAACCCAGTCAAAAAATTTAATATAACACTTAGATTAAGTCGGGCCAGTAATTCTGACTAACACTCGAATTAAGTTGGGTCAATAATCTAGATCAAATTAGAGAAAGCAATTTAAATACTAATAAGTAATTCAAATCAAATTTAATATTTTATATAAATTAAATTAAATTTATTAAAACTCACTCCCACCCAAAAGACTTTAAACCTTGTAAATAAGTTTTACTCAATTTCTCACAAAAGCAAAGTTACGTCAGTGGTACATATTCATTGGAGAGAGAAAATCATATTCATTGGAGAGAGAAAATCTCTCGGGTGTGTAGTATGCATTAAATGTGGCTGACAATAATCACTGGCCACGGCTTAATGATTGAAAGAGAAGGGGCAGGACCACGCTCAATTTAGCCATGAACTATTTGCATGTTGCAAGAGGAAAGATAATTGTCTGTGGCTATAGAAAATTTGGAATATGTATCTTAGCTTTGATTTCCTAAATCAAAATTTAATCAGTCTGAAATACATAAATTTAGTGGTCAATATTGGCACATAAAATTTCATATACATACAACATTCTCTTAATTAAAGCATTAAGTATCAATACTCTTCCAATGTCTTTTAAATTTTAAATTCATCTATACCAATTTCAGCCACATGTGCTTTCATATCAAATACTAAAAAAAACTATTTATAAATAGTTTAATTTTATAATTTATGAAAATCGAAGATGTTGATAATTTCATTAACCTTTTTTTCATTTTTTTCTCTCTATATTAGGCTCCTTAAATTGAAATTCACTTCCACAAGTAATGCTCATTCAACTCATTTTCATCATTAAATCAAGTCATTTCAAATGTAAATTATTTCTTAATTGTTTTAATTTAAAATCTTAAAAAGTATCATTATAGCTACTTGCCTTATCTAATAAATTTAAGATAAAAGTAATTTAATTGAACCCATTCAACAGAATGTCTCCTTTCTTACCATATGCCAAAGTTTCCACCATCGTGTCTCCATTTAATCTATTGATCAAATATTTAAATAGAAAACAGATGTAAAATTTAAAAGTTAATAGATAAATAAATATTATGATAATTTAATGAGGCTACTATCACTAGATCAATATCCATATGAGTAATCTTACCATTATATCAAACATCTAAAACTGCAAATATTTATCAACCACATAAGTTTAAAATTCAGAAACTAAGACTTAAAGAATGTAATTGAACTTTTTGTATCAGAAAGTTAGAATCACTTTATATTAAAAAGAATGATGATCAATTTGTATAAGATAGAGTTTCTTAATTTATAAAAACTTAAAAAATTTAATACTGAAGTAATTTATTTGAATAAATTTTTTATTTTTCATATTTAATTTATTAATGAGAACTAAAATGATTATTGATCAAAATTAAAGTATATTTATTAAATAAGTTGAATTTATCCACATTCGTTGTAATTTCGCCCCAAATATCGGGAGGACGAGAGCACAACGATTTCGTACGAGAGCACAACGATTTCGTTTTCTTGCCCGTCTCCCTTTGCAGTCTCCAATATTGAACAATGCCAAGTTGACCATCTGCGTCACACGGGACGCCGGTTTCCTTGCATTTTCTGTTGTGATTTTTGTGTGATCTTATCATGTCATGGCACAACCTTTATTGATTACAGCTTTCTTTCGAAGTCATCCACTCACAAGAACATTGATCGACATTGAAGAAAAACAACTACTCCTTACCTATACACATCACAATGGTGGCTTCAAAAGTTATTAGAGGCCGTATTAATAAAAGGAGTAGTAACAATCATAAATAATTTTAATTTTGTAACTTCTATCAATTAAAAATTTATTATTAAGATCATTAATTTAACTCATATGGTTAATTCAGTTCATATAGATTTTAGGTTTAGACTAGCTTTCTTATTTTATTTTATATAATAGATGATTTTGTGTATATGTGAGAATAGTTTTACCTTCAATTTAGAGTGAGAATATCCACATTATAAAAAAAATGATCTCTTAAAAAAATTTAACTTAAGTTATTCATGTCATCAATGAAATATCTTCTTTTGTTTATCCATTGCTCTACTCAAAGTCCCTAAAGGTTGTGCTAGCGTGACTTGGCAAACATTTCTCCCAATTTATATGAAAAATATAATATGAATTAGCATACATTCATGAAAATCAATTTGGATATTCAATATTTTAAAAAATTTATATCTAAAAGTAAAGTGCATAAAAATATTTTCAACCTTTAAAGGCTAGCAGTATTGCAACGTAGACACTGTAGATTTAAATCGCAACAATGTTAGATAGATAGTCGACTGATATAAATAGTTTGTTAAATAAAAAATAAAGGTAACCCTAGATTGTTGGGATAAATTATTTAAATGAAAATGATGATGATGAGAAAAGTTAATGAAAACTATTTTAATTAGATTAATTAAATATAATTTGAAAACAATAAAAATTTAAAGAAAATTTAAAGGCTGATTCAAATTTTTGAGTTGGCTTGGTTGATCAAACATATATTTCTAATTACTCTATATTTTCAAACGATCTATGACCATCATCTAGATCAAACTTCTATAGGATAAATTGTAAATAAATTCTAGATATCATTTTATTTTATTTTATGTTAAAAATCTACAAAATCTCAAGTCCTAATAAATAAAATGAAACAAGAAAAATAAATAAATCCACTCAACAAAAATTACCATCCCAACCACAATTTAAGGTTTACCAAATGAGTATCGCCAGTTTTGAGTTACTAGTTAAGATCCCTTTCTGAATTATATAGAATATAAAAATCTTGTATTAAGAATAGCTAAAAATACAAAAAAGAAGATTTTTATTTTCCAACTTTAGTGAGTCAAAGATTTTGATCCATTATATCATTACTTAAAAGTAAAGATTGTCCCAAAAAAAAAAATTAAAAATAGGCAAATTAAATTTAGTGATTTGAAATATCGATCCAACTTTTCATATCATCATCTCAAGAATAGGTAAAGTTTATACATAATTACTGAAAATAGAAAAAAATTAAGATAAGATTTCATCACTTTTCAACAATCTAATAAAAAACTTGTCATATCAGCACCAAAGAAACAAAGGTTAGTCATGCAGAATTCTCTACTTCTACAAAAACAGAAAGGAATGCTTTTCATCCATGTATGCTGATGAAGGACGAATATGATTGGTTTAAATAAGGATGGGTGACTTGATTAAGGTGTTAAATAGACGAGGATTATTGCATCGTCAATAGGGTTTAGTGGAGTGATCAAATGGTCGAAGCAAGGTATGGTCAACTGGTGAGTGGGAAACAATAGGGAATGGGCATTCGCTTTGTTTGGAAACGTCCACCTTCTAAACAGATCTGGGAACAGTGAGATGATGGAGGAACGACTGCAAGGGAAATAGTGGAAATGGGTTAGGGGCAGTTCCGGCATTGGACTTGTAACACTCCGCCCTTTTTAACTCGAAATCAGAGTTTATTTTTTTTTTTAAATAATAATAAACAAGTGATTGGGGCGGGATGTCACGACGCGAGTTAAGTTCGGACTTCTAAAATCCGACCCTTAACTGGCCAAGCTCATGTGCGTATAGACTAAGTCCTTAAGAACCGGTCCACACATGGAAATAAAACTTACGGAATATACTTAATCTAACTGGTGGTTTTAATAGATCCTAAGACTACTCCATTTTATAATTTAAGATAGCAAAGTACATAATCATCTAAAATTACCAAAATAACCTTAAAGTAAGCATTCATTCTAAACCATCCAAATCCTACCAAACCATAGCAAATAGTTAACTACATTATCACATGCCAACCTCATCTAATTATCAAATTACATTGTTCATATAAAGAATCCATCCATTAAAAGTCCATTCAAAGCCCAAGATCCTAGGCTTGGTTTCCTTCAAGATCCTCGTTCTTCCCCTTTCTTGCGTCATCCACTAAGGATAGAGATAGGGCGTAAGATCAACGAGCCCAGTAGGTGTTTTCGATTAAGGCTATCACAAGGTTAGTATCAAATCATGCAAATAGTATAATAATACATGTTCATCAAAACTCATAAAAACAATGCTATGTATGTTTACGCACATGTAATGAGTCCCACCCATCACAAATTTACATAGCCTCCTCTTGACGGGATTCTCATCGTTAAGGTACCCCACAGTGGTCTTTCGCACGCCCCGACGGAGTGTGGCCTCCGGATTCCTCTTGATGGGATTCTCATCATCAAGGTACCCCACAGTGGTCTTTCGGATGCCCCGACGGAGTGTGGACTCCAGTTTCCATAATCACCACCCCATGCCATGCATGAGATGTCCATGATTTCATACCATTTGTAAACACATCTTAACATATAAAACCACTTTGAAACATAATAACTTAGCACATAATTCATTAAAATTACGATAAAACATCAAATATGAGTGTGGTTCAAAAAGGTAGGAAACCTACACAAATGTCACTTAGATTAACCGTTCTTTTGAAACAGTCACCCGTTCACGACTTATATACCGTTCACGAAGTCCCGTGGCCCTATTTATATAACAGCAAATCAAACATTTATCCATATGATTCCAACTTAGTCTAAGTCCCAAAAACCACTTTGTGGGGTTCGGCCATACCCCATGGCCGAACCTCACCCACTTAAATTTTGGTCTCTCTTTTTATTTAACTAAAACCATTCAATTAACTCAAACTTTCAAATTAACCTTTGTAGGGTTCTGCCATACAACATGGCCGAACCTTACCACTTTAGTTTTGGCCCATATTTCAATTCCTTTGGTCATTTCATCTTTGATCATTTCACCTTTGATCATTTCATCCATATTTACAATAATGCCACAATACTAACCTTTGTTTAATTTTTCTTAAAGACCAAAGTCCATATCCAAACCACCTTAGTGGGGTTCGGCCATACAACATGGCCGAACCTCACCACTTAGTTTTTGGTCCCTTAAATCCTTCATTCACCCATCTCCATTTATATTATAAATTAACACTAAGTCCACCAAATGACCATTGGTGGGGTTCGGCCATACTACATGGCCGAACCTCACCCTATGGATTTTTATCCCATATTCCATCATCTATCATGGTTGGTTATTCACTTATACTAAGTCCAAACATATGTGATTCTTAAATCAACAACATATCATCATCCATAATTTCCAACCATGATCTTACCCTAATTAATCCATAAAAACAGTCCATGGGGTTCGGCCATACACTTAGCCGAACCCTATGGTTTTCTTGATGTAAACCCTCCAATATTTGTCCATGGTTTTGATCAGCAACTTAGCCATAACATCAACATGGTTCAGCCATGCCATAGCCGCTCCAAAACAGTAAACTTATCTCCATTTTAAACCCTTTAAAACCTTCATTACATAATATGGATTTTATCTCTCAAAAAACCCTAAAAATTCACCAAGTCTTTTCATGGGGTTCGGCCATCCCAAGTGGCCGAACCCTATGATCCATTTCTTATCCTTTTTACACATCATTATCCATTTATTTTCTTCCATGGGGTTCGGCCATACTCATGGCTGAACCCTATGTTCCTTTACCTCTTCATTTAAACTTCATAGCCATGATTATGCCCTTTAATGGGTTCGGCCATAGATCATGGCCAAACCTAATCACCTCCTTTTCATACTCAATGGTTTTTGTACATCCCTTTTTAAGATTTGGACATACAATGGACTGATCATGTTTCTTTGGTTATCTTACTAAATAAAAGTTATAGAACACCTACCGTTTCCGCGACTCCACCGATTTGATCTTTGTTTGTTCTTCCGTTCCTTTTGCTCCTCTTAGATCCGTAGCCTTCCTCCTTCCTTCCTGTCCTTTAGCCAAGCTTAATCTTGCTGGAAACTCCTTGAAGTTGATCAGCCAAAGTATTGATTTGAGAGAGGGAGAGAGATAGGAACTTGACCTTGGATGGAAATGATAAACCTAGAGGTGCAACTCCTTTTCTCGAAGTCTACTTGTCTTGGTGGAAGGATCAACCAAGGTCTGATTGGTATGAGATACAATCAGCCAATGCCTTTGGTTTTGAGAGGTGACAACGTCCAAGAGAGGGAGAGAGAGAGAGAGAGTAAAAATGAATCCTTTTTGGCTAATGAACTTCAGCCCAATGTTGGCACCAAATGTAACTCTCCTCCCATTTACTTCCATAATTTATTTCATGTGTGGGTTTCATCCTTGAGATGAAACCCTCCAACCGTTTTGGCTCTTGGCTGCCCTAGATACAACCCTTCTCCATCACCTCTCCAAGTGTGAACACATATGTAACTCTCATTTGTTTAATACCTCCCTTGGGGTTTCATCCTTGAGATGAAACTCCCAAGGTGTCCAACGGCTTCCCAATGGTCATCTTGCTGTATGCATTCCTCCCATCATCCATCTCTCATTACCATTGCATGTGAGAGTTTCATATGGAAATGAAACTCCCATAGGCTCCAACGGCTAGCCTTTGTTAGCCTAATGTAACCGCCATCCTACATTCAAATCTTCATGTGGGGATTTCATCTTAAAATGAAACTCCCATGTGCTACGCCGTCCCTCCATTGGCTGTCTCTTTGAAGACCCAAGCATGGAATAAACCCTCATGCCATTCCAACGTGCATGTGGACTTGAATTTGAAATACACTTCTCACCTATGTAACTCCCATATAACACCATTATCATTCATCTCTATCTTAGGAGTTACATGCATGGGATGACCATGCAGCCAACGTTTTTTCATTGTTTTAAAATTGGAATTTAGACACTCCACCTTCATTCAAACACTTCACTCATTTACAATTAATTTAACTCTCTCAACTCAACCCATTTAACTCATCAATTTAATGCAACTCAACTTATAAATTCAACTCAACTAAACTCCACCATTTACTTCAATTCAATCCAAATTCAACATTTAATTAAACTTAACCCAATTAAGCTTTGAGCTCATCCAATGGTTAATCGTGTCCACACGACCCGTTGGGTGCCATTTGGGACTTTTGACCCAATTAACCACTTTGACCCAAATAAATGTACATTACCCATTTAATTTAATTTAATCCCATAACACCTGCATTGAGTCTTATTTGAACAATGGGTCCCACCATTTTCTCATCTACGATCTTAACCCTTTAATTCGTAACTCCAATGGCATTTTCGTAAATATTGATATATTGAGAAATCTAGGGTATTACAGGACTGGATTTGGGGACAGGGAGACGAGCGACTGAGAAGCGTTGGGAAGAGATAAGCTCATTGATGCAGGCATCGGATACATCAAACTCGATTGAGATCCGATTGAGTCCTGATTCGTCAAAATCGGAGAATTGATCATTCAAATCCAATCGAACTGACAGAGGGAAGAGAGGGCCCATTTCAAGAGCCATGTCAGTGAACACAATCCATGTGGACATGTCTCAAAGGTCCCACATGTTGCCCAGATATTTACCTGAAAGGGAGGTGCACCACTCTTCGAAGTCGAAGTCGAAGGCACCTTTCTTCTTCACTAGAAAGATTACACCTTTGAAGCACATTAACAACTCTTAATGATCTACAAATGAAGTTCTCTAAGAGTTACTTAAATGTAGAACACAAATGGTTAAAAGTTGTAACGACCCGACCCGAGATTTCAGGATTTTAGGGAGATATGTGGATCTTCGAGATGATTTTCGGGTTTTCACAGCAGTGGTTAGTGCGTGGCCTCTCTAGCGAGCCCAAGGTTGCCCAGTTCCGAGCTCAGAGGCTTGAGAGACATTCTAGTAATTTTTTTCATTTTATGTGTTTATTTTGTGAAAATTATTTGAAAAGCAAAGAGAGTTTAGAATTTTTAAGTTATCCTGGGGATAGGTCTATCGAGTCTGGGGCTACTTACTGTAACGCCCCACCCTTTTTCACTTGCATAAATCAGAGTATATATATATATATATATATATATATATATATATATATAAGTGAGAGAGGACGGGCCGTTACGACGCGAGTCAAGTCCGAGTTTCTAAAACACGACCTTTGACTGGCCACTATTACATGTGCTTGGACTAAGTCCACTAAAACATTTACACATGTTTATCTTATTGCTTGCGGAATAATTTATATGAATAAGATGCCATTCATTTTCTTAACATCATTAGGCAAGAAAAGCCAATCACCATAAAAATTAAATAAAACTAAAGATTATCAAACCATAACAAATAAGTTCTAAAGTGTCCCAAATAGTATAAAATATTACAACCCAAAATGTGAGTCCTCCGAATACATCATTGAAATCAAAACTAAGCAAATTAAACTTCAATCTTCCAAGCTCCTAATAATCCTTTTTCCTTCACACTTGGCTCCCTTCCGGTCCTACGTCATTTTCTTTAGCATTTTTTGTTTCAACATCTATAGGGTAGAAGTAGGACATTAGTCAACATGCGCATTAGGTATTCCAATTAGGGTTAGGGTACACATAGGAGTAATAATAGAATATCACAAATCAAGGGTTTATACATTATTAATGGCATATTTGTAAAAACATCTTGTAAGTAATAAAACAATGCATGACGTCTATATTATAATCATGCTGACATAAGTGTCATGTCATGGGTGCCAATGCCAAATGAAATCCCACTCAATCTCCATACCCAATCACATCATAAATCAATCAATGGTTTCCTTGGCCAATTATGTCCACAGTGTTAGAGGCGGCAACCACCAGGGCACTGTATACCCATCCACAAATTAACTGGGATTGCCGTTGGAGTGTGGGATCCTCCCTCTGCGCAGGGTTTCGGGACTAACTACCCAGGTCAATTATGCCGTACTTTTTTATCAATCGGACGCGGCCAAATCTCAACGGTTCATATAGCTTCATATAAGCTAATCTCAATCCCAAGTCTTGTCCAGACCGCTCAGGACTTGGCTTGTTGGTCATATGTGTTCCCTCATATGCCATGCATGAGGTAATGTATGCAAGAATGACATTTCATTTAAAATACATCATATAATTGAAAATCAACTTATAATCATATACAATTTATTTAGCCAATGTATTCATCATATTTTGAATAAAACAAATGTTATATTATACTCCATAGCGTTCTCAATGAGGTAGGAATCCTACCAAATGCCCGATATACTATAATTTCTTGTCTTGGAAGGATAACGCTAACGATCGGGTGAGAGGAATCGCGGTTTAATTTTCCATTTTAATTTCATCATCCCTATTTCCTTCCATGTCCATTTCTCAGCGCATTTACACATTATAGTCCTTAAACTGATTAAGACCCTCAATGGGGTTCATGTTCACAAAAACCCATCAATGGGGTTCAGCCATACAACATGGCCGAACCTCATTCTTTGGTTTTTGACCCTCTTTTTAATCCTTATATTATTTTAAACAATGCGAGTAAATCATCATTCATTTTTTTTTTCCCATTTCTAAATATAATAATCCCAAGTTAGTCATTTAACCTTTAAACATACATGGATCCATAAAATCATCTATGGAGTTCGGCCATACAACATGGCTGAACCCATTGTTCTTCCTTTTCATCTCCTTTCCATCCTATATCACCTTGAGGATGGGTTTTTCTTAAAAAAAAATACATCCAACATGTTTTAGGTCACTTAATGGGGTTCGGCGATATAACATGGCCGGACCTCAACTAGTATCTCTTTTTGTCCTCAAATGATCCCCATAAAAAAATAGGGTTCGGCCATGTAAGAGGCCGAACCTTGTTCTTTGATTATTTTCTCCTTGAAATCCATCCTTAATCATGTTTAAACATGGATTCCATCTTCAATGCTTACTCAATATATTTCATACCCACTAGCCAAGGTTAGGGTTCGGCCATACAACATGGCCGAACCATCATGGTTGGTTTTCTTTAAAACCCTTAAAATATTAGACTCATGGATTTGACCATATCTTGGCCGAATCCATGATGATCCAGATTAATCTCATGGTTGTTTTGTTTCAACCCATAACCATCATTTGGATGGATTTCCAACTTCATGGCCTTATAACACTTTTGGCCGTTCATTCCAACCAACATGGAACCCATGAGTTCGGCCACACCATGGCCGAACTTATGGTTTCCTTAGATTAATCCCCATTGATTTTATTAATTCTAGACATACCTTATCTCTCTAGAACTTTCCTTCAATGAGCTGCTCCTCCTCTTTGGTCTTCAATCTCCTTCTTTTTTTTTGATCTTTCTCTTCTTCCTTAATTCTTCTTCTCCTTTCTATGTTCCTCAAAATCTTCAAGTGTATGGAGGTAGAGGTGGGAGAGATGAGAGGAGTGGAGAGAAGTTCTTGGTTTGGAATGCCCTTTGGCTTGTGCTTTTATATTAAAACCCTAATCTTATCCCTCCCTCTCATAATGACTTGCCCTAACCAAGGAGGCTCTTGGTTTCCCAAGGGTGGCTTAATTGCTTTTGAGGTGAAGACCCTTGGGTTCCCATTTGTCTAGGTACAATGTACCTAGACAAGATTCCCCAACTCTTAATCTCTAGCCTAGATCTTTCCTTAGATGAAATCCTAGCCTTCCATCTTATCCCTTCATCTTCCCAACTTAAGACCCCTTAAAAACAAAACCCTAATTTAAGATTCAAATTTAAAAGTGGTTGACCACGTCAAACCATGCCATGGTCGATCATGCATGTGGTGACTTGGCCACTTCATGGCACTTGGGTCCTACTTTTGCCATGTCACTTGATGTGTCACCTTCCCTTGTATGCCACCTCAATTTTATTTTCCACCTCACTTGATGACGTGGCATCCTTGCTTAGTTGGCTTCTATGTGGTGACATGGATGTCACATGTCAATGCCACATCGCCCACATGCCACCTCACTTGATGAGGTGGATTTTAATGCATTAAATGCACTAACTTATCCAAATTCAACTAACTTAACTAATTTTACCCACTTATTTTCAAACTTCCATATACCATTTTATTTTATTATTTTAATTCCCTTATCCCCTCTTATTATTTAATTTATGTATGATGATCGAATTCATCAATTATTTTTAAATTAAGATCACATATGACCCATTGGGTCTTAATTAGGTAATTGACTCATTTCCTTGCCCATCTAATGTCCATTTCAACTTTTCAATTTTAAATTCAATTAAATTTCTCTGTTAATAAATAAAATTACAATCCAAGTGGGCCCATCCAATAAATTATAAGCTAAGGAAAATCTGGGGTGTTACAATATTACCCTCTTTTGGAATTTTCGTCCCGACAATTGGGTGAAAGTAAGCTTTCAAACAAATCGTACAAATAGCTCAGGATGGGCTGCTCTAATTTTTTACTCCAGTTCCTAAGTGACTTCCTCATTACCTTGTCGGTCCCATACCACTTTGACGAACGGAATCGCTCTGTTCCGTAACACTCTTTGCTCCGTATCAATTACTCGGACAGGCCTCTCGACGTAAGATACGTCGCTTTGCACTTCTAAGTCTTGCACATTCAGCACGTGTGATGGGTCAGGGTTGTACTTCCTCAGCACGGAAACATGGAATAAATCGTGCAGTCTTGACAACTGTTGAGGGAGTATTAGACGATAGGCCACTTCCCCCACCTTCTCATGGATTGGGAAGGGTCCCAAAAATCTAGGTGACAGGTTCCCTTTCTTTCCAAACCTCATGTGTCCCTTTCGTGGCGAGACCTTCAACAATACTAGGTCTCCCACTTCAAACTCAATGAGTTTTCTTCTTCTGTCAGCGTAGCTTTTTTGACGACTTTGTGCCGTGAGCAGATGCTGTCGTATCACCTTGATCTATTCCGTGGTCTCTGCAACCAGATCAGGTCCAATAAAACGGGCTCATCGGCCTCTGTCCAACACACTTGGGATCTGCAGGGTCTACCGTACAATGCCTCAAATGAAGCAATCTTGAAGCTTGCCTGGTAATTGTTGTTGTATGAGAACTCGACCAGTGGTAGGTGATCTTCCCAACTGCCCTGGAAGTCTAGCATGCAGGCTCTCAACATATCCTCCAATGTTTGTATTGTTCGCTATGACTAACAGTCGGTATGTGGATGGAAAGCTGTGCTGTATAGCAAATTTGTCCCCATAGACGACTGCATGCTCTACCACACCCTGCTAGTGAATCTGCCATCTCTGTCGGATACAATAGACCTGGGCATACTATGTAGCCTGATGATGTCTCTAATATACCGCCGTCCTAGAGTCTCAGACGAGTCTGTCATCTTGATAGGGAGAAAATGTGTAGACTTGATCAGACGATCCACTATAACCCAGATTGTATCATTACCCTTTGAAGACCCTGATAGCCCTGTCACAAAGTCCATGGCTGTAACACCCCGTCCCGCTGTGGGCGCGTTATCTCCAAAACATCTTAAAACACTACTGAAAAAAATAGATACTGGGCTTTTTTTTTTAAGAGGGGCCACTGCCCTCCCCACTTAACAACCCGGATGAACAAAACTCATTATATTATTAAACATAATGAATAGCATAAGCTATTCGAATACGATTATACAATCATCAAGACCACAACATACGGTAGTACGTCCAAATGGGACAAAAAGCCTTTCAAACTAAGGCATGAACATGAATGTAAAATATCCAACTTCAACTACTACTCCTCGGGGGTCTGCTCAAGGGGTCCATCTGGGCCCTCCACAATTCGGGGTACCTGAAAGGTAAGAGGTGAGCTAACCAGAGCAGTGAAGGTAGAAAGCATATCACATGTCAGTAATAAAAAAAATAATCATATGCATGAATGCGCGAACATCATGATAATAAAGGTGCTCAAGCGCACGTAAAACTCAACCTCATCAATTAGTGATCCGCTAGTAAGATCCGAGACATCATCTCGGTAACCCACACTGGGTCCTCTAGCAAACTCCGGTCTCCCTATTAATGTCATCGGGAGACTACACAATACAACGACCACAGTGAAAAAATAATGCATATCACCTGTCAGCAACATATGTATCTTATGCATGAATGCAAGAACATCATCATAGAATGAATTTCTCTGTACAAGAGTGTTCAACTATATCCCAACCAATTGGTCCCTCTGACCAGTCTGGGGCATCGCCTCCATAACCATGGTCCTCCAACAACTCCACTCTCCCAACCAATCCAACCGGAAGACCATGCCATGCACAACCGCTGGAATGCAACTGGGAAACCCACATCCCTTATGGGGGTCTCAACTGCTGGAGCATAACGGGGAGGCCAGTCTAAAGGGGCAGGTACCTCAACCGCTGAAATGCAACGGGGAAACTCGCATCTCCTATGGGGGTCTCAACTGCCAGAGCGGAACGGGGAAGTCCTCCCAACAATCAGCTCATCATATAATCATAAACATATACACATATGAATAATACCTCCATTGCATACACACGATGTCGTGATCATATACAACAGCTTAAACTTATGACAAGTCACAATTCCCCATACTCATGATCTCATTCCAGTTATACATAAACGTACCACATGTCATCATTAAATCTCATACATCATATTCGACACCCAACACATATCTTATTTCCATCATAAATTCATTCATGTGAAATAGTTAAATACACCACGTGTTGTCACTCAATTTCAAGCATCATGTTCAGTGTTCATTCGTCCGATCAGAAATATTATTATTATTATTTTACTTTCTTTTCTGCATAAAGTTGACCTGAGTGCACTCAAATGGATCCCTCGCCACATATTCATCCAATGGTTCCCTTACCGAGTGGCTCAATAAACGAATGGCCCCATTCAAGTCACTCCAAGTCCAAGGTCAAAGTTTAAGAGATGCAAATGTATGCTGAAACAGTGATAAGTCCCCTCATCAAGTGTGTGGAGTCGAAAATCCGAGGCAAGCAAGCGGCTTGATAGGTTGAAGGGAGCTCAATTGTTAAGAGAAGGAAGCACGAATAAGTGACTAAGACATGACGGACTAAAAATGGGCTTAAAACTGGACTGGACCCAAAACAGGCTTTGAAAACGGGCCGGGCCGAAGAACTAGGCCTGCTAGAACAGGGCCGGACTAGGTCTGGGCCTAGCTGGGCCGAACGAGTGGGCCAGATCCAACACTGGACCGAGTCCGGTCTTGGCCCAACTAGGCCAAATTCGAACCAATCCACTAGGTCGGGTTTGGGCCAGTGGGTCGGGTAGATGGGTCGGTCCTGATCCTAATAGAAGGGCTGGGTTAACCCAGAAACCCAACCGAGTCAACACGGAACTTGGTTGAGTCGACTCAGTCACTCAATCGAGTCGAAAACGGGGAAAGGAGGAGGAGCAAAACCAGAAAAAAAAAATCGATGAAAAAGAAGAAGGAAAACAGGGAAAGGCGAAGAAAATAGAGGAAATCAAAGGAGGTTAAGGAAAACATCCAAGTGAGAGGGAAAATAAAGAGAGGAAACACGAGCACCTGATTTTCTGTCGGATCCGGACGGCGGCGAAGGAGGAGAAGGGAAGGCGGGTGATGTCGAGCACAACACGGTCAGAGTTGCTGATTGCAAGGGAGGCTCGAGACAGCGTTGATTGTCCGAGCCGACCGAGGGAGAGAGAAAGGAGAAGGGGAAGAAGAAAGAGGAGGAGGAGAAGCCGAGAAAGGGAGGGGGGGGAGAGAGATACCCAAGAGAGGGAGGGGGAGAGAGGCGCCGTCAGCAAGGGCCACTAGGTTTTGGGTGGCCGGCCACACTGTAGAGCAAACTGCTACTGTAATGGCCTGGAATTTGTAAAGTAATATATATGTGTTATTATTTATTTTTTGATGGTGGAAATTGGAAATTGGATGGAATAGATAGTAAATGGATCAAAATGTGGACAAAGGCCCAACTAGGGCTCAATGGATTATTGATTGGATTTAAGTTTACTTAAAGGGTCAATGGTGGTCAATTGGGCCAAGGATGGTCAAATTGGGCCCAATATCCAATTGGGACCCAATGGATCAAGATGATGTAAGCTTTAAGGTAAATGGGTAAGATGAAAATGTAATTGGGCCATGGGCCCAATGGTGATCCAATTGGAATGAATTAAATGGGTTCAAATCACCTAAGTTAATTTGAAGTTGACCAAGGTGATATGGTCCAATGGGACCCACCTCCACCTCACCAAGTGAGGTGGCGTGTGGACCCAAGGTTTGGTGGGGCCGACCACCATGGTTGAATTGGTCAACCATGGGTGGATGTATGAAGGTGATTTAAGTAAATGGAATTAAGTTAAAATGGGAATTAAATTAACCTAATTATCTAATTAATTAAATGTTTAAATTATCCAAAAGGGTGGTCAAATGGTCAAAAGGTAGAAGACCAAAAACCATTTATCTATAACACATAAAACGTTGGGTGGTGGTTTATCTCAACCACCACCATGAATCTTAAAGCATAAAGCATAAACGATTAAAGTATGAAAAATATCTTAGGCTTGGTTGGTGGGAAATTTATGTTAAAGTGTACAGTAAGCTACCTTGGGATAAGATGGGTTCTCATCTTATCCCATTCTCATTTTTTACTCACTCCATCTCTCCCACTCTCCCATTGCTGTCCCACACTAGGAGAAGAAAGAAGAAGAGAAACCATGGAGGAAAGAAGAAAAGAAAACTAAGAAGAGAAGAAAAAAATTCAAGTAAAGGCCCACCACTCCAAGATCAAAGGTTGGGATCTTATTTCTCACCATCTCCTTTTTTCTCTCTCTCAAGCAAATCCTACCTTGGCTGATCCTAAGCTTGGGGGTTTTCACCATTTATCAAACATCTTGGCTGACCAAAGATCAAGAGGAAGGAGAAAGGAGGCTAAGGAAACCGACGGGAACGAAGAAAATTGGAGGAGACGACAGATTGTAAGTATTTTCTAAAACAAGAGATTTGGATTTTTAGGGTTTAAGATTTGGGATTCATTTTTGTTAAAAATTGGTGGTGGGTAAATGATCATAGGCTTTGGATTTTAAATCCATCAAATGGAAGGATGGAAAGTGGACAAAACCCTAATGGAAAATTAGGGTTAAGGAAAACAAAATGGATAAAGGACATTAAGTATTTCAATTATTTAAGTAATGGAGATATATAAATTATTTTTGGAAATGATGATTGGTAAAGAAATTAAAGGCCATAGGGTTCGGCCATGTAGTATGGCCGAACCCCATGGTAAGTTATGTGTGATTTTTGGGATTTTATAGGAATGGAAGCATGGAGAATGATTTAGGGTTTTTAAATTGGTAAATGATTAAATGTAGTAACTTTGAAAGGATTTTAAATGAGGAAAAAAAAAATCCTAGGAGATGTTGGTGATTTTAATGATCTCAAAAAGAATGGTAGATGGGGATGAACCCTCTGGTGATGAATGTGGAATGATGATGGATGTAAAAGAATGGAAAAATAAATGGGGAATGTTGGTGGTGTTGATGGACCAATGTAAACCTAATGTTGATAGTTGTAATGGGAAGGTGGCTAAGTTAATGGACTTAAATGTGATTAAAGAATGATGAATTAAATGTATGGTTTAGGTTCTCTCAATGGAGGGATTTGTGATGAATCTAAAGTGCAACCAAGGACCAAGGAAAAAATGGGGATTTGGTTAAGTTGAAAGGGCTGATTTTTAATGAACCCATGAATCATTGTTATGAGCCACTTAATGGTCTAAGTATGGGGTTATATATTTATGTTTTAAATAAATGGAGGTTAGGTTAATTAAATGGTTAATTGCTAATGTTCTTATGTCATAGTTAATGAGACATCAATGGACCCATTTTTGTGAACCAATGAATAGGCTAAGATTAAAGTCTATGGATATGCTTTAGCTAATGGGGATTAGGTTAAGATATGGTTGTATCTCATGATTGGTGAGTGTATGGATCAATTATGAATAAAGGGAATGAGTGGATAATGGACTCATTGTGGGTCAAATGCATGATGTAAACCCCATGGAAAGATTTGATGAATTGGGTTTTTTTTGAACCCATGATCCATTAACCATTTAAAGGGTTAAGTATGGGGTTTTGTATGGGTTTAAAGGAATAAGGATTAGGTTAATAAAAGGACTAATTTTATGATCACATGATATGGCTGCTGGGTCATTAATGGACCTAAGTTATGGATCATTAATGGGTCTAAGTTATGGATCCATTATAGACCATAATGTATATGGAAGAGGGAATGAATTATCCATGGAAGGGTAATGGCAAAACCGTAAATATTGGCCAAAATGAGGAAAACCCACTAAGACATGATGTATGGGCTTAGAAATGGTAAAAACATGGACTAATTGTTAATATATAATAAGGTACAGGACATCGCAAGCAGTACGCGGATCGGCGACTGGGTCTATCGGGAGGAAACAAAAGAAAGAATGCTAGTCGATATTTAGTAGGATTCCTACCTTTTTGTAAGCCATGGATTGAGTGATGGTTTCTTTGAATTAGTTTGGAAATTATATGGTTTGTTTTAAGATGGGTTTTGGATTTAGTATCATGTGATGTTTTCCTCTAATTTATTTTGGTAATCATGTGGTTGTTTTTAAGATGGGTTTTGGATTTTGGTATTATGTGATGGGTTTCCTTTAATTTATTTTGATAATCATGGCATTGTGTTTAAGATGGGTTTTATGACTATGAGTTACATATATGACATGGCATATGGCATCTACATCTCATGCATGGCATGGGAGGGATATGACAGGGGAAGGATGAAATGAAACCGGAGTCCATGCTCCGTCGGGGCGACCAATAAACAAGCATGGGGATATTTCATATATGTATTATTATGCTTTGATGAGGCTTTGCCATCAAGGGGGACCTTTGTAATTATGATACCTTGATGATGGTTTTCCATCAAGGGGGATGTTGTATTTATTGTTATACCTTGATGAGGCTTTGCCATCAAGGGGGACCTTTGTAATTATGATACCTTGATGATGGTTTTCCATCAAGGGGGATGCCTAGTGTGGATCGTATCTTGATGAGGCTTTTCCATCAAGAGGGTTATGGCACAATGATGGTATGGATTTTATTTGGAACACTATGTATGGTTGAAAAAGGGACATTGTACAATGATGATGAGATTGATGGGTGGGATTCATGACATAGAACACCCATTGCATGACATTGCCCAAAGTGCATAGTTTTATTATAATCTTATCTATATGCTTTGTTATCACTAATCCATGTGGTAGCACTACTCGGAGTCCTACTGGGCGCGTTGTCTAACGCCCTACTTCTACCCTAGCTGACGACACAGGAGATGGCGGAGACGAAGGATTAGAGACGGGAGCCAAGCTTAGGAGCTTGGGGGAAACGAGTCTACTCAGTCTATTTAAGCTTTATTTTGGAAATGTATTTTAAGTAATTTAGCTTGTCGGAATGTAATAAGTTAGATTACTTGCTATGTTTTGGAAATTACTTTGGATATTATGATTTTGAGGATGTTTGGTGATGGAATGAATGTAACTTCCCTGCTATCTAAGAATTTGTACGTTAGACTCTATTATAGTTTTCTGCACTTGGTTTAAATGTTCCCCGATGCTTACTTCTACATGTGAACCGTTCTCCTTGGACTTCGTTCCACGTACACGTAGGGTTGGCCAGTTAAGGGCCGGGCTTTAGAAGCTCGGACTTAACTCGCGTCGTGACGTCCGCGCCCTTTGTCACTCTTCAAAAAAAAAAAAAAAAAGACTCTGATTTTGGTGAAAAGGGGCGGGCGTTACAGCTACAGTGTCGAAGGAAAGGAGGGCTTAAAAAAAAATAGGGTTTTGGGGGCTGAGGGTTTGGGTGTTTACTTAATTTTTTTTATTATTATTAGTAATTATTTCATTTTCATTCATTTACTATTTTATTTTAAACTTTTAAGAAAAATCTTGAATCACGTGAAAATAGAGTTTCAAAACTTACTATTTGAAAATAAAATGATTTCAAAACCCGAGAAAATCAAATGTCGAACATCGAGAGAGAAAGACGTGTGATTTTTCAAGCATTTTTCATGACAGAATATACAATAATTCAAAATTATTGAAATGCCCTTCGACTTCCCGAACTCGAAATCAGACAAACTAGGGCCCACCACGGAGCGCACACCCTCCTCACTGCTACCACAGTCCCGAAAGCAACTCAGATATCTGACAATCTCAATTAAATCGAACAAACTTAGAACAGGTCATTACAACACTTCTCCCTTTAAGAAAATTCGTCCTCGAATTTCAAACTAAACTCACACCTCTAATCTTAAATAAGGCTGGAAACTATTTTTGCATCGCTGCCTCATTCTGTCAAATGGAAGTTTCCCTGACTCTACGTTACCAAACCACTAAAACCAAGCGGATATTCTTGCCATAAAGACTCTCCTACCTCGAATCCTCAATCTGAACTGATCCCTCTTCTAACTGTTAGCCAGACCCTCCTACCAACTATGGGCAGTCAGCAGCCTCTACCTGATCGGCCTCACCTGCTTTGTAGTCTCATTGACCATACTTGGTCCTGACATCATTGTACCACTGATATTTGCCCAACATAGGGGTAATCTGCACCGCCTGCCATATAATGTCTCATACGGTGCTATCTTGATGCTGGACTGATAGCTGTCGTTGGAAACGGTCTCAACCAAGTATAAGTGACTCTCTCGACTGCTACCAAAATCCAAAACTTATGTTCGGAGTATATCCTCTAAGATCTGAATAGTCCACTCCGACTGATTATCTGCATGTGGATGGAACGCTGCATTGAAACACAACTGTGCACCTGAATCTCCGATAAGCTTTGTCAAAAAAAAAAAAAATTGAGGAACAACCCTCAGATCTTAGTCTGAAACAATCGACATGGGCACGCCATGTAATCTAACGACCTCTGCCGACTACCGGCAACTCAAAGTGTTTAGAGAAACCGTCACCTTCCTGCCAACCTAGCCAATCAATCCATTACGACCCATACTGCATGATGTCCTTGAGGTAATTTCGACAAACCAGGAACCATAGCCATAGTAAGGTGGCCTCACTTCCACTGGGGAATAAAAAAGGATGCAACCTACCAGTGGGTCTCAAGTGCTTTATTTTGACATGTCAGCAAGTCAAACAACAGGTCACAAACTCAACTACTGTCCTTTTCATGCTTCTCCACCAGATTTGTTGATGTAAATTATGTCACATCTCCGTGCGTCCCGGATGTGCAGTAAATTAGAATGATGTGAGTGTCGTAATACCTCCTCGCGTCACTGCCCTGACATAATTACAAATAGTCTATCCTTAAAAAAAAACTAAACCATCATCTCGACTTACAGTCCATCCAAAGGCTCCACTGCCAATGGTCATACTATTTCTCAAAACGGTGCACCTCTCATCCTTCTGCTGAGCTCTCAAAACTCTATCATAAATCCTGGTTGGACAACTGTGCTGCAAAAATATGGATGCTCTAACCTCCGATCAGACTTGACAAGGCTCCGCTCGCCATGCGACTCAAGGCGTTTGCAACTACGTTCTTCTTACCAGAGTAGTAAGACGATACAAAGTGATAGGTCACCAAGGTACTCCATCCACAGTCTCTGCATCATGTTCAGCTCCTTCTTGAGTGCAATACCACAGTCACTAACCCCAAATCATAATTTGGATGGTTCGGCCATTGGGTCTTAAAATGTCTCGAACCATAAGCTACCATTCTCCATCCTGCATCAATAAACAACTCAAATCATTACCTGAAGCATCATAGAAAGCCGCATAGTCGTGGCCTCTCTTTGCCACAATCCACACTGAAGCGAAAGTCAGACTCCCCTTCAGCCTCTGGAAGACTGTCTCGCAAGCTTCGTCCCAAACGAATGGCATACTCTCGTAGGTCAACTTGTCATGGGTGCGGCGACCTTGGAGAATCCTTGATAAACTGCCGGTAGTAACCCGCAAGGCCAAAAAAAAAGGCGGCGAATTTCAAGCACACTTCGTGGTCGCTTCCAACTCAGGATAGCCTCAACCTTAGCCAGATCCACGGCCATCTGCTAGCTGACATCACGTGCCCAAGAAACCGAACCTCTGGTACCCAAAATTCACACTAGATGTACTTCGCACAAAGCTTGTCATCCCTCACGACATGAAGTATGGTTCTCAAATGTTGCCTATGATCCTCCTCTAATGCTGAATATATCAAGATGTCGTCGATGAACAAAAGTCCTATTAATTAGGTCCATTTTGGTGAAGCATTCGGATCCTCTCAATTGGTCAATCAGATCATTAATCCTTGGCAATTGATACTTATTCCTCACTGTAACCGTGTTCAACTGTCAATAGTTGATGCATAGCCTCATGGAGCCATCCTTCCTCTTAGCAACCAACACCGGTGCACCCCAAGATGAAGTACCTGGCCGAATGAAGCCAAGGGTGTCTAACTCCCTGAGCTGTTTCTACAACCCCAACGTCTCTGACGGTAATCAAAGCATAAACTCTTAGAGCCATCCCTTTCTTAGTCAACAAGGCCGGTGCGCTCCAAGGAGGGCGCTAGGTCAATTGTAGCCAGGAGACTCCAACTCCTCGAGCTAAGTCTTTAGCTCTGAAACCCTACTGGCACCACCCGATGATGAGTAATCGAAACAGGTGTCACAAAGGGGGAGCAGATCCGTAACAAACCTTATCTTCTAAGGTGGCGATAATCCAAGAAACTTCCCTAGAAGACATCCGGAAACCCCCAGACCACGCGAGGCATAACACGTGAGGCATATCAACATCTGCTGACCCCAAAATTTCCTTCAAATCAAGTTAGTCACCAAGTTGTACAACTCCTCCACGCTTAGACTGTAAGTTGCAAGCCGCTCGACAATGCACCCAACGCGAGGGACTGACTCATCACTCGCTTGCAGCAATGGTCCAAGGCGACCTGAAGGGAGAACGACCAATCCATCCCTAGATGACGTCGAACTCTAGCATCCTCAAGACTTGTAAACCGACCTCCAAAGTTAACTCCAATTGTTAAAATGAGCGGTCCACAGATCTGGTCCGCAACCAGTGAAAATCAACACAAAAACAGAGGGGAAACACTGGAAACGAGTAATGCACCGGTCAAGAGCTAAGAGACACCCATGTGCACTGCTCAAGCACTGAGCTCCCAACTCACTCATACATCGAAATTGATCTGTGTACCGGGTTCATCTGAGTCCCAACGATCAACCTTACCAGTTTAACCTATAAAATCTTTTAAAAGCCACAACTACCTCTAGCCATAACACTAGACCCATGGGAATCCTAGAGCTAGACGTACAACCACAGGCTTAGCCCTCAGGCACTCCCAGCATTCCTAAGCCCAAAATGGGCCTAACTAGCAACTCAAACACATCAAGTCCATCAACCACTCATGGAATTTCATCAGCCATCTACAGAGTTAGCCGGCCAGACTCACTTGATAGGTGCCCATTGATTTCCAATGAATCTACCTCTATAACAAACAGTTACAAGTGAGGCCAACGAACTGGTCCTCGCTCTCTAAACACGAGCCCCCGTGACTCCATCACGGTACTGAAGCCACTTTGAAAATACCACCTGCACGCCTCCAAGGTGAGGACCTCCTCATAATATAGGTCCCACCAAGAAACACCTCTAATTACCGTAGGGAGTATGACCAGTCCAACTCAAAACCTACAGAGTCGTGTCCCACAATTCCCATGACCACGTCATTGTGCACCACACACTCAAACAAGCGAACGACCTCTCCACTGACTAACAGGAGAATCAAACGCTGGTCAACCTTAAATCGAGCGACAATCCACCGCTAGATACGACTCAAGCAAACTAACTGAAGGATGGCGTATTAAGCCTACGACACAAACTTAGGGTATCCACGCACCACCCCAGAACCCAGTTCGATCAACCCTATCACACAGGGGATGAACCTAATATCTAGTTATCATCACATCAATCTCTGTCCCATGCACAGTCCGAGAGTTTAACCGTGCTCTGATACCAACTATAACACCCTGTCCAGCTACGGGTGCGTTATCTTCGAAACATCTCAAAACACTATTGAAAAAAGTAGATACTGGGTTTTTTTTTAAGAGGGGCCATTGCCCTCCCCACTTAACAACCCGGATGAACAAAACTCATTATACTATTAAACATAATGAATAACCATAAGCTATTCGAATATGATTATACAATCATCAAGACCACAACATACGGTAGTACGTCCAAATGGGACAAAAAGCCTCTCAAACTAAGGCATGAACATGAATGTAAAATATCCAACTTCAACTACTAGTACTCGGGGATCTGCTCAAGGGGTCCATCTGGGCCCTCCACAATTCGGGGTACCTGAAAGGTAAGGGGTGAGCTAACCAGAGCAGTGAAGGTAGAAAGCATATCACATGTCAGCAATAAAAAAAATAAAAATCATATGCATGAATGCGAGAACATCATGATAATAAAGGTGCTCAAGCACATGTAAAACTCAACCTCATCAATTCGTGATCCGCTAGTCAGATCCAAGACATTATCTAGGTAACCCACACCGGGTCCTCTAGCAAACTCCGGTCTCCCTACTAATGTCATCGGGAGACTACACAATACAACCACCACAGTGAAAAGATAATGCATATCACCTGTCAGTAACATATGTATCTTATGCATGAATGCAAGAACATCATCATAGAATGAATTTCTCTGTACACGATTGTTCAACTATATCCCAACCAATTGGTCCCTATGACCAGTCTGGGGCATCGCCTCCATAACTCACACGGTCCACAAACAACTCCATTCTCCCGACCAATCCAACCGGGAGACCATGCCATACACAACCGCCGGAATGCAACTGGGAAACCCACATCCCTTATGGGGGTCTCAACTGCTGGAGCATAACGGGGAGGCCAGTCTAAAGGGGCAGGTACCTCAACCGCTGGAATGCAACGGGGAAACCCGCATCTCCTATGGGGGTCTCGACCGCCGGAGCGTAACGGAGAAGTCCTCCCAATAATCAGCTCATCACATAATCATAAACATGTACACATATGAATAATCCCTCCAATGCGTACACACGATGTCATGATCATATACAACAGCTTAAACTTATGACAAGTCACAATTCCCCATACTCATGATCTCATTCCAGTTATACGTAAACATACCACATGTCATCATTAAATCTCATACATCATATTCGACACCCAACGTATATCTTATTTCCATCATAAATTCATTTATGTTAAATAGTTAAATACACCACGTGTTGTCACTCAATTTCAACCATCATATTCAGTGTTCATTCATCCAATCAGAAATATTATTATTATTATTTTATTTTCTTTTCTGCATAAAGTTGACCTGAGTGCACTCGAATGGATCCCTCGCCACAGATTCATCCAATGGTTCCTTACCGAGTGGCTCAATAAACGAATGGCCCCATTCAAGTCACTCCAAGTCCAAGGTCAAAGTTTAAGAGATGCAAATGTATCCTGAAACAGTGATAAGTCCCCTCACCGAGTGTGTGGAGTCGAAAATCCAAGGCGAGCAAGCAGCTTGATGGGTTGAAGGGAGCTCAAGTGTTAAGAAAAGGAAGAACGAATAAGTGACTAAGACATGACAGACTAAAAAGAATTCGGACTAAAAACGGGCCTAAAACTGGGCTGGGTCCAAAACGGGCTTTGAAAACGGGTCGGGCCAAAACTGGGTTCTAAACAGGGTCGGGCTTGGAAATGGCCAGGCCGAAGATTTGGACTTGCTAGAACAGGGCCAGACTAGGTCTGGGCCTAGCTGGGCAGAACGAGTGGGCCAGATCCAGTACTAGACCGAGTCTGGGCCTAGCCCAACTAGGCCAAATCCGAACCAGTCCACTGGGTCGGTTTTGGGCAGCGGGCCAGGTAGATGGGTCGGTCCTGATCCTAATAGAAGGGCTGGGTTAACCCAGAAACCCAATCGAGCAAACACGGAACACTACTGAGCCGACTCGGTCACTCAACTGAGTCAAAAAAGGGGGAAAGGAGGAGGAGGAAAACCAGAAAAAAAATCGATGAAAAAGAAGAAGGAAAACAGGGAAAGGAGAAGAAAATCACGGAAATCAAGGGAGGTTAAGGAAAACATCCAAGTGAGAGGGAGAAGAAAGAGAGGAAACCCGAGCACCTGATTTTTAGTCGGATCCAGACGGCGGCAAAGGAGGAAAAGGCAAGGAGGGTGCTGTCGAGCACAACAAGGTCAGAGTTACAGCAGGTCGGGCTCCAAAGCGAGGGCTGATTGCAAGGGTGGCTCGAGACGGCGCTAACTGTCTGAGCCGACTGAGGGAGAGAGGAAGGAGAAGGGGAAGAAGAAAGAGGAGGAGGAGAAGCCGAGAGAGGGAGGGGGAAGAGAGCTACCCGAGAGAGGGAGGGGGAGAGAGGCGCCGTCAGCAAGGGCCACTAGGGTTTGGGTGGGCGGCGACATTGTAGCGCAAACTGCTACAGTGTCGAGGGAAAGGAGGGCTTAAAAAAAAAGGGTTTTGGGGGCTGAGGGTTTGAGTGTTTGTTTAAATTTTTTATTATTATTAGTAATTATTTCATTTTCATTCATTTACTATTTTATTTTAAACTTTTAAGAAAAATTCGAATCGCGTGAAAATAGAGTTTCAAAACTCACTATTTTAAAGTAAAATGATATCAAAACCCGAGAAAATCAAATGTCGAACATCAAGAGAGAAAGACGTGTGAATTTTCAAGCATTTTTCATGACAGAATATGCAGAAATTCAAAATTATTGAAATGCCCTTCGAGTTCCCGAATTCGAAATCAGGCAAACTAGGGCCCACACCCTCCTCACTGCTACCACAGTCCCGAAAGTAACTTAGAAATCTGACAATCTTAATTAAATCAAACAAACTCGGAATGGGTCATTACAATGGCAATGTGTTCCCACTTCCATTCGGGCACGAGTAGAGGTTTGAGTAGCCCTGGCGGCCTCTGATGTTCTATCTTGACTTGCTGACAAGTAAGGCAGTGAGAGACAAAGTCAACCACGTCTTTTTTGAGTCCAAGCCACCAATAATGCCTTTTCAGATCATGGTACATTTTGGTGCTACCCGGATGGATGGAGAGCTTTGATTGATGAGCTTCTGTCAACAACTCTCTCCTGCAGCCTTGAGGTACATATGTGATGCGGACATTGGTGACAAAGAAGATGAGATTTTGGCGTTGGCATTAGATTTTTATGAGAAGTTCCATAGGATGTCCAATGACAATGAATCCTATCAATTGGATCATGGAATTCAGCCCAAGAACAGGCCCAACAAAGCAGGCCCAATGGCTAAAGAGGTGCTGATGGTTGTGAATTAGAATCCTAAATCAGCTAGGATTTTAATTAAATTAGGAAAGTTTCTTTGTTTAGAATTTGTTATTTTCATAATTGGAGGGTTGGCTCCTTGTTACTTGTTAACATAGAACTCTCTTTCCTTGTTAAGGTAGGACTCTCTTTCCTTGTTAAGGTAGGACTCTCTTTCCTTGTTAAGATAGGACTCTCTTTCCTTGTTAAAGTAGAACTCTCTTTCCTTATTTCAGGTTAGGATTTCTTATAAATAAGATTGTAATCAGCCCCTTGAGGGCACGGAGTATTATCAATAAAATTTGAGTTTTCTTCTTGCAAACGAAGGACTGTTTGCTGTCTTATTTTACTGCACAAGACGAAGGACTGTTTTGTGAAGATTAAAGTACAAAACGAAGGACTGTTTTGTGAAGATTCAAGTGCAAAACCAAGGACTGTTTTGTGAAGATTGAAGGGTTATTCAAGATATTATTCAAGCTTCCGCTGTAATTTGAGGTTGGGTATTCTTAATCCTACCTAGCCTGCATCAGAGTGGTATTCAGAGCTTTTGAGTTAATCGAGACTCCGACATCGATCTTTCTTGTGAGTGGCTTATTTTATCACTACTATTATTTTGCTGCAAGACTTTTTTGTTCTTTTCATTAAGTTATGGCACGGCGTTATAATTTTCGCCCTCGTCAAGCACGGATGGATGGCGGGATCCCTACAAATTCCGTTCCTCGGGTCAGAAGTGCCCCAGAAAGTGGCCCTACTCATCCGATGGGCAGTTCTTCAAGTAGTGGTCACCCAAGTTCAACTCAAAATAAGAATCTAAATATGGATCAGATATTTCAGATGATGGCTAATATGGCACAGGATATAGCAGATTTGAAGAGACAAAGCAATCAACGTCCCCCTAGCATTCCTTCCGTTCATAACAGTCATTCATCATCGTCAGACGAGACACCACCTCGTTTTCCCTCTCCTCCTAGACGTCGACACAGATATGTAGACAAACGTCCAGAAAGGGACCACAAAACAAGTCTTGATTCATATGGCATTCGAGTTGACATTCCCGATTATTCAGGCAGTACCGAGCATGATGAGTTCGTCGAATGGATCGAGGCAATTGAGAATGCTTTTGATTGCAGAGAAGTTCCGGATGACATGAAAGTTAAGTTGGTTTCTTCTAAACTGAAAGGTAGAGCTTTATCATGGTGGCAGAGGATTAAGACTGACAGGCAGAGTCAGGGAAAATCTAAAATCCGAGACTGGCACAAGATGAAGAAATTGATGTTCAACACCTTTCTACCAACCAACTACAAGAAAGAACTATTCTCCAGACTGCAAAACCTTAAGCAAGGTCACAAGACCGTAGCAGAGTACACTGAGGAATTTAATCTCCTAGTATCTCGGAACAATCTCTATGAATCAGAAGAGCAGTTGGTCCAACGATACATTGAAGGCCTTCGAACTTCCATAGGAGATGCTGTTATGGCCTTTGATCTACTTGCTTTATCAGATGCATTTAAGAAAGCACTACACTATGAAAAAGTAGAGCGTCGCAAAAACAGGACCTATCAGGCTCCATCTAACAAGCCTGTAGGAAGCAGTTCAGGTACCAATAAGGGTACATCTTCAAAGTTTGTGACTCAGCCTTCATCTTCCAAGCCTAGCAATTCCAGTGGCAAGCGCACAGTGACGTGTTTCAAGTGCAACGGTATTGGGCACTATGCTTCAGAATGCCCCAATCGAGCTGTGAATTTGGCCCAAGAAGAGGAACCAGTGGCAGAGATAGAGTCAGAGAAGTCAGATTCCATCCCCGAAGAAGAAATCAATTATGGTGAGTCAGGGGATAATCTTATGATCCAATATTCTTTGTTCACACCAAAAGAAGAGATCAAAGACGAATGGCTTTGTATTAACCTTTTCCATACACGCTGCACTATCGGAGGCAAGGTATGTCATTTAATCATTGATAGTGGTAGTTGCAGTAACGTTGTTTCACTTGAAGTTGTTGAAAAGTTGAAATTGATGACTCAAAAACATCCTAAACCCTTCCAAATGTCATGGTTAAAGAAGGGAGGTGAATTTGTGGTAGATAAGAAATGCCTAGTTTCTTTTCAAATTGGGGGAAAATACTACGACGATGTATGGTGTGACGTAGTACCCATGGATGCATGTCACTTGTTATTAGGCAGACCTTGGCAGTATGATAGAGATACTCATCATTATGGCCGCAAAAATATCTACTCATTCCACAAGGATGGCACTAAGCATATCTTGGGACCTTTGAGAGACTTAGAGAAAGTCCGGCCCAAAAGGACAAATGTTAATTTGGTCACGTTTTCTGAAATACAAATGACCGTTAAAGAGAGAGGAGAATTATTTGCACTTGTAGCCAAGGAAGTGGACACAGCTGAGAAAACCATCCCTCCACTGCTACAGCCAATTATGCAAGAATTTGCTGATGTATTCCCTGATGAGTTACCAGCAGGGTTACCACCTATGAGAGACATACAACATTGTATTGACCTCATTCCAGGATCGACTTTACCGAACAGAGCTGCTTACAGAATGAGTCCCACAGAAAGTGCAGAATTGAATCGACAAGTATATGAATTAATAGACAGAGGCTTCATCCGTGATAGTATGAGTCCTTGTTCTGTGCCAGCATTATTGACTCCAAAGAAAGATGGCAGTTGGCGTATGTGTGTTGACAGCAGGGCTATCAACAAGATCACTATTCGTTATTGTTTCCCGATCCCGAGACTTGATGATATGTTGGATATGTTAGCAGGGGCAGTAATATTCTCCAAAATTGATTTAAAAAGTGGGTACCATCAAATCAGAGTCAGACCTGGTGATGAATGGAAAACAGCGTTTAAGACTAAAGAAGGCTTATATGAGTGGCTTGTTATGCCGTTTGGCCTTTCCAATGCCCCAAGTACCTTTATGAGGGTAATGAACCAAGTACTCAAGCCTTTCATTGGATATGTTGTGAGTACAGATGGCATCAAGGTAGATGAAGCAAAGGTGGAAGCAGTGCGCGACTGGCCGACACCCAAGAATGTACATGAGGAGCGTAGTTTTCATGGCTTGGCATCTTTCTACAGACGGTTCGTCAGGAACTTCAGCATGATTATGGCCCCTTTTACAGATTGTTTGAAAAAGGGTGAGTTCCAGTGGACACAAGCCGCAGAAGAGAGCTTTCAGATTATCAAGCAGCGGTTGACTGAAGCTCCAGTCTTAGCCATTCCAGATTTCAAGAAGCAGTTTGTGGTTGACTGTGATGCATCTCATACTGGTGTGGGTGCAGTCCTCAGTCAAGAACAACGCCCAGTTGCATTCTACAGTGAGAAGTTGAACGGAGCTCAGAAGAGGTATTCTACATACGACTTAGAGTTCTATGCTATTGTACAAGCTCTCAGACACTGGCGTCATTATCTTCTCCATCAGCCTTTTGTGCTTAACTCTGATCATCAAGCACTGAGTTATATCAACGGGCAACACAAGCTCAACACCCGGCACGCAAAGTGGGTTTCTCTTATACAAGCATTCACTTTTGTCGTACAACACAAGTCTGGAGTGCAAAACAAGGTCGCAGATGCTCTCAGCAGGAAATCAACCTTGTTGACTCAGATGCGGGTGCAGGTGCTTGGATTTGATACTTTTCAAGACCTATATCAGCATGATCATCACTTTGAACCAATTTGGCAACAACTTAGCCAAAATCGACCTTGTGGCGAATATAGTATGCAGGATGGCTACATATTCAAAGATTCTAGACTATGCATTCCGCAATGTTCACTACGAGAGAGGCTAGTCAAAGAACTACATAGTGGTGGACTAGCAGGACATTTTGGTAGAGATAAGACCATGGCACTATTGGAAGAGAAGTTTTATTGGCCAAGTATGAAGCGAGAGGTGAGCAGTTTTGTCAACCGTTGTTATATCTGTCAAACAGCAAAAGGACACTCTCAAAATACAGGGCTTTATACTCCTCTCCCTGTTCCAGCAGCACCATGGGAGGATGTATCCATGGATTTTGTCTTAGGTTTGCCGAGAACACAACGAGGTATGGACAGCATATTAGTTGTGGTGGATAGATTTTCTAAGATGGCACACTTCATTCCGTGCAAGAAGTCTTCAGATGCCTCACATGTGGCGGCATTGTATTTGAAAGAGGTCGTCAAATTGCATGGTATTCCAAAATCTATCGTCTCCGATAGAGATACGAAGTTCATGAGTCACTTCTGGCTTTCTCTCTGGCGACAGTTGGGTACACAGTTGAAGTTTAGCAGTGCTTATCATCCACAGACCGACGGTCAGACTGAGGTGGTTAACAGGACTTTGGGTAATCTCCTAAGAAGTTTGATTGGACGAAAGCCTAGGCAATGGGATTTGATTTTACCACATGCTGAATTTGCCTACAATCGCTTGACAAGTCGTACGACAGGTCACAGTCCATTTCAAGTTGTATATGGTTCCAATCCCAGCAGTGTGTTAGATTTGGTGCCATTACCTTCAAAAGGACCAAAATCTCAAGCAGCCGACGATTTAATTGCAGAGATCAAACAGTTGCATAAGCAGGTACGTCATAAGATTGAACAGAGCAATCTCAAGTTCAAGGAAGCTGCAGACAAGCACAGGCGACGGGCCGTTTTTGATGCAGGTGATATGGTATGGGTACACCTCCGGAAAGAACGATTTCCAACGGGTACCTATGGCAAACTGAAGATGCGCAACATAGGTCCGTGCGAGGCTCTAAGGCGGATTAATGATAATGCTTACCAAGTGAAGTTGCCCGAAGGTCTCAGTATTTCCGATATTTTTAATGTGTCCGATTTATGCATCTATAGTGGAGATGAAGATTTCAGTGATACAAACTCGAGGGCGAGTTCTTTCCAGGACGGAGAGAATGATGCGGACATTGGTGACAAAGAAGATGAGATTTTGGCGTTGGCATTAGATTTTTATGAGAAGTTCCATAGGATGTCCAATGACAATGAATCCTATCAATTGGATCATGGAATTCAGCCCAAGAACAGGCCCAACAAAGCAGGCCCAATGGCTAAAGAGGTGCTGATGGTTGTGAATTAGAATCCTAAATCAGCTAGGATTTTAATTAAATTAGGAAAGTTTCTTTGTTTAGAATTTGTTATTTTCATAATTGGAGGGTTGGCTCCTTGTTACTTGTTAACATAGAACTCTCTTTCCTTGTTAAGGTAGGACTCTCTTTCCTTGTTAAGGTAGGACTCTCTTTCCTTGTTAAGATAGGACTCTCTTTCCTTGTTAAAGTAGAACTCTTTTTCCTTATTTCAGGTTAGGATTTCTTATAAATAAGATTGTAATCAGCCCCTTGAGGGCACGGAGTATTATCAATAAAATTTGAGTTTTCTTCTTGCAAACGAAGGACTGTTTGCTGTCTTATTTTACTGCACAAGACGAAGGACTGTTTTGTGAAGATTAAAGTACAAAACGAAGGACTGTTTTGTGAAGATTCAAGTGCAAAACCAAGGACTGTTTTGTGAAGATTGAAGGGTTATTCAAGATATTATTCAAGCTTCCGCTGTAATTTGAGGTTGGGTATTCTTAATCCTACCTAGCCTGCATCAATATGTCCTACCTCAGAATAAGAGACTTTATCTAGGTCGTAATTCCCATTCTGGTATGACCACTCCAGTCAACATCTTGGCCCATATTTCTGCCACTTCAGGATCTGTCCACTTCGCTTGTTCAATCTTCGAAACCATACTGGACTGTACCATCAGATTGTACATGCTCCCACGATTTTTGATGTGCAAATTGAACTCTTGGATGGTCGTAAGCAATTCCCATTCTTTCATAATCAGATTGGCCACAGTTGCATGTGAAATGCGGCCGAGGGCATCCGCCACTTTGTTTGCCTTGCCAGGGTGATATCGCAGTACAAATTCATAGTCTTGCAAGTACTCCATGTAACAACCCTGATTTTCAATTCATGAATATATATGGAAATTGTCCATTTAATTTGTAAATTAATGGAGATGGACCTTAGATGGGTAAGGAGTTGGGTCAATTGCCCAATTAAGACCCAACGGATTGTGGATAAGATTCAATTGAAATAAATAGGTAACATTTATTTAATTGGGTCAAGGTTTTCAATTGGGTCAAATGCCCAATTGGGACCCATGGGTCATGGTTGACTTGGTCGACCACCAAATGAGTTCAAGTTCAATTAAGGTGTGGCTGAATTAAATTGGATTAAATTTAAAATGGAATTAAGGAATTGAGTTAATGAATGAGTACAAATCTTGAGTTTAAAAGAATTAAAAATATGTGAGTTAAGGTGAGTTGAATGGGAAGTTAATGGGACTTCCATCTTAAGTGAGTTAGGAGAGTAGATGGAGAGTTGCATCTCATAAGACCAAACCCAAAGTGTACACACGATGGAGAGGTGGGAGTTTCATCTCATGGGATGAAACTCCAAAGGGATCATTAATGAGGAGGTGAAGGGTTTTTGTTGTTACACAAGGCTTACTCAAGCATACACGTTGGGGACATGGAGGGTTTCCATCTCATGATGGAAACCCAAAGGGTATACGGTTGGGAGTTTCATCTAATGGGATAAAACCCCCAAAGGAAGTATTAATGAGGAGGTAAAGAGTTATAGTTGTTACAAAGGGGCATCACCCAAAAGGCACCACTCAAGGCCGACCCTCATTCAACAAGAAAAAACTAAGGGGTTTTACATTCTCTCCTCCTCTCCCTCTCTCAGACATTCACCAAGGCCGAACCATCTTCTTGGGGTTTCATCTTAGACCCTCACCCTCTCAAGCTCACACTTTGGCCGAAGATCAAGAAGGAAGGAAGAAGAGGCCAAGGAAGGAGAAGATTGGAGGAGCAAGAAGGAGTGAAAGAAATCGGAGGAGTCGCAGAATCGGTAACGGGATCTCACAAGCGGTGTACGATCGGCTTGATGCGATCGGTGAGTAGTTTTTGGACAAAAACGCAAGGACACATTAGTTGGTCATTGGTAGGATTCCTACCTTAATTGAAAACCATGGATTATGTATATATGAATGTTTTACTTGAATTATTTTGGTATCAAATGTTATGTCTTAATGATGGGATTTTAATGCTATGATTTGTAATATTACATAGCATGTCTGCACTTGCATCTCATGCATGGCATGGGAGGGATGAAATGTAACCGGAGACCCACGCTCCATCGGGGCGTCCGTAAGGCATTCGTGAGGGTACCTCGATGTGCATTATCCATCAAGAGGGATGTATGATTGATTTGTAACCGGAGATCCACGGTCCGTCGGGGCGTCCGTAAGGCATTAGTGGGGATACCTTGATGAGGAGTTCCATCAAGAGGATACTATGTGATGGTGATATGGCTGATGGGTGGGACTCATGGCATATGACACCCATAACATGACATTGACTTGCATGTTTTTGATATTGTGATATCTATATGATTTTTGTACTAACCATGTGTTGATCCTACTTGGAGTACCTACTAGGCGCGTTGTCTAACACCCTACTTCTACCTTAGTTGATGACACAGGAAATGGACGAAACGAAGGACTTGATCGGAGCCAAGCTTAGGAGCTTGGATGTTTTAGTCTCATTTTATTTAAGTTACTCATGGACAATGTAATTTGAGTAGCTAGCAATTGAGACTATAATAACTTAGATTATTTGCTATGGTTTGGAATGTTAATTTTGGATATTTTAACTTAAGATAATTATTATTAGGTGATGGACGTCCTTGCTATCTAAAATGAAATAGGATAATTATTCTATTATATTTCCGTATCCACAAATTATTCCGCATGTTTAACTTGAGTACATGTGAACCGTTTTAGTGGACTTGGTCCGCAGACACGTATGGTTGGCCAGTTAAGGGTCGGGCTTTGGAGGCTCGGACTTAGCTCGCGTCGTGATGTTCCCGCTCTCTCTCGCTCTTTATTAAAAAAAAAAAAATAGACTCTTATTTTCGACGAGTGAAATAGGGCGAGGCGTTACAGTTTGTATCAGAGCGAAACTAGAAGAATGAATCTTTCGAAGTAAGATCAAGACGGTATCATGTCTCACTAACATATAAGAATCCCAACTGACCGACTCTTTGGAGTCTGCTGCACGGGGGCCAGATTAATTTACTTCGTTAGACTCAAACTGAAACATTCAATCTGAGAGCAACACTTGACGAAAAAGGAATGATAGCAAAGGAAGGATAGTCACTATAAATTGGATTTATCAAACATAGCAAATTAGGAGATATTACCCCCATATCTCCAAATTGAGAAACAAACACTTGATACTTAGGAAGTTTCCCCAAAAACAAAGAAAATACAAAGAGTGCTTATTTGGCAATTTCCCAAAACATGTGAAAACACAAACTTTACGAAGAAACTAAATCAACGATGTTTTCAATGACTTAGGAAAATGCCTCCGAGAAGAAGAACCCTACAAAAGCCTCACGGGGAGGTGTAACAATCTCATCAGGAGGAGGAGCAAAATAGCGTGAACATACCCGTGGTGCCTCCCGAACTACAAAACTTGGTCCAAGCGGTGGTCACTTCTGTTCTTCAACAGCACATGAACAGAAATGCGACCACCAGCGAGGCCAATGACCGGAGGATGGTCAGGGATTTCCAACAGCAACGCCCCCCTTACTTCAAAGGGAAAGAAGGGCCTGTCGGATCAGAAAACTGGTTCAGGAAAATTACTCAAATCTTGGCCCTACTAAAGATCTCGAGTCATGAAGACAAGATAGTGCTGGCTACCTCACAACTGATTGATGATGCCGGTAAATGGTGGGAGGTTATAGGGCGACAGTGGGCACTCATTCCGGAAGGGGAAAGGACTACAATGACATGGGAGCAGTTCTCAGTTATGTTTTTGGACCACTACTTCCCCGAGGAGGAGAAGGAGCGCCACACCCAAGCGTTCCTATCTTTGGTGCAAGCCACCATGACGGTGGCGAAGTACCATCAGGAGTTCCTCTGTCTGTCTTGTTATGCCCTATACATGGTGGGTACGGAGTAGCGAAGGGCTCGCAAGTTTGAGTGGGGCCTTCGACCTAGCATCAGGGCCAAGGTGACCACCATCTTTAAGGCACCTACACTGGTGAATGTGGTCAGCAAAGCCACTATAGCGAAGCATGAGATGGTCGAGATAGTGCAGTTTGTGGACAACCACCGATCTCAGAGTGGGGGAAGTACATTTCGTCCCAACAAGAGGTTCCGACCTAACGTTGGGAGAACCTCACCTTCCACTGGGTCAACGAGGGCTTTCGTCCCAACCAGCCCTCCCCATCAACATCAGTCTCTCAGGTTCCCCGAGGTGTGGCCACCTGTTTCCATTGTGGCCAGCTGGGTCATTTCAAGAAGGAATGTCCACAACTTAGCAGACCCTCTCACTCCAGGGGTTCTTTTCGCCCTCCAGCCAGACCAGCTCATTCACGAGGAACCAGGGCATACAACCAGGTGGGACGGACGCCTAACCCTGCAGGATCTGGATGGTTGTATACCGTAGCTCCTCCAACAGCAGTGGATCACTCCATGATTCAAGGTATGGCAATAGTCGGTAATTCCTATGCCCTTGCATTATTTGATTCTGGAGCATCCCACTCCTTTGTATCTGCTGCATTCATATCCGCTACTGGCACATTAGTACAAAAACTATCCACATCACTTACTATTGTATCCCCCATCGGAGACACATCATTGGGGCTTATATGCACAACAATGAACACTGAACTATTTGGATTGAGATTTGAGTTCAACTATTTGGTACTCGATATGACTGAGTACGACATCATCTTTGGCATGGACTGGTTGGCTAGCTTTCAGGCCAATATTGATTGCCATCTCCGCAGGGTGATATTTTGGTCACCCGAGGGAAAGCGATATGAAGTACATGCTGACAGACATAGCATCCCTATAACCAGAAGACTGCATGAAGAGTTGAACCACCTGGTATTGGACAATATCAGATTAGACAAGGCATCGGTGGCTGAACTTCCGGTGGTAGTGAAAGACTACGAGGAGGTATTTCCAACAGAACTCCCTGGCTTGCCACCCAAAAGGGAGATTAATTTTGAGATCAAGCTGTACCCTGGCACTGCGCCAGTGTCATTGCCACATTACTGGATGGCACCGGCTGAGATGTCCAAGCTAAAGAAGCAGATTGATGAACTGCTCAGACTAGGATGCATCCGGAACAACACATCGTCTTGGGGAGCCCCGGTGTTATTTGTGAAGAAGAAGACGGTACACTTCGGATGTGTGTGGATTACCGAAATTGAACTAGCTGACTATCAAGAACAAGTACCATCTACCCAGGATTGATGATCTATTCGATCAACTTAGGGGTTCTAGCCACTTCTCAAAGATTGATCTGATGTTCCGCTACCATCAAATCCGGGTTAGGGATGAGGATATAGAGAAGACAACCTTCAGAACACGGTATGGACTATATGAGTTTTTAGTCATGCCGTTTGGACTCACCAATGCACCGGCTGTGTTCATGGATCTAATGAACAGGATCTTCGGTCCTTTCTTGGACAATTTTGTGATTGTTTTTATTGATGACGTCCTGATCTATTCCAAAAGTTAGGAGGAACATGCTGAGCATTTGCAGATAGTCCTGGACACCCTGAGGAAGAACCAGCTGTATGCCAAAGCAAGCAAGTGTGAATTTTGGCTATCTAAGGTTATCTTCTTGGGGCATGTTGTATCAGCAGAAGGTATAGCCGTGGACCCGGCTAAGGTGGCGGCAGTGAGAGAATGGAAAGCACAGAAGAATGTGACCGAGATCAGTAGCTTCTGGGATTGGCTGGTTACTATAGGAAGTTTATCATGGACTCCTCCAAGATTGCATCTCCATTTACTCGAATCACTCAAAAAGGAGTAAAGTTTGAATGGTCGGATGTATGCAACCGGAGATTCGAGGAACTGAAGGAGAGGCTTACAACTGCTCCTATTCTGATTTTACAGGAAAGAGGCAAGGGTTATGAGGTACATTGCGATGCTTCAGGAGAAGGACTTAGGTGTGCTCTCAGTGAAAGTCATCATGTGGTGGTTTATGGTTCAAGACAGTTGAAAATTCATGAACGCCTCTATCCCACGCATGATCTAGAACTAGCCGCAGTGGTCTTCGTTCTCAAAAGTTGGAGACACTATCTTTATGGTGAGAAGTTTGAAGTGTTTTCAGATCATAAGAGCTTGAAATACTTGTTTGATCAGAAAAAACTCAACATGAGGCAGCACAGATGGATGGAATATCTTGAAGATTATGAGTTCGCGCTTCGATATCATCCTAACAAGGCGAACAAAGTGGCGGATGCCCTCAGCCGCATATCACATGCAACAGTGGCCAGTTTGATCAGGAAAGAATGGGAGATGCTGAATACCATTCGAGAGTTCAATCTATATATCAATAACCATGGGAGTATGTATAATTTGATCAAATGGTCCAACATGGTCTCCAAGATTGATCAGGAGTAGCGGACAGATCCTAAAGTGGAGGAGATATGGGCTAAGATGTCTACTGATGAGGTCATACAGGAATGGGAATTACGACCAGGACAGGGTCTTGTATTCCGAGGTAGGACATATGTGCCTAAGAGCTGCAGAAAAGAGTTATTGATCGAGGCACACCAAACCAAACTCTCTATTCATCCGGGCAGCACCAAGATGTATCACGATCTGAAGAGACACTATTGGTGGCATGGACTCAAGTGGGATGTGGCAGAGTTTGTTGCCCACTGCTCAACTTGTCAGCAGGTTAAGACTGAACATCAGAAGCCACCAGGGTTACTCAAACCCTTACCAGTACCGGAGTGGAAATGGGAACACATCTCCATGGATTTTGTGATAGGGTTGCCAAGGTCATCAAAGGGAAACGATGCGATATGGGTTGTGGTAGATCGATTGACCAAGTTTGTACACTTTCTTCCCATCAAGATGACAGATTCATATGAGACCTTGGTCGACGGTATATCAGGGATATCATCAGACTACATGGTATTCCTCGAACTATTGTGTCCGACAAAGATGGCCGATTCACTGGCAGAGTGTGGCAGAGCATGCAGTTGGCTATGGGGACAGATCTATTGACTAGCACAACATTCCATCCACAGACTGATGGATAGTCGGAGAGGACGATACAGACAATGGAGGATATGCTGAGAGCATGTATGCTAGACTTCAAGGGTGGATGGGAGGATCACTTGCTGCTAGTGGAGTTCTCTTACAACAAAGTTTACCAGGCAAGCCTCGAGACGACTCCATTCGAGGCCTTATATGGTAGACCATGTAGATCACCAGTGTGCTAGACAGAGGCCGGTGAGCCTGCACTTATTGGACCAGAGTTAGTTACAGATACTACAGCGCAGATTCAGTTGATACGACATCACCTACTTGCTGTACAGAGTCGTTAGAAGAGCTACGCTGACAAGAGGTGGAGGTTCCTGGAGTTTGAGGTGGAAGACTTAGTGTTCTTGAACGTCTCGCCACGAAAGAGACACATGAGATTTGGAAAGAAAGGGAAACTGTCGCCTAGATTTGTGGGGTCGTTTCCAATCCTAAAGCGGGTGGGGAAGGTAGCTAACCAATTGGCACTTCCTCCACAGTTGTCGTCTTTGCACAATGTATTCTATATATCTATGTTGAGGAAGTACAATTCTGATCCCTCGCACCTATTGAATGTATAAGACATAGAGGTACAAAGCGACGTGACTTACATCGAAAAACCTGTCATAGTGGTGGAGACAGAACAAAGGGCATTAAGGAACCGAACCATTCAGTTCGTCAAGGTGGTATGGGATCGACATGGTAATGAGAAAGCCACTTGGGAACTTGAATCAGAAATGAGAACAGCTCACCCTGAGCTATTTATGTAATCTGCTTGAACCCTACTTCGCTCGATTTTCGGGACGAAAATGTTCAAAAGAGGGCAGTATTGTAACACCCCGGATTTTCAATTCATGAATATATATGGAAATTGTCCATTTAATTTGTAAATTAATGGAGATCGACCTTAGATGGGTAAAGAGTTGGGTCAATTGCCCAATTAAGACCCAACGGATTGTGGATAAAGTTCAATTGAAATAAATGGGTTAGATTTATTTAATTGGGTCAAGGTTTTCAATTGGGTCAAATGCCCAATTGGGACCCATGGGTCATGGTTGACTTGGTCGACCACCAAATGAGTTCAAGTTCAATTAAGGTGTGGCTGAATTAAATTGGATAAAATTCAAAATGGAATTCAGGAATTGAGTTAATGAATGAGTACAAATCTTGAGTTTAAAAGAATTAAAAATATGTGAGTTAAGGTGAGTTGAATGGGAAGTTAATGGGACTTCCATCTTAAGTGAGTTAGGAGAGTAGATGGAGAGTTGCATCTCATAAGACCAAACCCAAAGTGTACACACATTGGAGAGGTGGGAGTTTCATCTCATGGGATGAAACTCCAAAGGGATCATTAATGAGGAGGTGAAGGGTTTTTGTTGTTACACAAGGCTTACTCAAGCATACACGTTGGGGACATGGAGGGTTTCCATCTCATGATGGAAACCCAAGGGGCATACGATTGGGAGTTTCATCTAATGGGATGAAACCCCCGAAGTATTAATGAGGAGGTAAAGAGTTATAGTTGTTACAAAGGGGCATCACCCAAAAGGCACCACTCAAGGCCGACCCTCATTCAACAAGAAAAGACTAAGGGGTTTTACATTCTCTCCTCCTCTCCTTCTCTCAAACATTCACCAAGGCCGAACCATCTCCTTGGGGTTTCATCTTAGACCCTCACCCTCTCAAGCTCACACTTTGGCCGAAGATCAAGAAGGAAGGAAGAAGAGGCTAAGGAAGAAGAAGATTGGAGGAGCAAAAAATAGTGAAAGAAGGAGAAGATCGGAGGAGCAAGAGGCGTCATGTCGTTCCCACTCTCTCTCATTCTTTATTTAAAAAACAAAATAGACTCTGATTTTCGGCGAGTGAAAAGGGTGGGGCGTTACACTCCATCCATCTGCGCTGTCTCAAATTGAGCTCCTTTTGATTGAACAGATATTTTAAGCTCTTATGGTCTAAAAACACCTCAAATTTAGTGTCTCCAGCTTTTGAAAGTGAAGACCACTGCAGTTAGTTCCATATCATGAGTAGGATAGTTGCGTTCATGGATTTTCAGTTGCTTTGAACCATATGCCACCACATGATGACCTTGAGTAGAAAGCACCCAAGTCCTTCTCCTGAAGCATCACAGTATACTTCATATCCCTTGCCTCTCTCTAGTAAAATCAGAATGGGAGAAGTGATAAGCTTCTGTTTCAGATCCTCAAACCTTCGATTGTACACGTCAGACCATTCAAATTTGACTCCTTTATGAGTTAGTCGGGTGAGTGGAGCCGCAATCTTGGAGAATTCCATAATAAATTTCCGATAGTAGCCAGCCAGTCCCAGAAAACTGCGGATTTCGGACATATTCTTCGGAGATTTCCAGTCTCTAACCGCTGCCACTTTAGCCAGGTCCACTTCTATTCCTCCTGCTAATATGACGTGCCCCAAGCAGTTGACCTCAGATAGCCAGAACTCACACTTACTTGCTTTGGCTTATAACTGATTCTTCTTCAGTGTGTCAAGAACTATCCTCAGATGTTCAACATGCTCCTCTTGACTGACGGAGTAAACCAGAATATCATCAATGAAGACAATCACGAACTTATCTAAATAAGTACGGAATATTCTGTTCATCAGATCTATAAACACGGCTGGTGCATTTGTGAGTCCAAAAGGCATGACCACATATTCGTACAGTCCATACCGAGTTCTGAAGGCCGTCTTTTCTATATTCTCATCCCTGACAGGGATTTGATGGTAGCTTGACATAAGATCAATCTTGGAGAAATGGCTGGAGCCTCTGAGTTGATCGAACAAATCATCAATTCTGGGCAGAGGGTACTTGTTCCTGATAGTCAGCTGATTCAACTTCCTGTAATCCACAGACATCCGAAGAGTACCATCTCTCTTCTTTACGAACAATATCGGTGCTCCCCAGGATGAGGTGTTGTGCCGGATGAATCCCAGTCTGAGCAACTCATCAATTTGTTTCTTCAGCTCTCACATTTCTGCAGAGGCCATCCAGTAATGAGGCAATGATACAGGAGTAGTGCCAGGATAGAGCTTAATCTCAAAGTCAATCTCCCTTTTTGGAGGCAAACCAGGGAGTTCTGTCAGGAATATCTCTGCGTAGTCTTTCACTACCGTAGGTAGTTCAACCACCGGTGCCTTGTCTAGTTGATATTGTTCAGTACGAGATGGTTAATTTCTTCATGTAATCTCCTGGTCATAGGAATGCTCTGTCTGTTGGCATGTACTATAAACCGTTTCCCCTCGGTGACCAGAATATCACTCTGTAATTGTGACACTCAATGCCTGCCTGAAAGGTAGCCAACCAGTTCATGCCAAATATGAAGTCATATTATGTCATCTCCAGTACCAAATAGTTGAATTTAAATCTGAACTCAACAAGTTCAGTGTCAACGGTGGTGCAGATTAGACCTAGTGATGTGTCTCCAACAGGGGATACAATAGTGAGTGCAATGGATAGTTGTTGTACTAAGATACCAGTAGCAGATATAAAGGAGTGGGATGCTTCTGAATCAAATAACACAATAGCATAAGAACTATCAACTACTGCCATACCTTGAATCACCGAGTGATCCACTGTCTCTGGAGGAGGAACTAAAGTATACATGCGTCCAGATCCTGCCGGAATGGGTGCCCGTCTTATCTGGTTGGGTACCCTAGATGCTTGCGACTGAGCTGGCCGAGCTGGGGGATGGAAAGAACCCATGGAGTAAGAAGATTTGTTGTTCTGTGGACACTCCCTCTTGATATGGCCCTGCTGGCCACACTGATAATAGGCGATAACACCTTGAGGAGACTGAGAAACTGGTCCTGATGTGGAGAGCTGACTGGGACGAAAACCACCAGTGGAAACAGTGGAGGCTGAGGCTTTTCCAAAGTTTGGTCTGAATTTCTAGCGAGGGCGGAAAGAATTTCCCTTGCTCTTGTTCGACTATGCTTGCTCGACTGACCACCTTTGCCAAAGTAGCTGATTTGAAAATAATGACTTTGGCCCTGATGCTAGGTCGCAGGCCTCGCTCAAACTTTTAGGCTTTCTTATATTCCATGTCCACCATGTATAGAGCATAGCATGATAAACGGAGGAATTCTTGATAGTACTCTGCGACGGTCATGGGGCCCTGGACCAAAGCTATGAATGCATGTGCCTGGCGCTCCTTCTCCTCCTCTAGATAGTAATGGTCCAGAAACATCCCAGCGAACTGGTCCCAAGTCATCTCTATTCTATTCGCCGCTGGAGTCTGCGTTTGTTGCTGTTCTATGACCTTCCACCATTTGCTTGCATCGTCTAGCAGTTGTGAGGTAGCCAGTAGTATTCGGTCCTAATCATTGGTGATCTTAAGTAGCTTCAAGATCGTCGTGATATTCTCAATCCAATTCTCTGCTCCTGCGGGTCCCTTCTTCCCTCTGAAATAAGGGGAACGCTGCTATTGGAAATCTCCAACCATTGTTCGGTCATGGGATACATTGGAAGTAGTGCCACCGTTGTCGTTCTGGTGTTGCTGTAGAATGGAGGTGACTACTACCTGTACTAGGCTTTGCAGCTCGGGAGGTACCACATGAATATTCACACTGTCCTTTCCCTCTTTCTGATTCGGGCTCTGTCGGGTATTTCTTCTTCGTTGAGGTATTTTCCTAAGTCATCGAAACATTGGTTGACTTAGTTTTCTCCTAAGGATTTGTGTTTAAATACTTTGAAGTTATACTTGATCAAATAATCATAAGGAGGGGGAAGTTCTGTTTAGTTCTCCTATATATCACTTTGTGTTCCTTACTTGGGGAAATTGCCTAAGTGACATCTTATATTTCTTGTTTTGGGGAAGTTTCCTAGATATCACATAGTATTTCTCATTTGGGGGAAATTTCCTAAGTATAGTATCTCTTATTTGGGAATTTTCCTAAGTATAGTATTTCTCATTTGGGGAAATTTCCTATAGTATTTCTCATTTTGAGAAATTTCCTAAATACATTATAGTGTTCCTTATTTTGGGGAAATCATGTAATTTTTCTTGTTTGGAAAATCCAATGATGTTTCTTGTTTGGAAAATCTCCTAAGTATCATATATTGTTTCTTGTTCAAGGGGGGGTTGAGAATAGTAAATGACCTATTTCGCTATGTTTGACGACCTATTTCGCTATGTTTGATAAATCTACAATTTATAGTGATTGTCCTTCCCTTGCTGTTGTTGTTCTCATCAAAGGCTGTTCTCAGATTGAATGCTTACAGTATGATTATCATGAAAGTAAATTATTCCGGCCCCCGTACAGAGGACTCCAAGGAGTTGATCAATTGAGATTCTCATCTGTAAGTGAGACATGATACTGTATTAATCTTATTTTGCGAGACTCAAAACTTTAGGTTTCGCTCTGATACCAACTGTAACGTCCCGCCCTTTTTCACTTGCATAAATCAGAGTATATATATATATATATTAAGACACGATTCAAGTCCGAGTTTCTAAAACCCAACCCTTGACTGGCCACTATTACGTGTGCGTGGACTATGTTTCGCTATGTTTGACAGCTTATTTCGCTATGTTTGATAAATCTACAATTTATAGTGATTGTCCTTCCCTTGCTGTTGTTGTTTTCATCAAAGGTTGTTCTCAGATTGAATGCTTACAGTATGATTATCATCAAAGTAAATTATTCCGGCCCCCGTGCAACGAACTCCAAAGAGTCGATCAGTTGGGATTCTCATCTGTAAGTGAGACATGATACTGTATTTATCTTGTTTTGCGAGACTCAAAACTTTAGGTTTCGCTCTGATACCAACTGTAACGTCCCGCCCTTTTTCACTTGCATAAATCAGAGTATATATATATATATATATATATATATATATATATATATATTACGACGCGATTCAAGTCCGAGTTTCTAAAACCCAACCCTTGACTGGCCACTATTACGTGTGCGTGGACTAGGTCCACTAAAACATTTACACACGCTTATCTTATTGTTTGCTGAATAATTTATATGACTAAGATGCTATTTACTTTTCTTAACATCATTAGGCAAGGAAAACCAATCACCATAGAAATAAAATAAAATTAAAGATTATCAAACCATAGCATATAAGTTCTAAAGTATCCCAAATAGTCTAAAATATTACAACCCAAAATGCAAGTCCTCCGAATGCATCATTGAAATCAAAACTAAGCAAATTAAACTTCAATCTTCCAAGCTTCTGTTAATCCTTTTTTCGTCACGCTTGGCTCCCTTCCAATCCTACGTCCTTTTCCTTAGCATTTCCTAGTTCAACATCTATAAGGTAGAAGTAGGGCATTAGTCAACAGGCCTAGTAGGTATTCCAATTAGAGTTAGGGTACACATAAGAGTAATAATAGAATATTACAAATTAAGGGTTTATACATCATTAATGGCATATTTGTAAAAACATTTGTAAGTAATAAAAAAATGCATGACGTCCATATCATAATCATGCTAACATAAGTGTTATGTCATGGGTGTCAATGTAAAATGAAATCCAACCCAATGTCCATACCCAATCACATCATAAATCAATCAATGGTTTCCTTGGCCAATTATGTCCACAGTTTTTGAGGCGGCAGTCACTAGGGCACTGTATACCCATCCACAAATTAATCGGGATTGCCGGTGGAGTGTGGACTCCTCCCTCTGCACAGGGTTTCGGGACTGACTACCCATGACCTCTTTGGCCCAATTATGCCGCAGTTTTCTATCAATCGGATGCAGCCAAATCTAAATGGTTCATATAGCTTTATATAAGCTAATCTCAAGCCCAAGTCTTGTCCGGACCGCTCAGGACCTGGCTTGTTGGTCATATATGTTCCCTCACATGCCATGCATGAGGTAATGTATGCAAGAATGACATTTCATTTAAAATACATCATATAATTGAAAATCAACTCATAATCATATACAATTTATTTAGCCAATGTATTCATCATATTTTGAATAAAACAAATGTCATATTATACTCCATAGTGTTCTCAATGAGGTAGGAATCCTACCAATGTCCGATATACTATCATTTCTTGTCTTGGAAGGATAATGCTAACGGTCACGTGAGACGAATTGCGATCCCTTTGTAAGCCTCTTTACCTCATCAAATTCAAACATACATATTAATTTGATTTTCCATTTTAATTTCATCATCCCTATTTCCATCTAAGTTCCATGTCCATTTCTCAGCGCATTTACGCATTATAGTCCTTAAACCGGTTAAGACCCTCAGTGGGGTTCATGTTCACAAAAACCCATCAATGGGGTTCGGCCATACAACATGGCCGAACCTCATTCTTTGGTTTTTTACCCTCTTTTTAATCCTTATATTATTTTAAACAATGCAAGTCAATCATCATTCATTTTTTTTTCCATTTCTTTATATAATAATCCCAAGTTAGTCATTTAACCTTTAAACATACATAGATCCATAAAATCATCCATGGGGTTCGGCCATGTTGTTCTTCCTTTTTTTCTCCTTTCCATCCTATATCACCTTGAGGATGGGTTTTTCTTAAAAAAATACATCCAACATGTTTTAGGTCACTTGATGGGGTTCGGCCATATAACATGGCCGAACCTCATCTAGTATCTCTTTTTGTCCTCAAATGATCCCCATAAAAAAATAGACTTCGGCCATGCAAGAGGCCGAACCTTGCTATTTGATTCTTTTCTCATTGAAATCCATCATTAATCATGTTTAAACATGGATTCCATCTTCAATGCTTACTCAATATATTTCCTACCCACTAGCCAAGGTTAGGGTTCAGCCATACAATATGGCCGAACCATTGTGGTTGGTTTTCATCAAAACCCTTAAAATATTAGACTACATGGATTTGACCATATCTTGGCCGAATCCATGATGATCCAGATTAATCTCATTGTTGTTTTGTTTCAACCCATAACCATCCTTTGGATGGATTTCCAACTTCATGGCCTTATAACATTTTTGGCCGTTAATTCCAACCAACATGGAACCCATGGGTTCGGCCCACCCTGGCCGAACTTATGGTTTCCTTAGATTAATCTCCATTGATTTTATTAATTCTAGACATACCTTATCTCCCTAGACCTTTCCTTCAATGAGCTGTTCCTCCTCTTTGGCTCTTCAATCTCCTTTTCTTTTGATCTTTCTCTTCTTCCTTAGTTCTTCTTCTCCTTTCTTTGTTCTTCAAAATCTTGAAGTGTATGGAGGTAGAGGTGGGAGAGAGGGGAGGAGTGGAGAGAAGTTCTTGCTCAAGAGAGGGGGGGTCGGAGAAGGGGTTTGGGATGCCCTTTGGTTTGTGTTTTTATATTAAAACTATGATCTTATCCCTCCCTCTCATAAAGACTTGCCGTAACCAAGGAGGCTCTTGGTTTCCCAAGGGTGGCTTAATTGCTTTTGAGGTGAAGACCCTTGGGTTCCCAAGTGTCTAGGTATAATGTACCTAGACAAGATTCCCTAACTCTTAATCTCCACCCTAGATCTTTCCTTAGATGAAATCCTAGCCTTCCATCTTATCCTTTCACCTTCCCAAATTAAGACCCCTTAAAAACAAAACCCTAGTTCAAGATTCAAATTTAAAAGTGGTTGAGCAAGTCAAACCATGCCATGGTCGACCATGCATGTGGTGACTTGGCCACCACATGGCACTTGGGTCCCACTTTTGCCATGTCACTTGATGTGTCTCACCTCCACTTGTATGCCACCTCAATTCCACTTTCCACCTCACTTGATGACGTGGCATCCTTGCTCAGTTGGCTTCCATGTGATGACATGGATGTCACATGGCAATGCCACATCACCCACATGCGACCTCACTTGATGAGGTGGACTTTAATGCATTAAATGCACTAACTTATCCAAATTCAATTAACTTAACTAATTTTACCCACTTATTTTCAAACTTTCATATACCATTTTATTTTATTATTTTAATTCCCTTATCCCCTCTTATTATGTAATTTATGTATGATGATCTAATTCATCAATTATTTTTAAATTATGTATGAAGGTATATTTGTCCAAGGAGTTAGGTTGTTCTTGCTTGAACATTATGTCACAAATTTAGATGGAACATGGTCATACAAGGTCCAAACTGTTGATCCAAACCCTAGAGGCGTCGACCGAAAAAGCTGCGGCCCATCTTACAATTAGCATAGGAGACATGAAATACAACCAGTTCCATACAGCTGCAATTCAAAAAGAAAGACAGCAAATGCGTCAGCTAGCATTGCACATACAGATAAAAATATGAGAAGAAAATAACAAGCGAAAGGACTGTATTTATTTTACAGCAAGCAGGCATTGAAACCCAATGATGTGTAGCCAACAAATAGTCCAAACAACAGTAAGAAAGAGAGCTTCGTGAGCCTTTCTTTTGTTTCCTTCTTTATTTATTTTGTGCAGAAGCTGACCCTTATTTGATTACTTACCACGTGTAATCCAAACTGAAGAAAGATAACTAAAAGCAAAGCAAAGGAAAGAGCAAGAACCAGCCAGCAACCAGTTTGTACAACACGTCATACAGCAGGGCATCCAGGCGTTGGATTGACAAAGAAAACAAATACAGCAGCTAAAGTATAGAAGAATAAAAGAGACAGATTAAGGGGCAGCCACCACAAGAAGTATTTACAGGAGACAACATTCCAACATGAAAACTGACAGAAAAATAAGAAGCAGCCAACGTCCCTAAACTGAATGGAATTTTAGTTTCTTAGAACATTCATCATTGAGAAAACATTGCAGCAAAATCAGTTATCAGGGAAGGACTCCACTTGTGCACGAATAAAAAAAGAAAGAATAATAGATCAGAGGCAGGGGCGGTGGTAACAGTTGTTCCAAACAGCAATGCTCATGAGCACATGAAAATCAAGAATAACAGAACACATATCGAGCAGCAAGAAGATGAAACAAAGGAAGTGCTGGACTGAAATAAAATCATACAGCAGCGTCGGTGGACACCAAGCTGCAACACCATCAATAACAGATCGCATACAACAAATATGAAAGAAAGAAAGAAAGAAGGATCAAAGTGGGACAAGCCAGAAGAGAACGAAAAGGCTGAGAAGAGAAAGGAGTGGCCGATCCTATGCATGCGCATGAAGCCCCTTTTGCCTCCTTTCCTCCTTTGTTATTCGTCCATTTAAGATAATTCAATCTTCACCTTCCATATGTCCTTTCCCTAATCATGCAATGCAATTTTAGCCCTTGATTTAGCCTCCTTTCCTCAATGGGACAAAGCTCATCAACGCCATTGCTTGTGCCTCCTTTCTTAATTCATAAAAAGCAATCTAAGCCATACACCTACACCTTTCTATCTAAGCAATTCGATCCTCACCATTGATTTTTCTACCTTTTATCTATAAATAGTGGCCTATACCCATGGGAAAGATTCGAACCTGGCTGAATTAATCAAAAGGTTGTGCGTGGGAGTAGAGGAATAGAAGAATAAAAGAAGACAGTGCAAGGGTCTTAGGTTGGTTATTTATTTTTAGTTTTTATTTTTCTTGCATTGTGTTCTTGTATTTTTATTCCAAAATTTCATTGAGTTGTAATTCAAATTTCATGTTTTAAATAAAGTAAATGTGTGCTGAAATATTAGTCTATGGTTTTTCAATTATTTAATTCATGTATTATGATGATTTGATTTGATTTTAATTTTTTTTATAAAATACATGTTGGATTTAATTCTAGATTTTTCAAATTAGATGCAGTGAAATATTTAGACTAATTAGACTTCCTTCTTCGATCTAAGGCTCTTATTTTTAGGAGTGCACTGAAATATTTAGATTTGGAGAAAATTTAAATTCTACTTAGTCTAAGGTTTAATTTGAGAAATTTTTAATCACTTAATTCATGGGTTCATATTTGGAATTTTAATTGATGAAAATTTTGAATGCATGATTATTAATTTACGTGAGCTTCGTAATCTAGGCCTTTGTTTTATTTTCAAAGTATGGAAAACAATGCCTCCTTCATTCTTTGATCCAGTTCCATTGTAAATATGTACAGAGGTAATTTAGGTATTTTATTTATCTTTATAAAATTCAAAAATTCTTGAAATTGGTGAACTAGGTTGGTAAATTAATTAATTGCATCTGAGTTTTTTTTTTTCTAATTTAGGTTAAGATTATTTATAATTTTTAGATTAAATCCACCTTAATTGAATTATATTAAAATTTGTACTTTCCATGAAAATTAGATTCCTTTAGTGGTTAATTTCTAATTTTAAATGTGGTTCCTATTTTTAGACCATGTTTTCTATATTTAGAATATTTATAAATTAAAATTAAAATTTCATATATTAGAGAATTACTTCCATGTTTATGATTTATTTGCAAACTATTCTAAATTTCTTAAAATACATAATTCAGTGATATATTTTCACGGATATATTTTCCTAAGTTCCGATGAGGTTCGACCTCACACTCAATCGCTATACTATTTAATGGTTCGTGAGCTTGCAAGTTATAAATTTAAAACACAAACAGTAGTTGAAGTTATGTGTGGTGCATGTCAGGTTATTGTACGGTTACTTGGAATGACTTATGCCACTTGTGGACAAATGTGAGATGGAATTCGGAAACTTCACCTTTGAGTGTATCAAATATAGCATTATGACTATGATAGTAGTATTAAAGGGTCTTATTTAGTAGGGTGGAGTTACTGTATATATTTCAAAGAGATGAAAGTTAGGATGGAGAAGATACAGTTAGCTTATGACTGGTTACGTTGTGAGATGTGACGAATACTACAAGGACTACCGAGACTGGAGGTAGACAACCTTACAATGTCGCAAGTGGTAAATGTACCTGTGTAGGGACTACCGAAAGTGGAGGTTAAGACCTTGTGGTGACATGACATACTCGACGATTGTGAAATCACTGGAATGGGTGTTTGTCGAGTTCAAGATGATAAATTCATGTGTGTGGAGTATTAAGATTTGTGAGATTTTCTTAAGAGCGTGACATTAATTTTAGATGGTTACTTAAATTAGAAAATTTTGGAAATAACAAAAATATGGATATAATCTAAGCTTGGAATTATTGCTAAAATCAGAAACTTGCCATTTTTGGACATTTCTATTTTAGTAATTTTCAAAAATAACTAGTTTCTCTTTTTAGAATTTTCTATTCTTAGAATTTTAGTTTAATTTAGTCATATTCTATTTCTTGAAAATAGATCTAAATTTGGGAATTCTTAATTTTGGAACTTCTGTCTATGGAAAGTCTCAAAATTGTCCCATTTTGGAAATTGCTAATTTTAAAAAGTGTCTAATTTGGATAATATTTAATTTGGAGAGTTTCTAAAATTAAAAAATTTCTAATTTAAGACCCTCATCTAAATTTGGAAGGTTTTCAATTACGGTTTCTAATTAAAAAAAAAAAAATCATGGAACAACTTTGGACTTAAATGGAATATTCTTAAACTTAAAAATCTAATCTTAATTAATTTGGTGGATATTAATTAGAATTTTTCATGGTCTTAATTTAATTTTGAGTTCTTAATTAGGTTCTAATCATTTAATTTCCTTCACTAGTTATAACATTAGGAAATCTGCATTTAGTCGGGGAATCATGCATATTTTATGTGATTAAATGCTTCATCATGGTTTTGAGTTTTATTTTGTGCAGGTGTTTTGAATATTCTTTGCGAAAAAATGCTGAAAAATAAAATTGTGCTTGCTAATAAATAAAAATAAAAAACCAAGGTACTTGAATTCAATCTATTTTCTTTAATTTTCAATTTTGATCCATTCATATAGTTTTTAATAGGTTGTCTTGCATTTATTTTGCATAAAAAAAATTGCATATTTAATTTGGTTGTGCATTTAGGTTGATAGTTCATGCCTTAAGTTAAAATGTTTGTTTATTTTTTTCATATTTGCTTGAATCTTGCATTGGTAACTTAGACTTGCATTCATCAAAAAAAAAAAAATAGAAAAAGCCAAAAAGTTTAGTAAAATTGGTTCATACATTGTATGTTAAAATCAATCTGGAACTACCGTTTAGGGTTGTTCATGCTCAATAGGACCATCTTTAATTCAGTTATTTTTAGTTCACTGGTGAATAACTTTGCTTCAAGCACGGTATCTAGGTTAATTTTGTCACCAAGGTGTAAACAACCGAAATGAAAAATGGAAGTTTAAGTAGATTGCCATTGTGCTCCTCCACTTACCTGGAAACTTACCTGCCCGTGCTTGTGGTTAAACTCTTCTCGTAGACTAAAATTTTATGGAAAATAGATTATGAGCAGTTTAGAGTCTAGGATCCCTGTGTCAGTCTAGGTTTAGGGCATCTTTTGTGTGGTTTTGTTTGAGCGTGTTTTGTTCGTGTTTGTGTATGAGTAGTTGGGTTCACGACTCTACCAACCATTTGGTTCGAGTTGAATTGTCTGTCAGTCCATCGTTCGTTGCGTCCGGAGCCTATTCAGGATCAGTCAAAGTTAGTCTACTACCATCACCCAAAATGGCCGGAGAACAAGAGAAAACTCTTTGAGATTACTTTTCATCGGTCGTGGCCAACATACCTTCCAGTATAGACATCCCAGCCACCAATGCGACCTAGGAGCTGAAATCAGCCCTCTTGCATCACCTCCCCGCTTTCCATGGCCTTGATCGTGAGGATCCTTACTTACATGTTAAGGAACTTTTAGAGATTTGCGCTATTATCAAAATTCAAAATGTCACTGATCAATCTATTAAACTTCGTCTCTTTCCTTTTTCTCTCAAAGAAAAAATGAAATCATGGCTGAAATCCCTCCCTGCAAATTCCATCAACACGTGGGACTAGTTGGCTAATAAATTCTTGAACAATTTTTTTCCAATATCTAAAATGAATGCCCTCAAAACGGAAATGTCAAATTTTACTCTGAAAGAGGGAGAACAATTCTCGGAATTATGGGAAAGATTCAAGGATGTAATAAGCAACTGTCCCCATCACGGGTTTGAAACTTGGAGACTCGTACAATTTTTCTATGAAGGCTTAACCACATCTAGACGTAGTTTGGTTGAGTCTATGAAGAATGGGGAATTTTTAGAAACAAAGTGAAAACGAAGGATGGAATTTCTTGGAGAACTTGGCGGAGAATTCTCAGCGATGGGCGTTCTCTAAAAGGGAGTGTTTAGGACAAACCTCCAAAAGAGGAGGTTTGTACGAAGTCAATAACGATTTTGATGTTAAAATCGCAATTGTAAATTTGACAAAAAAAGTAAGAGGCCTTGGCTATGCCTCAGAGGGTGAGTTTATTAATGGTGTGCAGTCTGAGGTGTGTGCCTTGTGTACTAACCCAGGATACACAACACAAACCTGTCCTTCCTTAAACGCAAATCCGGAGTGCCTAGTTGAACAGCCTAACACACTAAATAATTATGAGAAGCAGTAGGGGAGCCCATTCTCTGCTACCTATAACCCCAATTGGCGAAATCACCCAAATTTCTCGTGGAGACAGAACCAGTCAATGAATCTGGGATCTCCTCAGTTCCAAGAGCCTAATCAGCCATATCAACTATTAGTGCCCCGGCTTGCCCAGTCCCTAAGTTTGTCAATTCCATGATTCGGGAGGAAACACTTGTTAGAAGCTTGAAAAGACTCTAGATGATCAAGATTGAAGATCGTACTCCACCAGATTAAAGCTCATCGTCATGGCAATCACAAAATAGGTATTGGCCATAGATGACTTTAGTTGGTACCCACACCTAAGGAGGACCATCCCAGGCTTAGTTGCATATGTTGGTAATGGACATAATAAGCCTAGAGATGAAGTTTGACAGTGAATTGGAAGCGAACTTGGAAATATGAATTAAGTTCACTATTTGCTCGACCAGTTGTTCTCTCCGACCCCTCGGTGGAGACAGGATCGACCCATCGTGGTCAAAGACTGGTCGGCCAGATTGATAAAGGTACTGGATCATAGAATTGTGAAAGTTCCCTTGGGTGATAGAACAAGGACCAAGATTGTTGCTAGAGAGGGGGGAAGGGAAAAGGAGAGAGGGGGGAGAGGGGGGAGAGGGGGGGGGGGGGGGGGGGGGGGAGAGGGGGTAGGGGTGTGTGAGTAGAAGAATCTCCAATTTTTATGGTCTTCACAAATTTCTTGATTATTTAACAAATTTCCAGCGGATTAATAATGTTAATCAAGAGAGATGTGTTGTACGATCAAAAGTTTGCACAATTATAAGAACAATCACACAAGTAAAGATCAACGCCCGCAAGACCATTTATAATGGTTTGGTTAAAACAACCTACATCCACTCTAAGGACTCACCCAACGTTGCATTATTTCAAATTCACTATGTGGGGACTTACCCCCTTACAAATGGAGTAGGACTTCCACCGTACTCAATTGGTTGGGAATTGCACCCACCACATGTGCCAGATACAACGCTCTAGATTTTTTATAGTGGTTCTGGAGCCAACCTCTTTAATCCACTTGTCCTAGATTTTGAAATGTTCCACCAACCCAAGGTCTACTTCATTATCCCTCTATTTTTTATAATGGTTCCGACTTCCTTACCCTAATCCACTTCACGAGATGATTTATAAAATAAAATCATTAAGAAGCACTTGCCTTTGTATGAGCTCACTTGTAGACGTATGCTTCTTGACGATGCTCTCACAATTTGATGCCGACGATGTCGAAGATGTGCCTCGTGTATGCTCAATCACAATCTGTGGGAGGTCACTAGGATTTAGATGTGCCAATGGATTCCAGAATGGTTCTCTCTCTCTCTCTCTCTCTCGATCTCAATCTATGAATATTTAAAAATTGATTCACCAATGATAAGTGCTTAAAGAGATGTTAGAGAGTTCTAAAATGCCTCTAAATGATTTTCAATTAGGCTCAGGGTTCTATCCACTTGATCTCAAATAGATCAGATCAATTTGTAGGCAATTTAGAATTTTGAAAGTTGAGCAGTGCGATGTATCGACTTTGGTCGGTATGTCGAGTTTTTGAATAAGTTTGTTGTAATCTGCTCGTTGCGCAAATGATTGTATTTTTACAGAATTTATTTCAAACTATCCAACACGGATGATACATGTCGAATGTCGATATGTCGAGTTTTGACAAATCTCGATGTATGATTTATGGTCGATGCATATTGACTTAAGATTTTCGTGCACACCTCAAGCCTTTGAACATTTTTCAAGTCACTGTTCACAGATCGATGTATCGAAAAACTCGATATATCTTGACTGTAAGTTTCTGAAAAATACAGAGATTTTCCAAGTAGAACATTCGTAAACCCAGAACATGTATTGAGAAGGGTCGATAAATCGTGGAATGAAAAATTCCACCAACATACATATCGACAAAAGATATGTATCGATGCATATTGACTTAAGATTTCCATGCACAGTTCAAGCCTTTGAACATTTTTCAAGTCACTGTTCACAGATCGATGTATAGAAAAAACTCGATATAGCTTGACTATAAGTTTCTAAAAAATACAGAGATTTTCCAGGCAGACATTCGCAAACCCAGAACATGTATCAAGATGGGTCGATAAATCGTGGAATGAAAAATTCCACCAACATACATATCAGCAAAAGATATGTATCGGTTGGGTGCTCATCTCTATATATCGACAAAACTTGATGACTGGTCTTAGTTTTAGACAGGAAAACAAAAACAGAACCAACTCCACTTTCTCATACATATCGACCTGGTCGATGTGTCGAGTTGGGTAAATGACAGTTCTGTACATTTTGAATATTTTGGTTCTTTCCCACTATGTAGGGGAACAATATGACTTGACCAACATCCGGTCTAAGTCCAGGTATAGTCCATCTAAGGTGTGGGTTCCACCTATAGTCATCTATGTCCTTTTACCTTCTAAGGTTGCCATACACACGATGAACTTGAAGCTTGATCTTGCTTGACTTTCGGCAACACTTTGAATCTTCTTCTTGGTGCCTTCAATATTCGTAGGCAGTGCTTCTCTCGAGTCATGGAACTGACAAACCAGGGACTCGGCGAGCCGGGGTGCAAACAATGTCCCCATTTGTCAATTTCATGACAAAACACCTGGAAGCTCTACGGACTCAAATAAACCCAAAAACCCATCCCTTATTACATCATTTGAATATACAAAATACATCCAATAAATTACAAAGCAAATGAAATAAAGACACTGGCTTTTCATCACTTCTTGCATAACTTGTACTTGATCTTCAATGTGTATCTATAAACATACATACACAAGTTGCAAGAACACTTAAACAAACATCATAGCATTAGTAGATCATTAGTCCAAAACATGATAAACATTCTCCAAACTTCATGGACTACATGCTCTTTTCTATTCTCCCCCATAATGTATGATCTGGATACATTCTTCCTCATTGAGTTTGAGTCTCCAAACAGCAATGAAACTCAATGAAACTCCCCCATATATCATGCACTCCCCCATTCTTCAATCTTTATCCCCCATAAACTTAGCTTCTCTAAAAGGTCTCCCCCATTTTGTCATAAATTTGACAAAGGGTCTAAAACACATCAGTGGTGCTCTCCAAACTACAAGGGGTACCTACAAAAGATCTATACAAGCATGCCAATAAACATAATCATCCATGCATTCATACATCTACAAATAGCATAGGAATCTTATATATCAAACCATGGCATCAAAGTATAGGATCAATTAAACATATGCAGCATGCAGCAAAAACATATGTAAACAAACCATAGCATTAAAATATTAATGCTCAAAATAGAGTATGCACACAAGGTGCTTAATGTTTACATAACCAAAATATCAGTTTTTCAAAAACATAAAAAAAACATGAAAAACTAGAGTGTTGCAGCATCAGAAGGGGATGAGGTAGAAGGCTGAGGGTCTGAGCTATGAGAGGGCTGACTGGAAGTGAGAGAGGTAATGGCAGCCAGGAATTGTTTTAGGAGGTGATCATGCTCATCTTGTTTGTTTGCAATGGCTGCAAGTTGTTCGCTTTGATGACTAAGCTTATCCTTTATAGCTTTCAATCTTGATGACTGTGCTATATCTACTTCTCCTTCCTCTTATTCTTTCTATTCTTCTTCCTCTTCAATGATTGGACGACCAATGGAGGTTGCCGTCTCTTCTCCAAAGATTCTCACAAAGTCAGCTTTGAGACTTTTCTTCATCATCCCTCTATCGAGTATCCTTTTCTCATCATAGACTGCATTCTTGTGAGGCTTGACACCGAAGTGTAGAGCGAGTCTATACATTAAATAGCAGAAAAGGAGGATGGCTATTTCTCTTCGATTTCCAGTACTTGGTAATGGTCTAACAAATCCAAGTAGGAAGACAAAAATTGTTCCAACATAAACCACTCAAACCATAGTAAATTATCTAAATTATTACATGCCCAAATACTAGCTACTCAAATTACATAGTCCATGAGTAACTTTAAATAAATAAAATCAACACATCCAAGCTCCTATGCTTGGCTCCGTTCACACTCATCATTCCCTTCATTTCCTGTATCATCCACTAGGGTAGAAGTAGGGCATTAGACAACGCGCCCAGTAGGTATTCCAAGAAGGGCTAACACATGGTTAGTACAATTCATATATAATAACATAATATCAAAACCTTATAAAAACAATGCCATGTCATGGTGTCAAATGCAATGAGTCCCACCCATCAAAAATATATGTAACCTCTTGATGGAATTTTCTTCGTCAAGGTATCCCCACAGTTGCCTTACAGAGGCCCCGACGGAGTGTGTTCTCCGGATTCTTCTTGATGGATAAAGCACATCAAGATCTTCCTAAGAATGCCTTACGGATGCCCCGACAGAGCGTAGCCTCTGGTTACAAACCTCCCTCCCATGCCATGCATGAGATGTATATGTCCACATGCTATGTAATAGTATAATCATAGCATCAAAACTTCATATTCGAAACATATAATTTTTACAACATAAACCATCAAAATAAGAAGTTAAACCATATTACATAACCATGGTTTCAAAGAGGTAGAATCCTACCAAAGACCACTTAAGTGTCCTTGCGCTTTAATCCGGCAACCGTTCACGATCGTATAACACTTGTGAGGTCCCGTCACTTTGTTACATATCAACAAGTCAAACTAAAGTCCCATTTGATTTCCAATCTAAACATAAATCCATAAACACAACTTTGTGGGGTTCGGCCATACACCATGGCCGAACCCTACTCCCTTGATTTTAATCCCTTCTTTGATTATTTACTCAATTACCACTTAGTTAATCACTTAACCCTTAGTCCACAAAATACTCCTTAGTGGGGTTCGGCCATACACCATGGCCGAACCTCACTCACTTCATTTTTGGTCCCTCTTTGTAATCCTTTGATCTTATAAATTTAAATCCAAGATCATGTCATCTTGATTCATTAATCTAATCACTTATAAATTATTCATCTAACATTGGTAACCACCTAAGTCCATAAAAACATTTCTCATTGGGTTTGGCCATACACCATGACCGAACCCATGATCTTTCATTTTAGCCTATATTTACAACATTGCCATTATTTCCCTTTCCTTACATAGTCATTCATCTAACATGATTGTTCCATGAATGACCCATAAAATGGCTCATGGGGTTCGACCATACACCATCGCCGAACCCTATGATATCTAAATCCATTTTCTCCATTGAGTTCATTACCATTTTTAAGTCCATAAACAAGTCCCTTCATGGGGGTTTACTCATATCCTTAGGTCATCATTTACTACCCCAAGTCCATCAACATGATTTCCATCTTAAACCTTTTAAAAACATCAACAACCTTCCATGGGGTTTGGCCATACACCATGGCCGAACCTATGGTCCATGGTTCTTTCACCAATTATCATTTTAACACCATTTTAAAATGATTAACATTCCTTCCTTTAAAGCCCTTTAAAATCCTTAACATGCATCTACAATTTCCATGTTTTGAAACCCATTAAAATTATTAATCAATCCACATAAGTTCAACATCTACGAAAACCCTAAGTCCATAAATATTCCTTGGTGGGGTTCGGCCATACAACATGGCCGAACCTCACCCTTTGGTTTTGTGCCCTTCTTTTCAATTCTTTATGGTTCTCATACATACCTCCACTTAAGTCCTTTAAAACCTTTTAAAATCATACACACACATCTATGATTTTCATCCTTAAAAATCCATTCAACATAACTAATATCCTTCTATGGGGTTCGGTGATGCACCATGGCCGAACCCTATGGTTCATCCTTTCCATTAAAACAAAATGATACATCCATTTAAATCTTCTTCCATGAGGTTCGGCCATACACCATGGCCGAACCCTATGGTTTCTCATTTTCTCTTTGAAATCCAATAGCCATGATTCTAACCTTTGATGGGGTCCGGCCACACATCATGGTCGAACCTCATCTACCCCTTTTTATTCATATGAAGGTCCTTAGCCATGACATGACTAGGGTTAAGATAATTATGGTTAAAGACTCGAACTACTTTGCTAACTAAAATGGAATAGAGTTAGGTTCTATTATAATCCGCAGTTTATGTTATATTCCGCATGTATATATATATTTTTACGTGTGAACAGTTTTAGTGGACTTAGTCCATGCACATGAGGGTTGGCCAGTTAAGGGTCGGGCTTTAGAAGCTCAGACTTAGCTCGCGTCATGACGTCCCGTTCTCGCTCACTCTTCTATTTATAAAAAAAAAATAGACTCTGATTTTCGGAAAGTGAGTGAAAAAGGGCGAGGCATTACAATGGACAGATTCGGAAGTGGAAGAGATATGGGCTAAAATGTCCACTAGTGAGGTTGTACCGGAATGGGAATTGCGGCCTGGACAAGGTCTTTTATTCCGAGGCAGGACATATGTGCTCAAAGCTGCAGAAAAGAGTTGTTAATCGAAACACACCAAACAAAACTCTCTATTCATCCGGATAGCACCAAGATGTATCATGACCTGAAAAGACACTATTGGTGGCATGGACTTAAAAAAGATGCAGCAGATTTTGTTGCTCATTGCCTGAGTTGTCAGCAAGTCAAGACAGAACATCAGAAGTCACCAGGATTACTCAAACCCTTACTAGTTCCAGAATGGAAATGGGAACATATTTCCATGGATTTTGTGACAGGGTTGCCGATGTCATCAAAGGGCAATGATGTAATATGGGTTGTAGTAGATCGATTGACCAAGTCTGCACACTTTCTCCCATTCAAGATGACAGATTCATCTGAGACTTTGGGACGATGATATATCAAGGATATCATCAGGCTAAAGGGTATCCCCAGGACTATTGTGTCTTACAGAGATGGCCGATTCACCGGCAGGGTGTGGCAGAGCATGCAGTCAGCTATGGGGACCAACTTGTTGATCAGTACAACGTTCCATCCATAGACTGATGGACAGTTAGAAAGGACAATAGAGACATTGGAGGACATGCTGAGAGCATGTATGTTAGACTTCAAAGGTGGTTGGGAAGATCATGTACCACTGGTTGAGTTCTCTTACAACAATAGTTACCAGGCAAACATCTAGATGGCTCCATTCGAGGCATTGTATGGTAGACCCTGTAGATCACTAGTGTGTTGGACAGAGGCCGGTGAGCCTGCACTTATTGGACCTGATCTAGTTGCAGAGACCACGGAATAGATCAAGGTAATACAACAACATCTGCTCACTGTACAGAGTCGTCCGAAGAGCTATGCGGACAAAAGAAGGAGATTCCTTGAGTTTGAGGTGGGAGAGATAGTATCCTTGAAAGTCTCGCCACGAAAGGGACACATGCGATTCGGAAAGAAAGGGAAACTGTCACCAAGATTTGTAGGGCCCTTTCCAATCCAAAAGAGGGTGGGGAAAGTCGTGTATCAATTGAAACTTCCTCCGCATTTATCATCATTGCACGATGTATTCCATGCATCTATGTTGAGGAAGTACAATCTTGATCCTTTTCACGTGTTGAATGTACAAGACATAGAGGTGCAAAGCGACGTGTCTTACGTCGAAAAGCTTGTCAGAGTGGTGGAGACAGAACAAAGGGTGTTATGGAACCAAGCAATTCAGTTCGCCAAGGTGGTATGGGATTGACATGGTAATGAGGAAGCCACCTGGGAACTTGAATCAGAAATGAGAGCAGCTCATCCTGAAGTTTTTATATAAGTTGTTTGAAACCCTACTTCACTCGATTTTCGGGACGAAAATTTCAAAAGAGGGTAATATGTAACGCCCCAGATTTTTCAATGCATAAATACATTGGATTTTGTCTATTTTAATTGTAACGCCCCACCCTTTTTCACTTGCCTTTTCCATTAAATCTAGAGTATATATATATATATATATATATATATATATATATATATATATATATATATATATTTTTTTTTTTTTTTATAACAAAGTAGAGTGATAGAGCGCGTGACGTCACGACGCGAGGTAAGTCCGAACTTCCAAAGTCCGACCCTTCACTGGCCAACCCTATGTGTGCATGGACTCAGTCTACTAAAATGGTTCACACATAGCAATATCAAGATGCGGAATAAAAATCATAATCTGCGGAATCATAGCATCAAAAGCAGAATCACAATAGAACCAAGTTCTATTCCATACAGATAGCAAAGTACGTCAAGTCCTTGTCCATAATTAAAACATCATAATTATCAAATAAATCATTCGACCATCTAAGTTATTACATTCCGAAATCCAAATACTCAAATACAAGTTCATGAGTAACTTTATTCAAAACATGTAAAATAAGTCTTCCAAGCTCCTATGCCTGGTCCGTCTTACGTTCATCATTCCCCTGATTACATGTATCATCAACTAGGGTAGAAATAGGGCGTTAGAACAATGCGCCCAGTAGGTATTCCAGTTACGGCTAACACACGGTTAGTACAAAGCATATATTATAACATAATATATAAAACCGGGTAAAATCCATGCCATGCAATGATGACAAATATGCAATGAGTCCCACCCATCACATGTACATAAATGTTACCACCACATAGGTCTTCCGGACGCCCCGGCGGAGTGTAGACCCTCCGGAATCTTCTTGATGGAAATCACATCAAGGTACCGCACATAGGTTTTTCAGACGCCCCGACGGAGTGTGACCCCTCCGGTTATAAATCCTCCACCCCATGCCATGCATGAGATGCCAATGAAACACATGCTATTTTAATAACATAAACATAGCATTTAAAATCACCTTTTGAAACATATCAATCCATGCTATTTAAACAAGTTAAAACATAGCATTTGAAATTCAATAATAAAGCATATTCTTTGAAACATATTTTCATCAAACATAGGATAAAAACAAGTACATAAACCATGGTTTCAAAGAGGTGGAATCCTACCAAAGACCGTTCACGAGTCCTTGCATTTCCGTCCAAGATTCGATCACCGATTGCGCACCGTTTGCGAGATTCCGTTATCTTATAATATAATGATAAATTAACACCAAGTCCCACTTGATTACAAGGTTCTAAGTCCATAAACAAAACCCCATGGGGTTCAGCCATACACCATGGTCGAACCCATGGTTTACCATTTTCACAACTATTTACGAAAATGCCATTGTTCATAACCATAGACTTCTTTCTTGCTTAGATTTCAAATAATCCAGTCATACTTCCAAAGCACATAGTCCCATAAATAATTCATGGGGTTCGGCCATACACCATGGCCTAACCCAATGTCCAGTATTCTCACATATTTACAAAAATGCCCTCCATGGCTTACATAACCAATAATCCGATCATTGCAACATTAAAATCATAATTGATTAAACATAGACCATAATTTGATTCATGGGGTTCGGCCATACACATGGCCAAACCCATGATGCCTAAGTTTCCATAAATAATATCCACCCTTCCATATTTGGAAGGTTTCCATAATCATCTTCCATGGTCTATAAATAGGTACATTCTTATTCCAATGTCCACTTCCAAGAATAGAAACTTTTCCCCTTGATTCAATTACTCATAACCTAAACCATAGAATTAATTCATGGGGTTCAGCCATGTACATGGCCGAACCCATGATGTCCAATTTTTCTATTCATATTACTTCCCATAATTAAATGTTTCCAAAAATAACCTACTCCTTTCCATAATTGGAGTGCTTTCCAATTTAGCAATTCCTTCCATATTTAGAAGTTTTCCTTCTTAAGTAAACACCTTCCATAATTGGAAACTTTCTGAATTTAGTAAACACCTTCCAAAAATAGAAGGTTTCCAAAAATAATAATCTTCCTTCCATATTTAGATTGTTTTCCAAATTTAGCAACCATTTTCCATACTTGGATGCTTTCTAATTTTTAGTACACTTTCCATATTTGGAACCTTTCCATAATTGTATAGTTCCAAATTTAATCTCCACTCCAAAAACAACCCCATGGGGTTCGGCCAAGCATCATGGCCGAACCCTATGGGTTCATGACCTTCATCAATGGTTTAGATCCATTAAACTCAAACACCAATCCATTAAAATATTTGGTGGGGTTCAGCCATACACCATGGTCGAACCTCACCCCTTTTCTTTCATTACTATTGATCCAATCACTTAGCCATAAAAAAATCATGATTCGGCCCATATTCTTTCATTGTCTTCTTGAATCTAAAACCAACAACCATCAAAGGTTTCTATGATCTAAAATCTAAGAACATAAACCCAATGAAATAAATCAAATCTCTCCATGGTTTTCAATCTTCCACAACCCATGAATTAAACACTTCTTTTCATGGGGTTCGGCCATGCACTATGGCCGAACCCTATGGTTCTTTCTTTTCCATTTAAATCATTAAATCATCACCAATCTTCCTCCATGGGGTTCGGCCAAACACCATGGCCGAACCCTATGGTTCTTTTTTGTTTCAAAAATAAAACTATTGCATTAAGATACTAATCTCTTTTCAATTCCTTGCTCTTCTAATCTTTCTCCCTTCTTCTCCAATATTTTTCCTTCCCTTTGCTGGCCGAGAACACCTCTTGCTGACTGATTTTTCTTCTCCTTTGTGTATGCCGTGAGCAAGACTTGAAAGAGATAGAGGGAGAGATAAAATTCGGCTATGGTGTGTAAACCAAGCCCCCTTGTCCTTCTCTCCTTTATATAACCTTTCGTTGATCCAACATTAGAAAGTTCTTAAGATAATCTCATCCCCTCCTTTGGCCGTGCGCCTCATCCTTGCCTTAGAGGGCAATTGCCGACCTCCCTTCCTTATTTAGTGGTTGCCGACCTCCCCTCCTTAATTTAAGACCTTTCCTTAATTCCATTTTTATTTAGATTATATAGTTTCCTTGGTTACCATCTTATGCGCATAACATATAGATTTAATATCTAAAATTCGGCCATGCATAATCTCATTTGATTTTTTGAACATTTTCTTAAGATATGCAAATCCAATTTAATTAGAAAAGTCCTTCGCTAAATATTCTAGCATATCAACTAGATATGCATATCACTTATGAGCATAAACTTGGATTTAATAATTAAAATTCGGCCATGCACTATCCCATTTAATTTTTGATAAAACAAATGCCACAATTTAATTGGCTCCTAATTGGGTCATGGCCCAATTCCTTGTCCATATAAGATCCAATCTAAAATTCACAAGAAAAATGGATGATTTTCATATAAAATAACAAATTGAAAATCTAGGGTATTACACTAATTGTTAAATTTAAGATTTATCGATGGAATGGAATTTAGGTGGATAAGAATTGGGTCAATGGCCCAATTATGATCCAATCGATCATGAATAGGGTTTGATTGCAAGTAATTGGGTAAATGTAATTAATTGGGTCAATTACCCAATTGGGACCCAACGGGTCAAGATGAATGGATTTTGAAAATAAATGGGTAAAGGATTAATTTAATTGGGTCATGTACCCAATTAAGATCCAAGGCATGGGATCCACCTCATCAAGTGAGATGGCATGTGTATGAGGTGGCATGTGAGTGACATGGCCAAATGGGACCCAAATCCACCTCATAAGTGAGGTGGCAAGTGGTTAAAGTATCATGCATGGTCGGCTAACCATGGTTGACTTGGTCAACCATGGGTGAGCTCAAAGGTTGAGTTGAATAATGCTTGAGTTGGAAAGTGAGTTCACATGAGTTGAGAATTTATTAATGCTGAGTTCGAGTGCTTGAGTTGGGGAATGAGTTCATTTAAAGTGGGTTGAGTTGAAAGGGAAGTTAGGAGACTCCCATTTGAAGTGAGTCAAGTGGGAGATGGAGGGTTTCCATCTCATGGGAGAGGATACCCATGGCACCAACGTTGGGAACCAAGGAGGTTTCTTGGTTTGAATTATGCCAAGGGACTCCTTGGTTAGACCAACATTAATGAGGGTTGGTGGCTGATTTTAAAAAAGGAAAACTCCCCCCCTTTGGCCGATTTGATCTCTCTTAGAAAGAAAGAGATTTTCATCTTTTTTTTTTTTTTCTCTCTCTCTCTCTCTCTCTCTCTCCCCCTCTCTCAACATCCTTGGCCGATTGCATCCCTAAGAAACATAGAGATTTTATTCTCTTCTCATCTCTCTCTCCCTCCCATTTCCGGCTCTAGACTTGGAGAAACGGAAAGAAATCGGTGAAGGAACAAGGAAGGAGAAGGACCAAGGAAGAAATTTAGATTAAAAAGAAATGAAAGAGACCCGGGTGAAGGTATGTTCTATGGTTATTTTACATGGGAATGAATGAACTACGGGAATCCATAGATTTGGCCATAGTTTGGCCGAACCTATGGATTCTATTTATTGATTTGAAATCGATGGCCAAAGTATTATGGACCATGGACTTTGAAATTCATTCAAGGGATGGTTAAGTGTTTAGAATAAAAAGGAAACGACCCTAACCTTGTTTGGAGGGTAAGATAAACGTGTTTAAATGAGATATGATGATAATGACCATGTTTAGACAAGATTAAAGATTGAATCTCATGAAGAAAAGATTTATAGATAATCAAATAAATGAGGATTGATCACGGATGGCACTGTCTGCGGACAGGTTTCAACCATCCGTGGAACGGGTTTCGACCATCTGCGGACGGGTAACAGACAGGGATTGTATGTTGTCTGAGGACGGGTTTCTATCGTCCTCGGGACGGGTTTCTATTATCCGCGGAACAGGATTCGACCGTCCGCAGACGAGTAACAGACATGAATATGATATTGGCTGCGGACGGGTTGCATGTCTGTAGGACGGGTTTCTATCGTCCGCGGGACGGGTTTCTACCTTCCGCGAGACGGGTTTCTACCTTCCGCGGGACGGGTGTTGACTGTCCGCAGGACGGGTGACGGGTACCGGGTAGCAAGTAACGGGTACCGGGTAGCTGGTCACGGGTATCGAGTCACGGGTAACAGGTCATAGGTAACGGGTGACGGGTAACGGGTAAGAGATGTGAACCAGGTGTTGTCTGCGGACTGGTTGCATGTTTGCAGACGGGTTTCTACCATCCGTGGGACGGGTTTAGACAGTCCGCGGAAGGGTAACAGACTGAACAGAGTGCTGTCTGCGGACGGGTTGCACTGCGAGTAGGACGGGTTTCTGCCGTCAGAGGGACAGGTTTCTATCATCCGCGGACGGGTTTCTATCATCTGGAAGATGGACAACGGACTTGTAATTGACTGAATTTTACAATGGAATTTTTTATATAATTTTCCAGATTGTTTAAGTTTAACTGGAAGTATGTAAGGAATGATTTAAATCAATTGGATAATTAATTTGATTACTGTATATGATGGAATTCATCTAAGGTAAAGAGATTTCGCGGACGGGGGTGTGATTGGTTTTGACGAAATCGTTGTGCGTCACGTCACAAAACAACAATGATACAATACTTGGACGTTGGTAGGATTCCTACCTTGTTGACACACTGTGGATTATATTCATGTATTGATTTTTATGTTGGTTATGTTTTTAAGAACTGATTTTCCATGCTATTATGTACTTGAATATGAAATGGCATCATGGCACTCATTACCTCATGCATGGCATGGGAGGGAACACAAGGGGGGAGTCCATTCTCCATTTTGTGTATCCGATAAACAAACGTGGGAAGAATCCACATTGATTCCGATTGACATATAAAGGAATGTGTCCACGCTCCATTCGGTGTTTCCGATAAATAACACGTGGGGGGAGTCCACGCTCCATTCGGTGGGACCAATAAGGCATACGTGGGGAGGCATGACAGTGAATACCTTGATGTGGCTTATTCATTAAGAAGATTAACAATGTGATTTGTGACATGGTTGTTGGGTGGGAAATTATTTGCATATGACACCCATGGCATGGCATTGAATTAACATGATTTTTGTTAAGAGTATCATGAGCTGATTTTAGAACTACAAGTTGTTTACAGTTTTGATATTATGTATCTATCGTGATTTTATACTAATCCTATGTGTATAACCCTACTTGGAATTCCTACTGTACGTGTTGACTAACGCCCTACTTCTACCTTTAGATGATGGTACAGGGAATGGAGTGGGCGATGGACGTGAAAGAAACCAAGCTTAGGAGCTTGGATAGTTTATGCTTACTTTATTTAATTTTTATTTTGGACAATGTATTTTGAGATAATTGCATTTTGGGACTATAATAACTTAGACATATTTTGCTATGGTTTGATATTGCATTTGGATATTAAGTTCAGTTTATTTAGTGGTGATTGACTTCATTGCTAATTAATGTTATGGATGGTAATTGTAATCATATTATAATTCCGCAATATTCTTAATGCGTGCGAAATGTTTTAGTGGACATGTCCACGCCCATGTATTGGTGGCCAGTTAAGGGTCAGGCTTTCGAAGCTCGGACTTAGCTCGCATCGTGGCATCCCGCTCTCTCTCGCTCTCTTTTTAAATAAAAAAAAATAGACTTTAATTTTCGGCGAGTGAAAAAGGGTGGGGCGTTACACTCCCGACGTATTGACCCTTCCCCTCCAGCATCACCCCCTCCGGAAGGCTCTACTTAGGACATTGTTTTTCATAATGTATTTTTGAAAAGCTATACGTTTGATATTTTGTACTAAGCATCCATGATGCCCCTTCAAAACCATATGTAATGAATGACCATTTTGATTATCTATGATATGGTTTGCTATGGTTAGATGTGTGCGCTAATTAGTATGTGTGTCTTATATCTCAGTTCTATGGTTAACATGGTATTTATGTAAAAATAAACTAACATGCAGGATCTGATGAGTTGGTTTCATATTGGCATGTTGGGGAGATAGGATTTGGCACATGATGTTGCACACATCCTTGGAGTTTGGGGGAGCACAAAATATGTGTTGTTTCGCATCTATCACTGACCATGACAGTGTAAGGAGGAAGGTTGATGCAAGCTTCAAAGAAAGTTTGGACAAAAATAAACTTAGAAGCAGCTAAGTTTATGGAGGAGTTAAGTCAAAGAAGCTAGAAAAGATAGCTTGGAGAAAGGGAAGAAGAAGAACAATAGTAATGCACTGGGAATTTGCATTGTACTATGGGGGAGATCAATGTTTGAATGCATGAGAAACATGTATTGATCAATGAAAAGATTAAATGAGTTGGAATATGTGAGCGGAGTTTATATGTTCAAAACAAATTATTCACATGTGTATTTACAAAAGACGGCACAAATCAAAGAAAATATAGATCTCATGAATGGATGCCTCTTTCCTGAGAACGTTGACTCAAACATCATTTTTCCTCCTTTATTCTCTACATGAAACACCCTATTTCGACTTAAGATCAATGAGACTTCCTAATAGGACTAAATGTGGCTTGGGACTGTGTCAAATCAAAGAAGGATAAAAGACTCTAAAATAATACTTTGAATCAGAAAAGGTAAAGGACTTCAAAATTTGAACGGGATATTCTTCCTCTATTTTTCTTTAAGAAATTCTCAAAATATTCTTTTTTTTTTCTCCTTTCACATCCTTCTTTTGTGTCTGTATGTTCCCTTTATTTTATTTTCTTCTTTCCTTTTTGATGCTATAATTGTTTTTTTTCAATTTTTTTTTCTTTTCTTTCCAAGTGCCATTTTTGGAGTACCATCCCAATTTTTTTTCATCTCTAACCTTTTCTGAGCTCTTAGAATAGGTCACAGATATTTTACTGAGGCTCAAACTCCACAACCGGAGTTGGGTATGGTAAATAGGTCTAAACAATAAAACATGCTAATTTTTCAATAAGGCTCAACTGGGAACTTTCAAGACAAGATGATCAAAATTAGGTAGGCATGAAGGCTCAAATGATCCAAAAATGGCCTATACCCTATCCTAACCTTCATACAGTAATTTTGTTGCTTCAAATAAATTCAGAAAAATTTCAAATATAATAACCCCAAATTTGATGGCGTTCTCAGTAATATGACCAAAATTGAAAATAATGAGATCAACATCGACTTAATGCACTTATCAAAACATAAGAGTAGACTTATAACCCTTAGAAAAATTGAAAGGCGCTAAAGCTCACTGGGTATAAGTCTTCACTAGTATTTCTTCTGTGATCACTCATGAATATTTTTCTTTTTCCAACTAATATTAATGTGGCTGTATAAAAGTTTTTTCGAGTATAAATTCCATAAAATTCTTCCTGAAAAAGTATGATATAATTTTTTTTACTTACCCATTAATGAAAAAAAAATAACTTTGACTCTTTTTTTTTTTACAAAGGATAGTTTCAGTCTTCACTTACTCTTCCCTTGAAAAAAATTTCCCTTTTTCTTCCTTTTTTTTGGTGAGGGTAGTCTCAATTTTTGTTTTTAAACTTACTATTCCCCTAATTTTTTATAGGGGTCTTAGTTCTTATGAACTTACTCTTTCCTAAATTTTTTAGACACAAAAATTTTATTAGACTCAAGTGTAACCCCTTAATGCCTCTAAACTTAAATTAGATATTATCCTTATTAGTGCCCTGACTTGTTGAGTCACATGTATGTCAAGTTCGTAACTTAGGTGAAGAAATGCCTTGAAGAGAGAAGCTCACGACTCAAGATTTCAAGCGTTGATTGAAGTGTGAATACTCAATAGATCAACGTGTATGGCAATCACTAATGGTAAGTGGCCATAAATGACCTTAGGTAGTACCCATAACTTAGGTGGACCTTGCCTAGGTTTAGAGATAATATCTATATAATTAATCTAGCCTAAGATGTGTTTGACAATGAATTGGAACCCAACTTGGAACTATGAATTCACCGATAGGACAACACATCGTATTGGGCGATCAGTCGCCAAGGACAACATGCAACCAATCTTGGTCATGCGATATGTCGTGTAGAAAGTTAGAGGTTCTGGATGAAAATGTATGTCTAACTCATGTGGTTTCAGGATGATACAATCGGGTGCCCAAGGTCGATCGTTTGGAGCCTTGACGAATCAATCGTATGGGTGATGATCGCTGAGACAGAACATAGGCTGTACTTAAAAAAAGCCTGGAAATCTTGGTATCGCACGATCAATCGGGTATGCGATTGATCATTAGTACAGGGCAGGAACAGATCGGCATCACGATCAACCACCTTGGGCCTGGAGGAGACTTGACACTGGAAAATACAGTCAGTCTCAAGCCGATACATTCACTGACATGCGATCAGTCGTAAAAAACACAGACGATTAGTCGTGTGGCACAATCCATCGTGAGGTTACTGTTTTAGAGTCGTTAGTGTACATTAAATGCTCAATAGTTTGGTTGGTGGAAAGGATTTTAAACACGGACAAGCGATCACCTATACACGATCGATTGTGTGTTTCTGCCTTTCGAAATTTTTAGTGTTGCCTATAAATACAAACACTGTTTTAGGAGTTTGAAGAAGAGGGAATAGCAATTAATTAAGCCATCTACTAGTGAGAAGATCTTCCAAGTATCATTGTAACGGCCCTCCCTCTCCCACCCTTATTCAAAGTACTTTATATGAATATTTTGTGGAGAGAAAGACAAAGCACATGACGCGAGTCAAGTCTGAGTCTGAAGATCCGACCCTCGACTGACCCAACTATTGTGTGCATGATAACTTTGCACATACTAACTGATAACCTGTGAAAATTTTAAACATTTGACATTGCATGAATAGGAAACCATAATTCAAAGGTAAATAAAGAAATTCCTAATATTACAAGAGTCAAATACAAAACTGAAATATCAATAATCAAGATCTTAAATATTACATTCCCCAAATTATAACATCCTTACAAATATTACATTGTTCTCATAACTCCAAAACACAAAAAATGAATTAAGCTATCTAAGCTTTATTCTCGCATTCGTCACATTCACATTCAGTCGTCACTTGGTCCAGTCTGATCTGAATCTCTTAAACCTGCATACAAATCTAGACGGAGCTTACGTTCCTAGGTATTCCCTTATAAGTAATTTCGGATGGAATTTCCTTATCTTCGATATTCGTTCTCGAGTATGTGCTTGATTGCCACATCATTTCTCAACCATCTCTTCCTATTGTTTACATGGGTTTCCTCTTTATGGATCTCGTTCAGGGGTTTTGTGACAATTTATAGGTTCTCAATGTTAAGTCTATCATTTTGGAACTGACTGCCAAAATCTTGGATTCAAGGTGATGGCGTGTCATCTTAGCTCGCTACTTTATTCATGTGACGTATCACATCAAGTCTTATATTCTCTTTATTGTTACAGATTTTACATCCAAATGGGGAAACCGCAACCATTATTGTGAAAGACGTTTGTCGCCTTCTTCCTTTGTTGTATGATCAAGTTCCATTTCACTTGGTGCCATGATACTCTCAATACATACTCGTACGATAGGCACACTCATCTGCTCTCGATGTGAGATTGGTGACAACCCCATCCCTCCTCAGTAGTTTGCCAGTGAGGTAGCCTGCCAGTGTGAGAGTCTACATTGATCCAACACCCGCCCATGCATCACTCGCCCATATAGACTACTGGGTCTATTGGTATCACACCTTCACATCGAGGAAACATGTAAACATCCCATTCTTAATTAAGCTCATACATGGACTCTTATCTCACAAGCCACATATCACATAATTCTCCTGTCTCCACCCCACCCAATTTTATCGTACTTACTTACTAACTTATGAGTTTCAAACACTACTAAGCCTGTATCGACATACTGCTTCCAAATTCATACGTGTGGATTTACTCGATTTTTACATTGACCTATGCCTTGGTCAAAGTACAAACCTTTATAATCGTGGGATAAGTCACATTACCACAATGCCTTACTTCTACTTTCGGTAATCCTTCTATGGTTACCTTTATCACTAGTCGCAATCACCGATAATTCGTCAGTCGATATCGTCAATTAACAGTCGTCATACTTAGACGACTCAAAGTAGTTTATTACTTCTTATATACATGGCCCATGCCTCGTAATCTCGTACGTGGAGTGTTTACACATACCAAACTAAATTCTCTATTACTACTGCACTCAAATTATTCCAAGGCAAATTTATTAAGCCTAGCATATCAAATCTTTCAAGTTCTCATGGAATTTCATCGGCTATCTACAGAGTCAGCTGTCTGGCCTAACTCGGTAGACGCCCATAGCCTCCCAATTGATCTTATATCCATTGACTAAACTACTAACCAAACATTTTCCAAAATTAAATACTATTCTCTGATGTACTAGTCGTAATACAGATCAACGTGTATGGAAAGCACTAATGGTAAGTAATCGTAGATAACCTTAGGTGGTACCCATACCATAGGTGGACCTTGCCTAGGCTTAGAGATCATATCTTGATAATTAATTAAGCCTAACATGAGTTTGACAATGAATTGGAATCCAACTTGGAAATATGAATTCACTGTTACGACGATACATCGTGTCGGGCTATCAGTCGCCAAGGACAACATACGACCAATCGTGGTCTTGCGATATGTCGTGTGGAAAATTGGAGGTTCTGGTTGAACATGACTGTCAAACTCATGTGGTCTCAGGATGATACAATCGGGTGCCCATGATTGATTGTCTAGAACCTTGACGAATCAATCATATCGGCGATGTATCGCTGAGAAAGGACATAGGCTAGACTTAAAAAAGCCTGGAATTCTTGGAATCACACGATCAATTGGGTATGCGATCGATCGTGAGTACAGGACAGGAACAGATCAGTATCACGATCAATCAGCTTGGGCCTGGAGGAGACTTAACACTGGAAAATATAGTCAGTCTCAAGCCACCACATTCACCGACCCGCGACCAGTCGTAAAAAACACGGACCATTAGTTGTGTGGCACGATCCATCGTGAGGTTACTATTTTAGAGTCGTTAGTGTACATTAAATGCTCAATAGTCGGGTTGGTGGAAAGGATTTTAAACATGGACGATCAATCTCCTGTACACGATCGATCGTGTGTTTCGGTCTTCCGAAATTTTCAGTGTTGCCTATAAATACAAGCACTGTTTTGGGACTTTGAAGAATAGTGAATAACAATTAATTGAGCCATCTACCAGTGAGAAGATCTTCCAAGTATCATGGTAACGCCCCTCCCTCTCCCACCCTTAATCAGAGTAGTTTATATGAACATTTGGCGGAGAGAGGGACGAAGCGTCACGACGCGTGTCAAGTCTGAGTCCGAAGACCCTCGACTGGCCCAACTAATGTGTGCATGATAATTTTACACACAGTAACTGATAACCTGTGAAAATTTTAAACATTTGACATTGCATAAATAACGAACCACAATTCAAAGTTAAATAAGGAAATTCCCAATATTACAAGAGTCAAATACAAAACTGAAATATCAATAATCAAGATATTAAATATTACACTCCCCAAATTACAACATCCTTACAAATATTACAATGTTCTCATAACTCCAAAATATAAAAAATGAATAAAGTTATCTAAGTTTTATTCTCGCATTCGTAGCATTCACATTCGATCGTCACTTGGTCCAGAATGAACTGCTGATGAGCACTGTAAAATAACAATTTTACCTCTAAATATTGGATTAGTTAGCTTTTGAAATTTGTTTTTTTTAATATTATTATTGTAATATATTTATATTTAAAATTATTAATGCTAGTATCACAATTTTATTTTATTTGTTTTAATTAGTGTATTTTTGTGTGTATATAGATTGGTGGATTAAAGATTCGAACTTTGGATCTGATTCTAGCGTGGGAAATGAAGGTTAGACCAAATTGAATGAAAAAGATTTATGTTGGTAGCCTTTTCTAAAGCAGGTGTATGAATGAAAGAAGAAGAAGAACAATAGTATGGAAGAGGACAACAGCAAAACCATTGACAGGGAAGTAAACAATGGGGCAGGATCATGCTTAATTTAATAACCCATGAAGCATAGGACAACAATTTGTTGAGAATATGCAGCAACCCACTTTTAAACAACAAAGGCAGAGAAGTTGGGCAGCAACTCATGGAGATGAAGCCCAAAGTTGAGGCCCATGAAAAGTGGAAGCAAATCAAAAGGACAATTTCATGCATCAATTTTCAAATAACAACCAATCAGCAGACAAAAGGAGTTGGATCGGTGATTGAGAAAATGAGGATCGGTGGTTGAGAAAATGAGAATCAAGAAAAGGCAGCCAAGCATGACAAGAAGCATAAGTTGGAACAAGAAATAGAAAAGAAGGAAAGAAAGAAAATCTGAAAATAGAAGAGGAAGGTGGCTGCTATTCTTGCAAATAGATGGAGTGAAAAAAAAAATCTTCTGAGAATAAAGAATAGAAGCAAAGGATGGTGGAGAAGAAGATAAGAAAAAAAAAAAAAAGGAAGGTGGCTGCCGAAGAAGAAAATAAATTACCGTGAAGATGAGAAAGAAATCAAGAGAGGAAGTCGGCCAACATGAAATCGGCAGACTCAAGGAGGGTCCCACTTAGCTTACTAAATTTCATCATCCCAACCTCTATAAATTGAACCCCTTTTCATCTCAACAAAATCTGAACTTGGCTGAGATTTGTGGAGAGCTTAGCAGCTTGAGACTTTGGAAAATTTAGAGAAGAGTTTTTGGTTTAAATTTTGTTTTTATTCTTGTTATAATTTTATGAATGAAATTATTTTAAGATATTCGAGAGGGTGGGTGAAATATTTAGGATAGGTAAAACTTGATTTTTCCAATTCAAGGCATTTTTTAATGAGTGGATGAAATATTTGGATTCAGAATTACGAGTTGAAATTTTATCTAGATTAAGGCTTGAATTGAATTTTCTTAGTATAATGGATTTCATAATTATTATAATAAGAGTTTTAATGAATGAAAAATTGGAATACATGATTAATAATTTAAGTGAGCTCCATATTCTAGGCCTTGATTTTATTTTTAAAATATGGAAAATAAAGCCACCATAATTCTTTGATCGAATTCCATTGTAAATATGTACATAGGTAATTTAGGTGTTCTAAATTTTATTTTTGTATTGGAGAACTAGGTAGGTAAATTAATTAATTGCATCTTAATTTCGCGTTCTAAGTTGGATTAAGATTATTTAATATTTTTAGATTAAATCCACCATCTTAATTCAAGTTCATAAATTTTAATTTTCCATTTTGTTTTCTATTATTAGAATGTTTCTAAATTAAAACTAAAATTCATAGATAAAAGAAATAATTCCATGTTCATGATTTATCTCCACATTTTCTAAATTTCTTAAATTACGTAATTCAATGGTGTATTTTCACGAATATATTTTCCTAAGTTCCGAAGGGTTCGACCTTGCACTCAATCACTATACTATCTAATGGATCGTACACATACGAATTATAGATTTAAAATTTGCACAACAAGTTTTTGGCGCCGTTGCTGGGGAACTTAAAAAAATTGCCTTTGAATTATTTATTTTTGGAAATAATATTAATTTTAGAAATATCTATTTTTAGCAACTCTTTAAAATTAGAAGTTTCTATTTTTCTTAGAAACTCTAATTTTAGAAGGTTACCTTATTTAGAAGTTTCTAAAAATAATAAAAATCAGGAGATTATCTAAATTTATAATCACAGCTAAATTTAAATTTTTTTTTTATTTTTGCATACTTCTATTTTTAAAAACTTTCAAAAATAGGTAGTTTCTCTTTTTAGAATTTTCTTATCTTAGATTTTAATCTAATTTAGTCATATTATATTTTTAGAAAATAGATATAAATTTGGAAGGTTCAAGTTACAGTGTCTAAAAAAACCATCATGGAAGATCTTTGGACTTTAATGGATTATTCTTCAACTTGAAAGTCTAATTTTGACTAATTTGGTGGATATTTATTTAAAAAATTTATGGTCTTAATTTAATTTAGAATTTTTAATGATGTTCCAATTATTTAATTTCCTCAACTAGTTATAACATTAGGAAAATTGCATTAGTTTAGGAATCATGCAACTTTTTATGAGAATCAAAATATTCACCAAAGTTTGTGGTGTTTTATTTTGCAGAGATTTTAATCGCGCACTTTAAAATTTCTGGAAGTAAGCATTATAAGCCAAGGTAAATGTCTAAGCTCATTTTCTTTAATTTTTTATTTTTTCATGCATTCATATAGATTTTCTTAGGGTGTTTTCATTTTATTTTGTATTAAAAAAATTACATATTTAATTTGATCATGCATATTAGGGTATTAGTTTCATGCATTAGTGTAGTTGTTTGGTTGTGTTTGCATATTTGCTTTGAGTACTGCATTATTAGATTATGATGTATAACAAAAAAAAAAAAGGAAAAAAAAAAGAGAAGATAATAGTTGTTCTGATTGTGAGTCTGCATAGAGTATGTGTGTGTGTCGATGTCTGACTAGTTTAGGTTTTCATTTTTGTTGAGTCAGTTTTTGTGTTTTTGTGTCAATCGAGAGTCCTTGTTGTCTGTTTGTGTTTATTTGTTTTGTAGGTTTGAAGTAATAAAGCCATCTCAAGTATTTCTCAACTCAAGTTGTTCTATTATGATATTTTCTTCTAATCTGCAGGTGCACATGTAAATCAGGGAAGCATTGAGGACAATATTCAATTTAAGTTTGGAGGTATTGAGGGTTACACTGTGTCAATTTTGTGTGTTTTTTTAGTCCAAAAAAAAAAAATTCAGTTGTGTGTTTTGGTTTTGAGTAAAAAAAAAAACTTTGAAACATCTTTGATTTTAGCATTAATATGTGGATGAAAATTTTTATATCATGCTTTTCCACTTGACTTTTATGAAATTTATGCTTGGAAACTTTTACACTAGCCATGCTAATGTTAGCTTGAAAAAGAAAAGTATTCATGAATTGAGTAATCACCAAAAGAATACCAATGGAGACTTATACCAAGTGAGCTTTAGAGCCATTCGATTTTTCTGTGGGTTATAAGTAAATTCTTATTTTCTTTGATGTGCACATAATTATTATGTTTCGTAAGATCTCAATATTCTTTGATTTTAGTCAAATACTGAGAACGACATCAAAATTGGATCATTACCCCAGAACTTTTTTAAAATTTATTTGAAGCAAAACAATATTCATTTGCAGCTTAGGAAGTGATATAGGCCATTATTGTTGGATCATTTGAGCATTGAAGCCTACATATATTGTTCATATCTTATCATGTTAGTTCCCAATTTTTGAACCTTGAGTTAAAGTTAAGCATGTTTTATTGATTAGACATGCTATCCATACCCAACTCTGGTTGTGGAGTTTGAACCTATATTGAAAGTTCTGTGACCAATTATAGGGCCCGGAAAAGGTTAGGGATGATTGTTATTGGGATGGTAATCTAAAGAAAATTATGGCACTTGAAAAAAAAAAAAGAATGATGTAGATAAGGAAAAAAAAACATCAATGAAAAAAAATGATGAAGAAAAAGGAGAAAGAGAGAAAAAATAATTAAGAAAGGGAACATCCATACATGAAAAGAAGGATGTGAAAAAAAAAATGCTAAAAGAGATAAAAAAAAATGATTTGAAAATTCATTGTTTAGAGAAAAAAAATAGAGGAAGCAATATCCCATCTTTAATTTTGAATACCTCTAAATTTTAGAGTCTCTGAGTGAAAGTCTTTCTGAGAGATATATCTGGTGAGATTTTGAGTCAAAGCGCATTTTCAGCTGTTGGTTACAAAACTGGTGTGTATTTTGAAAAAGAAGGTTGTGTTAATATTGGCTATCACACACTACACTCCAAGTATAAGTTTTGCAAAATAATTTTGAAGTTCTATGATGTTTAAATTTTTGTTAATATATTTTTGCTGAAATCTGAAATTTTGATGTTTGTGGGTATCATCAGTGGATGCCCTCACGAGACTATAACTCATCCACTAGTGGTGAGCTAGGGGTTTAAAGGCTTGTTGCATACGCTAAATGCAATCGAGAGTGCCCACGAAAGTGGTTTAGTTTAGGATTTTTATTTTTGTTTTCAGAGTTTTTAGTTTTTGTTTTGCTCGAGGACTAGCATCTGCATCTCTTAAACCTGCATACCTAAAGGGAGAATTTACGGGCTTAGTTAACGCGCCCAGTTGGAATTCCGATCATAGGTATGAACTAGGTATCATTATAGCAAAATACATGTATTTTCACGTCTGTACATAGAAAATCTTTAAATTATAAACACTATATTTTTCCCAAGACTCATTCATATCATAATACAATACATTTCTAAAAAGTCAAGGTATTTCTCAACTCATCTATATCAAAGTATTAAGTTATATTCTCAAATCATATCTCTTTTCATAAAAGAGGACTCATACTTGAAACCATATCATAAAATTCTTCATATAAGTTTTACATAATAGTTTTCTTCAAATACTATCATTCTAGGAGATCTTATACATTTCTCGTATCTCATATTCTATTAAAGACTCGTCTATACCTTACCCTTGATATCTCATATTTTCTCATTTTATATCCTATTACAGAATACACAATCAATTCATAATTTCTTTCTTATTAAAGGTTTCTTATTCAAAATACATTATAAACATTTCACACTCATTCTCAAATCATAACTATCTCCACATAGAACTATCATGTTCTAAAATCCTTATCAATATCTTTGTTCATTTCAATCCCATCTCATATTATGAATTTACCATTTCATTCTGGGTCATTTGTATGCCTGTCACATGTGTTCCAACATATTAACCAGAATTTCCGGAGGAGTGTGGCCCCCTATGCATTCCAACATATTAACCGATATTACTGTAACACCCCGTTTTCTTAAAGATATTGAAATTTACGAAAATGCCACTGGATTGGTGAATTTAATAAATGTGATTGTAAATGAGAAAAATGGTCGGGCCCATCGTTCAAATTAAAACCCTATGAACATATTATAAGGGTCAATTTATCATGAATGGGTAATGAACATCAAATTGGGTCAAAGGACCCAATTGGGACCAATGGGTCATAATGGACTTGTTTGACCATTGGTTGAGCCCAAATTTAATGGGGTTAAGCTGAAATGATTGGAAATTAAGTGGAGCATAAATGGGTAGGTTTGATGCACATGTGAAAACCTAATGCAAATGGCTAAAACAACCCATAAATGGGTCATGGCGTCAAAACGGGTCAATAAGCTAAATGGGGACCCAATGGGTCGGGTTGACCATGTTGACCATGGCTGACTGTGTGGGACCTTGAGTGAGCTCAATTGTGAGTCAAATCAGATTGAGTTGGGGCTGGAATGAGTTGCATTTAAATTAAATGGCTGAGTGGACTCAAGTGCATTAAATGAGTGTCATTTAATGTGGTGAGTTGGGCTTGTGAATTGGGTGAGTCAAAATGGAAACCAAAGTGGCTGTAAATTCAGTGAGTTAAAGGGCGAGATGAAGAGTTACTTGGGTCTCAAGCCAAACAAGACAAGTCCCACACGTTGGGGACTTGTGGTGTGAGCTTCCATGCTAAGTTTTAAGTGGAATTGATGGGAATGAGATAAGATTTCATGGGGAGCTGAGTGGATGCATTGGTTGGTGCCAGGGGGTGCCTTGGATGGCAACAAATATCCCATTGGTTTGATCAAGTATTGATGAGGATTAATGAGAAGAATTGGGGCTGTTTAACAAAAGGAATGAACACCTCATTTGGCCGAATTTGTCATTGCAAGTCTTAGAAATCCATCTCCCTCCCTCTCTCTCCAAACTCATTCTCTTGGCCGAATCAACAGTGGTGTTTTTCACCTTTGATCAAGCACCAATTCGGCTAGAAACTAAAGAAGAAGGAAGGAAACAAGAGGGAAGAAGGCAAAGAGCAAAGACAAGAAGAAAAGCTTGGAATTTGGTAAGCATTTCCATGGATTTTTGTTTAATAAAATGGGATAAATGAAAAATGATTTGGCCATGGGTTGGCCGAATCTACCAAGGGTATGGAGTAGGTATATTGATGGTTAAAAGATAGAAAACATGGACCATAGGGTTCGGCCACCTTGGTTGGCCAAACCCCATGAAATGTGATGGTCATGTTGATGGTTTTTATAAAGTGAAAACCATGCAAAGTGATGGACTGATTTGGATGTTTTATTTAGACCTAAGATGCATGTTTTGAAAAGAATTGAGTGTCATGTTTTGGGCCATGGAATGGCTGAATGTATCAAGGAATTTAACCTTGGGTAAAGGTGGTATAGATTGATAAAATGCATCATTGGGTTTGGCCACCTTGGATGGCCGAACCCCATGAAATTGGGTTGGTTATTGGATGGTTTTTGAAAGGTAAAAACCCGGTAATATTATACTGATTATTACATGGTTAATGAGACATAAAATATGTTTAAGAGGATCAAGTCATGGACATAGGGTTCGGCCAACTTGGATGGCCGAACCCCATGAAAGTATTTGATGATTGGTAGGGCTTTGGAGAGATAGAAATCATATCAATGGTGGAGAGGTTTACATGTTTTAAATAAGGCTAAGTATTTGACAAAAGGGGTTTAATTCATAGGCCATAAGGTTCGGCCAATTGGGATGGCCGAACCCCATGAAATGGTGTGATAATTTTATGGTGATTTGTAATGGTTTTGAGGGATAGAAACCATGCAATATTATGGGATTTTTATGTGATTTAAATGAAGATAAATTTATTGTTTTTGGTCGGCCAATATATGGCTGAACCATGTATTGATCATGGTTAAATTAGCATGCCAAAACCGTGAATAATCATGGGAAGCATTGAACCAAGAGAATCATTGGGTTCGGCCATGGGTATGGCCGAACCCCATGGACCATTTTATATGGATTTAAAGGATGGAAAGGATGGTGAGTTATATGGACTGTTTTTGTTGAATTAAAGGGTTTCAAACTTGAATATTATGGAACAATATGAAGTATTTAAAAGGGTTCCAAGTGAACATTTGGACAAGTCATGGGTCAGCCATTTCATGGCCGAACCATGAGGTTACTATGGCTAAGTTGTGATATGAAGGTTCAAATGTGGAAACCATTGGTTCGGCCAAATGTATGGCCGAACCCCATGAACCATGACTATGGGTTTTATGAATCCATTTCATGGAAATAATCGGTGGTTTTTAAAGTTAAAAGCATGATATAACTAAGTATTGGTAGCAACGGTAGTTTTGTGAATAAGGTTAACAATCAAGAGATGAAATGAGGGACCAAACTTAGATGATGTGGTTCGGCCATGTTGTATGGCCGAACCCCATCAAAATAAATTCTTGGGATTAAAGTTGATTCATGGTTTATGTGAACAAGGTGACGGATCTCTTGAACGGCGTACGAGTCGTGATCAAGTGAAAAAGAACAAACACCGAAACTAATCTTCGGTAGGTTTCCTACCTACTTGTAACCACTATGATGATTAGTTTTATCATGATTTTGATAAGATATGTTGTTATTATTATTATGCTTCAATTGGTTTTTGAATCATGAGATTTATGTACATGCTTCATATATTCATTGGCATCTCATGCATGGACATGGGATGATGATTATGGAATGCCTCCTTAGGCGATGAGGGTTCCGCCAGGAGTAGTATCATGATGATGATAATACATTGGTCTCCTTAGGCGATGCAGGTCCCGTCAGGAGAAATATTATAATGATGAGAAATACATTGGTCTCCTTAGGCGATGCAGGTCCCGCTAGGAGAAATGTTATAATGATGAGAATCACATTGGTCTCCTTAGGCGATGAGGGTCCCGCCAGGAGAAATATTATGATGATGAGAGCCACATCGGCCTCCTTAGGCGACGAGGGTCCCGCCAGGAGGAATATCATCCAGAAGAAATGAAAGTGTATTGTGATTTACCTTGACGATGAGAGTCTCGTCAAGTGATGGCTATGTATATGCATGATGGGAAGGGGCTCATTACATGTGCATAATTACATAGCATTGATTTATCTATTTTTGATGACCATATATATTATGATATATGCATGTTTTTATATACTAACCATGTGGTAGCCCTAATCGGAAATCCTACTGGGCGCGTTGATCTATCGCCCTAATTCTATCCATAGAGGATAATGCAGGAAATGGAAAAGGGAAAGAGAACGTCGTGGACCTGGAGGGGAGCCAAGCTTAAGCGTTTGATTGATGATTGGGATGTCTTTATTATTGTCTTTTGAGTTATATTTTATGGACATGTAACAGCTAGTAAACTTTGCTATGGTTTGTTTATGGTATTGACAATGGATGTTTGGATTAAGTTACTTAATAATTGAGACTTGTACTTGCTATCTATTCAGTTTAATTCCGCAGTTAGTCTAGTTTATTCCGCATAACTTGATTAGTTCCATGTGTGGTTTGTCTTTCATGGGTTTAGTCCATGCACACATGGGTGGCCAGTTAAGGGTCGGACTTGGATGGTCCAGACTTAGCTCGCGTCGTGACGCCGCCCGCTCTCTTCCGGTGTTATTCTATTGTTATTATAAAAAAAAATTAGACTCTGATTTCTCGGAGAGGGCGGGACGTTACAATTACCGGAGGAGTGTGGCCCCCTATCCATTCCAACATATCAACCGATATTACCGGAGGAGTGTGGCCCCTATAAGTCTCGCGCCATGTTTTTCTCGTTCCGTGTCATATATACATTGCACATGGTTGTACATTATTACCAACCTCAATTTCTTAACACATAAACCTATGTTCTCATCATACTCAATTCACATCTCCAAGATATCTTAATTATCACACAAATCATACGAATTCTCCTTACATTCTTTTCATAATACATATTCCCATAGTGTCTCAAGATTTCATATCATACTAACACCATCCCATTGAATGTAACATAATTCAAATATCATGTAATTCATATAATTTCTTTGCATTCCTTTTCACAACACATTCTCAAAATATCAAAAAACTTCGTTGAATATAACACAATTCAAAAATACGTTTTCATATATTCATTTTCATTTAAAATTCCATTCATATCACATATATCGTACATCGAAATATACCTTCACACTTCATATTTCAAAATATGTATTCCTATTCTTCAATTCATAATCATATCAATATGAAAATATCATAATTATAAAATGAACCTTAATGACTATTAAGAAAATATAATAGTAAATATAAGATTCCACACAAATGCTACAATAATATAGGAAAACCTACTTGTTCAAAGAGGGATGAATCACGGAATAACAAGAACAGTGTCTGAGTTACTCTTGATTCTAAAAGTTTTGTGAAGTACGAATAAGAAGCCCACGCGTCTTTCAAACGGCGGTTAGCCTTGGAGTCTAAGGTTTGCTGCGAATACATTTAAAAGATTCCAAGTGCCATTAATATGGGAATTATAAGTCTCTTTAATAATTCACATTAAATAGAAGTGAGGTATGTTGTCCCAACTACGGTCTACAGGTCATCCTAAGGTTGAAGAATAAGGATAAAGGTTTAGTCCATACACTACATGGCTGAACCATGCCTAACCTAACTTGGTACCAACTAGACAATGAGAATCTTGCTTAAACAATAGGCAAATGCTATTTGGGTCACTTATAAATTTACTCAAAATACAATAAGGAACAATGGCTATAGTTACAAATTCAAGATATTAAATGATTTGTCTTGATAGAAAGGACCAAATATGAGAAGGTTTGATTTATGAAATATTCCTCTTAAAACTCGGACCCTAGTTATAGTCATATCTTTAAACCCTTTGAACCAAAATAAAGTAGTAATATACTGCTAATGATATGAAAATAATGTCTTTAAATTCTATTTGTTTTTCTTTTCTCAAAACAAGTTTAAATGGTTAGGGATCATATTCTCTTGCCTCATTAATTTGACTAAATAGAAAAAAAAATATATAAAAAGTTTTGGGTACCAATATATGAAAAAATTTAGGTGCTTTATCATGTTTTTCTTAAAAACTTTTGTATTCAAAATACATGAAAGTTGTGAACATCTGTTGTGCAAGGTTTTTAAATCACAATCCAATGGTTTTGAAGCAAGAAAAATAGTTCTACTTTCAATGGTTTTGAGGCTGCAAAACAGCCCCACTAACAATGGTTTTGAAACTGAAAACCAGTCCAAAAAACCAGCCAGTTAGGGGCTAATAATGAGTCCTTGTGCTCAACAATTTTTTAAGATTGAAAACTGTTGGCCTAAAAGTTAAATCTGCCTCTTCTGAGTCAGATTGAGTTGTCAATTCCGTGACTGTGTTCGCTAAGACCTGAGTTGTCAATTTCTTTGATTGAGTCGTGACCGTCTACGCATCCAAGACCGCATATCTAGAAGACATGTATAGTCAAATAAAGCTTGAAGCTTCAGAACATGCGAAGATTGAAAGGCAACGCACTGAAATCGGAAGATCCTCATGATTGCCACCTATCACAAGTATATGGACCATAGGACTGACCTAGAAGCATTTTAGTCAAAATTGGAATAATACAAACAGGGTTTCTAAATCCACTCTCTACCCTTTGGAGACCTCTTGCTATCTACCAAATATCTCCATATTTTCATGTGTCCATTCAATCTAAAACGTTCATTATAGTTAAATCTAACTGATTGCAGAGAACGCTCATGAGCTCTCCACCATGCCCATGTTTTTCACAAAATCTCAAGTTTCCAACACTTAGTGGAAAATGGTTTTTCTAGGCATCTCGGAACTTCCGAGAACATGATCTCGGAACATCCGAGCATATTCCTTTGGACTATCGGAGATGAGACATTCGGACGTTCAGAACCCCCGAATTCTAGGGTCCTCCAGACGTTTCGAAGCATGTCCCAAACAGTCAAACTATCCGTTGCAAGGTCAAAATAGCTGTCGTAATATGGCTGTTGAGAATCCGACTGTTACAAGCTCGGAAGGTCCGAGACCCATCTTCGGAAGGTCCTAAAATAGATCCGTTAGAACTTTTCTATCCTATAAAAGTAAGGCATTTTGGAGAGAAAAAAATTGATGACTTGAGCCCAATTTTTCCATACACTCTTCCAAGCTTCCCAACAACTTCCAAAGCTTATATACTCCATAGTAAAACACTCTAAGCTTTGCATCTTAATCTCAAACACATTCAAAGCTCTCATAGGCATATCTTGAGCATCTTATGCTCTCTCTAAGTTGAACGTATTAAGTGGAGATTCTCTTTAGGGTCTTAAAACTCATAGGAAAATATTTATCTACCCTAGACCTCCTTGCTACCATCTTGGTTGGATTTCGTTGGAGCATCTATATCGAACCAAGAAGAGGAGGACATTCAAGAACAAGCCCAAGCTACTTCAAGTAACTCAAGGCTAAGTTCTTGGTATATTTCAAAGCACAACTTCTTTCTATTACTTTTGAAATATTGTAAAGGGTTGGTATAACCCTATTGGCTTTCAAGAGAGGTGTTCACTTGGTGATTAGGTCGATCTACACCCGTGAAGTAGATCAAGCTTTTTAATAGGTTTCTTCTCCACTCGTGAAGGAGAAGGTTAGTGAAATCCTCAAGTGGTGTACTTGAGGCGTGGATGTAGGCAAGGTTGCCGAACCACGTAAAAATCATTGTGTCACTATTCTCCATCTCTTCTCATCTCCTTCACCTTATTTTGTGCACTTGCTTTAACTCACATCTTAGTTTGGCTGAATTTAATCTTGCATGAAAATCATATTGGAAAGATAAATTGAGCAAATTTGTAGTGACCATTCATTAAAGTGCCAAATATTTAGATAGAATTTAAAATTCCCCATAGTCCTATTCACCCCCCTTCCTTCTAGAACTATTCTAGACATTTGGCTAGCTTGGCCAACAAGTGGTATCAGAGCAAGGACTCTTGATATTTGACTTAACCATCTAAGAGTAGATTTTTCAAGCTAGAAATATCTAAGGGTGATTGCATGGCCGTGATGTGTCCTCCAATCCTTGAGGTCTCCAACTACGGTGTTTGGAAGGCCAAAATGAAAATGCATTTAATGAAAATGAATGAAGTTTTATGGGAAATTATGTTATATGGTTGGACCAAACCATCCAAGAAGTATTTTACATATAATGAAATGGAAAGAAGTATGTATTCCGCCAATGCCAATGCCCTTTGTGACGCCCTGCCCTTTTTCACTAGCCAAAATCAGAGTATATTTTTCTTTTATAAAAGAGTGAGAGAGAACGGGAACGTCACGACGTGAGTTAAGTTCGAGTTTCCAAAACCCGACCCTTAACTGGCCACCTTTATGTGTGCGTGGATTAAGTCCACTAAAACATTTCACACGCTCTAAGAATACTTGCGGAATTAACATATGAATAAAATACCATTCATATACATGACATTAATAAGCAAGGAAGCCAATCACCATAAAATTAACTGAAATGTAAATATCATCAAACCATAGTAAAATATTACTAAGTTATTATAATCCAAAATATCAGTCCTCCCAATACATCATTCCAAAATCAAGCTAAGTAATATAAGCATAAATCTGCCCAAGCCCCTACGCTTGGCCCCCTTCATGCCCCATGTCCTTGTCATTTCCTGTTCCATCATCTATAGGGTAGAAGTAGGGCGTTAGTCAATATGCCCAGTAGGAATTCCAAGTAGGGTTATGTACACATAGGATCAATATAAAATCAAGATGAAAAACATCATATCATGTTTGTAAACTATTTCATAAGTAATAAAATACAATGCATGATATCCAAAACATCATCATGCTTACTTATGCATCATGCCATAGGTGTCAATGCCAAATGATCACTCTCCCACTTCCATATCCATCCATATCATATATAAACAGTTTCCTTGATAAATCACCATGTCAAGGTGTTCCCTTGGCCATTTACGTCTGCAGTGTTTTGTGATGACACCACCAAGTCACTGTTATACCTCCCCACATATGTTAATCGGAATTACCGATGGAGTGTGGACTCCTCCCTCTATGCAGGGTTTCGAGACTGTTTACCCAGGAGCTCTTTGGCCCAGACTACGCCGTACCCATTCCTAGCAATCCCGAACAAGGCCAAAATATCAATAGTTCACATAGCTTCATACAAGTTAGTCTCAAGCCCAAAGTCATGTCCGGACAGCTCATAACTTGGCTTGCTGTCCCATGTATTCCGCCCCATGCCATGCATGAGAATATGAATGCCACTTCATATCAATTTACATAATATCATGGAAAACAAGTTCATAAACATAAATAATTTGTTATACAGAAAATAACATCATAGTTGGAACAAAACCAGTATCATATAAAATCCATAGTGTCTCAATAGGGTGGGAATCCAACCAACGTCCAGTATACTATCTTTGTTGTTTTGTGAAGATAGCGATAACGGCCACGTCGAAACGAATCGCAAATCCTTTTGCAAATCTCTTTACCTTATTCAATTCAATCACATATCTAAATCAATTTGATTTTCCATTTTAATCTAATTACTTCATATAATTCTACCAGATACCCGAACATCTGGAAAAATAAAACAAAAATCAAACTTTTTAATTCAGTCGACTGAATCATGTCCAGTTACTGTTCTCTGCCTTACCCGCAGACTTTCAGTCGACTGAATACAATATTCAGTCAGCTGAAACATGACTCGACACTATATAACCTGGGACCCGTAATATTTCAGTCTGCTAAAACATGAGTTCAGTCGACTGACTTTTGGTCAATCCTTTCTATGTTCTCGGTCAACCCATTTTCAGTCGACTGACTTTGGATCTGATTAATGTGTGTTTGGCCAGTATACATTCAGTAGACTGAATCAAAGATTCAGTCGGCTGAATCATCAATCAACGATTACATGTTTGGTAAGTATACCTTCAGTCGACTGAATCATAGATTCAGTTAGCTGAAACTCACCAGATCCCTTTCTTATTTGATACGTCTATGTTCAGTCGGCTGAAACACCAATAAATCTCATATATTTTAATCCAGTCCATGTTCAGTCGACTGAATCATAAGATTAAGTCGACTGAAACTCCCAGAAACTCTTTTCTGTTTTGGCCAACACTAGTTCAGTCGACTGAATCCATGATTCAGTCGACTGACTGTTTTGTCAGTCTTCTTTGTTTGCTTATTTTGCAAAGTCCTTCCCATTGAAATTCATTCCTTATCATTTTTAGACATATATATCATCATTCATATAACTCCTAATGAATTTACTCTACCCTCTAGCCAAAGCTAGAATCTTTTCTTTAATTCATTCAATCTTGTACTATTAAAACATGATTCTGAATTCAATCCTTTGGTTGTTGGTTTTCAACACATATCCATTCCTTAAATGGATTTCCAATTCCATGGCCCTATAATAGTTTGGCCAACCCTTTGAACCAAATATGGAACCCATAGGTTCGGCCACACCATGGCCAAAACTATGGTTTCCCTCAGTCTTAATTCCATATTGTTTTCCAACTTAGAACATATCTTCTTTCCCATTTCCTTCATTTATTTTTTATCTATATTCTTTCCTTAATCCTTCTTTCCTTCCTTTGTTCTTCAGCAATTCTCCAAGTGTAGTGGTGTAGAGAGAGAGAAGAGGAGAGGAGGAGAACACATGTGTGCTAAAGATGGATTCGGCCAAGGGGTGTGAGCAACCCCTTGGTTGTGTCCCTTTGTATACCAGCCCACTCCCTCTCATTATGATTCATCTAATCCATGTGTCCCTTGGTTTAACCAAGGAGACCCTTGGCTAAAATCAAGACATCCCTTTGACTTCCATCTAGTCACCTTTCATTTCCCTTGAGATGGAAAACTCTCCATCTTCCCAACTCAACTCACTTAACTCAACTTAAGTAATTAGTCTTGAGCTCGAGTCTTGAACTCATTCATGGTTGACCAAGTCAACCATGACATGGCCGACCATGCACCACATTGTATTCGAGTCCCACCTTGGCCATGTCATTCGATAATGTGGCACCTTTTCTAGTTGGCTTCTATGCATGCCACATGGCAATGCCACATCACCCACATGCCACCTCACTTGATAAGGTGGATTTATTGTGTCGGGTTTTAATTGGGTAGCTGACCCAATTACTTTGACATTACCCAATTACCTTAAAATTAAGTTCACTATGACCCATTGGGTCCCAATTGGATGATTGACCCATTTAAATAGACTTTACCCAATTAATTTAAAATCAAACTTACCCATGATCCATTGGGTCTTAATTGGGTAATTGACCCAATTCTTTACCCATCTAAGGTCCATTCCAATTATTTAATCTTAAATTCAATCAATTTGTAATTTAAGTAGGCCCATTCAATATATTTATACGTAATGAAAATCCGGGGTGTTACAATATTACTCTCTTTTGAAATTTTCGTCCCGAAAATCGAGCGAAGTAGGGTTTCAAACAAATTACACAAATAACTCAGGATGAGCTGCTCTCATTTTTTACTCAAGTTCCCAAGTGGTTTCCTCATTACCATGTCGATCCCATACCACTTTGACGAACGAAATTAGTCTGTTCTGCAACACCCTTTGTTCTGTTTCAATCACTCTGACAGGCCTTTCGACGTAAGATACGTCGCTTTGCACCTTGATGTCTTGTACATTCAGCACGTGCGAGGGGTCAGGATTGTACTTCTTTAACGTAGGGACATAGAACACATCGTGTAGTGATGACAACTGTGGAGGGAGTATTAGACGATAGGCCATTTCCCCCACCATCTTTTGGATTGGAAAGGGTCCCACAAATCTGGGTGACAGCTTCCCTTTCTTTCCAAATCTCATGTGTCCCTTTCGTGGTGAGACTTTTAAGAACACTAAGTCCCCCACTTCAAACTCAAGAAATCTTCTCATTTTGTCAGCATAGCTCTTCTGACGTCTCTGCGCTGTGAGTAAATGTTGTCATATCACCTTAATCTGTTACGTGGTCTCTGCAACTAGCTCAGGTCCAATAAGTGTAGGTTCACCAACCTCTGTCCAGCACACTAGTGATCTACGAGGTCTACCATACAATGCCTCAAATGGAGCCATTTAGAGGCTTGCCTGATAACTACTGTTGTATGAAAACTCAACCAGTGGTAAATGATCTTCCCAACCACCCTTGAAATCCAGCATGCAAGCTCTCAACATATCCTCCAATGTTTGTATTGTTCTTTCCGACTGGCCATCGGTTTGTGGATGGAAAGCTGTGCTGATTAACAAATTCGTCCCCATAGCCAACTGCATGCTTTGCCACACCTTGCCGGTGTATCGACCATCTCTGTTGGACAAAATAGTCCTAGGAATACCATGTAGCCTGATGATATCCTTGATATACCGCCGTCCCGAAGTCTCAGACGAGTCTGTCATCTTGATTGGAAGGAAATGTGCAGACTTGGTCAGACGGTCCACCACAACCCAAATTGCATCGTTACCCTTTGATGACTTTGACAATTTCGTCACAAAATCCATGGAAATATGTTCCCATTCCCATTCCGGCACTGGTAAGGGTTTGAGCAATCCTGGTGGCTTCTAATGTTCTGTCTTGACTTGTTGATAAGTAAGGCAATGAGAAACAAAGTCAGCCACGTCTCTTTTCAATCAATGCGACCAATAATGTCTCTTCAGATCATGATACATTTTGGTGCTATCCGGATGAATAGAGAGTTTTGTTTGATGAGCTTCGATCAACAACTCTCTTCTGCAGCTTTGAGGCACATATGTCCTGCCTTGGAATAAAAGACCGTGTCCAGGTCGTAATTCACATTCTGGTATGACCTAACTAGTAAACATCTTGGCCCATATTTCTTCGACTTCTGGATCTGTCCGCTGTTTTCGCTCAATCTTGGAAACCATGATAGACCGTACCATCAGATTATACATACTCCCACGGTCCTTGATGTACAAATTGAATTCCCAGATGGTTGCCAACATTTCCCATTCCTTCATAATCAAACTAGCCACTGTTGCATGTGACATGCGACTGAGGGTATTCGCCACTGTGTTCGCCTTGCCAGGATGATATCGTAGAGCAAACTCATAATTTTGCAGATATTCCATCCATCTGCGGTGCCTCATATTGAGTTCCTTCTGATCAAACAAATACTTTAAACTCTTATGGTCAGAAAATACTTCAAATTTCTCACCATATAGGTAGTGTCTCCAGCTTTTGAGAGTGAAAACCACTGCAGCTAATTCAAGATCATGAGTGGGATAGTGGCGTTCATGAATTTTCAGTTGCCTTGAACCGTATGCCACTATATGATGACTTTGAGTGAGAGAGCACCCAAATCCTTCTCCTGAAGCATCACAGTATACTTCATATCCCTTGCCTCTTTCCAACGAAATCAGGATAGGAGCGGTGGTGAGCTTCTGTTTCAGATCCTCAAATCTTTGGTTGCATACATCCGACCATTCAAACTTGACTCCTTTCTGGGTTAGTCGGGTGAGTGGAGCCGCAATCTTGGAGAAGTCCATAATAAACTTCCTATAGTATCCAACCAGTCCTAGAAAACTGCATATTTCGGTCACACTCTTTGGAGCTTTCCAGTCTCTGACTGCTGCCACTTTAGCCGGGTCCACAGCAATTCCTTTTGCTGATATAATATGTCCTAAGAAGTTGACCTCAGATAGCCAAAACTCGCACTTGATTACTATGGCATATAACTGATTCTTCTTCAGAGTGTCCAGGACTATCCTCAGATGCTCAACATGTTCTTCCCGATTGTTGGAATAAATCAGGATATCGTCAATGAAGAAAATTACAAACTTGTCCAAATAAGGATGAAAGATTCTGTTCATCAGATCCATGAACACGGCCGGTGCATTGGTGAGTCCAAACAGCATGACCACATATTCATACAGTCCATACTGAGTTCTGAAAGTCATCTTCTCTATGTCTTCATCCTTGACACGGATTTGATGGTAGTCTGACATCAGATCAATTTTGGAGAAATAGCTGGAACCTCTGAGTTGATCGAACAAGTCATCAATTCTGGGTAGAGGGTACTTGTTCCTGACAGTTAACTGATTCAGCTTCCTGTAATCCACACACATCGAAAGGGTACCATCCTTTTTCTTTACAAACAATACCAGTGCTCCCCAGGATGAAATATTGTTCTAGATGCATCTTAGTCTGAGCAACTCATCAATTTGTTTCTTCAACACACACATTTCTGCTGGGGCCATCCGGTAATGCAGCAATGATACAAGAGTAGAGGCAGGATAAAATTTGATCTCGAAGTCAATCTCCCATTTTGGAGGCAAACTAGGGAGTTCTGTCGGAAATACCTCTGAGTAGTCTTTCCCTACTACAGGTAGCTCAGCCATCGGCGTCTTGTCTAGTCTGATGTTGTTCAGTAGTAGATGGTTCATTTCTTCATGCAATCTTCTGGTCATAGGAATGCTCTGTCTATCGGCATGTACTACATATCGTTTTCCCTCGGGTGACCAAAATATCACTCTGCGGAGATGATAGTCAATGTCGGCGTGGAAGTTTGCCAGCCAATCCATGCCAAATATGATGTCGTATTCTGTCATCTCGAGTACCAGATAGTTGAACTTAAATTTGAACCTAGCAAGTTCAGTTTCTACGGAAGTGCAAATTAGGCCCAATGATGTGTCTCCAATAGGGGATACAACAGTAAGTGCAGTGGACAATTGTTGTACTAGAGTACCAGTAGCAGATATAAAGGTAGCAGATATAAATGAGTGAGATGCTCGTGACTCAAATAATGTGAAAGCATAAGCACTACCAACTACTGCCATACCTTAAATCATCGAATGATCCACTGTCTCTGGAGGAGGAACCAGAGTATATAACCGTCTAGATCTTGTCAGAATAGTACCCGTCCTGTTTGGTTATGTGCTCTAGATGCTTGAGACTAAGCTGGTTGAGTTGGAGGACGGAAGGAACCCTTGGAGTGAGGAGGCCTATTGTTCTGTGGACACTCCCTCTTGAAATGGCCCTCCTGGCCACACTAAAAACATGTACTAACACCTCGAGGAACCCGAGAGCTTGGTCCTGATGTGGAGGGTTGATTGGAACGAAAACCTCCAGTGGACCCAGTAAAAGGTGAGGGTCTCCCAAAGTTGGGTCTGAATCTCTTGTTGCGGGCAGAAAGTATTTCTCCCGCTCTGAGCTAGTCGGTTATCCTCAAACCTAACTATCTCTGCCAACTCTTGTTTGGCTATGCTAGCTCGAATACCTACTTCTGTCAAAGTAGCTGATTTGAATATAGTGACTTTGGCTCTTAGGTTAGGTCGCAGGCCTCTTTCAAACTTTCGAGCCTTCTTGTATTCTGTGTCTAACATGTACAAAGCATAACATGATAGACGGAGAAATTCTTGATAATATTCCACAACAGTCATGGTGCCTTGGACCAAAGAAATGAATGCTTGTGTCTTGCGATCTTTCTCTTCCTCTGGAAAATAGTGATCTAGAAACATTCCAGCGAATTGGTCACAAGTCATCTCTTTCCTATTTTCCTCTGGAATCTGTGCTTGCGGATGTCCTATAACTCTCCACCATTTGCCGGCATCACCCACCAATTGTGAAGTAGCCAGCAGTATCCTATCCTCATCACCGGTGATCTTGAACAGCTTCAAGTTCTTTGTAATGTTCTCGATCCAGTTCTCCGCTCTTACGGGTCCCTCTTTCCCTTTGAAATAAGGGGGACGCTGCTGTTGGAAATCCCTGACCATGTTTCCGTCCTGCGATTCATTGGAGGTTGCGCCTCCATTGTCGTTCTGATGTTGCTGTAGAACAGAAGTAACCACTGCCTGTACCAAACTCTGTAGCTCAGGAGGTACTTCAGGAATGTTCGCACTGCCCTGTCCCTCTCCGTTCTATTCCTCTTCCTCTTGCAGGTTCTGTCGGGTATTTCTTCTTCTTGTAGGCATTTTTCGAAGTCATCAAAACATTGATTGACTTAGTTTTCTCATAAAATCTTATGTTTCATACTTGGGGAAAATTGTCTAATCTTCATCTTGTATTAATTATTTTGGGGAATTTTGTAACACTTCGGAATACAATATTATCAATATTTACCGATTTGGCCATTTTAATTGTGAATTAACAGATATGAACCTTAGATGGGTAAGGTATTGGGTCAATGACCCAATTAGGACCCAACGGTTATGGTTTAAGGTTCAATTTAAATTAAATGGGGCTGAATTAAAATGGTAATGCAATATATCTATAAATAAGGGATCTAGATTAAGTGGCATGCGCATAGAGGGAACATGGAAAGATTTTAGGAATGGGATATTGTGCATACAGATATTGACTAGATTTTAGGAGTTATGGTAGCACAAGGATTGTCCTAAATTGGGCAAAACGTGTGGATGGATTGAGATTAGACAATGACATCTGATTGCCTAATCCAAATAAAGAAGATGTCTAAGATTAAAAATAGATTGCACGGCCGTGTATGAAGATATGCATATCCATGAGGATGCGCTTAAGATTCTTTAAAAAGGGGTCATTTCCTTTGTTAAAGGCGACATTAAGGAATAGCAATTGCAAGCTATGCACACGGCAATTGTTATTTCAGTAAGATAGGATCGAGTGGAGTTTTTTTATAAAAGAGAGGTAGCAAGGGGCGCACGACATACACACTCAAGACCGAACTCTCCCTTTCTCTCTCAAGTCTCACTCTCGGCCAAAGAAGTAAGAAGAAAGGAGGATGAGGCTAAGGAAGGAAAGGATCGGAAGAACAAATCGGAGCGAAGGAAAATCGGAGGAGTGGCGGAACCGGTAAGTAATTTTGATAATTTTGTTTAAAGAAAAGAACCATAAGGTTCGGCCATGGTGCATGGCCGAACCCCATGGAAGAAAAATTAGGGAATGAATATTGTGTTTTAATGGAAAGGATGGACCATAGGGTTCGGCCATGGTGCATGGCCGAACCCCATGGAAAGACATGGTTTAATTTATGGGTTTTTGAGGGATGAAAACCATGGAAGTGGTTAATAATTTTATTGGGTTTCAAAGCATGAAAATTATAGATGAATGCTTATGATTTTAAAAGGTTTAAAAGGATTTAAATTGGATATATGGTTAAGGACATGGTTCGGCCATTGTATGGCCGAACCTTAATTTTTTATTATGGCTAAAAGACTCAATGATGAACCATAGGGTTCGGCCATGTTGTATGGCCGAACCCCATGGAAAAGTTATTAAGGAATTTATATTGGATGAATGATTTTTAAATAGAGGATTATGAACCATAGGGTTCGGCCATGGTGTATGGCCGAACCCATGGAAGATGGTTATTAATTTAGAAAGAAATTAATGATGGACTTTTGGATCAAAAAGGAAGGAACCTTGATTTATGGATTCGAGGATGGTAATTAATATAATTGGAATTTAGACATCTTGGGTTGGCCATATGTATGGCCGAATCCCATGAAGCAATTTTATAGGTCAATTATGGATTTATTATTGTAAATAAATTAAGAAGGAGGATGGAACAATGATATCTTGGGTTCGGCCATGATGTATGGCCGAACCCCACGAACCATTTAATGAGCCGTTTGATGGAACATGTTTAAAGGGATTTAATTGTATACATCTATGTTCTAAGATTAGGTTATTGGTTATGGACTTGGAAGAATGGCAAAAATGTAAATATGGTCAAAAAAATGAAAGACCATGGGTTCGGCCATGGTGTATGGCAGAACCCCATGAGGAATGATTTGGTGGACTTAGTGATTAAATGACTAACTTAGGTGTGATTGGTTAATAGATCAAAGGAGGGACTAAAAACTAGTAAGTGAGGTTCGGCCATGCTGTATGGCTGAACCCCACAAGTTGGGTTTATGGACTTGGACATTATTGTAAATCAAATGGGACATGGTTTTAATTGATTGATATATTATAAGGTAATGGGACCTCACAAGGTGTGTACGATCGTGAGCGGTTACCGAACGAAAGCTGTAACGCCCGCCCCTTTTCACCGTAAAATCAGAGTACTTTTTTTTTTTTTTTAAATAAAAGTGACAAAGGGCGCGGACGTCAAGACGCGAGTTAAGTTCCGAGCTTCTAAAGCCCGGCCCTTAACTGGCCAACCCTACGCTTGCGTGGAACATAAGTCCACGAGTACGGTTCACGCGTAGCAAGTAAGCTCACGGAGCATAAAAATAAATGCGGATGATCATAGAACTATCCTACCAGTTCTTCAGATAGCAGGGAAGAAATACCCAATTAATTACGAAAATGCCATTATACTGTATTATCCAAAATAATACCTAAACATAGCAAACTACCTAAATTATTACATTTCCGACAAGCTAACTATACAAATACATCTTTTCCAAAATGAAGTAAAACAAAATAATTAATCCGCCTCCCCAAGCTCCTAGGCTTGGCTTCCGTCTCGCCCTTCCGGTCCGCCATCTCCTGCATCGTCAGCTAGGGTAGAAGTAGGGCGTTAGAACAACGCGCCCAGTAGGATTCCGAGTAGGGCTAGCACATGGGTTAGTAATAACCACATACAGATAATAACACAGTGAAAACTATAAACCACCATATACTGAAATATAAGTAAATGATATGCCATGGGTGTCAATGTTATGAATCCCACCCATCATTCCTGCCATATACTGTCATATCCCTCTTGACGGAAAAACCTCGTCAAGATCTGTCCAACCGTAAAATATCCCCCTTGACGGCAAAGCCTCGTCAAGGTATCCCCATGCCTGTTCTCGGTCGCCCCGACGGAGCATGGACTCCGGTTTGTTTATTTTTTTCCGCCCATGCCATGCATGAGATGTAATGCATTATGCTATGTAATATATATGTTCCATAGTCATAATATAGCCTTCATAACTTAGCATATAACTCATAATCTTGCATTATGCCATATAAGATACATAAACCATGATTTAAAACTCATCATAAAATAAACCATAAAATTCCCAAAATAAATCAACGAAACCATCACACAATCCATGGCTTACAGAAAGGTAGGAATCCTACCGAATACCGACTCGCGTCCTTTTTCGGCTTCGTCCGATAATCCGGCTACCGACACGCGTACCGTTCGTGATATCCAATACCCTATTACATACACATAATCAGTCCACATTTTAACTATTTCTAGGTCCATTCACATTTCCAAGTCCATATGAAAATCAGTCACTATTTAGGTTTTGCGGGTCCCATTTAATCCATTATATATTTTTAAGTACATGAGTCTAAAATCAGGCTCCTAGGCTTTATTTAACCATACATAAACTTATCACTTAGTGCCTCTAAATACATGGTCCTCTCCCATGGAGTTCTTCATTTTGGCCATTAATTACGATTTTGCCACTACCTCTTCTCCATGGTTAATCAACCACTCACCCTTGCCTAACTAAGTTCATAATTGATTATAAACTTGGATACCTAACTTAGGTCCATTAATGATCCATTCAATTATGTCACATGACCATTAAGATTAGTCATTTAATTAATCTAACCTTATTCATTTAAACCAATCCAAAACCCCATACTTAACCCTTTAAATGGTTCACCAATGGGCCATGGGTTCAAAATACCCAATTCATCAATTTTTCCCATTTTGTTTTCTTTGGCCTACTTATACATTTGAACCCATTACAAGCCCTTCCATGAAGGGGCTTAACTTATACATTTCAATCATCATCCTTTATCACACTTTAAATCCATTTACAATCATCATCAAACCATCATAAAACCATCATTTTCCCCATTTTTTTGTACTCATTTAAACTACCATTACACCACCATAGGGTTCGGCCATTCACCATGGCCGAACCCATGGTTCATGATCCAATAATTTTAACCTTAAACACTCCATTATAATTTCCTCAATTGCCTACATTTAATCATTTTAAAACCCTAAAACCATAAACATTCTCCATGCTTCCATTTTTTACATAATTAAATTACACAATGTCCTCCATACCTTAAAACCCTAAGAAAATCACACATTACCTTCCAATTCCACATAATTCCATGCTTAATAACTTAATTACATTACATTCCTTAATCTATTTATTTTTTCCTTAAACTAACCCTAATTTACCCATTAGGGTTTTGTCCACTTTCCATCCTTCAAATTGATGGATTTTAAATCCATAGCATAAAATCAATAGGCCACCATTAAATTTACAAAATAAATCCCAAATCTCAAACCCTAAAAATCCAAAATTTCTTGTTTAAGAAATACTCACAATCCGTCGTCTCCTCCGATTTCCGCCGCTCCCGTCGGCTTCCTTAGCCTCCTTTCTCCTTCCTTTTAATCTTTGGTAGGTCAAGATGCTTGATCAATGGTGGAAACCTCCAAGCTTAGAATTGGCCAAGGTAGGGTTTACTTGAGGGAGGGAAAGGAGGAGATGATGGGAAAGAAGATCTCAACCTTTAATCTTGAAGTGGTGGCCTTTTGTTTTGAATTTTTCTTCTCTTCTTAGCTTCCTTTTCTTAATTTCCTTCTTCTCTTCTCCTTTTTTTTTTTTTTTCTCCTTCACTTGGACATGGAACGTCAATGGAGGAGTGGGAGGGATGGAGTTAGTGAAAATGAACATGAGAAAGAAAAAAAATCAAACTTATCCCCATTTGATGACCTCATTTTCACTTTACATTAATTTTTTTCACCAACCAAAGATATTTTAAGATATTTTAATCTCTTTATGGTGGTGGTTATCTAAACCACCACCAAGCCCAACGTGTCTTGCCTTTGAGGTGGGGTAGCTTGGTCTCCCATTTGACCAATTTAGCCACCAATTTAATAATTTAAGTATTTAATTAATTTGGTAATTAACTTAGGTTAATTCATTTTTATTTAACCTAATTCCCATTATTCCACCCATGGTTGGCCAAGTCAACCATGGTGGCTGGCCCCACCAATCATTGGCCCACTCGCCACCTCACTTGATGAGGTGGAGGTGGGTCCCGCTTGGCCACACCACCATTGTTTAATTCCAAATTACTTAGGGTGATTAAATTTCATTAAGCCCACTCTAAATGGATCCCCATTGGGCCCATGGCCCAATTACATTTCCCACTAGCCCATTTACCTTAGAGCTTAACCATCTTGACCCATTGGGTCCCAAATGGGTATTTGACCCAATTTGACCATTCTTGACCCATTTAAATAAATTTAAATCCAAACCATAGTCTATTGGGCCACACTTGGGCCTTTATGCAATTTTGGCCCATTTACCATTTACTCCACCAATTTTCTAATTTCCATCATTAAAATAATTAATATTCACATTTATATTAATTCCCAAATTACGAGGCCTTACAATACAATCCTCTTTTAAAATTTTCGTCCCGAAAATTCGAGCGAAGTAGAGGTTCAAAACATCTTACACAAAGAGTTCCGGATGAGAGGCTCTCATCTCCGACTCAAGTTCCCAGGTGGTTTCTTCATTACCATGTCGTTCCCATACCACCTTGACGAACTGAATGGCCCGGTTCTGCAACACCCTTTGCTCGGTCCCGACTATTCTGACCGGCTTTTCCACATATGTCACATCGCTTTGCACATCGATGTCTTGAATATTCAATACATGTGAAGGATCAGGGTTGTACTTCCTCAACATAGACACATGGAATACATCATGTAATGATGATAACTGCGGAGGGAGCGCCAACTGATAAGCTACCCCCCCCACCCTCTTCAAGATTGGAAACGGTCCCACAAATCTAGGTGACAGTTTCCCCTTCTTTCCAAATTTCATGTGTCCCTTCCGTGGTGAGACTTTCAAAAACACCAAGTCCCCCACCTCAAATTCGAGGAACCTTCTCTTTTTGTCGGCGTAACTCTTCTGTCGGCTTTGTGCAGTGAGTAGATGTTGCCGTATCAATTTAATCTGCGCTGTAGTTTCTGCAACCAACTCCGGTCCAATCAGCGCAGGCTCACCGGCTTCTGTCCAACACACTGGTGATCTACATGGCCTACCATATAAGGCCTCAAACGGAGCCATCTGTAGGCTTGACTGATAGCTGTTATTGTAGGAAAACTCCACCAGTGGTAAATGATCCTCCCATCCACCCTTAAAGTCTAGCATGCATGCTCTCAGCATATCCTCCAAGGTTTGTATTGTCCTCTCCGACTGTCCATCAGTCTGTGGATGAAATGCTGTGCTAGTTAATACGTCGGTCCCCATAGCCGACTGCAAGCCCTGCCATACTCTGCCGGTGAATCGGCCATCCCTGTCGGACACAATAGACCGGGGAATGCCATGTAACCTGATGATCTCCCGGATGTACCGTCGACCCAAAGTGTCTGATGAATCCGTCATCTTGATGGGAAGGAAATGTGCAGACTTGGTCAACCGGTCCACTATGACCCATATTGCATCGTTGCCCTTGGATGACCTTGGCAACCCTGTTACAAAGTCCATGGATATGTGTTCCCATTTCCATTCTGGCACCGGTAAGGGTGCGAGTAAACCCGGTGGCTTCCGATGTTCTGCCTTAACCTGCTGACAGGTTAAGCAACAAGCAACAAACTCTGCCACGTCTTTCTTAAGTCCATGCCACCAATAGTGCCTCTTAAGATCATGGTACATCTTGGTGCTGCCCGGGTGAATAGAGAGTTTTGTTTGGTGTGCTTCAATCAGCAACTCTCTTCTGCAATTCTTAGGCACATATGTCCTACCTCGGAACATAAGACCCTGTCCCGGTCGTAATTCCCATTCCGGTACAACTTCACCGGTAGACATTTTAGCCCATATCTCCTCCACCTCTGGATCTGTTCGTTGTTCCCGTTCAATCTCGGAGACCATGTGGGATCGTATGATCAGATTATATATGGTTCCATGATTATTCAGATAGAGTTTAAACTCTCTGATGGTATTCAACACCTCCCATTCTGTTCTGATCATACTGGCTACTGTCGCAGGTGATATGCGGCTGAGAGCATCCGCCACCTTGTTCGCCTTGCCAGGATGATACCGGAGTGCGAACTCATAATCTGCCAAGTATTCCATCCATCTACGTTGTCTCATGTTGAGTTCCTTCTGATCAAATAGGTACTTTAGGCTCTTATGGTCTGAGAATACCTCAAACTTCTCACCATAAAGGTAGTGTCTCCAGCTTTTAAGAGCGAAGACCACTGCTGCCAGTTCCAGATCATGTGTGGGATAATTGCGCTCATGAATTTTCAACTGTCTTGACCCGTACGCCACCGCCCTATTACCTTGACTGAGCGTACACCCCAGTCCCTCTCCTGAGGCATCACAGTACACCTCATAGTTTCTGCCTCTTTCCGGCAAGATCAAAATAGGAGCGGTTGTAAGCTTCTCCTTTAGCTCCTCAAATCTCCGGTTGCACAGATCTGACCATTCAAATTTGACTCCTTTCTGAGTGAGTCGGGTAAGTGGGGCTGCAATCTTGGAGAAATCCATAATAAATTTCCTATAGTAACCGGCCAATCCCAGAAAACTGCGGATCTCGGTCACATTCGTCGGTGCTTTCCACTCCCTCACTGCCGCTACCTTAGCCGGGTCTACAGCTATGCCTTCCTCCGATATAACGTGCCCCTAGAAATTGACCTCTGATAGCCAAAATTCACACTTGCTGGCTTTGGCATACAACTGGTTCCTCTTCAGGGTGTTCAGAACTATCCGCAGGTGTTCAGCATGTTCCTCCTGACTCTTGGAATAGATCAGGATGTCATCAATAAATACAATTACAAATTGATCCAAGTAAGGACGGAATATCCTATTCATCAGGTCCATGAACACCGCCGGTGCATTAGTAAGCCCAAACGGCATGACTACATACTCATATAATCCATATCGTGTCCTAAAGGCTGTCTTCTCGATGTCTTCCTCTCTAACCCGGATTTGATGGTATCCGGACATCAGATCAATCTTGGAAAAGTGAGAGGAACCCCTAAGCTGATCAAACAGATCATCGATCCTGGGTAGGGGATATTTATTCCTGACAGTCAACTGGTTCAATTTTCTATAATCCACACACATTCGAAGGGTACCGTCCTTCTTCTTAACAAACAATACCGGGGCTCCCCATGCGGATGTGCTGTTCTGAATAAAGCCCAGCCTGAGCAGTTCATCAATCTGCTTTTTCAACTTAGTCATCTCAGCCGGTGCCATCCTGTAATGAGGTAACGATACTGGAGCTGCGCCGGGGTATAATTTAATCTCAAAGTCTATCTCCCTCTTAGGTGGCAGACCAGGGAGCTCTGTTGGAAATACCTCGGCATAATCTACTACCACTGCCGGAAGTTCAGCTATTGGTGCCTTATCTAATCTGAGGGTGTTCAAGGCAAGATGATTCAATTCTTCCTGCAGCCTTCTAGGAATGCCCTGTCGGTCAGCGGGCACTATATACCGCCTTCCTTCGGGTGACCAAAATATCACTCTACGAAGATGGCAATCAATATGGGCCTGATACGTAGCCAACCAGTCCATGCCAAATATAACATCGTACTCAGCCATATCGATTACTAAATAATTGAACTCGAATCTGAATCCAACGAGTTCAGTGTTCAGTGCCGTGCATATGAGCCCCAAAGATGTGTCTCCGACAGGGGATACAATAGTAAGTGAGGTGGACAGATTCTGTACTAATGTGCCCGTAGCAGATATGAATGCAGCAGATATAAATGAATGGGAAGCTCCAGAATCAATTAATGTAACTGCATAAGAACTACCAACTACGGCCATACCTTGAATCACCGAGCGGTCCACTGCTACTGGAGAAGGTATAGCAAAAAGTCGTCCTGATCCCATAGGGTTTGGAGCCCGTCCTGCCTGATTGTATGTTCTGCCCCCTCGCGGCGGAGCTGATCTAACTGGAGGGCGGGAGGAACCCTTGAAGTTAGAGGGTCTGCTGAGCTGCGGACACTCCCTCTTGAAGTGACCCTGTTGGCCACACTGATAGCAAGTGTTCCCACCTCTAGGATCCTGAGTAACTGATGCTGACTGGGAGGGCTGATTGGGGCGAAAGCCCCCTTTAGATCCAGTGGAGGATGAGGGTCTGCTGAAACTCGGGCGGAACCTCTTATTGGGTTGAAATGCACCCCGCCCACTCTGCCATCGGCGGTTGTCACGCCGCGCTTCCTCATTCAATTCCCGCTCCACTATAGTGGCCCTGCCAACCAACCCTGCCAATGTAGGTTCCTTGAATACTGTCACCCTAGTTTTGATGCTCGGCCGAAGGCCCCGTTCAAACTTACGGGCCCTCCGGTGCTCAGTGTCCACCATGTAGAACGCGTAGACAGATAGTCGAAGGAACTCCCGGTGGTACTCTGCCACTGTCATATTGCCTTGTACTAATGATATAAAAGCTTCAGTCTGACTCTCCCTTTCTTCCTCCGGGAAAAACTGCTCTAGAAAAGTGGCTGAGAACCATTCCCAAGTCATGGCAATTCTTTCCCTTTCCGGCACTAGTGATTGTTGTTTTTCTACCACTTCCCACCAATTACCGGCATCCTCAATCAGTTGAGATGTTGCCAGTAAGATTCTGTCAGCCGGACTGGAAACCTGAAGCAGATTTAAGATCTGAGTGATCTTCTTTAACCAGTGATCTGCTCCTACAGCCCCTTCTTTTCCTCTAAAGTAGGGAGGACGCTGTTGCTGGAAGTCTTTAACCATCTTCCGCTTACTAGTGTCACTAGTAGTAGCATTTCCGTCGCTAGTAGTCGCATTTCCGCTCAAATGTTGCTGAAGAGCAGCAGCGACTGCCGCTTGAACTACATCTTTTAGCTCGGGAGGTACACCTTGTATGTTTATATTATTCTGTTCCTCCTCCCGATGGGGTACCTCCTCTTCCTGGCGAGGTGGTGATACCTCTTTCTGGTTGCGACGAGTCCTTCTCTTCGGAGCCATTTCCTAGTCATCGAAAACACTGACTTAGTTCCTTTTCAAATGGAGGAAAAAGAAAAGAAAAAAAAATACTAAACAATATACTTTGTTTCTCATTTTTGGGGAAGATTGCCAAATAAACACACTTGGTTTGGGGAAAACTTCCCAAGTATCTATGTTTCGTTCCATTTGTGAAATCGGGGAATTTTTCTCCTATGTTCAATAAGCCTACCATTATTCCGTCAAATTTGGGAAAGACCTAGATTTGTTTTCTCATGTCGGGGAAATGTAACCCTACTTGCTGTGTTTGATAATTCCAACTGAAATTGATTTTTCTTCCCTTGCTATCATCCCTTTCCGTCAAATATTGTTCTCAGATTAAACACTTCAGTTTGAGTCAATCGAAGTAATTTAACCCGGCCCCCGTGCAGCGGTCTCCGAAGAGTCGGTCGGTTGGGATTCTTAGCCGTCAGTGAGACGTGCAACCGTCTTAATCTTACTTCGAGAGATTCATTCTTCCGAATTCGCTCTGATACCAACTGTAACGCCCGCCCCTTTTCACCGTAAAATCAGAGTACTTTTTTTTTTTTTTAAATAAAAGTGACAAAGGGCGCGGACGTCACGACGCGAGTTAAGTTCCGAGCTTCTAAAGCCCGGCCCTTAACTGGCCAACCCTACGCGTGCGTGGAACATAAGTCCACGAGTACGGTTCACGCGTAGCAAGTAAGCTCACGGAACATAAAAATAAATGCGGATGATCATAGAACTATCCTACCAGTTCTTCAGATAGCAGGGAAGAAATACCCAATTAATTACGAAAATGCCATTATACTGTATTATCCAAAATAATACCTAAACATAGCAAACTACCTAAATTATTACATTTCCGACAAGCTAACTATACAAATACATCTTTTCCAAAATGAAGTAAAACAAAATAATTAATCCGCCTCCCCAAGCTCCTAGGCTTGGCTTCCGTCTCGCCCTTCCGGTCCGCCATCTCCTGCATCGTCAGCTAGGGTAGAAGTAGGGCGTTAGAACAACGCGCCCAGTAGGATTCCGAGTAGGGCTAGCACATGGGTTAGTAATAACCACATACAGATAATAACACAGTGAAAACTATAAACCACCATATACTGAAATATAAGTAAATGATATGCCATGGGTGTCAATGTTATGAATCCCACCCATCATTCCTGCCATATACTGTCATATCCCTCTTGACGGAAAAACCTCGTCAAGATCTGTCCAACCGTAAAATATCCCCCTTGACGGCAAAGCCTCGTCAAGGTGTCCCCATGCCTGTTCTCGGTCACCCCGACGGAGCATGGACTCCGGTTTGTTTATTTTTTTCCGCCCATGCCATGCATGAGATGTAATGCATTATGCTATGTAATATATATGTTCCATAGTCATAATATAGCCTTCATAACTTAGCATATAACTCATAATCTTGCATTATGCCATATAAGATACATAAACCATGATTTAAAACTCATCATAAAATAAACCATAAAATTCCCAAAATAAATCAACGAAACCATCACACAATTCATGGCTTACAAAAAGGTAGGAATCCTACCGAATACCGACTCGCGTCCTTTTTCGGCTTCGTCCGATAATCCGGCTACCGACACGCGTACCGTTCGTGATATCCAATACCCTATTACATACACATAATCAGTCCACATTTTAACTATTTCTAGGTCCATTCACATTTCCAAGTCCATATGAAAATCAGTCACTATTTAGGTTTTGCGGGTCCCATTTAATCCATTATATATTTTTAAGTACATGAGTCTAAAATCAGGCTCCTAGGCTTTATTTAACCATACATAAACTTATCACTTAGTGCCTCTAAATACATGGTCCTCTCCCATGGAGTTCTTCATTTTGGCCATTAATTACGGTTTTGCCACTACCTCTTCTCCATGGTTAATCAACCACTCACCCTTGCCTAACTAAGTTCATAATTGATTATAAACTTGGATACCTAACTTAGGTCCATTAATGATCCATTCAATTATGTCACATGACCATTAAGATTAGTCATTTAATTAATCTAACCTTATTCATTTAAACCAATCCAAAACCCCATACTTAACCCTTTAAATGGTTCACCAATGGGCCATGGGTTCAAAATACCCAATTCATCAATTTTTCCCATTTTGTTTTCTTTGGCCTACTTATACATTTGAACCCATTACAAGCCCTTCCATGAAGGGGCTTAACTTATACATTTCAATCATCATCCTTTATCACACTTTAAATCCATTTACAATCATCATCAAACCATCATAAAACCATCATTTTCCCCATTTTTTTGTACTCATTTAAACTACCATTACACCACCATAGGGTTCAGCCATTCACCATGGCCGAACCCATGGTTCATGATCCAATAATTTTAACCTTAAACACTCCATTATAATTTCCTCAATTGCCTACATTTAATCATTTTAAAACCCTAAAACCATAAACATTCTCCATGCTTCCATTTTTTACATAATTAAATTACACAATGTCCTCCATACCTTAAAACCCTAAGAAAATCACACATTACCTTCCAATTCCACATAATTCCATGCTTAATAACTTAATTACATTACATTCCTTAATCTATTTATTTTTTCCTTAAACTAACCCTAATTTACCCATTAGGGTTTTGTCCACTTTCCATCCTTCAAATTGATGGATTTTAAATCCATAGCATAAAATCAATAGGCCACCATTAAATTTACAAAATAAATCCCAAATCTCAAACCCTAAAAATCCAAAATTTCTTGTTTAAGAAATACTCACAATCCGTCGTCTCCTCCGATTTCCGCCGCTCCCGTCGGCTTCCTTAGCCTCCTTTCTCCTTCCTTTTAATCTTTGGTAGGTCAAGATTCTTGATCAATGGTGGAAACCTCCAAGCTTAGAATTGGCCAAGGTAGGGTTTACTTGAGGGAGGGAAAGGAGGAGATGATGGGAAAGAAGATCTCAACCTTTAATCTTGAAGTGGTGGCCTTTTGTTTTGAATTTTTCTTCTCTTCTTAGCTTCCTTTTCTTAATTTCCTTCTTCTCTTCTCCTTTTTTTTTTTTTTTTTCTCCTTCACTTGGACATGGGACGTCAATGGAGGAGTGGGAGGGATGGAGTTAGTGAAAATGAACATGAGAAAGAAAAAAAATCAAACTTATCCCCATTTGATGACCTCATTTTCACTTTACATTAATTTTTTTCACCAACCAAAGATATTTTAAGATATTTTAATCTCTTTATGGTGGTGGTTATCTAAACCACCACCAAGCCCAACGTGTCTTGCCTTTGAGGTGGGGTAGCTTGGTCTCCCATTTGACCAATTTAGCCACCAATTTAATAATTTAAGTATTTAATTAATTTGGTAATTAACTTAGGTTAATTCATTTTTATTTAACCTAATTCCCATTATTCCACCCATGGTTGACCAAGTCAACCATGGTGGCTGGCCCCACCAATCATTGGCCCACTCGCCACCTCACTTGATGAGGTGGAGGTGGGTCCCGCTTGGCCACACCACCATTGTTTAATTCCAAATTACTTAGGGTGATTAAATTTCATTAAGCCCACTCTAAATGGATCCCCATTGGGCCCATGGCCCAATTACATTTCCCACTAGCCCATTTACCTTAGAGCTTAACCATCTTGACCCATTGGGTCCCAAATGGGTATTTGACCCAATTTGACCATTCTTGACCCATTTAAATAAATTTAAATCCAAACCATAGTCTATTGGGCCACACTTGGGCCTTTATACAATTTTGGCCCATTTACCATTTACTCCACCAATTTTCTAATTTCCATCATTAAAATAATTAATATTCACATTTATATTAATTCCCAAATTACGAGACCTTACAAAAGCATAAGGACACGATAATGGTCTTTGGTAGGATTCTACCTCTTTGAAACCATGGGTTTATGTACAATGTTTTTATCTTACTTTGATGAGTTTTACGTTGTAAAAGATATGTTTCAGATATGAGTTTTTAATGCTATGATTACATTATAAAATAACATGTGTTTCATTAGCATCTCATGCATGGCATGGGGTGAAGGATATGTAATCGGAGGGGCCACACTCCGTCGGGGAGTCCGAAAAACCTATGTAGGATACCTTGATGTCCTTTTCCATCAAGAAGAAACCGGAGGGGCCACACTCCGTCGGGGCGTCCGAAAGACCTATGTGGGGGTACTTATATGTACTTGTGATGGGTGGGACTCATTGCATTTGACATCATGACATGGCATTGTTTATATGGCTTTTGGACATTATATTATTATATATATATTTTGTACTAACCATGTGTTAGCTCTAAATGGAATACCTACTGGGCGCGTTGTTCTAACGCCCTACTTCTACCCTAGTAGATGACACAGGAAAGGAGGGGAGCGATGAACGCGAAAAGGGCCAAGCATAGGAGCTTGGATACTTTTAGTTTATATTTTGATTAAGTTACTTATGGACTTGTATTTGAGTAACTAGACTTCGGGCATGTAATAATTTAGATAATTTGCTATGGTTGGATGTTTATATGGATAATTATGTTATGGTAATTATGGATAAGACTTAGAGTACTTTGCTATATAAAATGGAATAGAATTAGGTTCTATTATAATTACGCAATTATGATTTTAATCCGCATATTTATATTGTTATGTGTGAACCGTTTTTATGGACTTAGTCCATGCACACATAGGGTTGGCCAGTTAAGGGTCGGACTTTAGAAGTTCGGACTTAGCTCGCGTCGTGACGTGCCGCTCTTGCTCACTCTGTAATTTTTTTTTTTAAAAAAATAGAATCTGATTTACGGAAAGCGAGTGAAAAAGGGCGGGGCGTTACAAATTTTCCTATGTATCATATAGTGTTTCTCATCATGATGTTTCTTGTTAGGTACGTCCTATTTGCTATATTTCATAAGTCCACAATTCATAGTGATTGTCCTTCCCTTGCTGTTATTTTCCTCGTCAATTGTTGTTCTCAGATTGAATGCTTACAGTCTGATTCTCAACAAAGTAAATTAATCCTGCCCCCGTGCAGTAGACTCTGAAGAGTCGGTCAGTTGAGATTCTTATCTTGTCAGTGAGACATGATACCGTATTAATCTTACTCTGCAAGATTCAACACTTCCGATTTCGTTCTGATACCAACTGACACCCTCGCCCTGTTTCACTTGCCAAAATCAGAGTATAATTTTTTTTTTTTTAAAAGAGTGAGAGAGAGCGGGACCGTCCAACGCGAGTTAAGTCTGAATTTTTAAAACCCGACCCTTAACTGGCCACCTTCACGTGTGCGTAGATTAAGTCCACTAAAACAGTTCACACACTCTAAGAATACTTGCGGAATTAACATATGAATAAAATACCATTCATATACATGCCATTAATATGCAAGGAAGCCAATCACCATAAAATTAATTGAAATGTAAATATCATCAAACCATAGCAAAATATTACTAAGTTATTATAATCCAAAATATCAGTCCTCCCAATACATCATTCCAAAGTCAAGCTAAGTAATATAAGTATAAATTTGCTCAAGTTTCTACGCTAGGCTCCCTTCATGCCCCATGTCCTTGTCATTTCATGTTCCATCATCTATAGGGTAGAAGTAGGGCGTTAGTCAACATGCCCAGTAGGAATTCCATGTAGGGTTATCTACACATAGGATCAATATAAAATTTAGATGGAAAACATTATATCATGTTTGTAAACCGTTTCATAAGTAATAAAGTACAATGCATGATATCCAAAACATCATCATGCTTACTTATGCATCATGCCATGGGCGTCAATGCCAAATGATCACTCACTCACTTCCATATCCATCCATATCATATATAAACAGTTTCCTTGATAAATCACCATATCAAGATGTTCCCTTGGCCATTTACATCCGCAGTGTTTTGTGACGGCACCACCAGGTCACTGTTTTACCTCCCCACATATGTTAATCGAAATTACCGATGGAGTGTGGACTCCTCCCATTGCGCAGGGTTTCAGGACTGTTTACCCAGGAGCTCTTTGGCCCAAATTACGATATACCCATTCCTAACAGTCCCGGTCAAGCCCAAAGTCATGTCCGGACAGCTCATAACTTGGCTTGATGTCCCATGTATTCCCTCCCATGCCATGCATGAGAATATGAATGCAAGAATGCCATTTCATATCAATTTACATAATATCATGGAAAACAAGTTCATAAACATAAATCATTTGTTATACACAAAATAACATCATAGTTGGACCAAAACCAGTATAATATAAAATCCATAATGTCTCAATAAGGTGGGAATCCTACCAACGTTCAGTATGCTATCTTTGTTGTTTTGTGAAGATAGTGATAACGGTCACATCGAAACGAATCCCAAATCCTTTTGCAAATCTCTTTACCTTATTCAATTCAATCACATATCTAAATCAATTTGATTTTCCATTTTGATCTAATTGCTCCATACAATACTACTAGATACCTAGAACATCTGGCAAAATAAACCAAAAATCAAACTTTTCAATTCAGTTGACTGAATCATGCCCAGTTACTGTTCTCTGCCTTACTCGCAGACTTTCAGTCGGCTGAAACACGACTCAGCACTGTATAACCTTGACCCGTAATATTTCAGTTGGTTGAAACATAAGTTCAGTCGACTGACATTTGGTCAATCCCTTTTGTGATCTCGGTCAACCCATTTCAGTTGACTGAATCAAAGATTCAGTCGACTGGCTTTGGATATGATCATCTATGTGTTTGGCCAGTATACATTCAGTCGACTGAATCAAAGATTCAGTCAGCTGAATCATCAATCAACGATTACGTGTTTGGTAATTATACCTTCAGTCGACTGAATCATCGGCTGAAACTCACCAGATTCCTTTCTTATTTGATACTTCTATGTTCAGTCGACTGAATCCTAGAGTCAGTGGGCTGAAACACCAATAAATCTCATATATTTTAATCCCATCCATGTTCAGTCAATTGAATCATAAGATTTAGTCGACTGAAACTCCCAGAAACTCTTTTCTGTTTTGGCCAACACCAGTTCAGTCGACTGAATCCATGATTCAGTCGACTGACTGTTTTGTCAGTATTCTTTGTTTGCTTATTTTGCAAAAGCCTTCTCCATGAAATTCATTCCTTATCATTTTTAGACATATATATTATCATTCATATAACTCCTAATGAATTTACTCTACCCTATAGCCAAAACTAGAATCTTTTCTTTAATTCATTCAATCTTGTACTATTAAAACATGATTTTGAATTCAATCCTTTGGTTGTTGGTTTTCAACACATATCCATTCCTTAAATGGATTTCCAATTCCATGGCCCTATAATAGTTTGGCCAACCCTTTGAACCAAATATGGAACCCATAGGTTCGGCCACACCATGGCCAAAACTATAGTTTCCCTTAGTCTTAATCCCATATTGTTTTCCAACTTAGAACATACCATCTTTCCCGTCTCCTTCGTTTCTTTTTTATCTATATTCATTCCTTAATCCTTCTTTCCTTCCTTTGTTCTTTAGCAATTCTCCAAGTGTAGTGGTGTAGAGAGAGAAGAGGAGAGGAGGAGAACACTTGTGTGCTAAAGATGGATTCGGCCAAGGGGTGTGAGCAACCCCTTGGTTGTGCCCTTTGTATACCAGCCCACTCCCTCTTATTATGATTCCTCTAATCCATGTGTCCCTTGGTTTAACCAAGGAGACCCTTGGCTAAAATCAAGACATCCCTTTGACTTCCATCGAGTCACCTTTCCTTTCCCTTGAGATGGAAAACTCTCCATCTTCCCAACTCAACTCACTTAACTCAACTTAAGTAATTAGTCTTGAACTCATTCATGGTTGACCAAGTCAACCATAACATGGCCGACCATGCACCACATTGTATTCGGGTCCCACCTTGGCCATGTCACTCGATGATGTGGCACCTTGTCTAATTGGCTTCTATACATGCCACATGGCAATGCCACATCACCCACATGCCACCTCATTTGATAAGGTGGATTTAATGTGTCGAGTTTTAATTGGATAGCTGACCAAATTACTTTGACCTTACCCAATTACCTTAAAATTAAGTTCACTATGACCCATTGGCTTCCAATTGGATGATTGACCCATTTAAATAGACTTTACCCAATTAATTTAAAATCAAGCTTACCCATGATCCATTGGGTCTTAATTGGGTAATTGACACAATTCCTTACCCATCTAAGGTCCATTCCAATTATTTAATCTTAAATTCAATCAATTTGTAATTTAAGTAGACCCATCCAATATATTTATACGTAATGAAAATCCGGGTGTTACACCCTCAGTGCTATATTTTGTGTTGTTTCACCAAATATTTTGGAAGATATCATATCTTGTGAAACAGCAAAGGAAACATGGGATATTTTGGAGAAAACCTATGAAAAACCTAGGAAAGAAGATGCCTTGGAAGTGTTGTATTGTCTAGGACCCATTCAAATACATGAACCTCAACAAGAACAAACTAATGAAGAAGATATAGAAGATAATACACCGTCCATAGAAGAATTAAGTGAGACATTAAATGAAATGTACAAGCAACTTAAAAAAGTTGGTAAAGAAAATATAAAACTAACAAAAGAACTAAATCAAGAAAAATTGGAAAATAAAAACATTCTGAAAGATCTAACATTGGTAAATCAAGTAAATCCAAAAGCTATTCAAGAAGGGTGCTTAAATTTTGAAGAATGCTTAAAAATGGAAATAAATGAAAAAGGAAATCTTGAAAATGATATAAGAAAACTAGAGCATGAACTTCACTCATTAAAAGAAGACTACAAAGATTTGAAAATTGTGCTAAGTTGTGAAGAGGAAGAAAATGCTAAACTAAAAATCAACTTAATGTTGCTAAAGCTAATATCCCTAAATGACAATCAAATCTAGAAATTGAAAATCAAAGATTGGCATAAGAAGTTAATGACTTAAAAAGATATAAGGAGAAATTTGACATGAAGTTCACAAGAGGAGAAGATAAGCTTGAAAAGTTCTAAAACTAAGCAAACCATTTGGAGACAAAACGGGTCTTGAATATGATAAGAAAAATGATAAAGGACCCAATAACCAAACTATCTTTGTTAAGGGTAAGTCTCCCTCAACTCCTCCAATGAAAATCATAAAATGCTTTCATTGTGGATAATCTGGGCATCTCATGTTTTAATGCAAAGTAAGAAAAGAAAATCAATACAAAAATGCAAATCAAATTAATGTGCAAAATCTAAAGAAAAATATTCACAAAGAAAATGTGAAAAGGGGTAAGAGAAATAAAAATCAAAAGAGTTGTGTACCAAGAATTCAAAATCATAGACAAAGGCATAAGAACTTAAATGGAAATATAAATCATGCCTTAAATCATAAATTGATTGAAGACTTAAATGAATTCACAAGATTTTGTCAAACGAACAAGAACACCAAAAGGAGAAAATCAAATTTTCATGTGTTTGACACCGGTGGACCTCGAAGATCTTTTCCAAACGCCAAATGGTTACCCAAGGCTAGGTGAGTGGGTTAGTTTGGGTTATGATCTTGGGTGTTAACTTTTGTAGAATTCATATGATTCCATCTTACATGTATGGAATACCGCTTGATTGTCTTGTTTCATCCATGTTTTTGATGCCTATATCTTGTTGATGATGTGTGTGTGTCAGCTATGTTCCACTATGGTCCAACATTGGAGAAAATAGGAATATCATTGGACCTAAGTAGAATACTTTGCCTAACATTATGATTATTGGTTCACCACTGCCGTTGGCAAGTTTGAGTGATTTATATGCTTTGATATCGAAATCTTGACTCTTAATGCAATGATAACATTTTTCCTGGCTATGATGTACATCATGCTTGTTGAGTCACAAATGTGTGAGCTTGAACCTATCAAAAGTTCAATAGTATTGATTGTTGTGTGCTTTAATCAATCATGCTACCCAATAGTGATGCGATCACAAAATGTTAAATCATATTTACTTTCACTATTTCCATCTCCATGTCTTGAATTGAAATTCAATCGAATGGACTCTATGGTAGTTTGTGATTGACTAATTTTGCTCATGTGTGAATCATGCTTGAGCAGAATGTCCATTGCTCAAATATTAAATTGCATGATTCTTGATACTTTAGGACCTCAAATTAACACCATCTCCATCATGTCCTTAATGTTCTGGGAAAGTTCTTTTGATCAAATGGACACTCTGTATGAGCCCCAAAAATAAAAATTCAAATCTATTTTTTTTTGGAATCTTGTTTTCTCGGAAGATCCGTATACCTGTCTCGGACCTTCTGAACTCTGAGATCTTCGGAAGTATCGAACTCATTCCCTGGATCATCCGAAGGTGCTGATGCTGAGCTGAAACTCTGTACAACCTCGAAACGTCCTAATCGAGAAGGAACTTACTTAGGAAAGTCCGAAGATGTAGAATGTGCCTTTAAACTTTGAATGACGTCAGAACATCCGAAGGTGAAACAACTTACTTCGGAACATTCCGAAGATCCAAAAACTGCACAGTTTCGAGATTTATAAAACACGATCGCATGCCCTCTTTTTTTCATTCCCTTCTTCTGCTGTGTTTCTCTCTCGGCCCATCTCTCCCTCCGAGCCTCTCTTTTCAAGTCTCCCTCCAAGATGAAGTTTCAAATCACTTTCTCTCTTCTCGATTCATGTTTCCTTCCTACATAGCTCATCTCCTTCTCGGGTGAGCATTATTGCGAATCTCTCTCTTTGACTTTGGGAGCTCTTGATAGTTATTTTTGATAAAATCCCTCATAACTAATCTTATAGTTCGGGATTTTCCTAAATCCATTGATAAGGTTACTTCTCCCTTAGTTTAGAACTGATTACTTGCGTTTTTAGGTAAAGTACTGTAACACCTCGGATTTTCCTTAGTTTATACATTTATTGGATGGGCCCACTTGGATTACAATTTAGTTGAATTTGAAATTAAAAAACAAAAAAAAAGAAGTTGAGATGGACATTAGATGGGCAAGGAAATGGGTCAATTACCCAATTAAGACCCAATGGGTCATGGGTGAGCTTGATCTAAAGAAATATTTGGGTAAATTTAGTTAAGTTAGTTGAAATTAGATAAGTTAATGCATTTAATGCATTAAAGTCCACCTCATCAAGTGAGGTGGCATGTGAGTGATGTGGCATTCATGTCATCAGATGGAAACCAACTAAGCAAGGATGTCACTTCATCAAGTGAGGTGGAAAGTAGAATTGAGGTGGCATACAAGTGGAGGTGATACACCAAGTGACATGGCTAAAGTGGGACCCAAGTGTAATGTCCACCCTATTTTCACCGAAATCAGAGTCTATTTTTTTTTTTTTGAAATGAATAGTGACAACGGGCGAGGACGTCAACACGCGAGTTAAGTCCGAGCTTCTAAAGTCCGGCCCTTAACTAGCCAACCCTACGTGTGCGTGGAACTAAGTCCACGAAGAATGGTTCACAGGTAGAAGTAAGCTTGTGGAAATTTAACATTAACGCGGGGGTTATAATAGAGCCTATCCTACCAGTTTTAGATAGAAGCGAAGATACATCCTTAAATTACTAAAATACCCCTATGTTCATAATTATGTCTCAAAATGATAACGTCCAGCGTATAGTCCAAACCATAGCAAGAAACAGTAATTATTACATGCCGACAAGCTATGCTACTTAAATTATAACTTTTCCAAAATAAAACTTAAATAAAACAAAGTAGTCGCTTTCCCAAGCTCCTACGCTTGGCTCCCGTCGTGTCCACCATTTCCGCCGTCTCCTGCGTCATTAGCTAGGGTAGAATTAGGGCGTTAGACAACGCGCCCAGTAGGACTCCGAGTAGGGCTAGCACATGGATTAGTGATACAAGCATACCAATAATAATATGATAAATCCCATAAAATGAATGCCATGCCATGGGTACCTATGACATGTGTCCCACCCATCATCTATATCATCATGAAATGTCATATCCCCCTTGACGGAAAAGCCTCATCAAGATGTCCCCATGTTTGCTTCTCGGTCGCCCCGACGGAGCATGGACTCCGGTTATAGCATATCAAGCTATCCCCATGTTTGTTCTCGTTCGCCCCGACGAAGCATGGACTCCGGTTATAGCGCATCAGGCTATCCCCATGTTTGCTTTTCGATTGCCCCGACGGAGCATGGACTCCGGTTCCTTTATTTTCCCTCCCATGCCATGCATGAGACGTAAGTGCATTATGCTATGTAGTATATATATGATTCATATCACTAATATAAATTCCATAGCATTGGAATATAATCCATAGCCTTAAAAATATCATCCATAGCATTAAAATATAATTCATAGCATTTAAAATATCATCCATAAAATAAACCATATAATTACTGAAATAAAATACGGAAACCATCACATACACATAATCCACGGCTTACAAAAAGGTAGGAATCCTACCGAATACCGATAACGTCCCTTTCCTTTTTCGTCCGATAATTCCGGTCATTGATCGCGTACCGTTTATGATGTGCCAATACCTTATTATACATTTTCCAAGTTAGTCCATATCTTATCCATGATTAAGTCCCTAACTGATCATAAACCTAGATTCATTAATGCTCCCTAGCCATGTTATAAGATTATCATAAATCGGCCCTTAACTTAGCCTCATTTCCATTGCATAATTCCAAATTTTAGCCCATTAAACATTCTAATTTTGTGAGCCTAAAATGCAGCAACCCTAAGTTTCATTTAATCACTCATAATGTCATCTTAATGCACCCAAGTTCATGTCCAACCTACATGGGGTTCGGCCATGTACCATGGCCGAACCCATGGTTCTTCATTGTGGACAATAATTACGGTTTTGCCACTATGCTTCCATGATTTAATATTTCCTCCATCTATGTACATTTTTGTCCATAATTCATCCATATACTTAGCCCCATTAATGATTTAATGCCCATGACACAATATCCCTAAAATCAGCCACTTAATTTAATTAAATTTCAAATCATCTAAACCTATACAAAATTCCAATTATTGCCCATAACATGACCTACAATGGGTCATGGGTTCGGCCATACACCATGGCTGAACCCATGATTTCTTTTTTCCTACTTTTCTTGGGTCCATTTCACCTCATTTGGTCCCACCATAATTGAATTTAAAACATACATTTAAATCATCCTTTCATAATCATCATAAGATATACTTTGGTCCATTTAATTTAACCATCATTCCATTTTATTTTCCATTGTTCCAAGAACACTAAATTCCTCAAAGTCTCTCCATGGGGTTCGGCCATGTACCATGGCCGAACCCATGGTCCATAATTTTTATTTTAAAAACCTCATCCCTACTTATTTAAAACCTTGTTTAAAATACCTAACAAAAATCCACTTAATTATCATTAATCTCCTCTATTAATTTCCATGCTTTCATAACCATTTAATTCATCATTCCATCACCATGGGGTTCGGCCATACACCATGGCCGAACCCATGGTTCATGATTCTCCTTCATTCACCATTTTTTTGGAGGCCATTAAATCATTTACATATCCTATGATTTTCTTGTTTAAAACCCTCTTTAAATTTTTCCAACATTTAATCATTTACAAGCCTACAATCATAATCATTCTCCATAGCCTTTAAACCTTAAAACCCTAATTAAATCATCAACCATTTACCATGGGGTTCAGACGCACTACATGGCCGAACCCTATGGTCCATCAATCCATTCAAAAACCCATTACTTCCATGCTTAAATCCATTTAATTTCATAACCTCCTTAATCCTTTTACTTATTATTTTTCTTAATCTATCTCTCCCCTTTTTCACCCATTTCTCATCTTATCATTGAATGGATCTTAGATCTAAGGCCCATAACATTTGTGGCCACCATTCATTCTAAGAAATGGATTACATAAATATATCTTAACCTTTAAAAATATAAATTCTTGTCTAAGAATTTCTTACCACACCGACGACTCCTCCGGCCTTTCTTCCTCTTTTTGATCTCCTTAGCCCTTTCTCTTCTTCTTCTCCTTGTTATTCGGTGAAGATGTGCTTGATCAAGATGGAGTCTCCATGGTTAGGTTTGGCTAAGGTAGGTTTAGATTTTTGAGAGAGGGAGAGGGGATGAGGATGGAAAAAGATGCTCAAACCTTGGTCTTGAAGTGGTGGTCGGCCAAGCCTAGTTTTTTCCTTCTTTTCTTCTAAGTTTCTTCTTCTTTCTTGGTGTCTTACTTGGGAGAGAGAGGGAGGACGGTTTTGGGAGAGGGAATGAAGAGATGGAGATGAGATGAGACCATAGACCTATTCCCATCTCATCTTGGTGGCTTGGGTTACACTCCTCCATCATTCCATTTGACCAACCAACATGGGTAAGTATGGCTTGCATGTCCTTGTTGGTGGTGGTTGGGATGAAACCACCACCATGCCAATGGTTTTGGGTCTTTAAGGTGTGTGGTTTGGTCTTCCCATCAAGTCCATTGACTACCCATCATGGAGAGGGGTATGGGCTCTCATACCTTGAGTGGTGGTGGTTGAGATGAAACCACCACCCTAAGTCCATGGTTTCCTTTGTGTTTCCTTGGGTGTTTTCAATGGAATGAAACCACCCTTTGACTTGCCCCTTTGACTTATTCATTTGACCCTAATTTGACCAACCTAATTAATTAAATTAATTCCTTACTTAGGTTAATTAATTCCTATTCAATTTAATTCCATTAAATTCTCTTTCTAAGAAATCCACCCATGGTTGACCAAGTCAACCATGGTGGACGGCCCCCACAAACACCTGCCCTACCCGCCACCTCACTTGATGAGGTGGAGGTGGGCCCCATTTGGCCATGTCACTTAAACCTCATTAATCTTAACTTAGATGATTTAAAATAATTTAATCAACTTAATCTATTTTAATTCTCCTTAGTCCCCTTAACTTATCCATGGTTGACCAAGTCAACCATGATGGTCGACCCCACCTTTTCCTTGGTCCACACGCCACCTCACTTGGTGAGGTGGAGGTGGGCCCCACTTGGTTATGCCATCATCTCATCATTCACTTAGGTAGTTTAATTCCAGTTCAACCCATTCCAATTAATTGGGTCACCATTGGGCCCATGGCCCAATTAAATTATTTCCTATCATTTACCTTAGAGTTTGACTCATTTTGACCCATTGGATCCCATATGGTTATCGGGCCCACTTTAACCACTTTGACCCTTTAAATGGATTCCATCCAATCCATGGTCCATTGGACCATACTTGGGCCTTTGCCCCAAAATTTGATCCATTTAATATCCATAACATCAAAATTCCGATTTTTTTTATTATTAAAATAAAAAATGCCAAATATATGTTGATTTAAAAATTCGGGCTATTACACCAAGTGTCGTGTCGTGACCAAGTCACCACATGCATGGTCGACCATGGAATGGGTTGACTTGGTCAACCACTTTTGAGTTTAAATCTTAAATTTAGATTTTATCTTAAGAGGTCTTAAGTTGAGAAGATGAAAGGATGAGATGGAAAGCTATTGTAACGCCCGCCCCTTTTCACCGAAATATCAGAGTCTATTTTTTTTTTTATAAAAAAAAGTGACAAAGGGCGCGGACGTCACGACGCGAGTTAAGTCCGAGCTTCTAAAGCCCGGCCCTTAACTGGTCAACCCTACGCGTACGTGGAGCCAAGTTCACGAGTACGGTTCACGCGTAGACGTAAGCTTAAGGAATATTACTTCTCAGTGCGAAATTAACAACAAAGACTATCCTACAGATTTGAGATAGCAGGTAAGATAACATTCATTTAAATTTCTATAATACCTCAAAACCATAATGTCCATAATAAAATCCCAAAACATAGCCAGTAATCTAATTTATTACATTCCGACAAGCTAAGCTACTCAAATTACATTTTTCCAACATAAACTTAAACAACATAATTAACCTGCCTTGCCAAGCTCCTAAGCTTGACTCCCGTCCCGTCCTTCCGTTTCGCCACCTCCTGCGTCATCAGATAGGGTAGAAGTAGGGCGTTAGACCGCGCGCCCAGTAGGACTCCTAGTAGGGCTAGCACATGGATTAGTAATAACAGCATGCAGATAATATTATAGCAAAATCATGCACTTTGGGCAATGTTATGCAATGGGTGTTCTATGTCATGAACCCCACCCATCCATCTCATCCTCATCGTATAATGTCCCTTTTTCAACCATACACAGTGTTCCAAATAAAATCCATATCATCATCATGCCATGATCCTCTTGATGGAAAAACCTCATCAAGACGCAATCCACACTAGGCATCCCCCTTGATGGAAGAATCATCATCAAGGTATAGCAATAAATACAACATCCCCCTTGATGGAAAACCATCATCAAGGTATAATAATACATAATGAAACATCCTCATGCGTTTATCGGTCGCCCCGACGGAGCATGGACTCCGGTTTCATTTCATCCTTCCCCTGCCATATCCCTCCCATGCCATGCATGAGATGTAGATGCCATGTGCCATGTAATATATGTAGTTCAATAGTAACACAAAAACCCAACTTAAAACAATTACTTGATTATCAAATAAATCAAAGGGAAAAACATCCCATAATATTTAATCCAAAATCCATCTTAAGACATTCACATGATTTCCAAAATAATTTAAAGGAAAACATCACAAGATACATAATCCAAAACTCATCTTAAAGGCAACCACATGTTTTCCAAAATAAATTAAAGAAAACATCACCCAATCCATGGCTTACAAAAATGTAGGAATCCTACCGAATACCGACTCGTGTCCTTTTACGTTTTCCGTTCGATAAACCCAGTCGCCGATCGCGCACCGTCTGCGATGTCCAGTACCTTATTACACATTCATCATTAGTCTATGTTTTAACCATTTCTAAGCCCATATGAAAAAACGGTCACTATTTAGGTTTGTGGGTCCGGTCCCATGTCATCTATTAAACCTTTTACTCCCATAAGTCTTAAAATTTGGCCACCCTAGGCTTGATCAACCACTTATAAGGTTATTACATTAGAGCCCCTCATTCCATGATCAATCTCCATGGAATTCTTGAATTTGGCATTTAATTACGGTTTTGCCACTACCTCATTTTCCATGGCTAATCACCCATTTATCCACGCATGATTAAGTCCAAAAATTGATCCACAACCTAGGTCCATTAATGATCCCTAACAACGTTACAGATCATTAAAAATCAGCCCTTAACTTAGCCTCATTTCCATTGATTTAAACACATGATAATTCCATATTTTAGCCCTTAAGTATTCTAATTTATGAAACTAAACTGCATCAACCCCAAGCTTAATTTAATCATTCATAAGGTCATGTTAATGCACCCAAGTTCATGTCCAACATTCATGGGGTTCGGCCATGGTTCTTCATTGTGGCCCATAGTTACGGTTATGCTACTAAACTTCCATGGTTTAATATCTCCTCTATTCATGTATATTTTAAGTCTAAAATTCATCCATAACTTAGATCCATTAAGGCTTCACTAACCATGACTCAACATGAAACTCAATCAGCCATCTCATTTAATAAGATTCTCCATCATCTAAACACAAACACGGACCCAACCTTAGCTCATACAATGACCTACAAAATGAGTCATGGGTTCGGCCACACACCATGGCCGAACCCATGATGTCTTGTTCCCCATTTTTTCTTGGGTCCATTGTTACATTTTAGATCCACTAATAATCCCTCCTTGAGGGGTTTACATCATGCAAATAAACCATATTCTTAGCCCCATTTGGATCATTACTTTTGTTCATTTGAAACCCAAAATTCATCAACACATTATCCTTTAAACCCCACCATTTAATCATCATTTCATCACCATAGGGTTCGACCATATACCATGGCCGAACCCTTGGTTCATGATTCATCATTCATTGCTCCATAATACCTATATTCACCCAAAATATTAAATCCACCCATCTTCCCATTTTCCATGGCTTTTTAAACCGGTTCGGCCATGCACCATCCCCGAGCCCATGGTTCACAATTCCTTCTCTTTTATGCCTTCTTAATGCCATAAAATCCCATTTCATTTTTCATCATGAACCCATTTTAATAGTCATCCACATTCATTCATTTACAACCCAAAAATCCATTAGCCACCTTCATTATCTTCCATTCATTAACCCTAACCATTTTACATCAAATGGCTAATCACCCACCATGGGGTTCGGCCATGCTACATGGCCAAATCCTATGGCCAATAATTTTTCTTCCAATCATCCCATTCTATGCTTAATCTCATAATTTACATAATGCACATAACCCATTTATTCATTTTCTTTCCCTAACCCTAATTTACCCATTTAGGGTTTCCTCCATCTTCCACCCTCTCATTTGATGGGTTTAACATCCATGACACACATTTATGTAGCCACCATTAAATTCTACAAAATTAAATTCCAATTCTTAAACCCTAAACATCCAAAATTTCTTCTTTAAGAAATACTCAAAATCGACGTCTCCTCATATTTCCGCCGCTCCCGTTGGTCTCCTTAGCCTCCTCTCTCCTTCCTCTTGATCTTTGATAGGTCAAGACTCTAGATTAATGGTGGCAATACCCAACCCTAGAATCGGCCATGGTAGGGTTTGTGTGAGAGAGAGAGAGGGAAAAATCATGAGAGGAGAGATGTTAAACCCTAACCTTAGAGTGATTTCCCTCCAATTTCCACTTCTTTCTTCTCTCCTTCTCTTCTCTTCTCCTTAACTCTCTTCCTCTCCTTCCTTAGAGCATGGGACGGCAATGGAGAATGGGAGGGATGGAGTTTGTGAAGAAAAAATGAGAATGAGATAACCAATAAGACTTATCTCCATTTTTCACTTTAATTTAATGATCCCACCAACCTTAAGATATATATTTTTTTTAGATATTTTATTTGCTTTATGGTGGTGGTTATCCAAACCACCACCCAAGCCCAACGTTTTTTCTCATTTGAAGTGGGGTAGCTTGGTCTCCCATTTGACCACTTCATTTTTATAATTTTAATCATTTAATATTTAGATATTTTAGTTACTTTAATTCCCATTTATTTATTTAATCACCTTAGGTTAACTCATTATACTTAACCTAATTCCATTATTCCACCCATGATTGACCAATTCAACCATGGTGGTCGGCCCCACGAAACATTGACCCACACACCACCTCACTTGATGAGGTGGAGGTGGGTCCCACTTGGCCACACCATCTTGGTTTAATTTTTTTAAACGACTTAGGTGATTTAATTTCATTGAATTCACTCTAAATGGATCCCCATTGGGTCCATGGCCCAATTACATTTCCATCTAGCCCATTTACCTTAGAGCACAACCATCTTGACCCATTGGGTCCCAAATGGGTATTTGACCCAATTTGACCATTCTTGACCCATTTAACCCTCATTAACCATTTAAATAAATTTAAATCCAAACATTAGTCTATTGGGCCATAGTTGGGCCTTTGTCCAAATTTTGGCCCATTACCTTTTATCCCACCAATTTCCCAATTTTCATCATTAAATTAACTTATATCCACATTTTTATTAATTTAAAAATTCCGGGCCCTTACAATACAATCCTCTTTTAAAATTTTCGTCCTGAAAATTCGAGCGAAGTAGAGGTTCAAAACATCTCACACAAAGATTTCCGGATGAAAGGCTCTCATCTCCGACTCAAGTTCCCAGGAGGTCTATTCATTGCCATGTCGTTCCCATTCCACCTTGACAAACTGAATAGCGCGGTTCCGCAGTACCCTTTGTTCGCTCCCGATCACTCTGATCGGCACCTCCACACACATCACGTCGCTTTGTATATCGACGTCTTGTACACTGAAGATATGTGAAGGGTCAGGGTTGTATCTTCCTCAACACGGACACATGGAATACGTCATGCAAAGATGATAACTGTGGAGGAAGTGCTAACTAATAGGCCACCTCCCCCACCCTCTTTAGGATTGGAAACGGTCCCAAAATCTAGGTGACAGTTTCCCCTTCTTTTCGAATCTCATGTGTCCCTTTCGTGGTAAAACTTTCAAAAGCACCAAGTCTCCCACCTCAAACTCGGGGAAACTTCTCCTCTTGTCTGCGTAATTCTTATAACGGCTCTGCGCAGTGAGTAAAGGTTGCCGTATAAATTTAATCTACGCCGTAGTCTCCACAACCAACTTCGGTCCAATCAGCGCAAGCTCACCGACCTCTGTCCAACGCATTGGAGATCTACACGGCCCACCATATAAGGCCTCAAATGGAGCCATCTGGAGGTACTGTTATTGTAAGAGAACTCCACCAGTGGCAGGCGAGTCTCCTATCTACCCTTGAAATCCAGCATACCTGCTCTCAGCATATCCTCCAATATCTGTATTGTTCTCTCCGATTGTCCATCAGTGTGTGGGTGGAATACTGTGCTGATCAACACGTCAGTCCCCATAGCCGACTGCACGCTCTGCCATACTCTATCGGACACAATAGTCCGAGGTACGCCAGGTAGTCTGATAACATTTCGGATGTACCGTCGACTCATATTGCATCGTTGCGCCTTGATGACCTTAGTAGCCCTGTCACAAAATCCATGGCTACATGTTCCCATCTCCACTCCGGCACTAGTAAGGGTTTGAGTAAACTCTGTGGTTTCCGATGTTCCGCCTTAACCTGCCGAAAAGTTAGTGCAACGAGCACAAACTCAGCCACATCTCTCTTGAGTCCATGCCACCCATAGCGCCTCTTAAAATCATGGTATATCTTGGCGCTGTCCGGATGGGTAGAGAGCTTGGCTTGGTGTGCCTCAACCAATAACTCCCTTCTGCAGCTCTCAGGTACATATGTCCTACCTCGGAATAAAAGACCCTGTTCCGATCGTAATTCTTATTCCGGTACTACCTCGCCTGCAAATATCTTGATTCATATCTCCTCCATTTCTGGGGTTATTCGCCGTTCCCGTTTAATTGTGTCAAGTACCTCTTAATTACATCAACACCACTCATATCAACCTATGAGTTTCATTCTTGCAAAATTCACTTTGCCTTGTATTATCTCTTTTCCTCATGAATCCATTTGCGGTTTTATGTAGATTTCGTATTCTATTTCACTTTATCTGTTATCAAAACATTTCCCATACGTACTCCTTCAATACGTTCTTTTGTCTACTCTCCGTGTGAGTTAGTCTGCCAATACGAGCCTATGCTCAAGTCCATTGTTGATTCCATTTTAACTAGGTTTCTAGCTTCACCCTCATGGAACTCCATCGGCCAACTACAGAGTCAGGTGATCAGTCTCACTCGGCAGTCGCCCATAGCTTCCCATTCAAGTTTCACTAGACTCTTAACCTTTCCCTTAAGTCCATCTCTCAATAGCAATCATACCTTTTATTTGCATATAAGTCACTATGGGACTAACCCCTTTTGTTCACAACTCCTCCAACACCAATACCCGACATCAATCCAATCACATAGATACTAATTTCCTACCCTTCTGGATTATTCCACATATTTTCATAGATTCCATAAAACAATGATATATCTAAGCTTACTTAGACTATGTCAAATAGTGCCCATTTATCACTAAAAAAAATATTCACAAGTATTACCAATTCCACCAACCACTAAATTCCACCCTACATGCCTACGTTATCAATGGTTACCACATCATACGGTTCATATTCCTTCATTAGCAGGCCACGTAGAATTGAAATCACACACCATCTTCGAATAACACAACTCATGTGTAGCCAGATCTTTCACCTCCATTCACATCAAACAACAACTTGAGGTAACATAAGAAATAACACTTTAAGAAGATATAGTGATTCAACATAATTATGATTAGGTTACCCTACCCCATTTACAACACACACCGAGAGATTTTAAAATAATAATCCTACTCATCCCAAGCAAACCATCCCAATACATTCGAAGACCATCCATGATCATCCATAAATCCCTAAACTTTGGAATTATTCATCAGCCCCACCTAGATTCCCAACCAAACGCATTGGCATATCACGGCCCCTTCATGCATACTACATATTCACAACTCCCGGCACTTTATCAACTCATCACCATACACATAGTCTATAACACATCCTTGTTCCTCAATAACCATTCATTGCATACCACCCATTATCAAAGTAACATCATATAAACTCATTGCAACGATTAATAATTCACAACTTAGTAACATCATAGGGAATCCTCATGCTATCACTAAATAAAATATTTTCATAATTTCATGGTCCATCACTTGTTCATAATCTATACTACACATTAGAAGAATGCAATTTCATTATACATATAAGATTTTTCATATAACATATTAGTCTTTGCAAGCTAGACCCTTCTCATTCTCCTCATAATGCCATCCTCTCACAAGTTTCATGTGGCAAGTTAATCCATGCATCCCGGTCTCTTTCAAGTACACTGTTTATCCAACATGTCTTAAATGGCACTTTGTTCACATAAGAACCTCTTATACCCTTTCACAAAGTGTTTACATCATCCCCCATTATAAAAGCCATTTCTAAAAGCCATTACACCATCCCCCAAGTATACCCATATATCACCTTTACCTCACTCATAAGCATATGCAACATATACCCCTTCAAGAGGGTAGGGATAGTATGTGCAGTTGTGCCCAACCTGATTGTGCAACTCGTGCATATAATCGGGTTCCATTTCCCCTACCGACTCTCTTACCATTGGAAAGTCTTCCATATTCTCCTCAGGAAGAGATGCAAAATCCTCTTCATCTTCCTCGGGAGGTCCCTCTTGAAAGTCCAGGCTAACTGCTATACTAGAAGCAAACACCAAATCTATGGGACAGCTAGGGGTTCTCTTATCCAATAATTCCGTATACTCCCCGTCACTTGACATATCTGTATCATAGAATATAAATTGAACACAAAATCATCCACAACAATTACCAATAAAACCAATCTAGGTTTTGGGGAATCTCTTATGTATATCACAATGTATTTTGTTTGGGGAAAGTTGCCAAATAAGTACACTTATTTTTCCTTTGTTTCTGGGGGGAATCTCTTAATTCCTATTGTCTGTTGTTCAAATTGGGGATACTGGGGAAGTACATCCTACTTTACTATGTCAGATAAGTCTAGTACTGTTTCATCAATTTGGGGGAAAGACCTAGATGTTTTCTCATTTCTTGGGAAGTAAACCCTATCTTGCTATGTTTCAATAAATCTCTCCTAGAATGAATCTTTCTTCCCTTGCTATCATTCATTTCCGTCAATTGTTGTTTTCAGACTAAACACTTCAGTTTGAGTCAATCGAAGTAAATTAACCCGGCCCCCGTGCAGCGGACTCCGAAGAGTCGGTCGGTTGGGATTCTTAGCTGCCAGTGAGACATGCAACCGTCTTAATCTTACTTCAAGAGATTCATTCTTCCGAGTTCGCTTTGATACCAACTGTAACGCCCGCCCCTTTTCCCCGAAATATCAGAGTCTAATTTTTTTTTTAAAAAAAAAAGTGACAAAGGGCGCGGACGTCACGACGTGAGTTAAGTCTGAGCTTCTAAAGCCCGGCCCTTAACTGGCCAACCTGTAACACCAAGATTTCTCAATAAGATGAATATTTACGAAAATGGCCCTGGATTGGTAAATTTATTAATTATGATGTTAAATGAGAAAATAGTGGGGCCCATTGTTCAAATTAAGATCCTATGAACATATTGTAATGGTAAAATTATAATGGATGGGTAATGTACATCAAATTAGGTCAAAATGGTTAATTGGGTCAAAGAATTCTCAATGGTTGGTATAATTACGAAAATGCCCCTAGATTGGTGAATTCAATAAATGTGATTGTAAATAAGGAAATAGTGTGGGCCATTGCTCAAATTAAGATCATGTGAGCATATTATGATTGTCAAGTTCGATTAGATGGGTAATTTCTCAATGAAGTGGATAAATTATGAAAATGCCCCTGATGTGTTAAATTAATTATTTTGTGATGTTAAGTAAGGAAATTGTGGGGTCCATTGCTCAAATTAAGATGATATGAGCACATTATAAATGTCAGGTTTGATTGGATGGGTAATGAACATCAATTGGGTCGAAAATGGCTAAATGGGTCAAAGGGCCCAATTGGACCCAATAAGTCAAAATGGATGATTTGACCATTGTGTAAGCTCAAATTAGATGGGGTTAAGCTGATTTGATTGGAAATCAAGTGGAGTAAAAATGGGTAGGCCTGATGCACATGTGAAAACCAATTACAAATGACCAAAATACCCATAATTGGGTCATGGAGTCAAACAGGTCAAGGAGCTAAAATGGGACCCAACGGGTCGGGTTGACTTTGTTGACCACAGCCGACTGTGTGGGCCCACAAATGAGTTCAATGGTGAGTTAAATCAGGTAAGTGGAACTAGTTTTATTTAATTTGAATTAAATATGAGTTGATTCAAATGCATTAAATGACTGTCAATTAATGAGGTGAGTTGGACATGCGAGTTGGGTGAGTCAAAGTGGAAGTCAATGGGACTGTAAATCACTGAGTTCAGAGGGAATAGGAGGATTTTGGCTCAGTCATAACCACCAAAACAAGTCCCACACGTTAGGGACTTGTTGGGGTGTTTTTCATGTTAAGTTTTAAATGAAAGACATGGAAATGGGAGTTGTTGCTTGGGGAGTGGAAAGGCTGCATAGGCAGGTACCAAGGGGTGCTTGGAATAACACCCAAGACCCATCGTTTTTGGTAGGAATTGATGAGGGAATGGAGGGGTCTTGGGGGCTGAATTACTAAAGGAAACAAACACCAAGGTTGGCCATTTTTCACCATTGGTAAGCCAAGAATTTCCATCTCTCTCTCCCTCTCTCAAATTCGTTTTTCCTAGCTGGAACAGCAGAGGTGTTTGCACCAGTAGATCAAGCACAAAACAGCAAAAGAAAAGAAGAAATAAAAGGGAGAAACCAAGGACCAAAGGCAACAAAAAAGATTGGAAGTTTGGTAAGTATTTATATGTTATTTTGGTTTAATAACATGGAACAAATGGGGTGTGTATTGGGCCATGGTTATGACCGAATACACCAAGGTTTTAACCTTGATTAAATGAGGTTTCAAAATGGTAAAGATGACCATTGGGTTCGGCCACCATGGAGGGCCGAACCCCATGTAAAAGATTGCTTGGTTTTCATGTTTTGAAACATGAAAACCATGGCTTTTATGGACTGATTTTTGGGTTTGATTTAAGAATCAAATACATGTTATTGAAAGGATTATAAACCTGTATCTGAATGTCAGACTGAAGTTTTTATGGTCTAAATCAGTGGATTAAAAGATGGAAATGGACCATTGGGTTTGGCCACTTTGCATGGCCGAACCCCATGGAAAAAGTTGGTTAATGTTTATGTTTTTTGAAATTTAAAACCATGCAAGTTGGGACTGTTTTTACATGTTTTATTAGATTTAACATACATGTTTTAAAGAGGGTTAAAACATGGGTTTGGATATCAGAAAAGGCAGAAGTTTATGAGGTCTAAATCAGTGGATTAAAATTGGAAAAATGGACCATGGGGATCGGCCATCTTGGATGGCCGAATCCCATGAAATTGTGTTGGTTTTTGGATGGTTTCTTTGGAAGGTAAAGCCTGGTATTAATATACTGTTTATACGTGATTATTGGATGTTTAAAAATAGTAAACATAACCATTGGGTTCGGCCACCATGGAGGGCCAAACCCCATGTAAAAGGTTGTTGGTTTTCAAGTTATGAAACATGGAAACCATAGACTTTTATGGACTGCTTTTGGATGGTTTTTGAAAGGTAAAACCCGATAATATTATGCTGATTCTTACATGATTTAATGGACATGTGATGTAAGTTACAAAGGGTCCAAAACATGGGCATAGGGTTCGGCCACATTGGATGGCCGAGCCCCATAAAAGTATTTGATATTTGGTATGGTTTTTGGAGAGATAAAAACCATACCCATAGCGGTGAGTGTTTATGTAATTAAATGAAAGTAAGATTACTGTTTTGGGTTGGCCATAGGATGGCTAAACTATGTGTTCAACATGGCTAAGGGGTAGAGCCAATTGGTATTTAAATAATGGACATTATTGAGCAAAAGAACCAACTCATGGCCGAACCCCATGGACTGTTTTCATGGGTCATTTTATGGATGCGTATGTGATTTAAGATGGAATTATGTTTACTGTTTTGGTCGGCCAAAACATGGCTGAACCATGTTAAGGTTGTAGAGTTTAATCAAGGTATTGGTAGCAATGGCATGTTTGTAAATAAGGGTCACAACCATGAGTTGGTATTTGTGGACTTAGACTCAAAAATGGGAATCAAATAAAGTAAGGGATTAAAGTTGGTCCATGATTTATGTGAATAAGGTGACGGATCTCTATGACGGTGCACGACTGCGAGCGGTGACCGGATAAAGCCTAAGAAAGAACGAACGCTGAAGTGATTCTTCGGTAGGTTTCCTACCTACTTGTAATGTAACACCCCGCCCGTTTCACTGTTAAAATTTCAGAGTTTATTTTTTTTTTTTAATAATAATAATCAATAAGTGATCGGGGCGGAGTGTCACGACGCGAGTTAAGTTCGGATCTCTAAATCCGACCCTTAACTGGCCAAGCCCATGTGCGTATGAACTAAGTCCACAAAACTGATCCGCACATGGTATATATATATCTTACGGAATTATCTTAGTCTAGATCTAACTGAGGTTATAATAGAACCTATGATTAATCCAATTTCCATTTTTAGATAGCAAAGTACCTTATTTATTTTCCAATATTATTATATAACCTTAGTCTACTATTCATTCCAAACCATTCAAATAAATCCAACCATAGCAACTACTTAACTACTTATTACATGCCAACATCTAATTTAACAAATTACATTGTTCCAAATAAATCAACTAACAAGTCCATAAATAATCCATTCATAGTCCATTGCAATCATTCAAATCGCCCAAGTTTTCGTACTTGGTCCTCTTCTCCAACCACGTTCTTTCCTTTCCCTGCATCATCCACTAAAGATATAGATAGGGCGTTAGATCAACGCGCCCAGTAGTGTTTCCGAATAGGGCTACCACATGGTTAGTCAAAAGCATGCAAATAGGATAATAGTTATACATGTGTGACAAAATTCTGTAAAAATATGCTATGTATGAAATGAACATGTAAAGAGTCCCACCCATCACCATTCAACATAGCCATCACTTGACGGGATTCTCATCGTCAAGGTAACCCACAGTGGTCTTTCGGACGCCCCGACGGAGTGTGGCCTCCGGATTCCTCCTGATGGGATTCTCATCATCAGGGTACCCCACAATGGTCTTTCGGACGCCCCGACGGAGTGTGGCCTCCGGTTACTTCCCCATCATCCCATGCTATGCATGAGATGTCTATGCAAACATGCCATTTGTAAATATAACATTTGATTCAAATACTTATTCAAATAAACATAAAACAGCGAATAAGTTGTGTGGTTACAACAAGGTAGGAAACCTACAATATTTTACTTTGTTCGACCCTTCCTTTGGACCGTCTTTCGATCACAACTTTGTACACCGTTCTAGAAATCCGAATACCCTATATACATGGCAGCAAGTTAATCATTTGACCATTATAATTTGACTTGAATCACAAAAATCCACTTTGTGGGGTTCGGCCATACCCCATGGCCGAACCTCACACATGTAAACTTGATAAATCTTTTATTTACTTAATACCATCTAAGTATCCCAAACTTTTCAAATGATACTTGGTAGGGTTCGGCCATACTACATGGCCGAATCTTACTACCTTAGGTTTTGGGCTCATAAGTCCATTCTTTTGATCTTTTCATCTTTTCACCCTTATTTACCATAATGCCATTATACTATCCTTTGCCTAATTTTTTTCCTTAGACAACAAAGTCCATCACATGACAATTGGTGGGGTTTGGCCACCTAACATGGCCGAACCTCACCCTAAAGATTTTAATCCTATTTTCCATCATCACCTAAATCCATAATTGATGTAATTTCCATCTTTTTGAAAGCCAACCAAACAACCAAATACTTACATGGGGTTCGGCCATCCAAGGTGGCCGAACCCTATGTCCATGTTTTGTTCTTCTAAAACATGTTTTTGGTGTTATTAACACATACAATATCAATATAATATTGCTGCCATTATACCTCTTAAACACCATCTAAATCAGTTCATCTACTTGTCCCAAATGACCATATTATTTCATGAAATTCGGCAATCCAAAATGGCCGATCCAAATGATCCATTTCATCAGTTTTGGACCTTTGTTTTAAACCATATTAACTTCAGTCCTTTGTCATACAGATCCATGCTTTTAACCCTTTTCAAAGCATGTATTTGAATCTTAAATAATAACCCAAAACAGTCCACATACTTCATGGCTTATATGTTTCAAATACATCACAACCATGTCATTATTTGCATGGGGTTCGGCCCTCCATGGTGGCCGAACCCTATGTCCTTTGTTTTTTTTTTTTTTGAGTTTCTTAATCATTCCTCTATGTCCAAAATAACTTCCTTATTTATGTTTTAACCTCTTTAAAATACACACTTAAAATCATCTAAAAACAGTCCATGGGGTTCGGCCATACACATGGCCGAACCCTATGGTTCTCTTAATGGAAATCCACCCATATTTATCTATGAAATTAATCAGCAAATTAACATAAGATAAACATGGTTCAGTCATGTCATATCCACTCCAAAACAGCAAGCTTAAATCCATATAAAAATCTTTTAAAATCCTCACTCCAAAATATGGATTTTGACTTTCAAATACCATAGAATCCACCAAGTTTTTCCATGGGGTTCGGCCATCCAATGGAGCCGAACCCTATGGTCCATATTTTATCATTTTAAACATCATAATTCTAAATCTGAACCATTGATGGATCTGGCCATACAATGGCCAAATCTCATTTTCTTATCCAATCTTTTAAACAAGGGTTCAAAATGCACTTACTAATACCGCGTCTCCTTCGGTTCTTTTGACTCCTTCTTTGACCCTTTATCTCCTTGACTTCTCCTTCTCTCTTACTGTTCTTTGGGCTGAGACTGATCTTGATGCAAGCTCCTTGAGATAATTCAGCCAGGTGACAAGGACTTAAGAGGGAGAGAAAGAGAGAAAGGGAACTTTGGTCTTGAATAAAATTGCTATCCTTGTTGCCAAAAATCCTTTTGCTGATTTTTGTCTAGATGAAAGTATTACCCAAAACTAATTGAAAAATAAACAACCAGCTGCTGCTCTTGGTTTAGAAAGATAGAGGACGTCTATGAGTGATAGAGGGATAGAGAGATAGAGAGAGTAACAATGACAATCCTTTGCTTGACCAAAAACAGCCCCAAGGTTAATCCTTGTGTAACTCCCTCTCTTCAATCAAGATTCTTTATGTTACTTGGGGGTTTCATCTATGAAATGAAACACCCCAAGCAGCCAACGTCCCTTGCAGTTGGACTAGTGTAACCCCCCCTTTTTCTTAGGTTCTCACATGGGAGTTTCATATTGAAATGTAACTCCCATGTGCTGCACCATTCTCCATTGTTTGCCTCTATGTTTTGGCCTATGTAACAGCCATCATTCCTATGTGTAACTCCACAAACAGCAGCTCCATTCAGCCCTCATCAACGTCCCATGTGGGAGTTCTATCATGGGAATAAAACTCCCCTCCTCCAAGTGTGAACACACTTTGTAACCCCCATTGGTCTAATATCTAATTTGAATTTGGAATGCCATAGAATGCCATAATCTATTGTGTGTAACTCCTCCAATAAGCTACCCATTTTATTCTCCAACCTTGGAGTTACATGCATGAACCATTACTCCATGCATTGGCTGTCTTTTGAAGACCCAAGCAAGGCATAAACCCTATACTATCTTCAATGTGCACAATGATTTGAAAACTCAATTCTCACCCATGTAACTCCATGTAACGTCATTTCCATTCTTAACTTGGGTGGGAGTTACATGCATATAAGTTTCCCATGCAGCCAACGTTTTTAGTGTTTGAATTTGAATCAGCCTACAATCCTTCTATCTCTACATCTTACTCATTTAAAAATATATATTCATTAAACTCATTTAATCAACTCACCCAACCTAACTCATTCATTTAATTTAACTTAACTAATAAATTCAACTCAACTAAACCCATCATTCATTTCAACTCAAACCAAACTCAACAAATTAATATACTTAAATTAACTAAGCTTGAACTCAATCCATGGTTAATCATGCCATTCACACGACCCATTGGGTCCCATCTAGCCATTTTGACCCATTTATCCAAATTTGACCCAAATATGATTCTTGACCGTTTAAATTTATCTTACCCATTTATTTGTTTTGTAAACCAACTATCATCCTTTGGGTCTTGATTGAGCCATTGACCCATTTAAATTCAAATCAATTTTTATCACAATGGCAATTCCGTAAATATGAATATTTTCATATAAACTGATAACTTTGAAATTCCAGGGTGTTACATGTAACCACAGTATTACCCCAGTTTTTCTTATGAGATTCTTGTTTTATTATATGTGTTTCAAATGATATATTATGCATTAACAAATGGCATACAGGCATTGGCGTCTCATGCATAGACATGGGATTATGAATGAGGTTCTACAGTGTTTCAAGTTATGAGTTACGTCCTTCCTCAGTGGTGCAAGTCACGCCAGGAGGAGTAACATGATGGTGGCTATGAATGTACATGATGGGGGAGGCTCATTGCATGTGCATACTTCATAGCATTGTTTTACCTGTTTTTACTAATCATGTACTATGATATATATGCATGTTATATATGCTAATCATGTGGTAGCCCTGATTCGGGAACCTACTGGGCGCGTTGATCTAACACCCTAATTCTATCCTCAAAGGAGAGTGCAGGTACAAGGAAAGGGAAAGAGAAGGTCGTTGACTGGGAGGGGAGCCAAGCCTAAGCGCTTGAATGTTGGATTGGACTTCTTTATATTACTGTCATTTGAACTATATTTCGTCGAACATGTAATAAGTCATTACTTGCTATGGTTTGATTAAGTCAATAACTTTGGATGGTTGATTTATGTTAATTAATGTTTGAGACTGTTACTTGCTATCTAGTCTTTCTATTCCGCAATTAATCTAGTTATTCCGCATGTTGTTATTAGTTCCATGTGTGAATCATTATCATGGTCTAGTCCATGTACACATGGGTGGCCAGTTAAGGTTCAGACTTGGGTAGTCTGAACTTAACTCGCGTCGTGGCGTCCCCGCTCTCTTTCACTCTGCGTTTCTTTCATAAGAAATTTTTAGACTCTGATTTTCGGAAGGGTGAAAAGGACCGGGCGTTACACAACCCTACGCGTGTGTGGAGCCAAGTTCACGAGTACGGTTCACGCGTAGACGTAAGCTCAAGGAATATTACTTCTCAGTGCGGAATTAACAACAAAGACTATCCTACAGATTTGAGATAGTAGGGAAGATAACATTCATTTAAATTTCTATAATACCTCAAAACCATAATGTCCATAATAAAATCCCAAAACATAGCCAGTAATCTAATTTATTACATTCCGACAAGCTAAGCTACTCAAATTACATTTTTCCAACATAAACTTAAACAACATAATTAACCTGCCTTGCCAAGCTCCTAAGCTTGACTCCCGTCCCGTCCTTCCGTTTCGCCACCTCCTGCGTCATCAGCTAGGGTAGAAGTAGGGCGTTAGACCACGTGCCCAGTAAGACTCCGAGTAGGGCTAGCACATGGATTAATAATAACAGCATGCAGATAATATTATAGCAAAATCATGAACTTTGGGCAATGTTATGCAATGGGTGTTCTATGTCATGAACCTCACCCATCCATCTCATCCTCATCGTATAATGTCCATTTTTCAACCATACACAGTGTTCCAAATAAAATCCATACCATCATCGTGCCATGATCCTCTTGATGGAAAAACCTCATCAAGACGCGATCCACACTAGGCATCCCCCTTGATGGAAGAACCATCATCAAGGTATAACAATAAATACAACATCCCCCTTGATGGAAAACCATCATCAAGGTATAATAATACATAATGAAACATCCTCATGCGTTTATCGGTCGCCCCGACGGAGCATGGACTCCGATTTCATTTCATCCTTCCCCTGTCATATCCCTTCCATGCCATGCATGAGATGTAGATGCCATGTGCCATGTAATATATGTAGTTCAATAGTAACACAAAAACCCAACTTAAAACAATTACTTGATTATCAAATAAATCAAAGGGAAAAACATCCCATAATATTTAATCCAAAATCCATCTTAAGACATTCACATGATTTCCAAAATAATTTAAAGGAAAACATCACAAGATACATAATCCAAAACTCATCTTAAAGGCAAACACATGCTTTCCAAAATAAATTAAAGAAAACATCACCCAATCCATGGCTTACAAAAATGTAGGAATCCTACTGAATACCGACTCGCGTCCTTTTACGTTTTCCGTTCGATAAACCCGGTCGCCGATCGAGCACCGCTTGCGATGACCAGTGCCTTATTACACATTCATCATTAGTCCATGTTTTAACCATTTCTAAGCCCATATGAAAAACCGGTCACTATTTAGGTTTTGTGGGTCCGGTCCCATGTCATCTATTAAACCTTTTACTCCCATAAGTCTTAAAATTTGGCCACCCTAGGCTTGATCAACCACTTATAAGGTTATTACATTAGAGCCCCTCATTCCATGATCAATCTCCATGGAATTCTTGAATTTGGCATTTAATTACGGTTTTGCCACTACCTCATTTTCCATGGTTAATCACCCATTTATCCATGCATGATTAAGTCCAAAAATTGATCCACAACCTAGGTCCATTAATGATCTCTAACCACGTTACAGATCATTAAAAATCAGCCCTTAACTTAGCCTCATTTCCATTGATTTAAACACATGATAATTCCAAATTTTAGCCCTTTAAGTATTCTAATTTATGAAACTAAACTGCATCAGCCCCAAGCTTAATTTAATCATTCATAAGGTCATCTTAATGCACCCAAGTTCATGTCCAACATACATGGGGTTCGGCCATGGTTCTTCATTGTGGCCCATAATTACGGTTATGCCACTAAACTTCCATGGTTTAATATCTCCTCTATTCATGTATATTTTAAGTCTAAAATTCATCCATAACTTAGATCCATTAAGGCTTCACTAACCATGACTCAACATGAAACACAATCAGCCATCTCATATAATAAGATTCTCCATCATCTAAACACAAACATGGACCAAACCTTAGCTCATACAATGACCTACAAAATGGGTCATGGGTTCGGCCACACACCATGGCCGAACCCATGATGTCTTGTTCCCCATTTTTTCTTGGGTCCATTGTTACATTTTAGATCCACTAATAATCCCTCCTTGAGGGGTTTACATCATGCAAATAAACCATATTCTTAGCCCATTTGGATCATTACTTTTGTTCATTTGAAACCCAAAATTCATCAACACATTATCCTTTAAACCCCACCATTTAATCATCATTTCATCACCATAGGGTTTGGCCATATGCCGTGGCCGAACCCATGGTTCACAATTCCTTCTCTTTTATGCCTTCTTAATGCCATAAAATCCATTGCATTTTTCATCATAAACCCATTTTAATACTCATCCACATTCATTCATTTACAACCCAAAAATCCATTAGCCACCTTCATTATCTTCCATTCATTAACCCTAACCATTTTACATCAAATGGCTAATCACCCACCATGGGGTTCGGCCATGCTACATGGCCGAACCCTATGGCCAATAATTTTTCTTCCAATCATCCCATTCTATGCTTAATCTCATAATTTACATAATGCACATAACCCATTTATTCATTTTCTTTCCCTAACCCTAATTTACCCATTTAGGGTTTCCTCCATCTTCCACCCTCTCATTTGATGGGTTTAACATCCATGACACACATTTATGTAACCACCATTAAATTCTACAAAAATAAATTCCAATTCTTAAACCCTAAACATCCAAAATTTCTTGTTTAAGAAATACTCACAATCCGACGTCTTCTCCGATTTCCGCCGCTCCCGTCGGTCTCCTTAGCCTGCTCTCTCATTCCTCTTGATCTTTGATAGGTCAAGACTCTTGATTAATGGTGGCAATACCCAACCCTAGAATCGGCCATGGTAGGGTTTGTGTGAGAGAGAGAGAGGGAAAAATCATGAGAGGAGAGATGTTAAACCATAACCTTAGAGTGATTTCCCTCCAATTTCCACTTCTTTCTTCTCTCCTTCTCTTCTCTTCTCCTTAACTCTCTTCCTCTCCTTCCTTAGAGCATGGGACGGCAATGGAGAATGGGAGGGATGGAATTTGTTAAGAAAAAATGAGAATGAGATAACCAATAAGACTTATCTCCATTTTTCACTTTAATTTAATGATCCCACCAACCTTAAGATATTTTTTTTTTTAGATATTTTATTTGCTTTATGGTGGTGGTTATCCAAACCACCACCCAAGCCCAACGTTTTTTCTCATTTGAAGTGGGGTAGCTTGGTCTCCCATTTGACCACTTCATTTTTATAATTTTAATCATTTAATATTTAGATATTTTAGTTACTTTAATTCCCATTTATTTATTTAATCACCTTAGGTTAACTTTTTATACTTAACCTAATTCCATTATTCCACCCATGGTTGGCCAATTCAACCATGGTGGTCGGCCCTACGAAACATTGACCCACACGCCACCTCATTTGATGAGGTGGAGGTGGGTCCCACTTGGCCACACCATCTTGGTTTAATTTTTTTAAACGACTTAGGTGATTTAATTTCATTGAATTCACTCTAAATGGATCCCCATTGGGTCCATGGCCCAATTACATTTCCATCTAGCCCATTTACCTTAGAGCACAACCATCTTGACCCATTGGGTCCCAAATGGGTATTTGACCCAATTTGACCATTCTTGACCTATTTAACCCTCATTAACCATTTAAATAAATTTAAATCCAAACATTAGTCTATTGGGCCATACTTGGGCCTTTGTCCAAATTTTGGCCCATTACCTTTTATCCCACCAATTTCCCAATTTTCATCATTAAATTAACTTATATCCACATTTTTATTAATTTAAAAATTCTGGGCCCTTACAGCTATGATTTCATCTAAGGGAACATTAAGGGTTGAGATTAAAAGTTGGGGTGTCTTGTCTAAGTACATTGTACTTAGATACTTGGGAATCCAAGGATCTTCACCTCAAAAGCCATGAAGCCACCCTTGGGAAACCAAGGGCCTCCTTGGTTAAACTAAGACAATATGAGAGGGAGGGAAGAGATGAAGCCAGAGCGGGGGACATTCATTCCACCCTCACAAGAAATTCAGACCCAACTTTTGAAAACCCTCTGCCTCCACTGCTTCCACTGGTGGTTTTCGTCCCAGTCAGCCCTCCACATCAGGACCAGTCTCTCAGTCTCCTCGAGGTGTTATCACCTGTTATCAGTGTGGCCAGCAGGGCCATATCAAGAGGGAGTGTCCACAGAACAACAGACCTTCTTACTCCAGGGGTTCGTTCCGTCCCCCAGTTCGGCCAGCTCAGTCGCAAGCATCCAGGGCACACAACTTGTAACGCCCCGCCCTTTTTCACTCGTTTTTCGAAAATCAGAGTCTATTTTTTTTTTATAAGTAGAAGAGTGAGAGAGAGCACGACGTCACGACGCGAACTAAGTCCGAACTTCTAAAGTCCGACCCTTAACTGGCCAACCATACGTGTGCATGGACTAAGTCCATGAATACGGTTCACACGCATTAAGTCATACATGCGGAATAAAACATAACTGCGGATTATAATAGAACCTAATTCTATTCCATTTATAGATATCAAAGTAGTTTGTCACTTAACCATAATTATCATAACTTAAACATCCAAATAAAACATTCCAACCATAGCAAAATATCTAAGTTATTACATGCCCAAATGCTAGCTACTCAAATTACATTGTCTATGAGTAACTTAAACAAAATATAAACTATCATATCCAAGCTCCTATGCTTGGCTCCGATCACGCTCATCATTCCCTTCATTTCCTGTGTCATCCACTAGGGTAGAGGTAAGACGTTAGACAACGAGCCCACTAGGTACTCCAAATAGGGTTAACACATGGTTAGTACAAATCATATATAATAACATATTATCAAAACCATATAAAAACTATGCCATGCCATGGTGTCAAATGCAATGAGTCCCACCCATCACAAATACATGTAACCTCTTGATGGAATTCTCCTCATCAAGGTATCCCCACAGTTGCCTTACGGACGCCCCGACGGAGTGTGTTCTCCGGTTACTTCTTAATGGATAATGCACATCAAGGTCTTCCTACGAATGCCTTACGGACGCCCCGACGGAGCATAACCTCCGGTTATAAACCTCCCTCCCATGCCATGCATGAGATGCATATGTCCACATGCTATGTAATAGTATAATCATAGCATCAAAACCTTATATTTGAAACATAACATTTTTACAACATAAATCATCAAAATAAGAAAATAAACCATATTACATAACACATGGTTTCAAAGAGATAGAATCCTACCAAAGACCACTAAAGTGTCTTTACGCTTTCGTCCGGAACCCGTTCACGATTGTACACCCCTTGTGAAGTCCCGTTACCTTATAACATGTCAATCAATTAATCCCATGTTCTATTTGATCTACAAATATGTCTAAGTCCATAAACACCACCTTGTGGGGTTCGGCCATACACCATGGCCGAACCTCACTTACTTGATTTTAGTCTTTCCTTTTATTTATTACTCAATCACCACTTAGTTACTTACTTGACCCTTAGTCCACAAAATACACCATGGCCGAACCTCACTCACTTGATTTTTGGTCCCTCTTTGTAATCCTTTGATCTTATAAATTTAACATCTAACATTGGTAACCACCTAAGTCCATAAAAAAAAACATTCCTCATGGGGTTCGGCCATACACCATGGCCGAACCCATTATCTTTCATTTTTACCCATATTTACATTCTTTGCCATTGTTTCCATCACTTTATGTTTTAGGTCCATAAACATAAGTCCACAAAATATTCCTTATGGGGTTCGGCCATACACCATGGCCGAACCCATGGTCCTTTAATTTCACTCCTTTGGCCATCATTTCTAATCATACTTAAATCTCCACATGACCCATTAAAATGGTCCATGGTGTTCGGCCATACACATGGCCGAACCCATGGTCCTTTGTTTCCATGTTCTCCATTAAACAATTCACCATCTCAAGTTCATAAACAAGACCCTCCATGGGAGGGTTTAATCATACCCTTAGGTTCATTCTTTTTTATCCTCATTAACATATTAAAAATCAATTAAATCTAACAACACTATCCATCATTGTCTCTCCATGGGGTTCGGCCATACAACATGGCCAAACCCTATGGTTCCTTATTTCCATTAAAACATATTATACATCTATGATTGATTCTTTGATGGTTCTCATACATCCATCCATTTAGACCCTTTTAAACCTTTAAAAATTATAAACATACATCTATGATTTTCATCCTTCAAATCCATTAAAATATAACCAATGTCTTTTCATGGGGTTCGGCCATACAACATGGCCGAACCCTATGGTCCATCATCTTCCCTTTAAAATCACTTAGACCCAAATAACTTCTTTAATACCTTTCCATGGGGTTCGGCCATACAACATGGCCGAACCCTATGGTCCATCATCTTCCCTTTAAAATCACTTAGACCCATATAACTTCTTTAATACCCTTCCATGGGGTTCGGCCATACAACATGGCCGAACCCTGTGGTTCATCATTGAGTCTTTTAGCCATAATAAAATTAGGATTCGACCATGCAATGGCCGAACCATGTTTTGGGCCCTTGACGCTCTTTTCTTATTTATGAAATTTATCGAGCACTTACTGATTCCGCGACTCCTCCGGTTTCTTTCTTCACTCCGACTTGTTCCTTGTATGTTTTCCTTCCTTAGCCTCTTCTTCCTTCCTTCTTGATCCTTGTGAGCGGGTCGGCCTTAGGTTCTTGTGAGAGGGAGAAGATCTTGAGATGAAGCCTTAAGTCCTTCCTACTTTGTCTTTGGGATAGGTCGGCCTTGTGTGAGAGGGAGAGAGTGAGATACAATATTCTAAGTGTTCTTGCCTTAGAGTGATTCAGCCAAGAGAGGGAGAGGGAGAGGGAGAGAGTGAAATGAAACTCCACTCTTTTCTTGGTTAATGATGGTCGGCCAAAGGTGGTGTCCCTTGGTGGCACCCCTTTGTAACTCCCATGCCCATTTACCTCCATCCTTTATGTTTCATTTGGGGGTTTCATCCATGAGATGAAACACCCATGTCTCCAACGGTGTCACCTTGTGTAACCTCCACAAAACCGCCACCTCTCTCATTAATGGCCCATTTGGGGGTTTCATCCATGAGATGAAACTCCCATGTACCCAACGGCCTTGTATTGACTTGGACAACAAAACCGTCCACCTCCCATTGGTGATTCATTTGGGGGTTTCATCCATGAGATGAAACTCCCACACTTCCAACGTGTAACCCTTGGTTTGGTTTTTGAAACAACAAAAAACCTTTATCTTCACACTTCACTCACTCTTTAATTCAACTCACCACTTTAATTTAACTCATTTGAAATCAACTCAATCCCTTGATTCCATTTCCAATTTAATTCAGCCCCACTTAATTTAAAACTTGAACTCACTTAGTGGTCAACCAAGTCAACCACGACCCATTGGGTCCCAATTGGGCATTTTGACCCAATTAACAAATTTTGACCCAATTAACAATCTTGACCCAGTTGAATACATCTTAACCATTTATTTCAATTAAAACCATATCCACAATCCCTTGGGTCTTAATTGGGCAATTGACCCAACACCTTACCCATCTAGGGTCCATATCCAATAATTCCCAATTTGAATGGGCAAATTTCATCTATATTGATAACTTGAAAATCCGGAGTGTTACACAACTAGACAGGACGGGCATCCATTCTGGCAGGATTCGAACGGCTATATACTTTAATTCCTCCTCCAGATACGGTGGATCACTCGGTGATTCAAGGTATGCCAGTAGTTGGTAGTTCTTATGCTTTTGCGTTACTTGATTGAGGAGCATCCCAGTCCTTTATATCTGCTACCTTCATATTTGTTACTGGTATCTTAGTATAACAACTATCCACTGCACTCACTATTATATCCCCTGTTGGAGACACATCACTGGGTCTAATTTACACCTCTGTAGATACGGAACTTGCTGAGTTCAGATTTAAATTCAACTATTTGGTGCTGGAGATGACAGAATAAGACATCATATTTGGCATGGAATGGTTGGCTACCTTTCAGGCCGGCATTGACTGTCACCTGCGCAGAGTGATATTCTGGTCACTCAAGGGAAACAGTTTATAGTACATGCCAACAGACAGAGCATTCCTATGACCAGGAGATTACATGAAGAAATGATCCATCTCGTACTGAACAGTGTCAGACTAGACAAGACGCTGGTGGCAGAACTACCTACTGTAGTGAAAGACTACGCAGGAGTATTTTCGACAGAACTCCCTGGTTTGCCTCCAAAAAGGGAAATTGACTTCGAGATTAAGTTTTATCCTGGCACTACTCCTGTATCATTGTCTCATATCGGATGGCCCCTGCAGAAATGTTAGAGCTGAAGAAACAAATTGATGAGTTGTTCAGACTGGGATTCATCCAGCGCAGCACCTCATCCTAGGGAGCACTGGTATTGTTAGTAAAGAAGAAAGATGGTACTCTTCGGATGTGTGTGGATTACAGGAAGTTGAATTAGTTGACTGTCATGAACAAGTACCCTCTACCCAGAATTATGATTTGTTCGATCAACTCAGAGGCTCCAGCCATTTCTCCAAGATTGATCTTATGTCAGGATACTATCAAATCCATGTCAGGGATGAAGACATAGAAAAGACGGCCTTCAGAACTTGGTATGGACTGTACAAATACGTGGTCATGCCTTTTGGACTCACCAATTCACCAGCCATGTTCATGGATCTGATGAACAAAATATTCCATCCTTATCTGGATAAGTTAGTAATTGTCTTTATTAACGATATTCTGGTTTATTCCACCAGTCAGGAGGAGCATGTTGAGCATCTGAAGATAGTCCTGGACACATTGAAGAAGAATCAGTTATATGCCAAAGCAAGCAAGTGCGAGTTCTGGCTATCTGATGTCAACTTCTTGGGGCACGTCATATCAGCAGGAGGAATAGCTGTGGACCGGGCTAAAGTGGCAGCAGTTAGAGACTGGAAAGCCCCAAAGAATGTGTCTGAAATCCGTAGTTTTCTAGGACTGGCTGGCTACTATTGGAAAATTATTATGGACTTCTCCCAGATTGCGGCTCCACTCACCCGACTAACTCAGAAAGGAGTCCAATTTGAATGATCTGATGTGTGCAATCGAAGGTTTGAAGATCTGAAACAAAAGCTTATCACCGTTCCCATTCTGATTTTACCGGAGAGAGGCGAGGGATATGAAGTATACTGTGATGCTTCAGGGGAAGGACTTGGATGCTCTCTCACTCAAGGTCATCATGTGGTGGCATATGGTTCAAGGCAACTGAAAATTCATGAACGCAGCTATCCCACTCATGATCTGGAACTAGCTGCGGTGATCTTCACTCTCAAAAGTTGGAGACACTATCTATATGGTGAGAAATTTGAGGTGTTTTCAGACCATAAGAGCTTCAAATATCTGTTCGATCAAAAGGAGCTCAATTTGAGACAGCGCAGATGGATGGAGTACCTGCAAGACTATGAGTTTGTACTACGATATCACCTTGGCAAGGCAAAGAAAGTAGCGGATGCCCTCAGCCGCATTTCACATGCAACTTTGTCTAGTCTGATTATGAAAGAATAGGAAATGCTGACAACCATCCGAGAGTTCAATTTACACATCAAAAATCGTGGAAGCATGTATAATCTGATGGTACAATCCAATATGGTTTCCAAGATTGAACAAGAGCAGCAGACAGATCCTGAAGTGGCAGAAATATGGACCAAGATGTCGAGTAGAAAGGTCATATCAAAATGGGAATTACGACCTTAACAAGGTCTCTTATTCCGAGGGAGGACTTATGTATCTCGAGGCTGCAGGAGAGAGTTGTTGACAGAAGCTCATAAATCAAAGCTCTCCATCCATCCAGGTAGCACCAAAATGTACCATGATCTGGAAAGGCATTATTGGTGGCATGGACTCAAAAGAGACGTGGCTGACTTTGTCTCTCACTGCCTTACTTGTTAGCAAGTCAAGACAGAACATCAGAAACCGCCAGGGCTGCTCAAACCCCTACCCGTGCTCGAATGGAAGTGGGAACACATTACCATGGACTTTGTGACTGGGCTGCCAAGGTCTTCAAGGGGTAATGAAGCAATCTGGGTTATAGTGGACCGTCTGACCAAGTCTGCACATTTCCTCCCTATCAAGATGACAGACTCGTCTGAGACTTTGGGACGGCAGTATATCAGGGACATCATAAGGCGACATGGCATTGTAATAACCCGGAATTTTTAAATCAATGAATATGTAGCTATTGTTTGTTTTAATGATGGAAATTGGGAAATTTAATGGATAAATGATAAATGGATTAAAATTTGGACAAAGGCCCAAGTATGGCCCAATGGACCATGGATTGGATTATATTCATTTAAATGGTCAATTGGGCCAAGGATGGTCAAATTGGGCCCAATACCCATTTGGGACCCAATGGATCAAGATGATGTAAGCTCTAAGGTAAATGGGTAGGAGGTGAATTTAATTGGGCCATGGGCCCAATGGTGATCCAATAAGAGGAATGGATTTAATTAAATTTAAATCACCTAAGTTAGAATTTATTAAACCTAGGTTACATGGCCAAATGGGGCCCACCTCCACCTCCACCTCACCAAATGAGGTGGCGTGTGGACCAAGGATTGGTGGGGCCGGCCACCATGGTTGGATTGGTCAACCATGGGTGGATATATGGAGGGAATTTAAGGAGATGGAATTAGATTTAAATGGGAATTACTTAACTTAATGATCCAATTAATTAATTAATTAAACTAATCAAAAGGTGGTCAAATGGTCAAAGTTGGAACACCAAACCACCTCATTTTAAAAGCCCAAAAACGTTGGCTAGTAGTGGTTTATCCCAACCACCACCACTAAGCATGGGAGCCCATGCTTGGTTGGTGGGAGGAATTAAATGGTGGAGTGTAGGTCACTCAACCAAGATGGGATAGTTTCATCTCATTTCTCCATCTCTTTCCATCTAACTCTTTCACTCTCTCCCTCTCTTGCGCTCTCATTGCCGACCCACACCAAAGAGAAAAGAAGAAGAAGAAAAACTAAGAAGAGAAGAAGAGAAGAAAGAAGTTCAAGCTTGGGCCCTCCACCTCAAAACCAAAACTTGAGACATCCTCTCCCCATCTCTCTCTCTCTCAAATCTACTCCATCTTAGCCGACCCAAGCTTTGATGTTTTTCATTTGATCAAACACATCTTGGCCGACCCACAAAGGAGAAGAAGAAGAAAGAAGGCCAAGGAATCCAAGAGGAGAAAGAACAGTCGGAGGAGTCGTCGGATTTGTAAGTATTTCTAAACAAGAGGTTAGATTTTTAAGGTTTAAGATTTGGAATCCATTTTCTTGGATTTAATGGTGGCCAAGTTTATCATGGGCCTTGGATCTCAAATCCATCGAATAAAAGGATGAGAAATGGACAAAATGGAAAGATAAATTAGGTTAAGGAAAATAAAGGATGCATTAAGGACATGATGTATTAAATTTTATTAAAGCATGGAGAAATTGATTTTTGAAGGGATCATAGACCATAGGGTTCGGCCATATTGTATGGCCGAACCCCATGGTAGGTGATTAAGTGATTTGAATGAGGTTATAAAGAATGAAAGCCATGGAGGATGATTTATGATTGTTAGGGCTTTAATGATTAAATGTGGTAATTTTAAAGGGATTTTAAATGAGGAAATTCATGAAGATGTGAATGATTTTTGTGGCCTTAAAAGGCATGAATGAATGATGGACCATGAACTTATGGTGATGGTGTTAGAATTTTAATGGGGTCTTGAAGAATGGAAACCATGGAATATGATGAATGGTTTTAAAGATTTTGAATGATTAAATGTTAGTGATTTTGTAAAGGGGTTTTTAAATGAGGGAATCCATGGATGAAGATTAATGTTTTTATGGTCTTAAATGTCACCAATGAATGATGAACCATGAACCATGGGTTCGGCCATGGTGTATGGCCGAACCCTATGGTGATGTAATAGTGGTTTTAATGGGTGAGGAGATGGAAAAATGATCAAGAATGTTGATAGTTTAAATGGATTTTTTTTAAGTGTAGTAGATAATGTTTTAAAGGAGTGGAAGTATTGATAAACCATGAACCCCATGGGAAGATTTTGATGAATCAAGTATTTTGGAACCATGAAACATAAATGGGAATAGGGCTAAGTTAATAGACTCAAATATGGTTAAGAATGATGGTGTTAATGCATGATTTAAACCCCCTCATGGAGGGACTTATTTTTTACTCTAAATGTGGTAAATAGGCCTAAGAAAAATGGGAAAAAGACATCATGGGTTTGGCCATGGTGTATGGCCGAACCCATGACCCATTTTACAAACCAATTGATGAGCTAAGTATGTGATTAATGAATGGGGATTAGGGTAATTAAGTGGCTGATTTTTAATAATGTTGTGTCATGGCTAATGAGTCATTAAAGGATCCAAGTCTATGGATCAATTATGGGCCTAAGAATGGAGGAATGAAATGAGAACTTAACCATGGAGGAAGAGTGGCAAAACCGTAAATAATGGCCAAATTCGAGAACCATGGGTTCGGCCATGGTACATGGCCGAACCCCATGGGAGATGATCATGGACTTAGGACATGGCCGAACCCATGGGAGATGATCATGGACTTAGGGGCTCTAAGTACCAACCTTATGTGTGATTAATAAATCCTAGGGTGCTGGTTTTTAGACCCATGTAATTAAAATAATTAATGGATTAAATGGGACCCACAAACCTAGTTAGTGAGGTTCGACCATGGTGTATGGCCGAACCCCGCTAAGGTATGATTAATGGACTTAAATGGTTAAAAACATGGGCTGATTATTCGTATGTAATAAGGTATAGGATATCGCAAGCGGTGCACGTATCGGTGACCGGATCATCGGACGGAAACGTAAGAGGACATTAGTCGGTATTCGGTAGGATTTCAACCTTTTTGTAAGCCGTGGATTATGTGTGTATGAATGTTTCATTAATTTAATTTAGTAATCATGTGATATGTTTATGATGGATTTTTAGACTATGATTTATATATAATATATGGCATATTGCAAGGCAATGAATTATATGTTAAGGTTATGAATTCTATATTAAGGCTATGATTTATATATATTACATAGCATAATGCATCTACATCTCATGCATGGCATGGGCGGGAAAATAATGAAACCGGAGTCCATGCTCCGTCGGGGTGACCGAGAAGCAAACATGGGGATAGCCTGATGCGCTATAACCGGAGTCCATGCTCCGTCGGGGCGATCGAGAAGCAAACATGGGGATAGCCTGATGTGCTATAACCGGAGTCCATGCTCTGTCGGGGCGACCGAGAAGCAGACATAGGGATATCTTGATATGTGGAGATATAACCGGAGTCCGTGCTCCGTCGGGGCGACCGAGAAGCAAACATGGGAATATCTTGATGAGGTTTCTCCATCAAGGGGGATATGGCATCATGATGGTATGGATGATGGGTGGAACACATGACATAAAACACCCATGGCATGGCATTCATTTTATAGTTTTCATTATATGGTTACCTATGTGTTTGTTATCACTAATCCATGTGTTAACCCTACTCGGAGTCCTACTGGGCGCGTTGTCTAACGCCCTACTTCTACCCTAGCTGATGGCGCAAGAGATGGTGGAGCGGAAGGGCGCGACGGAGCCAAGCGTAGGAGCCTGGGAAAGCGAGCTACCTAGTTTATTTAAGATTTATTTTGGAAATGTAATTTGAGTAGCTTAGCTCGTCGGAATGTAATAATTTAGATTACTTGCTATGTTTTGGATTTTATTTTGGACACTGTGATTTTGAGGTATTTTAGTAATAATTAAATCGGTAGGATAGACTCTATTATAATTTCAGCATCTTAGTTTAATATTCCGCAAGCTTACTTCTACGTGTGAACAGTTCTTCGTGGACTTAGTTCTACGCACACGTAGGTTGGCCAGTTAAGGGCCGGGCTTTAGAAGCTCGGACTTAATTAGCGTCGTGATGTCTGCGCCCTTTGTCACTCTTTATTTCCAAAAAAAAAATAAAAAATAGACTCTGATTTCAGTGAAAAAGGGCGGGCGTTACAGGTATACCCAGGACTATTGTGTCCGATAGAGATGGCAGATTCACTAACAGGGTGTGGTAGAGCATGCAATCGGCTATGGGGACAAATTTCCTATACAGCACAGCTTTCCATCCACAGATTGACGGTCAGTTAGAACAAACAATACAAACATTTGAGGATATGCTAAGAGCCTACATGCTAGACTTCAAGAGCAGTTGGGAAGATTACGTACCACTGGTCGAGTTCTCATACAACAACAGTTACCAAGCAAGCCTCAAAATGGCTTCATTTGATGCATTGTATGGTGGACCCTGCAGATCCCCAGTGTGTTTGACAGAGGTCGGGGAGCAGGCTCTTATTGGACCTGATCTGGTTGCAGAGACCACAGAATAGATCAAGGTGATACGTCAGCATCTGCTCACGGCACAGAGTCGTCAGAAGAGCTGCACTGACAAAAGAAGAAGATCTCTCGAGTTTGAAGTGGGAGACCTAGTATTCTTGAAGGTCTCGCCACGAAAGGGGCACATGAGGTTTGGAAAGAAAGGGGAGTTGTCACCTTGATTTGTGGGACCCTTTCCAATCCATGAGAAGGTGGGGGAAGTGGCCTATCGTCTGATACTCCCTCCACAGTTGTCAGGACTGCACAATGTATGCCATGTTTCCATGCTGAGGAAGTACAACCTTGACACATCACACGTGCTGAATGTGCAAGACATAGAAGTGCAAAGCGACTTATCTTACGTCGAGAGGCCTGTCCGAGTAATTGATACGGAGCAAAGGGTGTTACGAAATAGAGCAATTTCGTTCGTCAAAGTGGTATGAGACCAACACGGTAATGAGGAAGCCACTTGGGAACTGGAGTCAGAAATGAGAGCAACTCATCCTGAGTTATTTATATGATTTGTTTGAAACCCTAATTCGCCTGATTTTCGGGACGAAAATTCCAAAAGAGAGTAATATTGTAACACTCCGGATTTTCTTTAGCTTATAAATTTATTGGATGGGCCCACTTGGATTACAATTTAGTTGAATTTGAAATTAAAAAAAAAAAGAAGTTGAGATGGACATTAGATGGGCAAGGAAATGGGTCAATTACCCAATTAAGACCCAATAGGTCATGGGTGAGCTTGATCTAAAGAAATAATTGGGTAAATTTAGTTAAGTTAGTTGAAATTAGATAAGTTAGTGCATTTAATGCATTAAAGTCCACCTCATCAGGTGAGGTGGCATGTGAGTGATGTGGCAGTGCCATGTGGCATTCATGTTATCACATGGAAGCCAACTAAGCAAGGATGCCACTTCATCAAGTGAGCTGGAAAGTAGAATTGAGGTGGCATACAAGTGGAGGTGACACACCAAGTGACATGCATGGTCGACCATGGCATGGGTTGACTTGGTCAACCACTTTTGAATTTAAATCTTAAATTAAGGTTTTATCTAAAGATGTCTTAAGTTGAGAAGATGAAGGGATGAGATGGCAGGCTAGGGTTTCATCAAAGGGAAGATCAAGGGTTGAGATTAAAAGTTGGGGTGTCTTGTCTAAATATGTTGTACTTAGACACTTGGGAACCCAAGGGTCTTCACCTCAAAAGCCATGAAGCCACCCTTGGGAAACCAAGGGCCTCCTTGGTTAAACCAAGACATTATGAGAGGGAGGGAAGAGATTAAGACTTTAACATAAAACCCAAACCAAAGGGCATTCCAAGCCCCTTGGTCGAGCCCTCCTCCCTTGAACAAGGATATTCTCTCCACTCCTCTCCTCTCTCTCCCATCCCTATCTCCATACACTTGAAGGCTTTTAAGAACAAAGAAAAGAGAAGAAGAATTAAGGAAGAAGAGAAAGACCAAAAGAAAAGAAGGGGATTGAAGGAATGTATGTCTAGACTTAATAAAATAGGAGATTAATCTAAGGAAACCATAGGTTCAGCCATGGTGTGACCGAACGCATGGGTTCCATGATTGGTTGGAATGAATGGCCAAAAATGTTATGAGGCTATAGAATTGGAAATCCATCCAAAGGATGGTTATGGGTTGAAACAAAACAGCCAAAAGATTAAATCCGAACCCATGCTATGATGATACTATGATTGGATGGATTATGAAAAACCCACTCTATCCACAATGGAGTCTCACTGTCTAGCAAAAGGAGACGGGCCTTACAGTGCATGTAACGCCCCTCCCTTTTTCACTCGGCAGAAATAAGAGTATATTTTCTTTTAAAGAGTGAGAGAGAGCGGGAACTTCACAATGCGAATTGAGTTCGAGTTTCCAAAACCCGACCCTTAACTGGCCACCTTTACATGTGCGTGGACTAAGTCCACTAAAACATTCACACGTTTTTAAAATACTTGCCGGAATTATTATGAGTAAGATATCATTATATGCATGTCATTATTAAGCAAGGAAACCAATCACCATATAATTAACTGAAACTTAAATATCATCAAACCATAGCAAAATAATTCTAAGTTATTAAAATCCAAAATATTAGTTCTCCTAATACATCCTTCAAAATCAACATAAGTAATATAATCATTAATCTATCCAACCTCTTATGCCTGACTCCCTTCATGTCCCATTTCATTGACATTCCCCGTTCCATCATCCATAGGGTAGAAGTAGGGCATCAATCAACATGACAAATGGGAATTCCAAGTAGGGTTATGGTATACATAGGATCAATATATAATCAAGAAAGAAATATCTCATCATATTTGTAAAAATATCTCATAAACAGTAAATACAATGCATGATATCCAAAACATAATCATGCTTACTTATGCATCATGCCATGGGTGTCAATGCCAAATGATCACTCACCCAATTCCATATCCAACCACATCATATATAGATAGTTTCCTTGACAAATTACCATATCAAGGTATTCCCTTGGCCAATTACGTCCGCAGTGTTTTGTGACGGCACCACCAGGTCACTGTTATACCTCCCCACATATGTTAATCGGAATTACTGATGGAGTGTGGACTCCTCCCTCTATGCAGGGTTTTGGGACTATATACCAAGAGCTCTTTCCCCAGACTACGCTGTACTCAATCCTAGCAATCCTGGACAAGGCCAGCATATCAATAGTTCACATAGCTTCATACAAGCTAGTCTCAAGCCTAAATCATGTTCAGACCGCTCATAACTTGGCTTACTGGTCCCATGTATTCCCTGCCATGCCACGCATGAGATAATTTATCCAAAAATGCCATTTCATATCAAATTACATAATATTATTGAAATTCAATTCATAAAACATAACCATTTGTTTAACCAAAGTAAATCATCATATTTGGAAATAAGGCCAGTAACATACATAATCCATAGTGTCTCAATAAGGTAGGAATCCTACCAATGTTCGATTTACTGTCCTTACTGGTTTTGTGATGATAACAGTAACAGTAAAGTCGAAACGAATCGTAAACCCTTTGTGAATCTCTTTACCTTATTAAATTTAATCACATATTTAAATCAATTTGACTATCTAGTTAATCTTCATCATCCCTTACATCCTACCAGATAAACAGAACATCTGGACAATAATCCAAAAATCAAACTTTTCAATTCAGTCGACTGAATCAGGGATTAATAAACCGGTTCCCATAGCCGACTGCAAGCTCAGCCACAGCTGCCGGTGAATCGACCATCTCTCTCGGACACAATAGTCCTTGGTATACCATGTAGCTTGATGATGTCCTTGATATACCGCCGTCCCAAAGTTTCAGACGAGTTTGTCATCATGATTACAAGAAAATGTGCAGACTTGGTCAGACAGTCCACCACAACACATATTGCATCGTTACCCTTTGAGGACCTAGGCAGTCTTGTCACAAAGTCCATGGAAATATGTTCCCATTTCCATTCAGGTACAGGTAAAGGTTTGAAGCAGTCCTTGCGGCTTCTGATGTTCAGTCTTGACTTGCTGACAAGGAAGGCAGTGAGAGACAAAGTCAGCCACGTCTCTTTTGAGTCCATGCTGCCAATAACGCCTCTTTAAATCATTGTACATTTTGGTGCTACTCGAATGAACAGAGAGTTTTGTCTGATGAGCTTCGATCAATAGCTCTCTTCTGCAGCTTTAAGGCACATATGTCCTGCCTCGAAGTGAGAGACCTTGTCTAGGTCTTAATTCCCATTTAGGTATGACCTCACCAGTAGACATCTTGGCCCATATTTCTTCCACTTTCGGATCTGTCCGCTGTTCTTGCTCAATCTTGAAAACCATGCTGGACCGTACCATCAGATTATACATGCTTCCACGATCTTTGATGTACAAATTGAACTCTCGGATGGTCGTCAGCATTTCCCATTCCTTCATGATCAAACTGGCCATCGTTACATGTGACATGCGACTGAGGGCATTTGCCACTTTGTTCGCCTTGCCAGGATGATATCGTAGTAAAAACTCATAATCTTGCAGATATTCCATCCATCTGCGCTGCCTTAAGTTGAGTTCCTTTTTATCAAACAGATACTTTAAGCTCTTTTGGTCTGAAAATACTTCAAATTTCTCACCATATAAATAGTGTCTCCAGCTTTTGAGGACGAAGACCACTGCAGCTAATTCTAGATCATGGGTGGGATAGTTACGTTCATGAATTTTCAGGTGCCTTGACCTGTATGCCACTACATGATGACTTCGAGTGAGAGAGCACCCAAGTGCTTCTCCTAAAGCATCACAGTATACTTCATATCCTTTGCCTCCTTCCGGCAAAATCAGAATAGGAGCGGTGGTAAGCTTCTGTTCCAGATCCTCAAATCTTCGGTTGCACACCTCAGACCATTCGAATTTGACTCCTTTCTGAGTTAGTCAGGTGAGTGGAGCCGTAATCTTGGAGAAGTCCTTAATAAACTTTCGGTAGTAACCAGCCAGTCCCAGAAGCTGCATATTTCGGTCACATTCTTCTGAGCTTTCCAATCTCTAACTGCTGCTACTTTAACCGGGTCCACGGCTATTCTTTCTACTGATATGACATATCCTAAGAAGTTAACTTCAGATAGCTAGAACTCGCACTTGCTTGCTTTGGCATATAATTGTTTCTTCTTCAGAGTGTCCAGGATTATCCTCAGATACTCAGAATGCTCCTCTCGACTGGTAGAATAAATCAGGATATCGTGAATGAAAACAATTCCAACCTTATCCAGATAAGGTCAGAATATTATGTTCATCAGATCCATGAACATGGCTGGTGCATTGGTGAGTTCAAATAACATGACTACATATTCATACAGTCCATACCGAGTTCTGAAAGCCGTATTCTTTATGTCCTCATCCCTGACACGGATTTGATGGTAGCCTGACATCAGATCAATCTTGGAGAAATGGTTGGAGCCTCTTAGTTGGTCGAACAAATCATCAATTCTGGGTAAAGGGTATTTGTTCCTGACCATCAGTTGATTCAGTTTCCTGTAGTCCACACACATCTGATGAGTACCATCTTTCTTATTTACAAATAATATCAGTGCTCCCTAGATGAAGTGTTGTGCTGGATGCATCCTACTCTAAGCAATTCATCAATTTGTTTATTCAGCTCAGACATCTCTGCTGGGGCCATCCGGTAATGCGGCAATGATACAAAAGTAGTGCCAGGAGACAATTTAATCTCAAAGTCAATCTCCTTTTTTGGAGGCAAACCAGGGAGTTCTGTCGGGAATACCTTTGCATAGTATTTCACTACCGTAGGTAACTCAGCCATCGATGCCTTGTCTAGTCTGATGCTATTTAATACAAGATGGTTCATTTCTTCATGTAGTCTCCTAGTCATAGGAATGCGTTGTCTGTCCGCATGTACCTCATATCATTTTCCCTCGGGTGACTAGAATATCACCTGACGAAGATGACAGCCAATACCGGCCTGGAAGGTAGCCAACCAATCCATGCCAAATATCATGTCGTATTCTGTCATTTCGAGTACCAGATAGTTGAATTTAAATCTCAACCCAGCAAGTTCAGTGTCTACGGAAGTGTAGATCAAACCCAGTGATGTGTCTCCAATAGGGGATACAATAGTGAGTGCAGTGGATACTTCTTGTACAAGAGTACCAGTAGCAAATATGAAGGTAGCAGATATAAAGGAGTGCGATGCTCCTGAACCAGATAATGCTCCTAAACTACCAACTACTGCCATACCTTGAATCACTGAATGATCCACTGTCTCTGGAGGAGGAACCAAAGTATATAGCCGTCCAGATCCTGTCGGAATAGGTGCCCGTCCTGTCTGGTTATGTGCTCAGGATGCTTATGACTAAGCTGGAGTGGAAAGAACTCGTGGAGTGAGAAGGTCTATTGTTATGTGGACACTACCTCTTGAAATGGCCCCGTTGGCCACACTAGAACTGGTGCTAACTCTTCGAGGAACCTGAGAGATTGGCCCTAATGTGGAGGGCTGACTGCTATGAAAACCTCTAGTGGACCCAATAGAAGGTCAGGGTCTCCCAAAGTTGGGTCTGAATCTCTTGTGAGGGCGGAAAGTATTTCCCCCACTCTGACCTCGTTGGTTATCCACAAATCTGGCTATCTCCGTCAGCTCTTGCTCAGCTATGCTAGCTCAACTAACCACTTCTATCAAAGTAGCTGATTTGAAAATTGTGACTTTGACTCCTATGTTAAGTCGCAGGCCTCGTTCAAACTTCCGAGCCTTCTTGTATTCCGTGTCCACCATGTACAAAGCATAGCAGGATAGACGGAGGAATTTTTACTAATAGTCTGCAACAGTCATGGTGCCCTGGACCAAAGATATGAACGCTTGGGTCTGGCGCTCCTTCTCTTCCTCTAGAAAATAATGATCCAGAAACATTCCAGAGAACTGGTCCTAAGTCATTTCGGTTCTATCCTCTGCTTGAATCTGTGCCTGTTGACGTTCTACTACTCTCCATCATTTTTCGGCATCATCTTTCAATTGTGATGTAGTCAGCAGTATTCTATCCTCATCACTAGTGATCTTGCGTAGCTTCAAAATCTTTGTAATATTCTCAATCCAGTTCTCCACTCATGCGGGTCCCTCTTTCCATTTGAAATAAGGGGGACACTGCTGTTGGAAATCTATGATTGTGTTTCGGTCCTGCGGTTCATTGGAGGTTGTGCCACCATTGCCGTTCTGGTGTTGTTGTAAAACAAAGGTGACCACAGCTTGTACCAGGTTCTGTAGCTCAGGAGGTACATCAGGAATGTTCGCACTGCTTTTTCCTTCTCCGTTATGTTCTTCTTCCTGATGCAGGTTCTGTCGGGCGTTTCTCCTTCTTGGAGGCATTTTCCTAAATCATCGAAACATTGATTGACATAGTTTTCTCATAAGATTTTATGTTCACATACTTGGGGAAAAATTGTCTACTCATCATCATGTATTTCTTGTTTTGGGAGAAATCTTCTTATATATCGTATAATATTTCTCATTTTGGGGGAAATCATGATGTTTCTTGTTCAGGGGAGATACGTCATATTTCGCTATGCTTGATAAATCCACAATTAATAGTGATTGTCCTTCCCTTGCTGTTATTTTCCTCATCAAATGTTGTTCTCAGATTGAATGCTTACAGTCTGATTCTCAACAAAGTAAATTAATCCGGCCCCATGCAGCAGACTCCAAAAAGTCGTTCAGTTGAGATTCTTATCTTGTCAGTGAGACATGATACCATATTAATTTTACTTTGTAAGATTCAACACTTCCGGTTTCACTCTGATACCAACTGTAACACCCCACCCTTTTTCACTAGCCACAAATCAGAGTATATATTCTTTTTTCTTTTTAAAAGAGTGAGAGAGAGCTTGAATGTCACGACGCGAGTTGAGTTCGAGTTTCCAAAACCCGACCCTTAACTAGCCACCTTTACGTAGTGCGTAGACTAAATCCACTAAAACATTTCACACGCTTTTAGAATACTTGCGGAATTATTATATGAGTAAGATACCATTCATATGCATGTCATTATTAAGTAAGGAAGCCAATCACCATATAATTAATTGAAACTTAAATATCATCAAACCATAGCAAAATAATTCTAAGTAATTACAATCCAAAATATCAGTTCTCCCATTACATCCTTCAAAATCAACATAAGTAATATAATCATAAATTTGTCCAAGCTCCTATGATTGACTCCCTTCATATCCCATGTCCTTGTCATTCAATGTTCCATCATCTATAGGGAAGAAGTATGGCATCAGTCAACATACCTAGTGGGAATTCCAAGTAGGGTTATGGTACACATAGGATCAATATACAATCAAGATAAAAACATCTCAGCATATTTGGAATATCTCATAAACAGTAAATACAATGCATGATATCCCAAACATAATCATGCTTACTTATGCATCATGCCATGGGTGTCAATGCCAAATGATCACTAACCCAATTCCATATCCAACCACGTCATATATAGATAGTTTCCTTGACAAATTACCATATCAAGGTGTTCCCTTATCCAATTACGTCCGCAGTGTTTTGTGACGGCACACCAGGTCACTGCTATACCTCCCCACATATGTTAATCGAAATTACCGATGGAGTGTGGACTTCTTCCCTCTGCACAGGGTTTCGGGACTATACACCCAGGAGCTCTTTAGCCTAGACTACGCCATACTCATTCCTAGCAATCTCGGACAAGGCCACTGTATCAATAGTTCATATAGCTTCATACAGGCTTGTCTCAAGCCCAAATCATGTCCGGACCGCTCATAACTTGGCTTGCTGGTCCCATGTATTCCCTTTCATGCCATGCATGAGATAATGAATGCAAAAATGCCATTTCATATCAAATTACATAATATTATTGAAATTAAAATTCATAAAACATAACCATTTGTTTAACCAAAGTAAACCATCATATTTAGAAATAAGGCCAGTAACATATATAATCCATAATGTCTCAATAAGGTAGGAATCCTACCAATGTTCGATTTACTGTCCTTGCTGTTTTTGTGATGATAACAATAACGGTCACGTCGAAACGAATCGAAAACCCTTTGTGAATCTCTTTACCTTATAAAATTTAGTCACATATATAAATCAATTTGACTATCCATTTAATTTTCATCATCCTACCAGATAAACAGAACATCTGGAAAATAATCCAAAAATCAAACTTTTCAATTCAGTCGACTGAATCATGCCCAATTACTGTTTTATGCCTTACCCGCAGACTTTCAGTCAACTGAATATAGCATTCAGTTGGCTAAAACCCAACTAAGTACTGTATATATTTGACATGTAACTCTTCAGTCGGATGACTTTGGATCAGTTCATTTGTATCTTCGGCTAGCATACATTCAGTTGACTAAATTAAGGATTCAGTCGGCTGAATTATCAACCAAATCACTTTACTTATTTGGTACGTCTATGTTTAGTCGACTGAAACACCAATTGATCCCGTATATTTTAATCCAGTCCATGTTCAGTCGACTGACTTTTCGTCAGTCTTCTCTGTTTGCATGTATGGCTCAGCTCTTCTTCATGAAATCATTCCTTATTATTTTCAAACATAGATATTATCATTTCTATAACTCTTAGTGAGTTTATTCTACCCTCTTACGAAGGTTAGGGTCTTTTCCATAATACATTCAACCTTTGTACCATTATAACATGGTCTTGGATTGAAACCTTTGGTTGTTTGTTTCAACACATATCCATTATTTGAATGGATTACCAATTCCATGGCTCTAACACAATCTGGTCATCCATTCCAACCAATTGTGGAACTCATAGGTTCGGCCACACCATGGCCAAACATATGACTTCCCTTAGTCTTAATCAATATTGTTAAACTTTACACATACCTTCTTTCCCGTCTCCTTCTTTTCCTTTGGTGTGTCCTTTCCTTCCTTAATCCTTCTTCTTCCTTCCTTGCTCTTCGATTTCTTTTCCAAGTTTAGAGATAGAAACGAGGAAGGGAAAGAGGAGGAGAGGAAAAATCCTTTGTTTCAACGTGTGGAAGTTGGCCAAGGGGTGTGAGCAGCCCCTTGGTTTGTGTCTCTTTGTATGACAGCCCAAACCTTTTCACTTCCCTCATTAAGGTTGTGTCTAACCAAGGTGTCTCTTGGCTTAACCAAGGAGACTCTTGGCTTAAGCCTAGAAACCCTTTGACTTCCATCGAGTCACCTTGAGATGGAGACTCTCCATCTTCTCAACTCAACTCAACTCAAACACTTAATTCATTTGAACTCATTAGTAGTTGACCAAGTCAACCATGACATGACCGACCATGCATGTAGTGACTTGGCCACCACATGGCACGTGGGACCCATCTCAGCCATATCATTTGATGATGTGGCACCTTGTCTAGTTGGCTTCCATGTGATGACTTGTTATGCCACATGGCAATGCCACATCACCCACATGCCACATCACTTGATGAGGTGGATTTAATGTATTAGGTCTTAATTGGGTAGGTGACCCAATTACTTTGACCTTACCCAGTTATCTTAAAATTAAGTTCACTATGACCCATTGGGTCCCAATTGGATAATTGACCCAATTAATTAGACTTACTCAATTTATTTAAAATCAAGCTTACCCATGATTCATTGGGTCTGAATTGGGTAATTGAGCAAATTCCTTACCCGTCTAAGGTCCATTTCAACTATTTAATCTTAAATTCAATTATTTTGCAATTTAAATGGACCAGTCCAATATATTTATAAGTAATGAAATCCAGGGAGTTTACAATATTACCCTCTTTTAAAATTTTCGTCCCGAAAATCTATCAAAGTAGGGTTTCAAACAAATTACAAAAATAGCTCAAGATGAGCTGCTCTCATTTCTGACTCCAGTTCTCAAGTGGCTTCCTCATTACCATGTTGATCTCATACCACTTTGATGAACGAAATTGCTCGGTTCCGTACACCCTTTGTTCTGTCGCAATAACTCTGACAGGCCTTTCGACGTAAGATACGTCGCTTGCACCTTTACGTGTTGCACATTTAGCACATGCGAGGGTCAGGATTGTACTTCCTCAACAAATGAACATGGAACACATCGTGTAGTGATGAAAATTGTGGAGGGAGTATCAGACGATAGGCCACTTCCCCCACCCTCTCATGGATTGGAAAGGATCCAACAAATCTGGGTGACAGCTTCCCTTTCTTTCCAAACCTCATGTGTCCCTTTCGTGCCGAGACCTTCAAGAAAAGTAAGTCTCCTACTTCAAACTCAAGAAATCTTCTCCTTTTGTAAGCGTAGCTCTTCTTACGACTCTGCGCTGTGAGTAGATGTTGTCGTATCAGCTTAATCTGTTCCGTCTTCTCTGCAACTAGCTCAGGTCCAATAAGTACAGGCTCTTCGGCCTCTGTCCAACACACTGGTGATCTACAGGGTCTACTGTACAATGCCTCAAATGGAGCCATCTTGAGGCTTGCATGGTAACTATTGTTGTATGAAAACTCAACCAATGGTAAATGATCTTCCCAACCACCTTTGAAGTCTAGCATGCAAGCTCTCAGCATATCCTCCAATGTTTGTATTGTTCTTTTCCGACTGGCAGCCAGTCCATGGATGAAAAGTTGTGCTGATTAATAAACTGGTTCCCATAGCCGAACGCATACTTCGCCACACTCTGCCAGTGAATTGACCATCTCTATCGGACACAATAGTCCTTGGCATACCATGTAGCCTGATGATGTTCTTGATATACTGCCGTCCCAAAGTTTCAGACAAGTCTGTCACCTTGATTGGGAGAAAATGTGCAAACTTGCTTAGACGGTCCATCACAACCCATATTGCATTGTTACCCTTTGAGGATCTAGGCAGCCCTGTCACAAAGTCCATGGAAATATGTTTCCATTTCCATTTAGGCACAGGTAAAGGTTTGAGCAGTCCTTGCGACCTTCTGATGTTCAGTCTTGACTTGCTTGTCAAGTAAGGCAGTCAGAGACAAGTCAGCCACGTCTCTTTTGAGTCCATGCCACCAATAATGTCTACTTTAAATCATTGTACATTTTGGTGCTACTCGAATGAACAGAGAGTTTTGTCTGATGAGCTTCGATCAATAGCTCTCTTATGCAGCTTTAAGGCACATATGTCCTGCCTCGAAATGAGAGACCTTGTCTAGGTCTTAATTCCCATTTAGGTATGACCTCACCAGTAGACATCTTGGCCCATATTTCTTCCACTTCCGGATCTGTCCACTGTTCTTACTCAATCTTGGAAACCATGCTGGACCGTACCATCAGATTATACATGCTCCCACGATCTTTGATGTACAAATTGAATTCTCAGATGGTCGTTAGCATTTCCCAGTCCTTCATGATCAAACTGGCCACCTTTGTATGTGACATGCGACTGAGGGCATCTGCCACTTTGTTCGCCTTGCCAAGATGATAATCGTAGTGTAAACTCATAATCTTGTAGATATTCCATCCATCTGTCCTGCCTCAAGTTGAGTTCCTTTTCATCAAACAGATACTTTAAGCTCTTGTGGTCTGAAAATACTTCAAATTTCACCATATAAATAGTGTCTCCAGCTTTGAGGGCGAAGACCGGTGCAGTTAATTCCAGATCGTGGGTGGGATAGTTGTGTTTATGAATTTTTAGTTGCCTTGAACTGTATGTGTAACGCCCTGCCCTTTTTCACTCGCCAAAAATCAGAGTCTATTTTTTTTTTTGAAATACAGAGTGACAAAGAGCGGGACGTCACGACGTTAGCTAAGTCCGAGCTTCCAAAGCCCGGCCCTTAACTGGCCAACCCTACGTGTGTGTGGAACTAAGTCCACGAGAACGGTTCACACGTAGTAAGTTAAGTTTGAGGAATGTAAACTTAATGCGGAAATTATAATAGAGTCTATCCTACCAATTATTAAATAGCAAGGAAAGTACATCACTTAATTAATAAATACCTTAACTTAGAATGTCCAAAAGTAAAGTCCAAACCATAGCAAGTAGTCTAGATTATTACAGTCCAACAAGCTAAGCTACTCAAATTACATTTCCATAAATGAACTTAAATAAATGAAACTAGCTCCTCCAAGCTCTTACGCTTGGCTCCGATCACGATCATCGCCTTATCCATTTCCTATGTCATCATCTAAGGTGGAAGTAGGGCGTTAGACAACGCGCCCAGTAGGTACTCCGAGTAGGGTCAACACATGGATTAGTATAAACAAAACACATAGATATAAGTATATCAAAACCATGCAAGTAAATGCCATGCCATGGGTGTCATATGCCATGAGTCTCCCACCCATCATCCATATCATCAGTACATAATGTCCCTCTAGATGGAAAGGCACATCAAGGTACCCCACAAATGCCTTACGGATGCCCCGACGGAGTGTGGATCTCCGGTTACAAATCAATCATACATAATGTCCCTCTTGATGGAAAACCCTCATCAAGGTATCACAATCTCATAGCATCCCTCTTGATGAATAAAGGACCTCAAGGTACCCCCACAAATGCCTTACGGACGCCCCGACGGAGTGTGGATCTCCGGTTTCATTTTAAACATACATCCCTTGGAATCAGTGTGGATTCCACCCCACGATTACTTTATCAGAATCCGAATCGAGCGTGGACTCCTTTCAATTGATCCCTCCCATGCCATGCATGAGATGCAAGTGTAAACATGCCATGTAATAATACAAACCATAGCGTTAAAATCTTATCATTAAGACATACAATTTGATACCAAAAGAATTCAAGTAAAACATTCACATATACACATAATCCATGGCTTTCAATGAGGTAGGAATCCTACCAATGTCTAAATACCGGGTCCTTGGTTTTCCGTCCAAAGATCGATCATCGATCGTGCACCGCTTGCGAGATCCCGTTACCTTATTACATATCAACAAGTCAAACCAATGTTCCAACCATGTTTAAGTCCCTAATACATGCCTTAGTGGGGTTCGGCATACCACATGGCCGAACCTCACCCACTTGGTTTTGGGTCCCTTTTTAATCCTTTGATCTTTTAATTAAATCCAAGATCATGATATCTTTGATTCATTAATCCAAACACATACAAGTTAAACATTTAAAAGACCCTAAGTCCACAATCATTCCCCATGGGGTTCAGCCATACACCATGGCCGAACCCATGGTCTTTTCATTTCCACCATTATTTACCTTTTTGCCATTATTCTTTCCATGGCTAAACACTCCTTTCATTTATACATATCTAGGTCCATAACTGACCATAAACATAGATCCATAAATAACTCATTGATCATGACATAAAACCCTAGCAAATCCCTAACAAGGCCTCCATTCCTTAGCTTGATAATCCATTCATTTAAACATTTGATTTCTTCAACATGCATGGACCTACATGTCCATAAAATGGATCATGGGGTTCGGCCATGGTACACCATGGCCGAACCCATGATGTCTTATTCTTCATCCCCTCTTAAATCATTTGCAACATTAGGTTCATGAACAAGGTCCTTCCCTGGGGTGGTTTAATCATACACTTGGGTCATTTTTTTTCAACCCAAAGTCCATCAACATGTCTTCCATCATTTCCATGGCTCAAACCCAACTAAGTCCATCAATATCTTTCCATGTGGTTCGGCCATACAACATGGTCGAACCCATGGTCCATGGTTCTTCCTCATTTCCTCATTTCAAGTTCATCATTTACACATTAAGCCTCATTAAAAATCAATAACACCTTTGCATGTTTTTCATCCTTAAGAACCTTTTAAACTCACCAATATCCTTTCATGGGGTTCGGCCATACAACATGGCCGAACCCTATGGTTCATCATTTTCTTTAAAAACAACATATGTCCATGATTTGTTACCTTGATGGGGTTCGGCCATACATCATGGCCGAACCTCATCCAACCCCTTTTTTGTCTTTGATGGTTCTCATACAAAAACCCTAGGGTTTGGCCATGCAAAGGCCAAACCATGCACCTTGATCATTTTCCTTATCTTAGGGTTCGGCCATGCAAGGGCCGAACCATGATCCTTGACCTTTTTCCATGCTTAAGCCATGCATGCATACATAGACCATATTTACATAGTGTCCTTAGTATTCCCTTAATCATATGGGTGACCTTAATCACCCTTCCTTTGTTCAATCCATCCCATTCCTTGGATGGATCTTTAAGTCCATGGCCCATAATATTTTGGCCACTCTCTAATCCAAGAAAATGGGATTCCATGGTTCCCTTTACCTCCATTTAATTTATAAATCACATAAAGGCGTACTTACCGCTTCCGCGACTCCTCCGATTTCTTTTGCTCCTTCTTGTTCCTCCACTCTTCCCCTTAGTCTTTCTTCTTTCTTCCTGCTTGATCTTCGGCAAGAGTGTGAAGAGGGTCTAAGCCAAAAATCCCAATGAGTGGTTCAGCCTTGGAGTGTAGGTTTGAGAGAGGGAGAGGAGGAGAGAATGGAAAACTTCTCTTTCTTGTCTTGAGAGGGGGATCGGCCTTGAGTGGGAGGGAGAGGACCTTGAGGTCCCAAATTTCTCTAAGTGATTTTTTCTTTCTCTTAGGGTGAGGGTCAGCTAGGAGAGGGAGGGAGAGAGGTAGAGAGTGAGATGAGAGATGAGATGGAAAACCCTAGCTTTTCCCCATCTTGTTTTGGGTTGCCTTGGGTTAGACTTCACCCTCATCAATGTGGAGTCTTCCCCATGGGCTCTTTGACCAAACAAAAGGGTGCATGCCCTCCACATGGCACACACCACTCCATGCCAATGGTTTTGGCATGGGCTCCTTTGGTGGTTTGGGTGGTTTCCATGATATGAAACCACCACCTCTCTTTGGACCAATTCATGGTCTTGCATGTCCCCATTTCATGCATCTTGTCTAGCCATGGAGGGAGCATGCCCTCCACATGGAACATACCACCCCCTTGTGCCCAACGGTTTTGGTTATTTTCTATGGGTGGTTTGGTGGTTTGGATGAGGTGGAACTACCGCCTCACTTTTGGCAATGTATGCCCTCCACCTAAGCTTTTGGTCTAGCGAAGGGGGGGAGCATGCCCTCCACATGGCACACCCACCCCATCCCAACGGTTTTGGTTGCTTGGTTTCATCTTGGTGGTTTGGTGGTTTCCATGAGATGAAACCACCCACTTGACTCACTCCATTTTCTAGGCAACTAATCCCCATTTGACTCACCTTTAATGTAACTCAACTCCTAACTCAATCATGGATTTTATTTCCATCTAACTTAGGTGTTTTAATTAATTAATCTAATTCCACTTACCACATTTAATCCTCCTTAATTTATCTTTGACCCACCCATGGTTGACCAAGTCAATCATGGTGGTCGGCCCCACCTTGTCTTGGTCCACACGCCACCTCACTTGATGAGGTGGAGTTGGGTCCCACTTGGTCATGCCATTTGGCCATGCCACTTGGATAATTCCACTCCTACATTTGCCAATGAGATAGACCCTATGTCTTTGATCTTAATTGTGCCCATGACCCAATTAAATCTACTACTTACCCATTTACCCTATTGTTGAAACCATCTTGACCCATTGGGTCCCAATTGGGCATTTTACCCAATTGACCATCATTGACCCAATTAATTGGACACAATCCAATCCATGGTCCATTGGACCATACTTGGGCCATTGCCCCAACTTTGATCCATCCAACATCTGTTTCATAAAAAATTCTCAATTTCCACAATTAAATAGATAATAGCCAATATATTTCTTGATTTAAAAATCCGGGCCATTACAATATGCCACTCATGATGACTTTGAGTAAGAGAGCACCCAAGTCCTTCTCCTGAAGTATCACAGTATACTTCATATCCCTTGCCTCTTTCCGGTAAAATCAGAATAGGAGCGATGGTAAGCTTTGGTTTCAGATCCTCAAATCTTCGGTTGCAGACCTCAGACCATTCAAATTTGACTCCATTTTGAGTTAGTCGGGTGAGTGTAGCCGCAATCTTGGAGAAATCCATAATAAACATTCGGTAGTAACCAGTCAGTCCCAGAAAGCTGCGTATTTCGGTCACATTCTTCGGAGCTTTCCTGTTTCTAACTGCTGCCACTTTAGCCGGGTCTACGGCTATTTCTTCTTCTAATATGACATGTCCAAAGAAGTGGACTTCAGATAGCTAGAACTCGCACTTGTTTGCTTTGGCATATAATTGATTCTTCTTCAGAGTGTCCAGGACTATCCTCAGATGCTCAGCATGCTCCTCCCGACTGGCAGAATTAATCAGGATATCGTCAATGAAAACAATCACGAACTTATCCAGATAAGGTCAGAATATTCTATTCATCAGATCCATGAACACGGCTGGTGCATTAGTGAGTCCAAATCGCATGACTACATATTCATACAGTCCATACCAAGTTCTGTAAGCCGTATTCTCTATGTCCTCATCCCTGGCATGGATTTGATGGTAGCCTGACATCAGATCAATCTTGGAGAAATGGCTAGAGCCTCTGAGTTGGTCGAACAAATCATCAATTCTGGGTAGAGGGTATTTGTTCCTGACCGTCAGCTTATTCAGTTTCTTGTAGTCCACACACATCCGAAGAGTACCATCTTTCTTCTTTACAAATAATATCGGTGCTATCGAGGATGAAGTGATGTGCCAAATGCATCCTAGTCTAAGCAATTCATCAATTTGTTTCTTCAGCTTAGACATCTCTGCTGGGGCCATCCGGTAATGCGACAGTGATACAAGAGTAGTACCAAGATGCAATTTAATCTCGAAGTCAATCTCCCTTTTTGGAGGCAAACCAGGGAGTTTTATCGGGAATACCTCTGCGTAGTCTTTCACTAACACAGGTAGCTCTGCCATCGGTGCCTTGTCTAGTCTGATGCTATTTAATACAAGATGGTTCATTTCTTCATGTAGTCTCCTGGTTATAGGAATGCACTGTCTGTCCGCATGTACCACATATCGTTTTCCCTCGGGTGACCAGAATATTACCTGACGAAGATGACAGTCAATACTGGCCTGGAAGGTAGCGAACCAATCCATGCCAAATATGATGTCGTGTTCTGTCATTTCGAGTACCAGATAGTTGAATTTAAATCTGAACCCACCAAGTTCAGTGTCTACGGAAGTGCAGATCAGACCCAGTGATGTGTCTCCAATAGGGGATACAATAGTGAGTGCAGTAGACAGTTGTTGTATTAGAGTACCAGTAGCAGATATAAAGGAGTGGGATGCTCCTGAATAAAATATTGCAAAGGCATATAAACTACCAACTAGTGCCATACCTTGAATCACAAAATGGTCCACTGTCTCTGGAGGAGGTACCAAGTATATAGCCGTCTAGATCCTATCGGAATAAGTGCCCGTCCTGTCAGGTTATGCACTCAGGATACTTGTGACTGATCTGGTAGAGCTGGAGAATGGAAAGAACCCGTTGAGTGAGAATGTCTATTGTTCTGTGGACACTACCTCTTGAAATGGCCCTGCTTGCCACACTGGAAACAGGTACAAACACCTCGAGGAACCTGAGAGACTGGCCCTGATGTAGAGGGCTGATTGGGACGAAAACCTCCATTGGACCCAGTAGAAGGTGAGGTCTCCCAAAGTTGGGTCTGAATCTCTTGTGAGGGCGGAAAGTATTTCCCCCACTTTGACCTCGTCGGTTATCCACAAATCTGGCCGTCTCCATCAGCTCTTGTTCAGCTATGCTAGCTCGACTAACCACTTCTGTCAAAGTAGCTGATTTGAAATTTGTGACTTTGGTTCTTATGTTAAGTCGCAGGCCTCGTTCAAACTTCCTAGCCTTCTTGTATTCTGTGTCCACCATGTACAAAGCATAACATGATAGACGAAGGAATTCTTGATAATAGTCTGCAACAGTCATGGTGCCCTGGACCAAAGATATGAACGCTTGGGTCTAGCGCTCATTCTCTTCCTCTAGAAAATAATGATCCAGAAACATTCCAGAGAACTGGTCCTAAGTCATTTCGATTCTGTCCTCCACTAGAATCTGTGCCTGTTGACGTTCTATCACTCTCCACCATTTACCGGCATCGACTATCAATTGTGATGTAGCCAGCAATATTCTATCCTCATCACTAGTGATCTTGAGTAGCTTCAAAATCTTTGTAATATTTTCGATCCAGTTCTCCGCTCCTGCAGGTCCCTCTTTCCATTTGAAATAAGTGGGACGCTGTTGTTGGAAATATCTGACCATGTTTCGGTCCTACGATTCATTTGAGGTTGCGCCACCATTGCCATTCTGGTGTTGTTGTAGAACGAAGGTGACCACTGCATGTACCAGGCTCTGTAGCTCAGGAGGTACCTCAGGAATGTTCGCACTGCCTTATCTTTCTCTGTTTTTTTCTTCTTCCTGATGCTACTTCTGTCTGGTGTTTCTCCTTCTTGGAGGCATTTTCCTAAGTCATCGAAACATTAATTGACTTCGTTTTCTCATAAAATTTTATGTTCACATACTTGGGGAAAAATTGCCTACTCATCATCCTGTATTTCTTGTTTTGGGGGACATCTTCCTATATATCATATAGTGCTTCTCATTTTGGGGGAAATCATGATGCTTCTTGTTCGGGGGAGATACGACATATTTCGCTATGCTTGATAAATCTACAATTAATAATGATTGTCCTTCCCTTGCTGTTATTTTCCTCACCAAATGTTGTTCTTAGATTGAATGCTTACAGTCTGATTCTCAACAAAGTAAATTAATCCGGCCCCCGTGCAGCAGACTACGAAGAGTCGATCAGTTGAGATTCTTAACTTGTCAGTGAGACATGATACCGTATTAATTTTACTTTATAAGATTCAACACTTCCAGTTTCACTTTGATATCAACTGTAACGCTCCGCCCTTTTTCACTTGCCACAAATCAGAGTATATATTGTTTCTTTTTAAAAGAGTGAGAGAGAGCGGGAATGTCACGACGTGAGTTGAGTTCGAGTTTCTAAAACCCGACCCTTAACTGGCCACCTTTTCGTGTGCGTAGACTGAATCCACTAAAACATTTCACACGCTTTAAGAATACTTGCGGAATTATTATATGAGTAAGATACCATTCATATGCATGTCATTATTAAGCAAGGAAGCCAATCACCATATAATTAATTGAAACTTAAATATCATCAAGCCATAGCAAAATAATTCTAAGTTATTACAATCCAAAATATCAGTTCTCCCAATACATCCTTCAAAATCAACATAAGTAATATAATCATAAATTTGTCCAAGCTCCTATGCTTGACTCCCTTCATGTCCCATGTCCTTGTCACTCCCTGTTCCATCATCTATGGGGTAGAAGTAGGGCATCAATCAACATGCCCAGTGGGAATTCTAAGTAGGGTTATGGTACACATAGGATCAATATACAATAAAGATAGAAACATCTCATCATATTTGTAAAAATATCTCATAAACAGTAAATACAATGCATGATATCCAAAACATAATCGTGCTTACTTATGTATGATGCCATGGGCGTTAATGCCAAATGATCACTAACCCAATTCCATATCCAACCACATCATATATAGATAGTTTCCTTGACAAATTACCATATCAAGGTGTTCCCTTATCCAATTACGTCCGCAGTGTTTTGTGACGGCACCACTAGGTCACTGTTATACCTCCCCACATATGTTAATCGGAATTACCGATGGAGTGTGGACTCCTCCCTTTGCGCAGGGTTTCAGGACTATATACCCAAGAGCTCTTTGGCCTAGACTACGTCGTACCCATTCCTTGCAATCCCGGACAAGGCCAACATATCAATAGTTCACATAGCTTCATACAAGCTAGTCTCAACCCCAAATCATGTCCGGACAGCTCATAGCTTGGCTTGCTGGTCCCATGTATTCCCTCCCATGCCATGCATGAGATAATGAATGCAAAAATGCCATTTCATATCAAATTACATAATATTATTGAAATTCAATTCATAAAACATAACCATTTGTTTAACCAAAGTAAATCATCATATTTGGAAATAAGGCCAGTGACATATATAATCCATAATGTCTCAATAAGGTAGGAATCCTACCAATGTTCAATTTACTGTCCTTGCTGTTTTTGTGATGATAACAATAACGGTCACGTCAAAACGAATCGCAAACCCTTTGTGAATCTCTTTACCTTATTAAATTTAATCACATATATAAATCAATGTGACTATCGATTTAATTTTCATCATCCCTTACATCTTACCAGATAAACAGAACATCTGGAAAATAATCTAAAACTCAAACTTTTCAATTCAGTCGATTGAATCAGGGATTCAGTAAGCTGAACCATGACAAATTACTATTTTCTGCCCTACCCGCAGACTTTCGGTCGACTGAATATAGCATTCAATCGGCTGAAACCCAACTAAGTATTGTATATATTTGACCCGTAACTCTTCAGTCGGCTGACTTTGGATCAGATCATTTGTGTCTTCGGCTAGTATACATTCAGTCGACTGAATTAAGAATTCAGGCGGCTGAATTATCAACCAACTCTTTATGTGTTCGATAAGCATCCTTGAGCCGACTAAGTCATAGATTCAGTCAGCTGAAACACACCAGATCACTTTACTTGTTTGGTTCGTCTATGTTCAATCGACTGAATCCTAGATTCAGTCGACTAAAACACCAATAGATCCCATATATTTTAATCCAATCCATGTTCAATCGATTAAATCAAACGATTCAGTCGGCTGAAACTCCCAGATAACCCTTATGTGTTCTACCAGCACCATTTCAATCGACTGAATCCAGAGATTCAGTCGACTGACTTTTCGCCAGTCTTCTTTGTTTGCATGTATGGCTCGGCCCTTCTTCATGAAATCCATTCCTTATTATTTTTAAACATAGATATTATCATTTCTATAACTCTTAGTGAGTTTACTCTACGTTCTAGCCAAGGCTAAGGTCTTTTCCATAATACATTCAATCTTTGTACCATTATAACATGGTCTTGGATTCAAACCTTTGGTTGTTTGTTTCAACACATATCCATTCTTTGAATGGATTACCAATTCCATGTCTCTAACACAATCTGGCCATCCATTCCAACCAATTGTGGAACCCATAGGTTCGGCCACACCATGGCCAAACCTATGGTTTCACTTAGTCTTAATCCCATATTGTTAAACTTTACACATGCCTTCTTTCCCGTCTCCTTCTTTTCTTTTGGTCTGTCCTTCCCTTCCTTAATCCTTCTTCTTCCTTCCTTGCTCTTCGATTTCTTTTCCAAGTATAGAGATAGAAACGAGAGAGAGAAAGAGGAGGAGAGAAAAAATCCTTTGTTTCAATGTGTGGGAGTCGGCCAAGGGGTGTGAGTAGCCCCTTGGTTTATGTCTCTTTGTATGAAGCCCAAATCCTTTCACTTCCCCTCATTAAGGTTGTATCTAACCAAGGTGTCTCTTGGCTTAACCAAAGAGACTCTGTAACACCCCAATTTCTCAATGAAATGGATAATTACGAAAATGCCCCTGGATTTGGTGAATTTAATAATTATGAGGTTAAATGAGAAAATAGTGGGGCCCATTGCTCAAACTAAGATCCTATGAACATATTATAAGGGTCAAATTATAATGGATGGGTAATGTACATCAAATTGGGTCAAAATAGTTAATTGGGTCAAAGAATTCTCAATGATTGGAATAATTACGAAAATGCCCATGGATTGGTTAATTCAATTAAATATGATTGTAAATAAGGAAATGGTGGGGCCCATTGCTCAAATTAAGGTCATATGAGCACAATATAAATGTCAAGTTTGATTGGATGGGTAATGAACATCAATTGGGTCGAAAATGGCTAAATGGGTCAAAGGGCCCAATTGGACCCAACGGGTCTTAATGGATTATTTGACCATTGTGTGAACTTAAATTAAATGGGGTTAAGCTTATTTGATTTGAAATCAAGTGGAGAAAAAATGGGTAGGCCTGATGCCCGTGTGAAAACCAACTACAAATGACCAAAATACCCATAATTGGGCCATGGAGTCAAAAACGGGTCAAGGAGCTAAAGAGGGGCCCAACGGGTCGGGTTGACTTAGTTGACCACAGCCGACCGTGTGGGACCACAAATGAGTTCAATGGTGAGTTCAATCAGGTTAAATGGAACTGATTTTATTTAATTTAAATTAAAAATGAGTTGACTCAAATTCATTAAATGATTGTCAATTAATGAGGTGAGTTGGACATGTGAGTTGGGTGAGTCAAAATGGAAGTCAATGGGACTATAAATCAGTGAGTTCAGAGGAAATAGGAGTAGTTTGGCTCAGTCATAACCACTAAAACAAGTCCCACACGTTGGGGACTTGTTGGGGTGATTTCCATGTTAAATTTTAAATGAAATACATGGAAATGGGACGTGTTGCTTGGGGAGTTGAAAGGCTGCATAGGCAGGTACCAAGGGGTGCCTTGGATAGCACCCAAGACCCATCGTTTTTGATAAGAATTGATGAGGGAATGGAGGGGTCTTGGGGGCTGAAGTACTAAAGGAAACAATCACCAAGGTTGGCCATTTCCCACATTAGAAATCCAAGATTTTCCATCTCTCTCTCCCTCTCTCCAATTCGTTTTTCCTAGATGGAACATCAAAGGTGTTTATACCAGTAGATCAAGGACAAAACAGTAAAATAAAGGAAGAAATAAAAGGGAGAAACCAAGGACCAAAGGCAAGAAGAAAGATTGGAAGTTTGGTAAGTATTTATATGTTATTTTGGTTTAATAACATGGAACAAATGGGGTGTGTATTGGGCCATGGTTATGGCCGATTACACCAAGGTTTTAACCTTGATAATAGAGGTTTAAAAATGGTAAAAATAACCATTGGGTTCGGCCACCATGGAGGGCCGAACCCCATGTAAAAGATTGGTTGGTTTTCATGTTTTGAAACATGGAAACCATGGAGTTTTATGGACTGTTTTTAGATGATTTAAAGTGTATGTTTTAAAAAGGTTAAAACATAAATAAGGAAGTTTGATTTAGACCTAGATGAATGATTAAGAAATTCAAAACCAAAGGTCATAGGGTTCGGCCACCATGGAGGGCCGAACCCCATGCAAATGATGGTTTGGTTTTGAGGTGCTTGAAACATATAAACCATGAAGTTGGTGGACTGTTTTTGAGGTTTCTTTGTGATACAAATGCATGCTTTAAAGAGGGTTAAAAACATGGATCTGAATGACATAAGGACTGAAGGTATCATGGGTCTATAACAGTGGTTTAAAACCGATGAAATGGACCATTTGGATCGGCCATCTTGGATGGCCGAATCCCATGAAGTATGAGGGTCATTTGGACAAAGTGATGAATTTATTGGATGGTTTTGAGAGGCAAAAATGCAGCAATGATGTAGTGATTTTTATATGAATAAGTGACACTTAAAACATGCTTAAGAGGACCAAAACATGGACATAGGGTTCGGCCACCTTGGATGGCCGAACCCCATGTAAGTAATTGATGATTTTGATGAGTTTAAAACCATATAAAATATGGTGTTTGATGTGATTTGGTGAAGTTTAATTTGTTGTTATTGGTTGGCCAATGTAGGGCTGAACCATGTCAATATTAGGGTTAAGTTACTGATTCAAATTATGGGTAATTGATGGATCAATCAGATCAAGAGAACCATTGGGTTCGGCCATGTGCATGGCCGAACCCCATGGGCTGTTTTTGGGATGAATGGACCAAGTTTATGGGTTTTCTTATGTCTTTTAAATAGAGATAAGCTTGCTGATTTTGGTTAGCCAATAGAGGGCTGAATCATGTAGCAATCATAACCAAAAATTATGCATGAATATTGGAGTTATGGAACCAAGGGAACCATTGGGTTCGACTATATGTATGGCCGAACCCCATGGACCATTTTATTTGATTTAAAAGTTTCTAAGTTATGAAATTTAGTGAACTTAGTGTAAACAAATAACAAATCATGGTTGATGAAGGAAATTGGGACTAAAAACCCATAGGATGTGGTTCGGCCATGTAGTATGGCCGAACCCCATCAATGAGCATTTGATAGAATTGGGTTAAGTAATAAATGGGATTAAAGGTGATGAATGAAGAACCCAAATTAAAAAGGTGAGGTTCGGCCAAGTTGTATGGCCGAACCCCACTAAGTTGGTTTAGATATGGTTAAACTAAAAGGTTAGCCTAAATGGCATAAAAGTAATTATTGATGGAATGATCAGTGATGGAAATGATCATAGGGTTGGATGTGCGGACACGAACCCCACATAGTATATTTTGGGAAATTGACTAAGTTGGAACTACATGATAAATGTTTGGTTTGCTGCTATTTAAATAGGTTATTCAGACTTGCGAATACGGTGTACGAGTCGTGAACGGCTGACGCTAAAGAAAGATCAAGTACTGAAGTGAATCTTTAGTAGGTTTCCTACCTACTTGTAACCAAATTACACCTGTTTTCATGAAGGGTTTTATGAGTTATTGACATGCTATCACTTACCATATTTTGAATGATGAATTATGCATTTACAAATGGTATACAAAGCATTGACATCTCATGCATGGACAAGGGATGATGACTGAGCTTCTACAGTGTTGCAATTATGAGTTACGTCCTCCTTAGGCGATGAGAGTCCCGCCAGGAGGAGTAACATGATGATCATAGTCACAATGGTCTCCTTAAGCGATGAGAGTCCCGCCAGGAGGACTAATATGTGATATGAGTCAACTCAATGATGAAGAGATGGAAGTGTATTGTGATATACCTTGACGGTGCGAGGCACGTCAAGTGATGGCTATGAATGTACATGATGGGAGAGACTCATTGCATGTGCATACTTCATAGCATTGTTTTACCTGTTTTTGATGATCATGTAATATGATATATATGCATGTTTTATATGCTAACATGTGGTAGCCCTGATTCGGGAACCTACTGGGCGTGTTGATCTAACACCCTAATTCTATCCTCAGAGGAGAATGCGGGTACAAGGAAAGGGAAAGAGAAGGTCGATGACCGGGAGGGGAGCCAAGCCTAAGTGCTTGAATCATGAACAGGATTACTTATCTATTTTCATTTGAATTATATTTTAATGGACATGTAATAAGTTAATATTTGCTATGGTTTGATTAGACTATTAACTATGGATGGCTGTTTATCTTAATTATCATTTGGGACTGTTACTGGCTATCTTTTCATATTATTTCTGCAGTTAATCTAGTTTATTCCGCATGATGTTGTTAGTTCCATGTGTGATTCATTATCATGGTCTAGTCCATGTACACATGGGTGGCCAGTTAAGGTTCAGACTTAGGTAGTCTGAACTTAGCTCGCGTCGTGACACTGCCCACTCTCTTTCGATGTTTTATTACTATTTATTTTAAAAAAAAAGTAGACTCTGATTTCTCGGAGAGGGCGGGGCGTTACAGACTCTTGGCTTAAGCCAAGAAACCCTTTGACTTCCATCGAGTCACCTTGAGATGGAGACTCTCCATCTTCTCAACTCAAGCCACTCAACTCAAACACTTAATTCATTTGAACTCATTAGTGGTTGACCAAGACAACCATGACATGACCGACCATGCATGTGGTGACTTGGCCACCACATGGCACGTGGGTCCCATCTTAGCCATAGCATTTGACGATGTGGCACCTTGTCTAGTTGGCTTCCATGTGATGACTTGTTATGCCACATGGCAATGCCACATCACCGACATGCCACATCACTTGATGAGGTGGATTTAATGTATTGGGTCTTAATTGGATAGCTGACCCAATTACTTTGACCTTACCTAATTATCTTAAAATTACGTTCACTATGACCCATTGGGTCTCAATTGGATAATTGACTCATTTAATTAGACTTACCCAATTTATTTAAAATCAAGCTTACCCATGTTCATTGGGTAATTGACCCAAATCCTTACCCATCTAAGGTCCATTTCAACTATTTAATCTGAAATTCAATTATTTTGCAATTTAAATGGACCAATCCAATATATTTATAAGTAATGAAAACCCGGGGTGTTACAGTGCATGCAAACACAAATGATCTGACTAAAGTCAGTCGACTGAAAGTGCACTAGCCGAGCGCACAAAGGATCTGACCCAAAGTCAGTCGATTGAATCTTATGTTTCAGTCGATTGAAAGTATACTGGCCAAACAAATATGGGATCTGGTTGTGTTTCAGCCGACTGAATCTTATGATTCAGTTGACTGAAAGTATACTGGCCAAACACAGATGGGGTCTGGTTGTGTTTCAGCCGACTGAATCTTATGATTTGGTAGACTGAAAGTATACTGGCCAAACGCAGCTGGGATCTGGTTGTGTTTCAGCCGACTGAATCTTATAATTCAGTCGACTGAAAGTATACTGGCCAAACACAGATGGGATCTAGTTGTGTTTCAGTCAACTGAAAGTATACTGGCCAAACACATATGGGATCTGGTTGTATTTCAGCCGACTGAATCTTATGATTCAGTCGACTGAAAGTATACGGGCCAAACGCAGATGGGATCTGGTTGTGTTTCAGCCGACTGAATCTTATGATTCAGTCGACTAAATTAGAAGGTTTTTCTCTGGAATTTCCTCTAGAGCCTCTGCATATCTTGTAGGATGGAAGGGAAATTAAAAGGAAGAACAACATGGCCGAACCACATGGATAATTTTATGGACCTATGTATGTTTAAAGGTTAAGTGACTAACTTGGATTATTAGATTGAGAAATGAACATGGATCTTAGATGGAAATAGGGATGATGAAATTAAAATGGAAAATCAAACTAATATATATGTTTAAATTTGATGAGGTAAAGAGGTTCACAAAGAGATTGTGATTTGTCTCACTCGATCGTTAGCGTTATCCTTGCAAGACAAGAAAGGATAGTATATCGGACATTGGTAGGATTCCTACCTCATTGAGAACACTATGGAGTATAATATGACACTTGTTTTAGTCTAAATATGATGAATGCATTGGCTAAATAAATAGTATATGATTATGAGTTGATTTTTCAATGATATTATGTATTTTAAATGAAATGGCATTCTTGCATACATTACCTCACGCATGGCATGGGAGGGGACACATATGACCAACAAGCCAAGTTATGATCGGTCCGGACATAACTTGGGCTTGAGATTAGCTTATATGAAGCTATATGAACCGTTGAGACTTGGCCGCGTCCGGTTGATAGAAAAGTACGGCGTAATTGAGCCAAAGAGCTCTTGGGTAGTTAGTCCTGAAACCCTGCACAAAGGGAGGAGTCCACACTCCATCGGTAATCCCGATATTTTGTGGATGGGTATACAGTGCCTTGGTGGTTGCCGCTTCAAACACTGTGGACATAATTGGCCAAGGAAACCATTGATTGATTTATGATGTGATTGGGTATGGACATTGGGTGGGATTTCATCTGGGATTGACACCCATGACATGACACTTATGTTGGCATGATTATGATATGAACATCATGCATTGTTTTATTACTTACAAAATGTTTTACAAATATACCATTAATGATGTATAAACTTTTGATTTATGATATTCTAATAATATTCCTATCTGTACCCTAACCCTAATTAGAATACCTACAGAGCATGTTGACTAATGCCTTACTTCTACCCTATAAATGATGGACCAGGAAATGCTAAGGAAAAGGACATGGGACTGGAAGGGAGCCAAGCATAGGAGCTTGGGAAGATTTAAGTTTAAATTACTTAGTTTTGATTTTAATGATGTATTCAGAGGACTTACATTTGGGGTTGTAATAATTTAGATTATTTGGGACACCTTAGAAGTTATTTGCTATGGTTTGAAAATCTTTAGTTTTATTTAATTTTGATGGTGATTGGCTTTCCTTGCCTAACGATGTTAAGAAAATGAATAGCATCTTATTCATATAAATTATTCCGTAAGCAATAAGATAAACGTATGTAAATGTTTTAGTGGACTTAGTCCTCTCTCACTTATATATATATATATATATATATATATATACTCTGATTTGTTGGAATTTTATGGTGATTGGCATTCCTTGCCTAATGATGACAAGAGAATGAATAGCATCGTATTTATACAAATTATTCCACGAACAATAAGATAAGTGTATGTAAATGTTTTAGTGGACTTAATCCACATACACGTAATGGTGGTCAGTCAAGGGTCGAGTTATGGAATCTCGGATTTGACTCGTGTCGTAACAGCCCGTTCTCTCTCACTTATAAAAAATATATATACTCTGATTTATGCAAATGAAAAAGGGCGGGCGTTACAAGTACATCCCGAGATCTAGTGTAGAATCCCTAAAGCTCATAGATTTCCACTGATTTCACTGAAAATCAAGGCGAAACAGGTCCAATCAGCCCCTTCTTGGAAAACCGTCATGCATTGGCAGTAAGGTATTTAGTAACTAACTATCTTCTCATTTGACATTTTACCCAAAATTAGGGACCTTAGAACAGTATCACCCTGGCATTCAAATTCCTTCATTTTCCAAGGGCCAAACAACCTAGAAACAGTCCTAATTGATAATCATCTTGCTTTGGGTGCTAATTAAGTTGTTTATTGTTTTCTTAGGGTCTTTCTCCATCAGTCTTCTATTTGCAAATCTCTATTAGTGACTTAGGATTCCATCCTTGGTACCTTCTCTCGTTTTCCTTGACTTTTCTAAAGTATGGATGAAGCTGTTCTCGACACTCAAACCTATAGAAGATGACCTCTATTTATCACCAATCCTTCTGAGAGACTTCTCATTAATGTAGTTCCAGAGACGTCTAAATACATTACAAGAGATGGAATTACTTTTGAACAACATAGTGAGATAGAATGTTTGAAACAATTTGATGTTCCACAAGCTCTTGGGCGTATCAACTGGCTAAACATCTTGAAATGGGGTGGTCTCACCTTTCTCTTGCCAAAGGAATGTATGGTGCAATCTGTAGTGTGAACCTTGATCGTCCGTTATTTACTATAAGATTCACTAATGGATCCCAAGCTCGGATTACACCAAGTCACATCTCCTCCCTTATCGGTGTGCCCCTATGTCCTGGTGGCCTCAAGTATATTGACTACTGTGTCCCTGATAGTGAAAGATTACGGGTAATTGAAAAATTATGTGGAGAATTCGTCGAATGGATTGGGGGCAATGTTCTCCGTGCTTCTGAGCTTCTCCCTAAATTTTGTCTTCTGCACCAAGTGTTCCTCTTCAATGTTTATCCACGAAAGGGTAATAGAGGAGACTTGATTCCTCTTATGATAAATACACTGATTGTCGTATATTCTGAACAAAACTTCTTCCTTCCCTCCATAATCTGTTGGAACATCATTGATCATTGGTCCTGCAAAGGTTATTTTGTTGCTCCTTTCGGATATATCATCTCAGAACTGGCCAGGAAATTAGGCGTCCCAATCCCAGATGAGGAGATTGTGTATCATAACCCTCTCAACAAAACATCTTTACAAAAAATGGGACTCATTGAGCGCCCTCGCCCACAAAGAATTATTCGTCCTCCTCAAGCACCCCCTGTTGTAGACGAACACGTACAAAATGAAGATCAAGCGGGAGGTGAAGAAGCCCATCAAGAGGGAGTACATGGTGAGCAGACACGTGAATACCAAGCTCCTCAACCTCTACTTTATCAACGACTAACTTCTTAGAAAGAGACATTTCAGAGTTACGTAAATCTCATGAGAGGAACATTGTTGAGATTCACGGAACTCAAACACATTCAAAGCTCTCATAGGCATATCTTGAGCATCTTATGCTCTAAGTTGAATGTATTAAGTGGAGATTCTCTCTAGGGTCTTAATCCTCATAGGAAAACCTTTATCTATCCTAGACCTCCTTGCTATCATCTTGGTGGGACTTCATTGGAGCATCTACATCAAGCCAAGAAGAGGATCACATTCAAGAACAAACCCAAGTTACTTCAAGTAACTCAGGGCTAAGTTCTTGGTATATTTCAAAGCGCAACTTCTTTCTATTACTTGTGAAATATTATAAAGGGTTGGTGTTACCCTATTGGCTTTCAAGAGAAGTGTTCTCTTGGTGATTAGGTCGATCTACACACATGAAGTAGATCAAGTTTTGTCATAGGTTTCTTCTCCACCCGTGAAGGAAATGGTTAGTGAAATCCTCAAGTGGTGTACTTGAGGCGTAGATGCAGGTAAGGTTGCCGAACCACGTAAAAATCATTGTGTCATTATTATCCAACCTTTCTCATCTCCTTCACCTTATTTTGTGCACTTGCTTTAACTCACATCTTAGTATGCTTGAATTTAATCTTGCATGAAAATCATATTGGAAAGATAAATTGACCAAATTTGTAGTGACCATTCATTGAAGTGCCAAATATTTAAATAGAATTTAAAATTCCCCTAGGACTATTCACCCTCCTCTAGGACTATTCTAAACATTTGACTAGCTTACTGCTAATGATATGAAAATAATGTCTTTAAATATTTGTTTTTTTTCCTCAAAACAAGTTTAAATGGTTAGGGATCATATTCTCTTGCCTCATTAATTTGACTAAATAGAAAAGACCATGTATAAAAAGATTTGGGTACCAGTACATGAAAATTTGAGGTCCTTTATCATGTTTTTCTTAAAAACTTTAGTATTCAAAATACATGAAAGTTGTGAAGTGAACATTTGTTGTGCAAGGTTTTTAAATCACAATCCAATGGTTTTGAGGCTTGAAAAACAGTCCTACTTTCAATCGTTTTGAGACTGCAAAAAAGCCCCACTAAAAATGGTTTTGAGACTGAAAACTAGTCTAAAAAACCAGCCAGCTAGGGGCTAATAATGAGTCATTGTGCTCAGCAATTTTTTAGGATTGAAAAACAGTCTCAAAGCCAGCCATCAATTGGTCCTAAAATCAGTCAGCAATTGGTCTTAAGATCAGCCAGCAAAGGGTCCTAAATTCAACCAACAAACAGTCCCAAATTTAGCCAACAAAGGGTTCTAAATTCAACCAGCAATTGGTCTTAAAATTAGTGGTTTTGAAACTTGAAAATCAGTCCCACTTTTAATGGTTTTGAGATTGGAAAACAGTACCAAAACCAACCAGCTAGGAGCTGAAATCTACTTCCAACATCCAGCCGATCATGGACTGAAAAATCAGTCCCCATTGCTAACAATTCTGCCTAGTTGAATTAAACACAATGGGAAAGCAAGGAGGGTAGGTTACGGTGTGGGATTTGATCCCTCTGTGGTCAATTTTCCTTATGGGAAAACATAGGAATTTTCTATGAGAAACATAGGATGATTTTCTATCCAAACATGGAAATTTCTCATGGAGAATTGGGCGTTTTTCTCATGGAAGACATGGTGAAAGGGGTGATGACCGAATCATGCAAAAATCCATGGAGGGATTGGGTGGAATTTAGAGAGAGAGAGAGAAGAGAGGTAGGAGATAGATAAAAAAAAAATTAAATGACCCATACCTGTAATATGCATTGAGTTGCAGTACGATGATTGATGATTGTCCATTCTTAGCCTTCATTTACGAAAATCCCTCTGAAATCCTGGGGTATGCATGGCTCGAGTTCTTACTGCATCCTTGCGAAGAAACCCATGGCAAGCAGTGAAAAGAGCAGAGGGTGGTCGGGTATGGTGGCTGGTTGCAACAAGGTAGGAGAGAGATTCACAGTGGTGTCACTTGAGAGAGAGGGACTTAGGTCTTCATGACAGAAAGATTAAAGGAAGCAAGGGAGGATCGTATGGTTTTAATACAAGGGAGGGTTGGCCAATGTATTCTAAATAAGTTTCCTCTCTTTTGAGTGGGGTCCATGGGTAACAAACTTAGAAATTATACAAGGATTAACGTGTGCTGCCTTGTTTCTCAAGGCCACCTAAGAAATTAAGGATTCGAATGAGGATTGAGTTCGACCATGTCTTCTTAACTTGGGGTTCCTACTAATTTAGGATTTTCTAATTATTTGATTAATTCATTTTCTTTCTCACAATAATTTATTTAATTAAATTCTCTTTCTATCTAAAAATAAATTATTATTATTATTATTCTTAAAGACAAGGATTTGAGCACTTGAATTAATATTTTATTTTCTAAGTCAAGTGTATTTTTCCCAAATAGTTTTTAAATGAAAAATAATATACAACACAACCAATATCAATTTCTAACTAACTCTACCCACTTCCACTGACCCGCTACTCCGGGTCGGGTCACTACAATCATGGGCAAAATCTTAGGCTTATGCTCTCTTCGCATTCCACTTGCAAATCATTCAAGTATCCAATCGGTAAAGATTGTGATTAAGAGAGAAGGATTAAGCCAAATCCTCTAAGATAGAGATTGAGGACCCAATCTTCTAGAGATTCTCTCAAGGATTGTGATTGTTCTACATAGCGAATCGTCGGGATTGTTCAATCTCACATTGGGAGTGATTCACAGAGCACATCTACATTTGCAAAGATCTTCACAGTCAAATGCCTCATAGTTTTAGATTTTTACTTTAAAAATGATTTGTTTATTTTGAAGTGGATTAAAGAGATTGGGTTTCTCTTAAACCACTTTAAAAAATAGTGGGATAGGAATTGGGTGACAATCTCAATCAATTGGATATATGGAAGTCATGTTCTATTGTGTTGGTATAATTTCAATGCTTAGTGAATTGGAGATACTCCAAGGTTGGGTGAGTGTCATCAGTGGATCTAGGTTGTTTAACCGAACCACTATAAATCGTGTGCATTGTCTCTTTGTGTGATTGTTTTTGTTCTCGCATACTTTGAAATCACACACTTGATTAATTGATATTTAATTCCGCACTATATTAATCAAGAAAATTTAAAAGGACCCATAATTTGTGATTACCCTATTCACCCACTATAGGGTTAATCTGGTTCTAAGCACTCGGGAAACTTTCAAATGGTATCAGAGCCTCGTGCTCATTTTATTGACTTAACCGTCCGAGTGAGCAAGTGCTAGAACCATGTCTATGGGAAAGAGCTATGCCATCTTTAAACCACCCTACTTATATGGATCAAACTATGCATCTTGGAAAGCAAAGATGAAAAGTTTTTTCATCTCCATCGATGCATCAGTATGGGATTCTGTGTGTACTGGATGGACACACCTGGTGATTGAGAAAATGGATACGTCCACATCTGCTGAGTTAAAAGGTTACTCCTCATGGACAAAGGATGAAAAGGCCTCATGCACGGCAAATGGTAGAGCACTAAATGCCTTGAATTGTGCACTCTCTTCAAATGAACACAAAAAGATAATGATGTCTGAGACCGCACAAGAGGCTTGGGAAGTTCTTGAGAGAACCCACGAAGGCACATCCATTTTTAAAAGATCAAAGCTCCATCTTTTGGAAGCTCAATTCGATGCCTTGAAAATGAGGGAAGAAGAAACCTTCATGGACTTCTATTCTTGAGTTAGTGACATTGTCAACTCTATGTGGGCTCTTGGAGAAAGAATTCCCGATGCCAAAGTGTGCACAAAAATCCTAAGAAATCTTGCCAAGAGGTTTGAATCGAAAAAGGTGGCAATTGCAGAATATCATAATGTTGCCCAAATGAAAATAGACGACTTGGTGGCATCATTGCAAACCTTTGAACTCAACCTTGAACCTCAACTAGAGAAGTCAATTGCCTTGAAGTCTTCAATTAAACTCCCATCAACTAAAGAAAAAGAAATGGTAATGGAAGAAGACCCAAGTGAATAAATGACCATGATTGTTAAAAAGTATTTAAAAAACTTTAAAAGATTCAATAAAATGAGAAAATATAGAAAGGAAGAATCTAGTGAGAAAGACCCTAAAAGACATGAACCTCATCGGAGAGAAGAAGAAAAAGAAACACAAGGAACAATAATGTTTCAATTGTGGTGGAAAAGGACACAACTCTAATGTATGTCCTTCGAAAAAAGAGAAGAAGGCTATGAATGCCACACATGAGGATATTGTAACGCCCCTCCCTCTAACCACCGTCATCAGAGTATAGTATTATGAATATTTGAGTGGAGAGGGAGGCGAACGTCACGACACGAGGCAAGTACAAATCCAAAGACCCGACCTTTAACTGGCCCAACTAGTGTGCGCATGATAACTGTAATGCCCCGCCCCTTTCTACAGCCTAAACGGGTCGTGGCCCACTTAATTGCAGGCTAAACGGGCGTCACCCAAAGTAACAACGCATCTAACGGGCCTTACATCACAGATTTGTGGCGGGGGGAAATGAATATATATATATATATATATATATATATATATATATATATATATATATATATATATATATATATTTTTAAGATTATAGATAAAATAACAAAGCCATCAAATCCTTCAAGCCCAACTGCACATTACACAAATCTTAATGTCATCCACAAAAAAAATGAGAAGGATAACATCGACTATTAATATCAAGTCTAATTTCACTGCTCTGCTCACAACCCAATCCATAAAATAAATTCAACTAATCAAGTCTCAAAATAAATATTACCAAATAAATAAATTCAATTGCACGAATCCACAACTATGCTAAGAAATTAAATATCCGTCATTGACTCAGTACTACGTCATCACCTCCGAGAGTTGAATCGTCACTTCTCAGCTGTCACCTGAAAAACTGTTTGGTAGATGGGTAAGGAGTTGGGTCAATTGTCCAATTAAGACCCAATGGATTATGGATAAGGTTCAATTGAAATAAATGGGTAAGATTTATTTAATTGGGTCAAGGTTGTCAATTGGGTCAAATGCCCAATTGGGACCCAATGGGTCATGGTTGACTTGGTCGACCATACAACATGTCCGATCCTTATGGTTCATCACTTCATCTTAAAAATATCATATAACCATGTTTATATTCCTTGATGGGGTTCGGCCATACATCATGGCCGAACCTCATCTAACCATTCCTTTGTCTTTAATGGTCCATGCATATCAACCTTAGGTTTGGCCATGCAAGGCCTGTAGCACCCCGCCCTTTTCACTCGCTTTCTGAAAATCAGAGTCTATTTTTTAAAAAAATAAAAAATAAACAAAGAGCGATAGAGAACGGGACATCACGATGTGAGCTAAGTTCGAGCTTCCAAAGCCCGACCCTTAACTGGCCAACCATACGTGTGCGTGGACCAAGTCCACTAAACGGTTCACACGTACTCAAGTTAACATGCGGAATAAATCATAGTTGCGGAAATATAATAGAATTACAATTCTATTCCATTTTAGATAGCAAGGATGTCCATCACTTAATCATAAATATTTTACGTTAAAATATCCAAAATTAACATTCCAAACCATAGCAAATAATCCAAATTATTACATGCCCAAATACTAGCTACTCAAATTACATAGTCCATGAGTAACTTTAAATAAATAAAACTAAACAACATCCAAACTCCTAAGCTTAGCTCCTTTCACGTTCGTCGTTCCCTTCATTTCCTGTGTCATTCACTAGGGTAGAAGCAGGGCGTTAGACAACGCGCCCAGTAGGTACTCCAAATAGGGTTAACACATGGTTAGTACAAATCATATATAATAACATATTATCAAAACCATATAAAAACTATGCCATGCCATGGTGTCAAATGCAATGAGTCCCAGCCATCACAATTTCATGTAACCTCTTGATGGAATTCTCCTTATCAAGGTATCCCCACAGTTGCCTTAGGGACGCCCCGACGGAGTGTGTTCTCCAGTTACTTCTTGATGGATGATGCACATCAAGGTCTTCCTACGGATGCCTTACGGATGCCACGACGGAGCGTAGCCTCCGGTTACAAACATCCCTCCCATGCCATGCATGAGATGTATATGTTCACATGCTATGTAATAGTATAATCATAGCATCAAAACCTCATATTTGAAACATAACATTTTTACAATATAAACCATCAAAATAAGAAATTAAACCATATTACATAACCCATGGACCGAGAAACAAACATGGGGACACCTTGACGAGGCTTTACCGTCAAGGAGGATGATGTGTGACTGTTTATATCTTGACGAGGTTTTTGCCGTCAAGGGGGATGATTTATGATTGTTATGTCTTGACGAGGTTTTTTTGTCAAGGGGGATGATTTGTGATTGTTTATATCTTGACGAGGTTTTGCCGTCAAGGGGGATGAGGTGTGATTGTTTATATCTTGATGAGGTTTTGCCGTCAAGGGGGATGATGTGTGACTGTTTATATCTTGATGAGATTTTGCCGTCAAGGGGGATGATTTGTGATTGTTTATATCTTTACGAGATTTTTCCGTCAAGCGGCATATGGCAGTATGATGGTATGGATGATGGGTGGGATTCATGACATAGGACACCCATGGCATGGCATTCATTTTATGGTTTCCATTATATTATACCGATGTGTTTGTTATCACTAATCCATGTGTTAGCCCTACTCGGAGTCCTACTGGGCGCATTGTCTAACGCCCTACTTCTACCTTAGCTGATGACATAGGAGATGGCGGAAACGAAGGACGAGACGGGAGCCAAGCGTAGGAGCTTGGGAAAGCGAGCTACTTAGTTTATGAAGATTTATTTTGGAAATGTAATTTGTGTAATGTAGCTCGTCGGACTGTAATAATGTAGATTTCTTACTATGGTTTGGTCTTTACTTTGGACATTATCATTTTGAGATATAATTATGATTTTGAAGTATTTTAGTAATTAAATGAATGTCATTTCCCTACTATCTAAAATTGGTAGGATAGTCTCTATTATAATGTTCCGCATTAAGTTATATTCCGCGAGCTTACGTCTACGTGTGAACCATTCTCGTGGACTTCGTTCCACTCGCACGTAGGGTTGGCCAGTTAAGGGTCGGGCTTTAGAAGCTCGGACTTAACTCGCGCCGTGACGTCCGCGCCCTTTTTCACTCTTTATTTCAAAAAAAAAAAAAATAGACTCAGATTTTCGGTGAAATCGGAAGAATGAATCTTTCGAAGTAGGATTAAGACGGTTGCATGTCTCACTGACAGCTAAGAATCCCAACTGACCGACTCTTCGGAGTCCGCTGCACGGGGCCGGGTTAATTTACTTCGATTGACTCAAACTGAAGCATTCAATCTAAGAGCCATATTTGACGAAAATAAATGATAGCAAGGGAAGTGTGATCACTATAAGTTAGATCTATCAAACATAGCAAGATAGGGCTTATTTCCCCCAAAAATGAGAACACAATTTTTGATACTTAGGAAATTTTCCCACCAAGAACAAGATATACTCACTTAGCAATTTTCCCCCCAAATTGACGAAACAGTGTTAGATTTATCAAACGTAGCAAAGTAGGATGCACTTCCCCGGTATCCCCAAATCGAACAACAAACAATAGCAATTTAGAGATTCCGCGCCCCCCCCCCCCCCCCCCCCCCAACCCTAAACAAAGGAAAACCAAGTGTGCTTATTTGGCAATTTCCCCAACAAAGACACATTGAACTATACATGAAAAACCCCCCGAAAACTAAGAATGATTATTTGGTGATTTCCCCCAAAATAAGAAATAATATTTGATACTTAGGAAATTTCCCCCCCAAAACAAAGTATACTTAGTCGGTAATGTTCCCCCAAATTGAAGAAAATATTTGATACTTAGGAAATTCTTCCCCAAAATATGAACACGATAATTTTATGAAGGAACTAAATCAATATTCTTCGATGACTTAGGAAATGCCTCCAAAGAGAAGGACCCGCCGAAAACCACGGGTAGAGAAAGAGGTAACACCACCTCGTTAGGAAGAGGAGGTATAACAACCTCATCAAGAGGAAGAGGTACAGCGACCTCATCAGGAGGAAGAAGTGCAGCATCCAAGCCAAGAAAAGGAGCAGAATGGCATAAATATTCCAGTGATAACCCCCGAGCTACAAAGCTTAGTGCAGGCTATAGTCACTTCGGTTTTACAACAACTCTTGAATGTAAATGAAACACAGAACCGAAGAGGTTAGGGTGGGGTAAATACCTTTCACCCTCATAAGAGATTCAGACCCAACTTTTGGAGACCTTCAGCCTCTACTGGAAGTTCCTGTTTCCAGTGTGGTCAGCGGGGGCATTTCAAAAGAGAGTGTCCTCAGAACTATAAATCTTCTCACCTCAGGGGTTCCTTCCGTCGTCCAACTCGGTCAACTCAGCCACAGGGCCCTAGAGCACATGACCCGACAGGAAGGGCACCTACTCCGACAGAATCGGGACAGCTGAATACTACGATCTCTCCTCCAGAGACAATGGATCATTCGGTAATTCAAGGTATGGCAGTAGTTTGTAGTCCATACTCTTATGCATTCCACTCTCTTATATCTACTGCCTTCACGTATGTTATTAGCACTTTAGTACAACAAATGTCCACTACACTTACTATAGTATTCCCTATTGGTAGACGATGACGACAATTGGTGGGTATATCGATTCTCCGATAGATATAGTTTGGTTCCATAAGTCGACACATGGGTCTTATGATAGACATTTGATTTCGTAAACCGACGCATGGGTCGTATGTTAGACCTGTTAGCCCTAGGATAGACAGAGTAGTCCTACGAAGGTATTAGTTATGCCCATAGGAGGGTTATATTCATGGATGGTTATTAACCATGGATGTGTATAACCATGGATGACGGTTCCCACGGTGGTTTGGATTGATGTCGAGTATTGGTATCGTAGAAGTTATGAACAAAGGGGTTAGTCACATCGTGACTTATGTGCAAATGAAGAGGTACAAAATTTTGGAGATGTAATTAATGGGAAAAATAAAAGTCTAGTGAAACTCGAATGGGAAGCTATGGGCGACTGCTGAGTTAGTCTAGCTAACTGACTCTGTAGTTAGCCGATGGAGTTCCAGGAGAGTGCAGCTAGAAACCTAGTTGAAATGGAATCAGCAAAGGACTTGAGCATAGGCTCGTACTGGCAAACTACCTCACACAGAGAGTAGACGAAAGAACGTATTGAATGAGTACGTATGGGAAATGTCTTGGTAGCAGATAAAGTGAAATAGGATACATTAATCTACATAAGATCGCAAATGGGTTCATGAGGAAAAGAGATATGGACCAAGATATCTACAGGCGAGGTGGTACCGAAATGGGAATTACGACCGGGACAGGGTCTTGTATTCCGAGGCAGGACGTATGTGCCTAAGAACTGCAGAAGGGAGTTGTTGGTTGAGGCACACCAAACAAGCTCTCTACCCATCCGGGCAGTACCAAGATGTACAAGGATCTTAAGAGGCACTATTGGTGGCGTGGACTCGAGAAAGATGTAGCGGAGTTTTTGGCCATTGCCTAACTTGTCAGCAGGCTAAAGCGGAACATCAGAAGCCACCGGGTTTACTCAAACCTTTACCTGTACCGAAGTGGAAATGGGAGCACATCTCCATGGATTTTGTGACAGGGTTGCCAAGGTCTTCCAAAGGCAACGATGCAATATGGGTCGTGGTGGATCGGTTAACCAAGTCTGCACATTTCCTTCCTGTCAAGACGACAGATTCATCGGAGACCTTGGGTCGACGGTACATCCGACATATTATCAGACTACATGGTGTACCCCAGGCTATTGTGTCCGACAGAGATGGCCGATTCACTAGCAGAGTATGACAGAGCATGCAGTCGGCTATGGGGACCGACGTGCTGACCAGCACAGCATTCCACCCACAGACTGATGGACAGTTGGAGAGGACAATACAGATATTGGAGGATATGCTGAGAGCATGTATGCTGGATTTCAAGGGTGGATGGGAGGATCATTTGCCACTGGTGGAGTTCTCCTACAATAACAATTACCAGACAAGCCTCCAGATGGCTCCGTTTGAGGCCTTATATGGTAGGCCATGTAGATCGCCAGTGTGTTGGACAGTGGCCGGTGAGCCTGCGCTGATTGGACCGGAGTTGGTTGTGGAGACTACAGCGCAGATCAAGGTGATACGGCAACACTTACTCACTGCATAGAGCCGTCAGAAGAGTTACGCCGGAAAGAGGAGAAAGTTCCTCGAGTTTGAGGTGGGAGACTTGGTGGTTTTGAAAGTCTCACCACGGAAGGGACACATGGGATTCGGGAAGAAGGAGAAGATGTCGCCTAGATTTGTGGGGCCGTTTCCAATCCTAAAGAGGGTGGGGAAGGTGGCCTATCAGTTGGCACTTCCTCCACAGTTGTCATTTTTACATGATGTGTTTCATGTGTCCATGTTGAGGAAATACAACGCTGACCCTTCACATATATTGAACGTGCAAGACGTCGATGTACAAAGCGACGTGACGTATGTGGAAAGGCCGATCAGAGTGATCAGGAGCGAACAAAGAGTGCTGCGGAACCGCGCATTCAGTTCGTCAAGGTGGTATGGGAATGACATGGCAATGAAGAAACCACCTGGGAACTTGAGTCAGAGATGAGAGCCGTTCACCCGGAGCTCTTTGTATGAGTTGTTTGAACCCCTACTTCGCTCGAATTTTCGGGACGAAAATTTTAAAAGAGGATTGTATTGTAATAGCCCGGACTTTTTAAATCAGTATAAATGTGGATATTATTTATTTTAATGATGGAAATTGAGAAATTTGATGGAATAGATGGTAAATGGATCAAAATTTGGACAAAGGCTTAAGTATGGCCCAATGGACCATGGATTGGATTTAAAATCATTTAATGGTCAATGATGGTCAATTGGGCCAAGGATGGTCAAATTGGGCCCAATACCCATTTGGGACCCAATGGATCAAGATGATGTGAGATCTAAGGTAAATGGGTAGGAGGTGAATGTAATTGGGCCATGGGCCCAATGGTGATCCAATTAGTTGGAATGGATTTAATTAAATTTAAAACACCTAAGTTGGTGATGGAATGATTAAGGTGACATGGCCAAATGGGACCCACCTCCACCTCACCAAGTGAGGTGGCGTGTGGACCAAGGATTGGTGGGGCCGGCCACCATGGTTGACTTGATCAACCATGGGTGGAATAATGGAATTAGGTTAAGTGGGAAATAATTAACCTAAGTCAATTATCTAGTTAATTAAATGATTAAATTATTCAAAAAGTGGGTCAAATGGTCAAATGGAAGACCCAAACAATCTTATCTCCAAAGCTCAAAAACGTTGGGCTTGGTGGTGGTTTATTCCAACCACCACCATAAAGCATAAAAAAAATCCCATGTTGGTTGGTGGGAAAAGTTAAGGGTGGAGTGTAAGTCACTCAACCAATGAGATGAATCTTATCCCTTTTCTCCATCTTTTTCCATCTAACTCTTTCACTCTCTCCCTTTCTTGCTCTCTCATTGCCGTCCCTCAACCCCAAGGAGAAGAGAGGAAGAAAAATAAGAAGAGAAGAAAAGAGAAGAAAAGTGCAAGTGTTGGCCCACCTTTTCAAGATCAAGAGTTGGGGTAGTTCTTCTCATCATCTCCTTCTTTCCCTCTCTCAAATCTACTCCATCTTAGCCAACCCAAGCTTTGATGTTTTTCATTTGATCAAGCTCATCTTGGCCGACCAATCAAAGAGAAGAAGAAGAGAAAGGGCTAAGGAAATCAAGAGGAGAACGAAAAGCCGGAGGAGTCGTCGGATTGTAAGTAATTCTTAAACAAGAATTTTACATTTTAAGGGTTAAGAGGTAATTATGGAATCCATTTTCTTTGGATTGGTTGGTGGCCAAATTATCATGGGCCTTGGATCTCAAATCCATCCAATGAAAGGAGGAAGAATGGGCAAACCCTAAATGGGTAAATTAGGTTAAAAAATAAAAATAAAGGAGGCACTAAGGACATTATGTATTTAAATTTACTTAAGCATGGTAGGTGATTGAATGATTTTAATGAGGTTATAAAGAATGGAAGACATGGAGGATGAATTATGATTTGAAGGTGGTAATGACTAAATGTAGTGATTTTTATAAGAATTTTAAATGAGGAAATTCATGAAGATGTAAATGGGTTTATGGCCTTAAAAGGCATGAATGAATGATGGACCATGAATTTATGGTGATGGTGTTAGAATTTTAATGGGTTTAGAGAATGGAGGCTATGTTGACTGATTAATGATTTTTAAAGTTTTAAATGAATGAAGGTAGTGACTTTAAATGAGGAAATTCATGGGAGATGTGAATGATGTTTATGGCCTCAAAAAAATGGCAGATGGGAATGAAACATGAACCATGGGTTCAGCCATGGTGTATGGCCGAACCCTAGGGTGATGTGTTTGTAAATTTAAAGGGTATAAAAAGAGGGAAAATGATTAAGAATGTTGATGGGTTTAAATGGGTTTAAAAGGATGGAAAATATGGAGTAATGTGTTAATGAATTGGAGGCTTAAAATGGTCAAATGTTTGCGATTTTTAAAGGGATCTTACTGAAGGAAAATCATGGAAGGTATTAATGATTTTTAATGGCCTCAAAGGTAGTAGAGGAAGGTGAACCCTATGGTGTTGTATTTGGAGTTTTAATGGGTGTAAAATTATGGAAATTGATGGAGAGTGATTGGTGAACTTAGAGGTATTTGGACCATTGTGATGATGAGGGAATGTTGGCAACCTTAATGGATTCTAAATGTAGTTAGTGACGATCAAAATTAATGATTTAAATGCATGATGTAAACCCCCTCATGGAGGGATTTGTGGTGGACCTAAATGATAAAAAAAAAAGGTCCAAGAAAATTGGGGAAAAGACATCATGGGTTCAGCCATGGTGTATGGCCGAACCCATGGCCCCTTTTGTAAGTCATTTTATGAGTTAAATTTGGGATTATGTATGTGAATAGATGAATGGAAAATTAGCTAAGTTAAGGACTGATTTGTTAATGAACATATCATGGTTGATGGAAAGTTAATGGATCCAAGATTATGGATCAATTATGGGCTAAGAACGGGGTTTTGTATGTGGTTAAGTGAATAAGGATTAGGTTAATTAAATGGCTAATTTTAATGATCATATGACATGGTTGATGGGTCATTAACGGATCTAAGATAGGGATCATTAATGGATCTAAGTTTGTGATCAGTTATGGATTTAATTATGCATGGATGAATGAGTGATTAGTTATGGAAAAGAGGTAGAGGCAAAACCGTAAATATTGGCCAAAATGAAGAACCATGGGTTCGGCCATGGTACATGGCCGAACCCCATGGGGGATGATCATGGACTTAAAAGCTTTTAAGATAACCTTATGTGTGGTTTAAAAAATCCTAGGGTGCTAGTTTTTAAACTCACAAAATTAAGATAATCAATGGATTAAAATGGGACCCACAAACCTAGTTAGTGAGGTTCAGCCATGGTGTATGGCCGAACACCGCTAAGGTATGATTAATGGACTTAAATGATTAAAACGTGAGCCTAATTGATAATGTATAATAAGGTACCAGACATCGCAAGCGGTGCGCGATCGGCGATCGGGTTTGTGGACGGAGACACGCAAAGGAACGTTAGTCGGTATTCGGTAGGATTCCTACCTTTTTGTAAGCCATGGATTATGTGTTATGTATGGGTTTTTCCTTGATTTATTTTGGTAAGCATATGATTGTTTTAAGATGGGTTTTAAGGCTATGATGTGTATAGCTTTGTTTGATCTATTTTTTATAATCAAATTATATGTTTTATTGATGGGAATTTAAATGCCATGGTTTGTGCTATCATATATATTAAATGGCATATGGCATCTACATCTCATGCATGACATGGGAGGGATATGGCATGGGAAGGATGAAAATAAAGAAACCGGAGTCCATGCTCCGTCGGGGCGACCGAGAAGCAAACATGGGGCACCTTGACGAGGTTTTGCCATCAAGGGGGATGATTTGTGATTGTTTATATCTTGACGAGGTTTTGCCGTCAAGGGGGATGATTTGTGATTGTTTATATCTTGACGAGGTTTTGCCGTCAAGGGGGATGAGCTGTGATTGTTTATATCCTGACGAGGTTTTGCCGTCAAGGGGGATGATGTGTGACTGTTTATATCTTGACAAGGCTTTGCCGTCAAGGGGGATGATTTGTGATTGTTTATATCTTGACGAGGTTTTTCCGTCAAGGGGGATATGGCAGTATGATGGTATGGATGATGGGTGGGACTCATGACATAGGACACCCATGGCATGGCATTCATTTTATGGTTTCCATTATATTATACCTATGTGCTTGTTATCACTAATCCATGTGTTAGCCCTACTCGGAGTCCTACTGGCGCGTTGTCTAACGCCCTACTTCTACCTTAGCTGATGACACAGGAGATGGCGGAAACGAAGGACTAGACGGGAGCCAAGCGTAGGAGCTTGGGAAAGCGAGCTACTTAGTTTATGAAGATTTGTTTTGGAAATGTAATTTGTGTAATGTAGCTCGTCGAACTGTAATAATATAGATTTCTTACTATGGTTTGGTCTTTACTTTGGACATTATCATTTTGAGATATAATTATGATTTTGAAGTATTTTAGTAATTAAATGAATGTCACTTCCTTGCTATCTATAATTTGTAGGATAGTCTCTATTATAATGTTCCGCATTAAGTTATATTTCGCGAGGTTACGTCTACGCGTGAACCGTTCTCGTGGACTTCGTTCCACGCGCACGTAAGGTTGGCCAGTTAAGGGCCGGGCTTTAGAAGCTTGGATTTAACTCGCATCTTGACGTCCGTGCCCTTTGTCACTCTTTATTTAAAAAAAAAATAGACTCTGATTTCGGTGAAAAGGGGCGGACGTTACATAAATCATGTTGTTATCATGGCTAAGTTGTTGATCATAAACCATGGATAAATGATGGAATGATTGAGTCAAGAGAATCATAGGGTTCGGTCATGTGTATGGCCGAACCCCATGGACTGTTTTTATGGGTTAGTTAGAGTAAGAACATGGTTGGAAATTATGGATTAAGATATGCTTTTGATTTGAGTATCACATATGTTTATCTATGGACTTAGTATAAGAAATTAATCGGCCATCAAAGATGATGGAAAGAGGGACAAAAATCAGTTTGGTGAGGTTCGGCCATGTAGTATGGCCAAACCCCACTAAAGCGTCATTTGGTGGACTTAGTGCTAATTTATAATGTAATTGGAGATGGGTTAATGAAAGATTTAAAGGATCAAAAGTTAAGTGGTGAGGTTCGGCCATATGTGGGAGAAATTAAAGGTAAGGTTTATCTTAGCCAATCAAAAGGAGATAGGCTTATCTTGTTTTCTCATCTCTTCCATCTAACTCTCATTTCACTCTTTCCCCATTTTACTCTCTCATGGCCATCCCACACTAGGAAGAGGAAGAAGAAGAAAAAAATTAAGGAGAAAAGAAGAGAAGGAGAGAAGAAAGAAATGCAATTTCTTAGTTCATTACTCTAAGATCAAGGTTTATTATCTTCCCTCTCGTCATCTACTCCTCTCTCTCTCAAACAAACCCTACCTTGGCCAATCCTAAGTTAGGAGGGTTTCACCATTGATCAAGCATCTTAGCCGACCAAAGATCAAGAGGAAGGAGAAAGGAGGCCAAGGAGTCCGACGGGAGTGGTGGAAGTCGGAGGAGGCGTCGGATTGTAAGTATTTTCTTATACAAGAAATTTTGGATTGTTAGGGTTTAAGATTTGGGATTCATTTTGTAAAATTAATGGTGGCCAAATGATTTTATGCCGTGGATTTTAAATCCATCAATTTGAAAGATGGAAAGTGGAGGAAACCCTAATGGATAAATTAGGGTCAGGGAAAGAAAAAAAAAATAATAAATGGATTAAGGGTTATGTATTTAATGTGTGAATTTTTTTTTAGGGTTTTAAAGAATGAAGGACATTATGTAATTTAGTTAATTAAGCATGGATGTGTATGCGTTGGAATCAAGGGCCATAGGGTTAGGCCATGTAGTATGGCCGAACCCCATGGTAAGTGAATTGTATTTGTTAGGGTTTTGTAAAAGAAAAAAAATGGAAGCATGGAGAATGTTTATAATTTTTAGGGTTGTAAATAATTGAATGTGGTGAATCTTGTAAAGAGGTTTTAAATGAGAGAATCATAGGAGATGGAAGATAATTTTAATGACCTCAAAAAGAATGGTTTAGGGTTTTAAGTGCTTATTGATTATATGTAGGTAACGTATGATTTTTTTAGGGTTTTAAGGAAGGGAAGGTAATTTGGACATTTTTAATGGAATGTTAGGGTTCTCTGAGAATGGAATCCATGAATAAATGTAAATGTGTTATGGTAAAAAAGGGCACCTATGGATGATGGATCATGAACCATGGGTTCGGCCATGGTGTATGGCCGAACCCTATGGTGATCAAATGGTGAAATTGTGAAATGATGATGTATGTGAAGTAATGGAAAAATGAATGGAAAATGATGGTTTTATGATGGGTTCAAATGTATAACTAAGCCAAAGAAGAAAAAGGGAATGAGTGGGTAATGGACTCATTGTAGTTAAATACATGAAGTAAACCCCATGGGAAGATTTGATGAATGGGGTATTTTGAACCCATGACCCAATTTTATGAGACAATTGATGGGTTAAGTATAGAACTATATGTGTGTTTAAATTAATAAGGATTAGGCTAATTAGATGGTGAAATTTTAGTGATCTTGTGACATGTTGATGAATCATTGATGGATCCAAGATTTTGGATCTATCATGGGTCTAAGAATGGAGAAATAAAAATAAGTAATTAATTATGTGAAGGAGTAGTGGCAAAATTGTTAATAATAGCCAAATTCAAGAACTCAATGAGAAATGATCATGGACATAAGTAAGTATGTGATTAATGGATTTATAAGGTTAAAAACATGGACTAATTATGTGTATGTAATAAGGTATTGGATATCGCGAGCGGTACGCGTATCGGTAGCCGGATTATCGGACGAAACCGTAAAAGGACGCGAGTCGGTATTCGGTAGGATTCCTACCTCTTTGTAAGCCATGGATTGAGTGATGGTTTCTTTGAATTATTTTGGAAATTATATGGTTTATTTTTAAGATGGGTTTTGGATTTTGGTATTATGTGATGAGTTTCCTTTGATTTATTTTGATAATCATGGGATTGTTTTAAGATGGGTTTTATGACTATGATTTACATATATTACATGGCATATGGCATCTACATCTCATGCATGGCATGGGAGGGATATGACAGGGGAAGGATGAAATAAAATCGGAGTCCATGCTTCGTCGGGGCGACCGATAAACACACATGGGGATATTTTGATGTGTTTCATTTATCAGGGATGTTGTATGTAATTATGATACCTTGGTGATGGTTCTTCCATCAAGGGGAATGATTTGTGATTGTTTATATCTGGACGAGGTTTTGCCGTCCAGGGGAATGATTTGTGATTGTTTATATCTTGACGAGGTTTTGCCGTCAAGGGGGATGATGTGTGATTGTTTACATCTGGATGAGGTTTTGCCGTCCAGGGGAATGATTCGTGATTGTTTATATCTGGACGAGGTTTTGCCGTCTAGGGGAATGATTTGTGATTGTTTATATTTTGACGAGGTTTTGCCGTCAAGGGGGATGATGTGTGATTGTTTACATCTGGACGAGGTTTTGCCGTCGGGGGAATGATTTGTGATTGTTTATATCTGGACGAGGTTTTGTCGTCCAGGGGAATGATTTGTGATTGTTTATATCTTGACGAGGTTTTGCCGTCAAGGGGGATATGACAGCAGGATGGTATGGATGATGGGTGGGATTCATAACACAGACACCCATGGCATAGCATTCATTTTATGGTTTTTCGTTATAATATTATCTATATGCTTTGTTATCACTAATCCATGTGTTAGCCCTACTCGGAGTCCTACTGGGCGCGTTGTCTAACGCCCTACTTCTACCCTAGCTGATGACGCAGGAAATGGTGGAGCGGAAGAACGAGACGGGAGCCAAGCTGAGGAGCTTGGGAAGGCAGTGTAGCTAGTTTTCTAATGTTTATTTTGGATAATGTAATTTGAAGTAGCTTAACTTGTTGGAAATGTAATAAGTTTAGATTACTTGTTATGTTTTGGAATTTACGTTGGACATTATGAATTTCGAAGCACTTTAGTAATTTAATGAATGTCATCTTCGCTGCTATCTAAAATTGGTAGGATAGTCTATATTATTGTTCCGCATTTAATTTCACTTTCTGCAAGCTTACTTCTACGTGTGAACCATTCTCCGTGGACTTCGTTCCACGCATACGTAGGGTTGGCCAGTTAAGGGCCGGCTTTAGAAGCTCGGACTTAACTCGCGTCGTGACGTCCGCGCCCTTTGTCACTCATTATTTTCAAAAAAAAAAAATAGACTCTGATTTCGGTGAAAAGGGGCGGGCGTTACAGTTGGTATCAGAGCGAACTCAGAAGAATGAATCCCTCGAAGTAAAATTAAGACGATTGCATGTCTCACTGGCAGCTAAGAGTCCCAACTGACCGACTCTTCGGAGTCCACTGCACGGGGGCCGGGTTAATTTACTTCGATTGACTCAAACTGAAGTATTCAATCTGAGAACAACGTCTGGCGAAAAAGGAATGATAGCAAGGGAAGAAAAACTCATCCTAAGTTAGATTTATCAAACGTAGCGATATAGGGCATATTTCCCACGAAAATGAGAACACAATACTTTGATACTTAGGAAATTTCCCCAAAACAAGGTATAATCACTTAGAAATCTTTCCCCCAAGTTGATGAAACAATGATAACTTTATCAAACGTAGCAAAAATAGGAGGTACTTCCCCGGTATTTCCAGATATGAACAACAAATGATAGGAATTTAGAGATCCCCCCCCCCCCCCCCCGCCGAAACAAAGGAAAACCAAGTATGCTTATTTGGCAACTTCCCCCAAACGAAATACATTGTACTATGCATAAGAAATTTCCCCAAAACTAAGTATGATTATTTGGTGATTTCCCCCAAAATGAGGAAACAAATCTAGTTTTCCCCGATTGATGGAACAATGATGAATTTATCAAACGTAAGAAAATTTCCCCGATCTCACCAGGTGGAACAAGCATTGATACTTAGGAAATTTATTCTCAAAAACTAAGTGTGCTAATTTGGAAATTTCCCCCAAAATACATTGTGGTATACATAAGAAATTCCCCAAAGTCTAGATTGGTTTTATTGGTAACTGTTGTTGATGATTTTTGTGTTCTATTTATATTCTATGATACAGATATGTCAAGTGACGAGGAGTATACAGAATTATTGGATAAGGGAACCCCTAGCTGTCCCAAAGATTTGGTGTCTGCTTCTAGTATAGCAGTTACCCTGGACTTACCTCCCGATGAAGATGAAGAGGATTTTGCATCTCTTCCTGAAGAGAATGTGGAAGATTTTCCGATGGTAAGAGAGTCGGTAGGGGAAGTAGAACCCAATTATTTGTGCGAGTTGTGCAACCAGGTTGGGCACAACTGCACATACTGCCCCTACCCTCTTGAAGTGGTATGCCTGGTTTGTGGACTACATGGACACGGGAAAGGAAGGGCTAACTGTCCTTATATTGGAGGACCTGGGATAATACCTTGTGTGACATGTGGAGTACTGGGTAACATGTCGATGTCGTGCCCTGACAGTTCCTTTGTGTTTGAGGATTATACAGGGTCTTCTACGGAAGACTAGGCTGAGGAGTAGTAAGAAAGGTCATTTAAAGAGGGTTATTTTGTAAAGGGTTGTGAGTACATTTTGTTATTTTAAAGGGTTTAATTTAACCCTAACAATCTTTGTATTATGATAGAAGTTTGAATGACTTTTTGAGGAAGTATACGATTTACGGATTTATGAAGGAGCTAAGCCAATGAATGTTTTTTTTTATGGTTTAGGAAAATGCCTCCGAAGAGAAGAACCCGACAAAACCCATGTGTGGAAGAAGAAGTACAACAGCCACCTCATCAGGAGGAAGCGCAGAATAGCGTGAATATTCCAGTGATAACCCCCGAGCTGCAAAACTTAGTGCAAGCTATAGTCACTGCGGTTTTACAAAAACTCTTGAATGGAAATGAAACACGGAACCAAAGAGGTCAGGGTAGGGGAAATGCATTTCGCCCTCACAAGAGATTCAAACCCATCTTTTGGAGACCTTCAGCCTCTACTGGCGATTCCTGTTTCCAGTGTGGTCAGCAGGGGCATTTCAAAAGAGAGTGTCCTCAGAACTATAAGTCTTCTCACTTCAGGGGTCCCTTCCTTCGTCTAACTCGATCAGCTCAGCCACAGGGACCTAGAGCACATGACCGGACAGGAAAGGCACCTACTCTGACAGAATCGGGACAGCTGAATGCTACGATTTCTCCTCTAGAGACAATGGATCATCCAGTGATTCAAGGTATGGCAGTAGTTTGTAGTTCATATGCTTATGCATTATTTAATTTGGGAACATTCTACTCTCTTGTATCTATTGCCTTCACATCTGTTACTAGCACTTTAGCACAATAAATGTCCACTGAACTTGCTATAGTATTCCCTATTGGTAGATGATGACGACCATTGGTGGGTATGTCGAGTCCCCGATAGATACAGTTTGGTTCCATAAATTGACTCATGAGTATTATGATAGGCAGAATAGTCCTACGTAGGTGTTAGTTATGCCCATGAATGGATTATACCATAGGAGGGTTATATTCATGGATGGCTACTAACCATGGATGTGTATAACCATGGATGAGGGTTCCCATGGTGGTTTGGATTGATGTCAGGTATAGGTGTCGTAGAAGTTATGAACAAAAGGGTTAGTCACATAGTGAGTTATGTGCAAATGAGGAAGTGCTAAGTTTTGGAGATGTATTTAATGGGAAGAATAAAAGTCTAGTGAAACTCGAATGGGAAGCTATGGGTGACTGCCGAGTTAGTCTAGCTAGCTGACTCTGTAGTTAGCCGATGGAGTTCCAGGAGAGTGCAGCTAGAAACCTAGTTGAAATGGAATCAGCCAAGGATTTGAGAGTAGGCTTGTACTGGCAGGCTATCTCACACAGAGAGTAGATGAAAGAACGTGTTGAATGGGTACGTATGGGAAATGTCTTGGTAACGGGTAAAGTGAAATAGAATAAGTTAATCTACATAAGATCGCAAATGGGTTCATGAGAAAAAGAGATAACATGTGGGACAGAGTAAATTCTACAAGAATGAAACTCGTAGGTTGATGTGAGTGATGTTGATGTAATTAAGAGGTACTTGACACAATTGAACGGGAACGGCAAATAGACCCAGAAATGGAGAAATGAACCAAGATATTTGCAAGCGAGGTAGTACAGGAATAGGAATTACGACCGGAACAGGGTCTTTTATTCCGAGGTAGGACATATGTGCATGAGAGCTGCAGAAGGGAGTTATTGATTGAGGCACACCAATCCAAGCTCTCTACCCATCCGGACAGCACCAAGATGTACCATGATCTTAAGAGGCACTATTGGTGGCATGGACTCAAGAGAGATGTGGTAGAGTTTGTGCTCGCTGCATTAACTTGTCGGCAGGTTAAGGCGAAACATCGGAAGCCACAGGGTTTACTCAAACCCTTACCAGTGCCAGAGTGGAAATGGGAGCATGTAGCCATGGACTTTGTAACAGGGCTACTCAGGTCATCAAGGGGCAACGATGCAATATGGGTCGACGGTACATCCGAGATATTATCAGACTCCATGGTGTGCCCCGAACTATTGTGTCCGATAGAGATGGCCGGTTCACTAGCAGGGTATGGGCAGAGTATGCAATCGGATATGGGGACCGATGTGTTGACCAGCACAGCATTCCACCCACAGACTGATGGACAGTCGGAGATGACAATACAGATATTGGAGGGTATGCTGGGAGCATGTATGTTGGATTTCAAGGGTGGATGGGAGGATCACTTGCCATTGGTAGAGTTCGCTTAAAATAACAGTTACCAGGCAAGCCTCCAGATGGCTCCGTTTGAGGCCTTATATGGTAGGCCGTGTAGATCGCCGGTGTGTTGGTAGAGGCCGGTGAGCCTGCGTTAATTGGACCGGAGTTGGTTGCAAAGACCACGGCGCAGATCAAATTGATACGGCAACATCTACTCACTGCACAAAGCCGTCAGAGGAGTTACACCGATAGGAGGAGAAGGTTCCTAGAGTTTGAGGCGGGAGATTTGGTGTTTTTGAAAGTCTCACCACGGAAAGGACACATGAGATTCAGGAAGGAAGGAAAGCGGTCGCCTATATTTGTGGGATTGTTTCCAATACTGAAAAGGGTGGGGGATGTAGCCTATCAGTTAGCACTTCATCCACAGCTATCATCTTTGCATGATGTATTCCATGTGTCCATATTGCGGAAGTACAGCCCCGATCCTTCACATGTATTAAACGTACAAGACGTCGATGTACAAAGCGACGTGACGTATGTGGAGAAGCCGATCAGAGTGATCGGGAGCGAACAGAGGGTATTACGGAACCGCGCCATTCAGTGGTATGGGAACGACATGGCAATAAGGAAACCACTTGGGAACTTGAGTCAGAGATGAGAACCGCTCATCCGGAGCTCTTTGTATGAGATGTTTTGAACCTTTACTTCGCTCGAATTTTCAGGACGAAAATTTTAAAAGAGGATTGTATTGTAATGGTCCGGAATTTGTAAATCAATATAAATGTCGATATTATTTATTTTAATGATGGAAATTGAGAATTTTAATGAATAAATGGTAAATGGATCAAAATGTGGACAAAGGCCCAACTAGGGCCCAATGGGTTATGGATTGGATTTAAGTTTACTTAAAGGGTCAATGGTGGTCAATTGGTCCAAGGATGGTCAAATTGGGCCCAATACCCATTTGGGACCCAATGGATTAAGATGATGTAAGCTTTAAGGTAAATGGGTATTATGAAAATGTAATTGGGCCATGGGCCCAATGTTAATCCAATTGGAATGAATTGAATGGGTTCAATTCACCTAAGTCAATTTGAAGTTGACCAAGGTAATATGGTCCAATGGGACCCACCTCCACCTCATCAAGTGAGGTGGCATGTGGACCCAAGGTTTGGTGGGGCCGGCCACCATGGTTGAATTGGTCAACCGTGGGTGTATGAAGGCAAGTTAAGTAAGTGGAATTAAGCTAAATGGGGTTAATTAGCCTAATGATTTAATTAAATAATTAAGTAAGCTTATCCAAAAAGTTGGTCAAAGAGGGGAGTGTAAGGTCTCGGAATTTGGGAATTAATATAAATGTGAATATTAATTATTTTAATGATGGAAATTAGAAAATTGGTGGAGTAAATGGTAAATGGGCCAAGATTGGATAAAGGCCCAAGTCTGGCCCAATAGACTATGGTTTGGATTTAAATTTATTTAAATGGGTCAAGAATGGTCAAATTGGGTCAAATACCCATTTGGGACCCAATGGGTCAAGATGGTTAAGCTCTAAGGTAAATGGGTTAGTGGGAAATGTAATTGGGCCATGGGCCCAATGGTGATCCATTTAGAGTGGGCTTAATGAAATTCAATCACCCTAAGTGATTTGGAATTAAACAATGGTGGTGTGGCCAAGTGGGACCCACCTCCACCTCATCAAGTGAGGTGGCATGTGGGCCAAGGTTTGATGGGGCCGGCCACCATGGTTGAATTGGTCAACCATGGGTGTATGAAGGCAAGTTAAGTAAGTAGAATTAAGCTAAATGGGGTTAATTAGCCTAATGATTTAATTAAGTAATTAAGTAAGCTTATCCAAAAAGGTGGTCAAAGAGGGAAGACCCAAATCAAACCACCTCATCTCCAAATACACAAAGAAAAACGTTGGCTAGGTGTTGGGGTCAAAAAGCATATAAAATATCTATGGGGTGGTTGGGAAAGTTAATGTTAAAGTGTAAAGATAAGATAAGTTCTATCTTATTTTTTTCCCATCTTTTTCCATCTAACTCCCATTCCATTCTTTCCCTCTCTCTCACTCCCTCATGGACGTCCCCCACTAGGAAGAGAAGAGAAGAAAAAAATTAAGGAAGAAGAAGAAGAAAAGCTTGGAAGAAAAGAGAGGAGGAAGTTGTAAGTTGGGTTATCCCTTTAAGATCAAACCATAGAATCCTATTTTCTCATCTCCATCTTTCCCTCTCCCTCTCTCAAGCATACCCTACCTTGGCCAATCCTAAGTTAGGAGGGTTTCACCATTGATCAAGCATGTTGACCTACCAAAGATCAAGAGGAAGGAGAAAGGAGGCTAAGGAAGCCGACGGGAGCGGCAGAAGTCGGAGGAGACGACGGATTGTGAGTATTTCTTAAACAAGAGTTTTGGATTTTTTTTAGGGTTTAAGAATTGGAATTCTTTTTGGTTAAATTTAATGGTGGCTAAATAATTTTGTGCCATGGATTTTAAATCCATCAAAATGGAAGGATGGAAAGTGGAGGAAACTCTAATGGATAGGTTAGGGTTAGAAAAAAAAAAAATGGATTAAGGGTTATATAATTAATGTATGATTTTTTTTAGGGTTTTAAGGAATGGAGGATATGCAAAGTAATTTGGGCATTTTAATGATTTATTAGGGTTTATGAAGAATGGAAAACCATGGAGGATGGTTTAGGGTTTTAAATTTCTTGATTAAATGTGATTAAGTTTGAAGGGGTTTTATAATAAAAATCATGGGAAAGAGGGTTTATGACTTTTTTAAGGAGTTAATGATTGAATGTAGTGATTTGTAAATGGATTTCATGACCTATTTGTGGGTAAACTTATGATTAATTTTGGTGTTATGTATGTGGGAATGAATGAGGATTAGAATATTTAAATGGCTAAATTCTAGTGTTGTTATATTATGGTTAAGGAGACACCAATGGACCCATTTTGTGTGAACCAATTAAGGACTAAGATGAAGGTGTATGTATATGGATTAGTAAATGAGGAATATGGCATGATTAAAGGGGACATTCATGGATTCCAAAAATGTAGTTTATGATGATAAAAAAATGATAAGTCAAATGTGTGATGGAACTAAGTGATGTATGTAGACTTGTTTGGCCTAAGGTTAATGTGTTTGTATATGATTAAATTAATGGAGTTTAGGTTCAATTAAGTGGCTGATTTAATGATCTTGAGATATGGGTGATGGGTCATTAATGGACCTGAATCCATGAATGAATTTTTAGACAAAGAAATGTATATAATTAAGTTAATGTTTAACTATAGGGGAGGTAGTGGCAAAACCGTAAATATTAATCAAAATGAAGCAACCCACTAAGATATGATGTATGGGCTTAGAAATGGTTAAAATATGGACTAATTATGTGTATGTAATAAGGTATTGGATATCGCGAGTGGTACGCGTGTCGGTAGCCGGATTATCGGACGAAGCCGAAAAAGGACGCGAGTCGGTATTCGGTAGGATTCCTACCTATTTGTAAGCCATGGATGTGTGATGGTATTTTTGTCATATTTTATTGATTAGTATTTATCTTATGATGGATTTTTACAATTATGGATGCTATTTTTAAGATGGATTTTATTTAATGGCGATGAACTATGATTAAGGTTATGCATTATAAATTAAGGCTATGTATGATATCTTAAGGTTATGAGTTACAAATAGTACATAGCATAATGCATTACATCTCATGCATGGCATGGGCGGAAAAAAAATAAACAAACCGGAGTCCATGCTCCGTCGGGGCGACCGAGAACAGCCATGGGGACACCTTGACGAGGCTTTGCCGTCAAGGGGGATATTTTGCGGTTGGACATATCTTGACGAGGTTTATCCGTCAAGAGGGATATGACAGTATATGGCAGGAATGATGGGTGGGATTCATAATATTGACACCCATGGCATATCATTTACTTATATTTCAGTATATGGTGGTTTATAGTTTTCACTATGTTATTATCTGTATGTGGTTATTACTAACCCATGTGCTAGCCCTACTCGGAATCCTACTGGGCGCGTTGTTCTAACGCCCTACTTCTACCCTAGCTGACGATGCAAGAGATGGCGGACCGGAAGGGCGAGATGGAAGCCAAGCTTAGGAGCTTGGGGAGGCGGACTAATTATTTTGTTTTACTTTATTTTGGAAAAGATGTATTTGTATAGTTAGCTTGTCGGAAATGTAATAATTTAGGTAGTTTGCTATGTTTAGGTATTATTTTGGATAATACAGTATAATGGCATTTTCGTAATTAATTGGGTATTTCTTCCCTGATATCTGAAGAACTGGTAGGATAGTTCTATGATCATCCGCATTTATTTTTATGTTCCGTGAGCTTACTTGCTACGCGTGAACCGTACTCGTGGACTTATGTTCCACGCACGCATAGGGTTGGCCAGTTAAGGGCCGGGCTTTAGAAGCTCGGAACTTAACTCGCGTCGTGACGTCCGCGCCCTTTGTCACTTTTATTTAAAAAAAAAAAAAATGCACTCTGATTTTACGGTGAAAAGGGGCGGGCGTTACAGGGAGACCAAACCACGTTATCCTTAAGCAATAAAAAAACGTTGGCTAGTATGCTTGGACCATAAAGCATGTAAAAGATCTTAGGGGTTGGTGGGAGAAATTAAAGGTAAGCTTTATCTTAGCCAATCAAAAGAAGATAGGCTTATCTTGTTTTCTCATCTCTTCCATCTAACTCTCATTTCACTCTCTCCCCATTTTACTCTCTCATAGCCGTCCCACATTAGGAAGAGGAAGAAGAAGAAAAAAATTAAGGAGAAAAGAAGAGAAGGAGAGAAGAAAGAAATGCAATTTCTTAGTTCATTACTCTAAGATCAAGGTTTATTATCTTCCCTCTCATCATCTTCTCCTCTCTCTCTCTCAAACAAACCCTACCTTCGCCGATCCTAAGTTAGGAGGGTTTCACCATTGATCAAGCATCTTGGCTGACCAAAGATCAAGAGGAAGGAGAAAGGAGGCCAAGGAGTTCGACGAGAGTGGCGGAAGTCGGAGGAGGCGTCGGATTGTAAGTATTTTCTTAAACAAGAAATTTTGGATTGTTGGGGTTTAAGATTTGGGATTCATTTTGTAAAATTAATGGTGGCCAAATGATTTTATGCTGTGGATTTTAAATCCATCAATTTGAAAGATGGAAAGTGGAGGAAACCCTAATGCATAAATTAGGGTTAGGGAAAGAAAAAAAAAATAAATGGATTAAGGGTTATGTAATTAATGTGTGAATTTTTTTTTTAGGGTTTTAAGGAATGAAGGACATTATGTAATTTAGTTAATTAAGCATGGATGTGTATGCGTTAGAATCAAGGGCCATAGGGTTCGGCCATGTAGTATAACCGAACCCCATGGTAAGTGAATTGTATTTGTTAGCGTTTTGTAAAAAAAAAAAAAATGGAAGTATGGAGAATGTTTATAATTTTAGGGTTGTAAATAATTGAATGTGGTGAATCTTATAAAGAGGTTTTACATGAGAGAATCATAGGAGATGGAAGATAATTTTAATTACCTCAAAAAGAATGGTTTAGGGTTTTAAGTGCTTAATGATTAGATGTAGGTAATGTATGATTTTTTTAGGGTTTTAAGGAATGGAAGGTAATTTGGACATTTTTAATGGAATGTTAGGGTTTTGTGAGAATGGAATCCATGAATAAATGTAAATGTGTTATGGTCAAAAAGGGCATCCATGGATGATGGATCATGAACCATGGGTTCGGCCATGGTGTATGGCCGAACCCTATGGTGATCAAATGGTGAAATTGTGAAATGATGATATATGTGAAGTAATGGAAAAATGAATGGAAAATGATGGTTTTATGATGGGTTCAAATGTATAAGTAGGCCAAAGAAGAAAAAGGGAATGAGTGGGTAATGGACTCGTTGTAGTTAAATGCATGAAGTAAACCCCCTGGGAAGATTTGATGAATGGGGTATTTTGAACCCATGACCCGATTTTATGAGACAATTGATGGCTTAAGTACGGAATTATATGTGAGTTTAAATTAATAAGGATTAGGCTAATTAGATGGTGGAATTTTAGTGATCTTGTGACATGTTGATGAATCATTGATGGATCCAAGATTTTGGATCTATCATGGGTCTAAGAATGGAGAAATAAAAATGAGTAATAAATTATGTGAAGGAGTAGTGGCAAAATTGTAAATAATAGCCAAATTCAAGAACTCCATGAGAAATGATCATGGACATAAGTGCAATTATGGTAATCTTAAGTATGTGAGTAATGGATTTAAAAGGTTAAAAACATGGACTAATTATGTGTATGTAATAAGGTATTGGATATCAATAGCGGTACGCGTGTCGGTAGCCGGATTATCGGACGAAACCGTAAAAGGACGCGAGTCGGTATTCGGTAGGATTCCTACCTCTTTGTAAGCCATGGATTGAGTGATGGTTTCTTTGAATTATTTTGGAAATTATATGGTTTGTTTTTAAGATGGGTTTTGGATTTTGGTGTTATGTGATGAGCTTCCTTTGATTTATTTTGATAATCATGGGATTGTTTTAAGATGGGTTTTATGACTATGATTTACATATATTACATGGCATATGGCATCTACATCTCATGCATGGCATGGGAGGGATATGACAGGGGAAGGATGAAATAAAACCACAGTCCATGCTCCGTCGGGGCGACCGATAAACAGACATGGGGATATTTTGATGTGTTTCATTTATCAGGGATGTTGTATGTAATTATGATACCTTGATGATGGTTCTTCCATCAAGGGGAATGATTTGTGATTGTTTATATCTGGACGAGGTTTTGCTGTCCAGGGAAATGATTTGTGATTGTTTATATCTGGACGAGGTTTTACCGTCCAGGGGAATGATTTTGATTGTTTATATCTTGACGAGGTTTTGCCGTCAAGGGGGATGATCTGTGATTGTTTATATCTGGACGAGGTTTTGCCGTCCAGGGGAATGATTTGTGATTGTTTATATCTGGACGAGGTTTTGCCGTCCAGAGGAATGATTTGTGATTGTTTATATCTTGCCGAGGTTTTACCGTCAAGAGGGATGTTGTGTGATTGTTTACATCTGGACGAGGTTTTGCCGTCCAGGGGAATGATTTGTGATTGTTTATATCTGGACGAGGTTTTGCTGTCCAGGGGAATGATTTGTGATTGTTTATATCTTGACGAGATTTTACCGTCAAGGGGGATATGATAGCAGGATGGTATGGATGATGGGTGAGATTCATAACACAGACACCCATGGCATAGCATTCATTATATGGTTTTTCGTTATAATATTATCTATATGCTTTGTTATCACTAATCCATGTGTTAGCCCTACTTGGAGTCCTACTTGGCACGTTATCTAACGTCCTACTTCTACCCTAGCTGATGATGCAGGAGATGGTGGAGCGGAAGAACGAGACGGGAGCCAAGCTGAGGAGCTTGAGAAGGCAGTCTAGCTAGTTTTCTAATGTTTATTTTGGATAATGTAATTTGAAGTAGCTTAACTTGTTGGAAATGTAATAAGTCTGGATTACTTGTTATGTTTTGGAATTTACGTTGGACATTATGAATTTCGAAGCACTTTAGTAATTTAATGAATGTCATCTTCGCTGCTATCTAAAATTGGTAGGATAGTCTATATTATTGTTCCACATTTAATTTCACTTTCCCCTAGCTTACTTCTACGTGTGAACCATTCTCCATGGACTTCGTTCCACGCACACGTAGGGTTGGCCAGTTAAGGGCCGGGCTTTAGAAGCTCGGACTTAACTCACGTCGTGACGTCCGCGCCCTTTGTCACTCGTTATTTTCAAAAAAAAAAATAGACTCTGATTTCGGTGAAAAGGGGCGGGCGTTACAGTAAATTCCGCAAGTTCATTGTACCATGTGTGGATCAGTTTTTATGGACTTAGTTCATACGCACATGGGCTTGGCCAGCTAAGGGTCGGACGTTAGAAGTCCGAACTTAACTCGCGTCGTGACATCCCGCCCCGATCCCTTGTTTATTATTATGAAAAAATAAAAATAAACTTTGTTTATTAGAGTGAAAAGGGCGGGGTGTTACACCTCATTGGTGGATCCATGTATGTAATGTCCTAAATTATGGACCTAAGATTATAAGTCATGTAAATGGTGAATGAATTATGTATGGATCACTTTTGGACTTGGGATAGTAAATAAATGAAAGGACCTATGTTTTGGAACCCAAACATAAGTTGATGGAATCAATGGCAAAGTTGTAAATAGGTGAAAATGATGGACATAGGGTTCGGCCATGGTTTATGGCCAACCCCATGAACTATTTAATGGATCATGTATTTGGATTAAAGAACTATGTATGGATCATTTTTGGAATATTTTGGTTATGGATAGGTATAGTGGCAATATTGTAATTAAGTGAATAATGGATCATGGGTTCGGCCATGGTGTATAGCCGAACCCCATGGGAATTATTTGGTGGACATAGGGTCTATGTATGGCAGATTAAAATGAATGAAATATTAACTAAAGATTAGACCAATGGCAATGTGGTAAATAAGTGTGAAAATGATAGACCATGGGTTCGGCCATGGTGTATGGCCGAACCCCATGGGGATTGTTTTATGGACTTGGACATTATTGTAAATCAAACGGGACATGTTTTAATTGAGTAATATGTTATAAGGAAACGGTGTAACGCCCCGCCCTTTTCCACCCTTCCGAAAATCAGAGTCTGAAAAGTTCTTTTGAAAGAAACATAGAGTGAAAGAGAGCGGACGGCGTCACGACGCGAGTTAAGTTCATACTACTCAAGTCTGAACCTTAACTGGCCACCCATGTGTACATGGACTAGACCATGATAATAAATCACACATGGAACTAACAACAACTTGCGGAATAAACTAAACTATTTGCGGAATAGAATGACTAGATAACAAGTAACAGTCTCAAATATTAATTAACACAAATCAACCATCCAATGTTAATAACTAATCAAACCATAGCAAGTAATAACTTATTGCATGTCCACAATCTATAATTCAATTGACAGTAATAAAGAAGTCCAGTTCAACATTCAAGCGCTTAGGCTTGGCTCCCCTCCCGGTCATCGACCTTTTCTTTCCCTTTCATTGTACCTGCATTCTCCTCTGAGGATAGAATTAGGGCGTTAGATCAACGCGCTCAGTAGGTTCCCAAATCAGGGCTACCACATGATTAGCATATAAAACATGCATATATATCATAGTACATGATCAGTAAAAACAGGTAAAAACATGCTATGAAGTATGCACATGCAATGAGTCTCTCCCATCATGTACATTCATAGCCATCACTTGACGTGCCTCGCACCGTCAAGGTAAATCACAATACACTTCCATCTGGGTCTCACATGATAAGGTAATCCACAGTAAACCTTGTTACCTGTGGAAAGACGCTTCATCATTGAATTCATTCATATCACATATTAGTCCTCCTGGCGGGACTCTCATCGCCTAAGGAGACCAATGTGACTATGATCATCATGTTACTCCTCCTGGCGGACTCTCATCACCTAAGGAGGACGTAACTCATAATTGCAACACTGTAAAACCTCAGTCATCATCCCATGTCCATGCATGAGACAACAATGCTTTGTATGCCATTTGTAAATGCATAATATATCATTCGAAACCACATAAAAATAAACAAGAGTCTCATAAAGAAAACTAGGATAAAACTGTGGTTACAAGTAGGTAGGAAACCTACTGAAGATTCACTTCAGTAATTGCTCTTTCTTTAGCGTCACCCAGTCACGACTCGCACGTCGTCAACTTCCGGTACCTTATCCATATAACAATCAGTAAATCATAACATCATTTACTTTTTCATTCACATCTAAGACCCATCCACATCATGTGGGGTTCGGCTATGCCCTTGGCCGAACATCATCAACTTAGAATTCGTCATTTTATGGGGTTCGGCCCTATACTTGGCCGAACCTTGTATTCCCACTCTTCCATCATCAAATGGTTCTCCATTACACTACTTTAAACCCTTTATAAAATCATGGGAATAATATCAAACACAACCCATGAAGTTAGTCCATTTATTCCAAAAACAGCCCCATGGGGTTCGGCCATACTCATAGCCGAACCCTAGGGTTCACTTGATCCAATGATCACCATGATCACTCATGGTTTAATCATGCTAACTCAACCATGAATTATACATGGTTCAGCCGCATAATAATCCACCAAAACAGTAAACATGTTATTCCATTAATTGCCATAAGAACACCATAACTTTATATGGTTTTTAACTCACCAAAACCATCAATTACTTACATGGGTTCGGCAATCCATGGTAGCCGAACCCTATGTCCATGTTTTGATCTTTCAAACATGTTTTAGGTGTCATTTAAACATATAATATCAGTATACATTGCTGCATTTTTACCTCTCAAAACCATCCAACTAAGTTCATCAACTTGTCCAAATGACCATCATACTTCATGGGATTCGGCCATCCAAGATGGCCGATCCTAATGGTCCATTTCATCAATTTTAATCCACTATTTAGACCCATGCTAACCTCAGTCCTTATGTCATTCAGATCCATGTTTTTAACCCTCTTTAAAACATGCATTTGGATCTCAAATAGAACTCAAAAACAGTCCACAAAAACTCCATGGTTTCCATGTTTTTAAAACATGAAAACCAACCAATCTTTCACATGGGGTTCAGCCCTCCATGGTGGCCGAACCCAATGGTCATCATTACCATTTTAAAACCTCTATTAATCAAGATTAAAACCTTGGTGTATTCGGCCATAACCATGGCCCAATACACACCCCATTTGTTCCATGTTATTAAACTAAAATATCACATAAATACTTACCAAACTTCTTTTGCATAAGATCCTTGCTTCCTCCCTTTTATTTCTTCCTTTCTTCCTTAATTCTTTGCTGGTTTAAGCTTGAATAACTGGTGCCAAAACCTCTGCTGTTCCAGCCAGGAAAAACGAATTGGAGAGAGGGAGAGAGAGATGGGAATTTCTTGGATACTCTATGTAAAAATCGGCCAAGAAAGGTAACATTTTCCTTTTGTAGTTTCAGCCCCATCTCCCATTCACCCTCCCTATTTAATTTTGTTAAAACCGATGGGACATTGGGTGTCAACCAAGACACCCCTTGGTGCCAAACATTGCACCCCTTGGTGCCAAACGTTGCACCCCTTGGAAATGAACCATTGCATCCATTCAATGGATTGGCGCCACCCAACCTTGGTGTCCCTTGGCTTTGCCAAGGCACCTCTTCACACTCAACGGCTGAGATGGGTTTGATCAAGTGCTGTGTGAGATCACAACTCATTTCCACCTCCCCTTGACTCACTAGATTCATGGTATTTTTATTCTAACCCAACTCATCCAACTCATCACATTTAATGCTCCATATTTGAGTCAACTCTTTTCTTAATTTAGACTCACTCCAAATCAGTCCTACTCAAGCTGAATTAGCTCACACTTGAGTTCAATTGAGGGACCACACGGTCATCCATGGTCAACTTAGTCAACCCGACCAATTGGGTTCCCAATCAGCCCTTGACCCGTTTTGACAACATGACCCATTCATGGGCTGATTTTTGCCATTTTTATTTGGTTTTCACTTGTGTTTCAAGCCTACCCATTTTTGCTATACCTGATTTCCAATCAGTTCAGGTTGACCCCATTTAATTTGAGCTTACACAATGGTCAAATCATCCATTTTGACCCATTGGGTCCAATTGGGCCCTTTGACCCATTTAGCCATTTTCGACCCAATTGATGTTCATTACCCATCCAATCAAACTTCACATTTATAATGTGCTCATATGACCTTAATTTGAGCAATGGACCCCACCATTTCCTTATTTGACATCACAAAATAATTAATTTAACAACTCGGGGGCATTTTCGTAATTTTCCACTTTATTGAGAAATTGGGGTGTTACAATATAACCCTCTTTTTAAAATTTTCGTCCCGAAAATTGAGTGATGTACGGTTCTCAAATTAAATTACACAAATAATTCGAGGTGAGCTGTTCTCATCTCCGATTCAAGTTCCCATGTGCCCTCTTCATCACCATGTCGGTCCCATACCACTTTTACGAACTGAATCGCTCTGTTTCGCAACACCCTTTGTTCGGTCTCCACTATCCTGACCAGCTTCTCGATGTCCGTCACGTCGCTTTGTACTTCAATATGCTGAACATTCAAAACATGGGACGGACCCGGATTATACTTTCTTAGCATTGACACATGAAACACATCATGTAGAGCTGCTAACTGCGAAGGAAGTGCTATCTGGTAAGCTACATCTCCCATCCTTCTTATGATGGAAAACGGTCCCTACATATCTTGGTGACAGTTTTCCTTTCTTGTCAAACCTCATGTGTCCTTTCCGTGGCGAGACCTTTAAAAATTCCATGTCTCCCACTTCAAATTCTAGAAACCGTCTCCTTTTATCAGCATAACTCTTCTGCCGACTTTGTATAGTCAATAAGTGTTGAGGTATCAACTTAATTTGTGTGGTAGTCTCTGCGACTAGTTCCGGTCCGATTAATGCAGGCTCTCCAGCCTCTGTCCAACATATCGGCGACCTACACGGTCTACCATATAATGCCTCGTATGGAGCCATCTGAAGGCTTTCCTGATAGCTGTTATTGTATGAGAACTCCACCAGTGGTAAGTGGTCCTCCCATCCTCCTTTGAAATCTATCATACATGCTCTCAACATGTCTTCCAAAGTCTATATTGTCCTTTCTGACTGTCCATCAGTCTGTGGATGGAAAACGGTGCTAGTCAATAAGTCTGTCCCCATGGCTGACTGCATGCTTTGCCATACTCTACCGGTAAAACGGCCATCTCTGTCCGATACTATCGTTCGGGGAATGCCATGTAGCCGAATGATCTCTTTAATATACCGCCGACCCAACGCCTCAAATGAATCTGTCATCTTGATAGGAATGAAATGTGCGGACTTGGTCAGCCGGTCGACTACGACCCATATGGTGTCATTGCCCTTTGAAGACCTCGGCAACCCCGATACAAAGTCCATGGAAATGTGTTCCCATTTCCATTCTGGCACTGCTAAGGGTTTGAGTAACCCTGGTGGCTGTTGGTGTTCAGTCTTAACTTGCTGACAAGTTAGACGATGTGCCACGAATTCCGCCACATCCCTTTTTAGTCCATGCCACCAATAATGCCTTTTTAGATCATGGTACATTTTGGTGCTGCCCGGATGGATAGAGAGCTTGGATTGATGTGCTTCAATTAGTAGCTTTTTCCTGCAACTCTTTGGCACATATGTTCTTCCCCGGAATAAAAGACCCTGTCCTGGTCTTAATTCCCATTCCGGCACAATGGTGCCAGCAGACATCTTGGCCCATATGTTCTCCACTTCCGGATCCATACATTGTTCTTGTTCAATCTTGGTAACTATGTTGGATTGTATAACCAGATTGTATATGGTCCCACGGTTGTTATAGTAGAGTTTAAACTCTCGGATGGTATTCAACATCTCCCATTCCGATCTGATCAAACATGCCACGGATGCATGTGGTATACGGCTGAGGGCATCCGCTACCTTGTTTGCCTTGCCTGGATGATATCTAAGTGCAAACTCATAATCCGCCAGATATTCCATCCATCTTCGTTGCCTGAGGTTGAGCTCCTTCAGATCAAAAAGATATTTTAAGCTCTTATGATCAGAAAATACCTCAAATTTCTCGCCGTAGAGGTAGTGTCTCCAACTCTTGAGGGCGAAAACCACTGCAGCTAATTAGAATACTCTGACTGAGTGTACAACCCAGTCCCTCTCCCGAGGCATCACAATATACCTCGTAACACTTGCCACTTACCGGCAAAACTAAAATAGGGGCAGTGGTAAGTTTTGTCTTCAGCTCTTCAAACCTTTGATTACATAGATCTGTCCACTCGTACTTGACTCCTTTCTGTGTGAGTCGAGTCAATGGAGATGCTATTTTTGCAAAATCCATGATAAATCTTCTATAATAACCAGCCAATCCCAAGAAGCTACGAATTTCAATTACATTCTTGGGCGCTTTCCAATCTTTCATTGCTGCCACCTTAACCGGATCCACAGCTATACCTCCCTCAGATATAACATGTCCTAAGAAATTGACCTCGGATAGCCAGAATTCACATTTACTGGCCTTGGCATACAGCTTATGCTGCCTCAAAGTATTCAAAACTATCCGTAAGTGTTCTGCATGTTCTTCCTAACTCTTGGAATATATCAGAATATCGTCAATGAATACGATTACAAATTGATCCAGATAGGGACGGAAGATTCTGTTCATTAAATCCATGAACACAGCCGGCGCATTTGTCAGTCCAAATGGCATGACCACGAACTCAAACAGTCCATACTGTAACGCCCGCCCCTTTTCACCGAAAATCAGAGTCTATTTTTTTTTTAAATAAGAAGTGACAAAAGGCGCGGACGTCACGACGCGAGTTAAGTCCGAGCTTCTAAAGCCCGGCCCTTAACTGGCCAACCCTACGGGTGGGTGGAACGGAGTCCACGGAGAATGGTTCACCCATAAAAGTAAGCTCGAGGAATAATACATTAAATGCGGAATGACAATTAGATACCATCCTACCAATTTTTCTAGATAGCAGGGAAGATTTCATCGTTTTATTACTAAAATGCCATAACATCATATGTCTACAATAAAATCCAAATCATAGCAATCCGTCTAAAATATTACATTTCCAACAAGCTAAACTATACAAATACACATTTCCCAAAATAAACTTAAACACAATAATTAGTTTGCGTTCCCAAGCTCCTAAGCTTGGCTCCCATCTCATCCTTCTGCTACGGCATTTCCTACGACATCAGCTAGGGTAGAAGTAGGGCGTTAGGCAATGCGCCCAGTAGGACTCCGAGTAGGGCTAACACATAGATTAGTGATAACAAAACATATAGATAATATTATAACGAAAAACCATCAAATGAATTCTATGCCATGGGTGTCTGTGTTATGAATCCCACCCATCATCCATACTATCATGCTGTCATATCCCCCTTGACGGAAAAACCTCGTCAAGATGTAAACAAATCCCAAATCATCCCCCTGGACGACAAAACCTCGTCCTGATATAAACAATCACAAATCATCCCCCTTGACGGCAAAACCTCGTCAAGCTGTTCCCATGCTTATTTCTCGGTCTCCCCGACGGAACATGAATTCCTGTTGTACCTTATGGTACCCCCCTTGATGGATGAATCACATCAAGATATCCCCATGTTTGGTTCTCGGTCGCCCCGATGGAGCATGGTCTCCGATTATAGCCTATCAGGCCATCCCCATGGCTGCTTCTCGGTCGCCCCAACGGAGCATGGACTCCAGTTTCATTCCATCCTTCCCCTGTCATATCCCTCCCATGCCATGCATGAGATGTAAATGCCATATGCCATGTGATATATGTAACTCATAGTCATAAAACCCATCTTAAAAACAATGCCATGACTATCAAAATAAATCAAAAGAAACCCATCACATAATACCAAAAATCCAAAACCCATCTTTAAAACAACCACATGATTACCAAAATAAATTAGTGGAAAACATCACATGATACTAAATCCAAAACCCATCTTAAAACAAACCATATAATTTCCAAACTAATTAAAAGAAACCATCACTCAATCCATGGCTTACAAAAAGGTAGGAATCCTACCGAATACCGACTCGCATCTTTTCTTTTCATTTCCGTCCGATAGACCCGGTCGCTGATTGCGCACCGTTTGCGATGTCCAGTACCTTATTACATATTAACAATTAGTCCATGTTTTTAACTATTTCTAAGCCCATTAATCATTCCAAGTCCATATGAAAAATCGGTCACTATTTAGGTTTTGTGGGTCCCATTTAATCCATTACATATTTTAATTACATGAGTCTAAAATCAGCCTCCTAGGATTTATTTAACCATACATAAACTTATTATTTAGTGCCCCTAAGTCCATGGTCCTCTCCCATGGAGTTCTTCACTTTGGCCATTAATTACGGTTTTGCCACTACCTCTTTTCCAAACATACCAATTTCAACATAGATACAATCATACCCACACTTTTCATACAATGGTTAACAATTTAGTATAAGGTAAAACATTCCAACAAAGAATATTCATCCATTCCCTAATCACAATCTTAGAGCAACAAGGGTTGAGCCCTCACACTCCCATAACATACTCCACACCTCATTCACGTGTATATCACCCTTCATATAAGCATTACCTTGATATTACATGTATTTCTCAATTCACCACAATTTGCATGGCTATACAACACCCTATTACACTCCAATGTTTAGTATACATACATTTCCAAGGTCTCAACATGAAATGCAATTCCATCTCAAGTCTCTTCACATTTTCATTACATAATCTTCCTACGAGATAAAGTTGTAGGATGGTATTTATTATGAGCACCATATGCCATTTTCATGGCTATCATCACTACACCATATCTAACATATAAAACATTTTTCCACCTTCTACAATAATCATCCATTTTAATTTCAAGCTTCAAACATTTGAAAACTCAACCAAGTTAGCAAGTTTAACCAAAGAAAGGGGATAAGTCCTCACCAACAACTCTTTCCACCCTTGGTATGGTAGGTACACACCCTCTATTCCTCATCAATACATGTTCATTTAATATGAGCACCATTTTCTCAACAAAGTACATGAGCCGTTCATTTAGATTCAAACCATACATCAAACACAAATTCTACCATATAATCTCATCCACAATACAATAATTATAAATCTCATTAACCACATACTAAAAACTATTCATCCATCATCACCCCACACCTATTTCATTCAATTTCATTGATCACATGTCATGTATGATCATAATGATAATTCATTTAGGCATTTACACATACACCTAATAGGCAAACTAATCATTCTAATAATTAAAGTGAAGTTTCCCTCATCATCACTATGATCCAAATACCTCTAAGTTCACCAATCACTCTCCATCAATTTCCATAATTTTACACCCATCATCATTACACATACATCACCATAGGGTTCAAAAGCATTCTCCATTTATTTTTCCTCATTTAAATCCCTTTAAAACTCTCTCACATTCATTCATTTAAAACCCTAAAATCATTAACCACCCTCCATGTATTCCATTCGTTAAAACCCTAAAAAAATCATACCTCACTTACCATAGCTTCCATTTTAAAACCCTTTAAAATTACCCACATTTAATCATTTAAAAACTTAAAACCCTAAATCATTCTCCATGCTTCCATTTTTATAAACCCTAATAAATAAATCAAACATCTACTATGGGGTGTACTTGAGAGAGAGAGGGAGAGGATGGGATGGAAAAATTACCTCAAACTTTGGTCTTGAAGAGGTGGCCCCAAGTTTGCACTTTTCTTCTCTTCTTTTCTAAGTTTCCTTCTTCTCTATTTCTTGGAGATGAGGGACGGTGGTGTGGGAGAGCAAGAGAGAAAGAGAATGAAATGAGAGTGAAGTGTAGAGAATGAGATGAAGACAACCTTTTTTTTTAATTTCTTATAATACACTTTATCATTAATTCTTCCCACCCACCCATCTAAGATCTTTATCATGCTTTATGCTTTATGACCCCAACCCCCATCAAGTCCCAACGTTTTTTACATGTTTGGAATGGATTGTTTGGTTTTCTTATTTGACCATTTGACCATCCTTTTTGGATAACTTAAACATTTAATTAATTAAATAATTAAGTTAATTTAATTCCCATTTACTTAATTCAATTTATTTAAATTGCCTTCATACATCCACCCATGGTTGACCAATTCAACCATGGTGGCCGGCCCCACCAATCCTTGGTCCACATGCCACCTCATTTGGTGAGGTGGAGGTGGGTCCCAATTGGCCACATCACCTTGGCTTAATTCACATTAACTTAGGTGATTTAAATTTAATTCAACCCATTCCAACTAATTGGACCACCATTGGGCCCATGGCCCAATTACATTCATCCTTACCCATTTATCTTAGAGTTTACATTATCTTGACCCATTGGGTCCCAAATGGGTATTGGGCCCAATTTGACCATCCTTGGCCCAATTGACCATTATTGACCCCCTAAATGAATTTAAATCCAATCCATAGTCTATTGGGCCATACTTGGGCTTTTGTCCAAATTTTGGTCCATTTACCCTTTATTCCACCAATTTTCCCAACTTTCATCATTAAAATAAATAATATTCACATATTTATTGATTTAAAAATTTCGGGCCATTACACATACCGCGTCTGAAAGGCCGTCTTCTCTATATCTTCCTCCCTAACCCGTATTTGATGATAACCAGACATCAAATCAATCTTTGAAAAATGACTAGAACCCTTCAACTGATCGAATAAACCATCGATCCTGGGTAGAGGGTACTTGTTCCGGACTGTTAGCTGATTCAGCTTCCGGTAGTCCATGCACATCCGTAGTGAACCGTCTTTCTTCTTCACGAACAGCACTGGTGCTCCCCATGATGATGTATTGTTCCGGATGCAACCCAGCCTAAGCAGTTCATCAATCTGCTTCTTTAGCTCCGACATCTCTGCTGGTGCCATCCGATAGTGCGGTAACGACACTGGTGCTGTGCCAGGGTACAACTTGATTTCAAAGTTAATCTCCCTCATAAGTGGTAAACCAGGGAGTTCCTTTGGAAATACATCCGCAAATTCTTGTACAATTGCCGGAAGTTCAGTAATTGGAGCTTTATTTATGGTGATATTATTCAATACCACGTGGTTTAACCCTTCCTGCAATCCACTCTGTTTATCTGCACGAACTACATATTGCTTGCCCTCGGGTGACTTAAATGTCACTCTTCGACGATAACAGTCGATGTTGGCATGAAACTTAGCCAACCAATCCATGCCGAATATAATATCATACTCAGACATGTCAAGCACCAGATAATTGAACTCAAATCTGAGTCCAGCTAATTCAGTGTTAACCGCCGTACATATAAGTCCCAATGCCGAATCTCCGACAGGGGATACAATAGTAAGTGCTGTGGCTAATCTTTGAACTAATGTACCGGTAGCAGTAATAAATGATGCAACAATGAAGGAGTGTGATGCTCCAGAATCAAATAGTGCAATGCATAAGAACTACTCACTACTGCCATACCTTGTATCACAGCATGGTCCTCTTCTTCTGGAGATGTTAGAGTAAATAATCGTCCCGATCCAGCAGGGTTAGACCCTCGACCTCTCCGACTTTGTATTCTGCCTCCTCTGGAGTTTACTGGTCTAGCTGGCGGACGAAATGATCCTCTAGAGTATGACAGCCTGTTAAGTTTTGGGCAGTCCTTTTTGTAGTGACCTGGTTGACCACAGTGATAGCAGGTGTTCACTCCTCTAGTAGCTTGAGTGACTGCTACAGATTGAGTGTGCTGGTTGGGATGAAAGCCCCCATTAGATCCAACAGATGGCGAGGGTCTGCTGAAGTTCGATCTGAACTTCTTGTTGGGTTGATACGCACCCCTCCCACTCGGAGCTCTGTGGTTGTCCACTCTTGTAAATTTCGCCATTTCCTGTTCCACAATGTTAGCCCTGCTGACCACTTCCGCCAGCGTGGCTGCTTTGAACACGGTTACCCTGGCCCTAATGTTTGGCCGTAACCCATGCTCAAACTTGCGAGCCTTCTGATATTCCGTGTCCACAACATAAAATGCATAGATTGACAGGCTGAGAAACTCTTGGTGGTACTCAGCCACCGTCATCGAGCCTTGCACTAATGTCATAAAGGCCTGAATCTGACGTTCCCTCTCTTCCTCCGATAAATAGCGCTCTAAGAATGTCGCTGAAAATTGCTCCCAGGTCATAGCAATTCTTTCTCTTCTTGGCACAAGTACCTGCTGTTACTCCACTACTTTCCACCATTTAGCAGCGTCATCTATCAGTTGTGACGTGGCCAATAGGATTTTGTGTGCATGACTCTTGATATTCAAAAGAGTCAGTATGTGGGAGATCTTTTCCAACCAGTTCTTCACCCCGACAGGCCCTTCTCTGCTCTTGAAGTAAGGTGGACGCTGTTGTTGAAAATCTCTGACCATGTTACGGTCATTAATTTCACTCGTGCTTCCACCTCCGTTCATGTGTTCTTGGAGGACAGAGGTAACTACAGCTTGCACCAAACTGTGTAGTTCAGGTGGTACATAGGGTACTGTTACATTGTTGTTCCCTTCTTCCTCTCGTTGATATGACGAGTCATATTCTTCCTCCTCGTCCCGTCGATACGTAGGGTCACTATCCTCCTCCTCTCGCCGAGAATGATGTGACTCTTCCTCATTGTGCGATTGTTCATGAACTGACCTCTCCTCGTCATGAATTGACCGCTCTCTGTCATGTACCGATAGCACCTTCTCATGTACCACCTTCTCTCGTTGAGGTATCACTTTCCCTTGCGGCGTTATTATTAACACCTCATCCTTCTTTCTATTGTCTTGTCGGGTCCTTCTCTTTGATGCCCCCTTACCTAATCCGATTTGCAAAACTTTTTCCTTTCCCCTCGGATTCTTTATAACCTTTTTCTGTGGCGCCATTTATTCTTAATTCATGGAAACATCATAGACTTAGTTTCCATTAACAATATGCATTAAATGCCATAAATCCCCATAAAATCATAAAATCGCATACTTTATATAAATTCATACTTCATCTTTGTACAAAGGTGGGTAGGGTGAAACAAAACCCTATATAAAAATATACACCCTTACAAAATAACCCTGTTTTTAATACCCCTTCATATTACTTCCTAGCCTAGTCTTCCGTAGAAGACTCCGTATCATCAGCGAACTTGAAACGGTTATCAGGACACGTCATCGCCGTGTGCCCCAATACTTCACATGTCGTGCAGGGTATTAATCCAGCTCCTCCAATATAAGGACAATTAGTCCTCGCCTCTCCATGCCCATGTAGTCCACAGAACGGGTAAACAATGCCTAAAGGGTGAGGACAATACCTACAGTTGTGCCCATCTTGATTGTACAACTCACATGTATCGTAGGGATCTATCTCCCCAAGCGATTCCAATATAATAGGAACATCTGCAATAAGATCCTCCAAAAAAGGTGCTAGATCCTCTTCTTCTTCCTCAGGAGGTCCCACTAACCAAGGAATATCTTCCATAAGATACTCCGGTAAGGGTGCTAGGTTCACCTCCTCCAATGGTGCTAAGTTCCATTCCTCCTCCTCGGGAGGCCCCTCTTGTAGGTCCACATTGACTTCCATGCTGGCACTGTTGGAAGTCGATACCAAATCTACTGGACAACTAGGTGTCCCTTTATCCCATAATTCTGTGTATTCCTCGTTGCTTGACATATCTGTGCAACAGCATTTAAAATACAAGAATATTCAACAACAATTCTAAATAAACCACTCTTGGTTTTCAGGGGAATTTGATCATACATAATATCATGTACTTTGTTTGGGAAGATTGCCAAATCATCACTCTTTGTGTTCTTTTGTTTCTGGGGAAATCTCTACATTCCTGTTGTTTATTTCTCAATGGGGGATATCAGGGGAGTATATCCTACTTTGCTATGTTTGATATGTCCAGTTATGATGATTGTATTTTACTTTGCTATCTTTCATTGTCATTCTCAGATTGATTGTTCAGTCTGAGTCACTCGAAGTAAATTAATCCGGCCCCCAGTCAGCGGACTCCGAAAAGTCGGTCAGTTGGGATTCTTATCCGTCAGTGAGACATGAAACCGTCTTAATCTTACTTCGATGATTCAACTTCCCGTTTCGCTTTGATAGCAACTGTAACGCCCCGCCCTTTTCCACCCTTCCGAAAATCAGAGTCTGAAAATTTCTTCTGAAAGAAACACAGAGTGAAAGAGAGCGGGCGGCGTCACGACGCGAGTTAAGTTCAGACTACTCAAGTCTGAACATTAACTGGCCACCCATGTGTACATGGACTAGATCATGATAATAAATCACACATGGAACTAACAACAACTTGCAGAATAAACTAAACTATTTGCGGAATAAAATGACTAGATACCAAGTAACAGTCTCAAATATTAATTAACACAAATCAACCATCCAATGTTAATAACCTAATCAAACCGTAGCAAGTAATAACTTAATACATGTCCACAATCTATAATTCAATTGACAGTAATAAAGAAGTCCAGTTCAACATTCAAGCGCTTAGGCTTGGCTCCCCTCCCGGTCATCGACCTTTTCTTTCCCTTTCCTTGTACCTGCATGTAATGGCCCGGAATTTGTAAAGTAATATATATGTGTTATTATTTATTTTTTTTTATGGTGGAAATTAGAAAATTGGTGGAATAAATGGTAAATGGGCCAAAATTGGATAAAGGCCCAAGTGTGGCCCAATGGACTATGGATTGGATTTAAGTTTATTTAAAGGGTCAAAGTGGTCAAATTGGGCCCAATAGTCATTTGGGACCCAATGGATCAAGGTAATGTAAGCCTAAGGTAAATGGGTAAGATAAAAATGTAATTGGGCCATGGGCCCAATGGTGATCCAATTAGAATGAGTTGAATGGGTCTAAATCACCTAAGTTAATTTGAAGTTGACCAAGGTGACATGGTCCAATGGGACCCACCTCCACCTCATCAAGTGAGGTGGCGTGTGGACCCAAGGTTTGGTGGGGCCGGCCACCATGGTTGACTTGGTCAACCATGGGTGGAATAATGGGAATTAGGTTAAATAAAAATGAATTAACCTAAGTTATTACCAAATTAATTAAATACTTAAATTATTAAATTGGTGGCTAAATTGGTCAAATGGGAGACCAAGCTACCCCACCTCAAAGGCAAGACACGTTGGACTTGGTGGTGGTTTAGATAACCACCACCATAAAGAGATTAAAATATCTTAAAATATCTTTGGTTGGTGAAAAATTAATGTAAAGTGAAAAATGAGGTCATCAAATGGGGATAAGTTTGATTTTTTTTCTTTCTCATGTTCATTTTCACTAACTCCATCCCTCCCACTCCTCCATTGACGTCCCATGTCCAAGTGAAGGAGAAAAAAAAAAAAAAGGAGAAGAGAAGAAGGAAATTAAGAAAAGGAAGCTAAGAAGAGAAGAAAAATTCAAAACAAAAGGCCACCACTTCAAGATTAAAGGTTGAGATCTTCTTTCCCATCATCTCCTCCTTTCCCTCTCTCAAGTAAACCCTACCTTGGCCAATTCTAAGCTTGGAGGTTTCCACCATTGATCAAGCATCTTGACCTACCAAAGATTAAAAGGAAGGAGAAAGGAGGCTAAGGAAGCCGACAGGAGCGGTGGAAATCGGAGGAGACGACGGATTGTGAGTATTTCTTAAACAAGAAATTTTGGATTTTTAGGGTTTGAGATTTGGGATTTATTTTGTAAATTTAATGGTGGCCTATTGATTTTATGCTATGGATTTAAAATCCATCAATTTGAAGGATGGAAAGTGGACAAAACCCTAATGGGTAAATTAGGGTTAGTTTTAAGGAAAAAATAAATGGATTAAGGAATGTAATGTAATTAAGTTATTAAGCATGGAATTATGTGGAATTGGAAGGTAATGTGTGATTTTCTTAGGGTTTTAAGGTATGGAGGACATTGTGTAATTTAATTATGTAAAAATGGAAGCATGGAGAATGTTTATGGTTTTAGGGTTTTAAAATGATTAAATGTAGGCAATTGAGGAAATTATAATGGAGTGTTTAAGGTTAAAATTATTGGATCATGAACCATGGGTTCGGCCATGGTGAATGGCCGAACCCTATGGTGGTGTAATGGTAGTTTAAATGAGTACAAAAAATGGGGAAAATGATGGTTTTATGATGGTTTGATGATGATTGTAAATGGATTTAAAGTGTGATAAAGGATGATGATTGAAATGTATAAGTTAAGCCCCTTCATGGAAGGGCTTGTGATGGGTTCAAATGTATAAGTAGGCCAAAGAAAACAAAATGGGAAAAATTGATGAATTGGGTATTTTGAACCCATGGCCCATAGGTGAACCATTTAAAGGGTTAAGTATGGGGTTTTGGATTGGTTTAAATGAATAAGGTTAGATTAATTAAATGGCTAATCTTAATGGTCATGTGACATAATTGAATGGATCATTAATGGACCTAAGTTAGGTATCCAAGTTTATAATCAATTATGAACTTAGTTAGGCAAGGGTGAGTGGTTGATTAACCATGGAGAAGAGATAGTGGCAAAACCGTAAATATTGATCAAAATGAAGCAACCCACTAAGATATGATGTATGGGCTTAGAAATGGTTAAAATATGGACTAATTATGTGTATGTAATAAGGTATTGGATATCGCGAGCGGTACGCGTGTCGGTAGCCGGATTATCGGACGAAGCCGAAAAAGGACGCGAATCGGTATTCGGTAGGATTCCTACCTTTTTGTAAGCCATGGATTGTGTGATGGTTTCGTTGATTTATTTTGGGGAATTTTATGGTTTATTTTATGATGAGTTTTAAATCATGGTTTATGTATCTTATATGGCATAATGCAAGATTATGAGTTATATGCTAAGTTATGAAGGCTATATTATGACTATGGAATATACATATTACATAGCATAATGCATTACATCTCATGCATGGCATGGGCGGAAAAAAATAAACAAACCGGAGTCCATGCTCCGTCGGGGCGACCGAGAACAGACATGGGGACACCTTGACGAGGGTTTGCCGTCAAGGGGGATATTTTGCGGTTGGACATATCTTGACGAAGTTTTTCCGTCAAGAGGGATATGACAGTATATGGCAGGAATGATGGGTGGGATTCATAACATTGACACCCATGGCATATCATTTACTTATATTTCAGTATATAGTGGTTTATAGTTTTCACTGTGTTATTATCTGTATGTGGACATTACTAACCCATGTGCTAGCCCTACTCGGAATCCTACTGGGCGCGTTGTTCTAACGCCCTACTTCTACCCTAGCTGACGATGCAGGAGATGGCGGACAGGAAGGGCGAGACGGAAGCCAAGCTTAGGAGCTTGGGGAGGCGGATTAATTATTTTGTTTTACTTCATTTTGGAAAAGATGTATTTGTATAGTTAGCTTGTCGGAAATGTAATAATTTAGGTAGTTTGCTATGTTTAGGTATTATTTTGGATAATACAGTATAATGGCATTTTCGTAATTAATTGGGTATTTCTTCCCTGCTATCTGAAGAACTGGTAGGATAGTTCTATGATCATCCGCATTTATTTTTATGTTCCGTGAGCTTACTTGTTACGCGTGAACCGTACTCGTGGACTTATGTTCCACGCACGCGTAGGGTTGGCCAGTTAAGGGCCGGGCTTTAGAAGCTCGGAACTTAACTCGCGTCGTGACGTCCGCGCCCTTTGTCACTTTTATTTAAAAAAAAAAAAAGTACTCTGATTTTACGGTGAAAAGGGGCGGGCGTTACACTGCATTCTCCTCTGAGGATAGAATTAGGGCGTTAGATCAACGCGCCCAGTAGGTTCCCGAATCAGGGCTACCACATGATTAGCATATAAAACATGCATATATATCATAGTACATGATCAGTAAAAATAGGTAAAGCCATGCTATGAAGTATGCACATGCAATGAGTCTCTCCCATCATGTACATTCATAGCCATCACTTGACGTGCCTCGCACCGTCAAGGTAAATCACAATACACTTCCATCTAGGTCTCACATGATTAGGTAATCCACAGTAAACCTCGTTACCTGTGGAAAGACGCTTCATCATTGAGTTGATTCATATCACATATTCGTCCTCCTGGCGGGACTCTCATCGCCTAAGGAGACCAATGTGACTATGATCATCATGTTACTCCTCCTGGCGGGACTCTCATCGCCTAAGGAGGACGTAACCCATAATTACAACACTGTAGAACCTCAGTCATCATCCCATGTCCATGCTTGAGATGCCAATGCTTTGTATGCCATTTGTAAATGCATAATATATCATTCGAAACCAGATAAAAATAAACAAGAGTCTCATAAAGAAAACTAGGATAAAACTGTGGTTACAAGTAGGTAGGAAACCTACTGAAGATTCACTTCAGTAATTACTCTTTCTTTAGCGTCACCCGGTCACGACTCGCACGTCGTCAACTTCCGGTACCTTATCCATATAACAATCAGTAAATCATAACATCATTTACTTTTTCATTCATATCTAAGACCCACCCACATCATGTGGGGTTCGGCTATGCCCTCGGCCGAACATCATCAACTTAGAATTTGTCATTTTATGGGGTTCGGCCCTATACTTGGCCAAACCTTGTATTCCCACTCTTCCATCATCAAATGGTTCTCCATTACAATACTTTAAACCCTTTATAAAAACATGGGAATAATATCAAACACAACCCATGAACTTAGTCCATTTATTCCAAAAACAGCCCCATGGGGTTCGGCCATACTCATAGCCGAACCCTAGGGTTCACTTGATCCAATGATCACCATGATCACTCATGGTTTAATCATGCTAACTCAACCACGAATTATACATGGTTCAGCAGCATAATAATCCACCAAAACAGTAAACATGTTATTCCATTAATTGCCATAAGAACACCATAACTTTATATGGTTTTTAACTCACCCAAACCATCAATTACTTACATGGTGTTCGGCCATCCAAGGTGGCCGAACCCTATGTCCATGTTTTGATCTTTCAAACATGTTTTAGGTGTCATTTAAACATATAATATCAGTATACATTGCTGCATTTTTACCTCTCAAAACCATCCAACTAAGTTCATCAACTTGTCCAAATGACCATCATACTTCATGGGATTCGGCCATCCAAGATGGCCGATCCTAATGGTCCATTTCATCAATTTTAATCCACTGTTTAGACCTATGCTAACCTCAGTCCTTATGTCATTCAGATCCATGTTTTTAACCCTATTTAAAACATGCATTTGGATCTCAAATAGAATTCAAAAACAGTCCACAGAAACTCCATGGTTTCCATGTTTTCAAAACATGAAAACCAACCAATCTTTCACATGGGGTTCGGCCCTCCATGGTTGCCGAACCCAATGGTCATCTTTACCATTTTAAAACCTCTATTAATCAAGGTTAAAACCTTGGTGTATTCGGCCATAACCATGGCCCAATACACACCCCATTTGTTTCATGTTATTAAACCAAAATATCACATAAATACTTACCAAACTTCCTTTGCCTAAGATCCTTGCTTCCTCCCTTTTATTTCATCCTTTCTTCCATAATTCTTTGCTGGTTTAAGCATGAATAACTGGTGCCAAAACCTCTGCTGTTCCAGCCAGGAAAAACGAATTGGAGAGAGGGAGAGAGAGATGGGAATTTCTTGGATACTCTATGTAAAAATCGGCCAAGAAAGGTAACATTTTCCTTTTGTAGTTTCAGCCCCATCTCCCATTCATCCCGCCTATTTAATTTTGTTAAAACCGATGGCACGCCTTGGTGCCAAACGTTGCACCCCTTGGAAATGAACCATTGCATCCATTCAATGGATTGGCGCCACCCAACCTTGGTGTCCCTTGGCTTTGCCAAGGCACCTCTTCACACTCAACGGCTGAGATGGGTTTGATCAAGTGTTGTGTGAGATTACAACTCATTTCCAACTCCCCTTGACTCACTAGATTCATGGTACTTTTATTCTAACCCAACTCATCCAACTCATCACATTTAATGCTCCATATTTGAGTCAACTCTTTTCTTAATTTAGGCTCACTCCAAATCAGTCCTACTCAAGCTGAATTAGCTCACACTTGAGTTCAATTGAGGTCCCACACGGTCATCCGTGGTCAACTTAATCAACCCGACCAATTGGGTTCCCAATCAACCCCTTGACCCGTTTTGACAACATGACCCATTCATTGGCTGATTTTTGCCATTTTTATTTGGTGTTCACTTGTGTTTCAAGCCTACCCATTTTTGCTATATATGATTTCCAATCAGTTCAGCTTGACCCCATTTAATTTGAGCTTACACAATGGTCAAATCATCCATTTTGACCCATTGGGTCAAATTGGGCCCTTTGACCCATTTCGCCATTTTCGACCCAATTGATGTTCATTACCCATCCAATCAAACTTGACATTTATAATGTGCTCATATGACCTTAATTTGAGCAATGGGCCCCACCATTTCCTTATTTAATATCACAAAATAATTAATTTAACAACTCAGGGGTATTTTCGTAATTTCCACTTCATTGAGAAATTGGGGTGTTACAAACGGGACCTCACAAGGTGTGTATGATCGTGAGCGCAAGGACACGTTAGTGGTCTTTGGTAGGATTCCACCTCTTTGAAACCATGGGTTTAATGTACAATATTTTTATCTTATTTTGATGAATTATGTTGTAAATGATATTGTTTCAAAATGTGAGTTTTAATGCTATGTTTATATGATAAAATAACATGTGCTTCATTGGCATCTCATGCATGGCATGGGGTGAAGCATATGTAACCGGAGGGGTCACAATCCATCGGGGTGTCCAAAAAACCTATGTGGGATTCCTTGATGTGCTTTTCTATCAAGAAGAAACTGGAGGGCCCACACTCCGTCGGGGCATCCGAAAGACCTATGTGGGGGTACTTATACGTACTTGTGATGGGTGGGACTCATTGTATTTGACATCATGACATGGGATGGTTTATATGGTTTTTGACATTATGATATTATTATGCATGTTTTGTACTAACCATGTGTTAGCCCTAATTGGAATACCTATTGGGCCCGTTGTTCAACGCCCTACTTTTACCCTAGTGGATAATACAGGAAACAAGGGGAATGATGAGAGCGAAACGGGCCAGGCATAAAAGCTTGGATGATTTTAGTTTATATTTTAATTAAGTTACTTATGGATTTGTATTTTGAGTAACTAGATTTCGAACATGTAATAATTTAGATGATTTGCTATGGTTGGATGTTTATTTAGATGATCTTGATATGTTAATTACGATTAAGGACTTGACGTACTTTGTGTAACGTCCCCGCCCTTTCCGAAGATCAGAGTCTATTTTTTTTTTTTAAATAAGTAAAGTGGAAGAAGGCGGGAGGGCATCACGACGCGAGCTAAGTCCGGACTTCCCAAGTCCAACCCTTAACTGGCCACCCATGTGTGCATGGACCAAGTCCATGAAAACCAATCTACACATGGAACTAAGTAAACTTGTGGAACTTACATAACTGATTGCGGAACTAAACTGATTGCGGAATTATATCAGATAGCAAAGTACAAGTCAGACTTAGTATAAGCAATGTTACTAAGTTATTACAAGTCCACATAAAAAGTATTCAAATATCATTAACTAAAGTCCATTCCAATGTCCAACACCCAAGCTCCTATGCTTGGCTTCCTTTGCGATCCTTGGCCTTTGCCTTTCCCTTTCCTGCGTCATCCACTAAGAATAGAAATAGGGCGTTAGATCAACGCTTCCAGGAGGTCTTCCGATTACGGCTACCACATGGTTAGTATAGAAACATGCATATATAATAATATATGATCATCAAAACTTATAAAACAATGCAATGTATGTATGCAAATGTAATAAGTCCCACCCATCACAAATATACATAGCCCTCACTTGACGGGACTCTCATCGTCAAGGTAATCCATCGTGTACTTTCGTTTACTCTTGATGGGACTCTCATCATCAAGGTATTCCTCCTGGTGGGACTCTCATCACCTAAGGAGGCCCCACACTTGCATCACGGACATTCCGACGGAGTGTGGGTTCCTGTTTCCATATCCATCACCCCATGCCATACATGAGATGTCAATGAATACATGATACATGCCATTTGTAAATAAATCTTAACATTCAGATCTCATTTGAAATATAATACTTTATCAAATATCTCATATAAATCAAGATAAAACATCAATATAATATGTGGTCACAAAGAGGTAGGAAACCTACTTAAAAGTCACTTAAAAGTCCGATCTTCTTAACCATCACCCATTCACGACTCGTGCACCGTTTAAGGAGTCCCGATACCTTATTTATATAGCAGCAAGTTAATAACATAACCTTTTGATTTCTCATTAAGTCTAGATCCCATAAACCATCTTGTGGGGTTCAGCCATACCCCATGGCCGAACCTTACCCACTTAAATTTGAACTTTTTAATCTTGTGGGTCTAAAATCAGCGATCCTTTGATTCATTTACCCAACACATAGGGTCATTATTAAGAGTCCCTAAGTCCACAACCATCCCTCATGTGGTTCAGGCCATACACCATGGTTGAACCCATGGTTCTTCATTTTTGGCCATATTTACATTTTTTGCCACTCATTCTTCCATGGTTAAACACTTCTTCCATTCATGCACATCTATGTCCATAACTGATCCATAAACATGGATCCATCATTGACTCATCAATCATGACATGAAATCACTATACACCATTCATTTCCTTAACTTAATACCCATTCAAAGTACATACATAGACCTAAACTTAGCCCATAAAATGACTCATAAAATGGTCATGGGGTTCAGCCATACACCATGGCCGAACCTATGATATTATTTTCCTCATTTTCCTTGAATCTTTTTCAACCATTTTGATCCATAGCAAGGTCCCTTTTTAAAGGGATTCCATCATACATTTTGGTCATTATCTTTATCCACTTTTAAACCTTTTAGACTCAACCATATTCTCCATCATCTTCATGGTTCCAAAAACACTTATATCCATCAAAATCTCTCCATGTGTGTATAGCTAAACCCTATGGTTCCTTATTTCCATCTATTTACACTTTAAAACATCATAGAACCAATAATAATTTCTAACATAATCTTACTCCAATTAACCCATAAAAATGTCCATAGGGTTCGGTCATACATATGGCCGAACCCTATGGTTCTCTTGACTCAATCCTTCCCATAATTATTCATGGTTTAATACCCAACATTTTAACCATAATCATAGTATGGTTCAGCCATCCAATGGCCAACCCAAAACATCTATCATATCTCCATATTAAACGTCTTAAAACCTTAAATCATTGTATGGTTTTTGTCCTTTAAAAACCATACAAATAACCAAATCATTTCATGGGGTTTGGCCATCCAAAGTGGCTGAACCCTATAATCCATGTTTTCTACTCTTTTTAAACATCATCTTCCATGTTTAAACCCTTGATAGATTCGGCCAAACCATGGCCAAATCATGCTCTCTTTAACCCATTTATTTAACCAATTTTCATGAAATACTTACCAATCTTTCTTAGCTTTTCTTCTTGCCTTTGATTCTTCCTTGCTCCCTTCTTGCTCCTTTGGTCCTTAGCTGATTGTCAGCTTTGATCAATGGTGAAAACACCAAGGGCTGGTTCAGCCAAGTGATATGGATTGAGGGAGAAAAAGAAAGAAGAACTTGGGATAAACAATACTCCAAGTCTTTGTCTTGAAGGTGGTCGACCTTGTGTGAGAATATTTGGAGATGGAACTCTATTTCTTTGGTCTTCTTTCTCCTTGAGTGTTGGCCTGCCAAGAGAGGTTCGTGGAAGAGTCTAACAGCCAAGGCTTCTTGTCTTTGAAAGGTGAAAAACGGCCAAGGGAGGGAGAGAGTGAAAATGCAACTCCTTTGGTTAATCAGCCCTTGAAATGTTGGTCTAACCAAGGAGTCCTTTGGCATAACTATGGGACACTTGGCCTAAGCTCAAGTAAACCTTTCATCTCCCTAACGTTGGGCTTTGGGTTTCCATGATGAGATGGAAACCCTCCAAGTTCCCAATGCAAAACTTATCCCATCTCATTGAATTTCATGCATGAAACATTACTCCCAAGCCACCAACGTGTGGGACTTCTCTTTATGGTGTTTGAGATCAAGGCAACTCCTCACCTCCCACTTGACTCACTTGAATTAATGGTCTCTTTGGTTTCCAATTTAACTCACCCAACTCATTAGCTCAACTCACCCCATTTAATACCACTCATTTAATGCACTTGAGTCAACTCTATTGTTTGATTCAAATCCAACTCACTTCAGCCCCAACTCAACATGATTTAACTCAACTCTTTTAGTTCACTTGATGGCCCACTCGGTCAACCTGGTCAACATGGTCAATCGACCCATTGGGTCCCATTTGGACCTCTTGTCCCAATTAGGCGCCATGACTCATTTATAGGTGGTTTACCCATTTAAATGTGGTTTACATATTTACATCAAGCCTACCCATTTATCCTCATTTAATTCCCAATCAATACAGCCTAACCCAACTAAAATTGAGTTCACATAATGGTCAAATAAGTCTACCTTGACCGGGTCCCAATTGGGTCCTTTGACCCAAATAACCATCTTGACCCAATTAGATATACATTACCCATTTATTTTAATTTGATCCTTATAATATGTTCATTGGGTCTTAATTTGAACAATGGGCCCCATCATTTTCTTATCTACGATCACATTGTTTTAATTCACCATTCCAATGGTATTTTCGTAGATATTGATATCTTTGAAAAATCGGGGTGTTACACTTTACTATCTGAAATGGACTAGAACTAGGTTCTATTATAATTCCACAGTTATGATTTTAATCCGCATGTTTATATTGTTATGTGTGAACCTTTTCCATGGACTTAGTCCATGCACACATACGGTTGGCCAGTTAAGGGTTGGACTTTAGAAGTTCGAACTCAGCTCGCGTCGTGACGTCCCGCTCTCGCTCACTCTGTTATTTAAAAAAAAAAAATAGACTCTGATTTTTGGAAAGCTTAGAGAGTGAAAAAGGGCGGGGCGTTACATCATGGGTTCGGTCATAGTATAAGGCCGAACCCCATGAACCATTTTTAAATGGGTCATTTGGTATTATATCTTGATTTGATGAACCATTTATGTAACTAGGTGTAAGGATCAGATATGAACCCAAGAATGGGTAACTTAATATGTGATTATCATGTAAGGAAAGAATGACCAAAAAGGGAAATTAAAGGACATAAGGTTCGGCCATGGTGTATAGCCAAACCCCATGAATCATGTGTTTGGATTAAAGAACTATGTATGGATCATTTTTGGAACATAAGCATTATGAAAATAAGCAAGGTAAATAGCCATGGATAGAATAATGGCAATGATGTAATTAAGTGAAAATAATGGACCATGGGTTCGGTCATGGTGTATGGCCGAACCCCATGAGGAATATTTTGTGGACCTATGTTTTCGGACCTAAAACATAAGGTGATGGAAACAATGGCAAAGAAGTAAATATGGGTAAAATGAAAGATCATGGGTTCGGCCATGGTGTATGGCCGAACCCCATGAGGAATGTTTTTGATAGACTTAGGGTTTATGTATGTTAGGTCAATGAATAAAAGGGGTATGATCTTGGAATTTAGTTAAAAGATCAAAGGACTCAAAGAAGGGCATGAAACCAAGATGGTGAGGTTCGGCCATGTTGTATGGCCGAACCCCACTAAGGTGTATTTTGTGGATTAAATGATTAAATGATTAACTTAGGGGTGACTGATTAATAAACCAAAGGAGGGACTAAAACCTAGTAAGTGAGGTTCGGCCATGGTGTATGGTCGAACCCCACAAGTTGGGTTTATGGACTTAGACATTATTGTAAATCAAATGGGACATGGTTTTAATTGATTGATATATTATAAGGTAACGGGACCTCACAAGGTGTGTACAATCGTTTGCGGTTACCAGACGAAAGCGCAAGGACACGTTAGTGGTCTTTGGTAGGATTCTACCTCTTTGAAACCATGGGTTATGTATGATGTTTTTATCTTATTATTTACGTTGTAAAAGATATGTTTCAAATGTGGGTTTTAATGCTATGTTTACAATATAAAATAGCATGTGTTTCATTAGCATCTCATGCATGGCATGGGGTGAAAGATATGTAATCGGAGGGGCCACACTCCGTCGGGGCGTCCGAAAAACCTATGTGGGATACCTTGATGTGCATTTCCATTAAGAAGAAACCGGAGCGGTCACACTCCGTCGGGGCATCCGAAAGACCTATGTGGGGGTACTTATATGTACTTGTGATGGGTGGGACTCATTGCATTTTACATCATGACATGGCATTGTTTATATGGCTTTTGACATTGTGATATTATCTATGATTTGTACTAACCATGTGTAGACCCTAATGGAATACCTACTGGGCACGTTGTTCTAACGCCCTACTTCTACCCTAGTGGATGATACAGGAAACTGAGGGGAATGATGAACGGGAAAAGGGCCAAGCATAGGAGCTTGGATGCTTTTAGTTTTTATTTTGCTTAAGATACTCATGGATTTGTAATTTGAGTAACTAGACTTCGGGCATGTAATAATTTAGATAATTTGCTCTGGGTGGATGTTTATTTGGATAATTATGTTATGTTAATTATGGATAAGACTTGGAGTACTTTGCTATCTAAAATGGGCTAGATTTAGGTTCTATTATAATTCCGCAGTTATGATTTTAATCCGCATGTTTATATTGTTATGTGTGAACCGTTTTCATGGACTTAGTCCATGTACACATTGGGTTGGCCAGTTAAGGGTCGGAGTTTAGAAGTTCGGATTTAGCTCGCGTCGTGACGTCCCGCTCTCTATCACTCTTTTAAAAAAAAATATACTCTGATTTTTGGAAAGCGAGTGAAAAAGGGCGGGCGTTACAGTTGGTATCAGAGCGAAACAGAAAGATTGAATCTTTTGAAGTAACATTAAGACGGTAGCATGTCTCACTGACAGATAAGAATCCCAACTGACAGACTCTTCGGAGTCCGCTGCACGGGGGCCGAATTATTTTACTTCGTTAGACTCAGACGAAACATTCAATCTGAGAACAACAATGGATGATAGCAAAGGAAGTACAGTCATAATAAATGGATTTATCAAACATAGCAAACTAGGATATATTTCCCCAATATACCCGAATTGAGAAACAAACAATAGATACTTAGGGAATTCCCCCAAAACAAAGAAAAATCAAGAGTGCTTATTTGGAAATTTCCCCAAAGGTAGGAAAATACAAACTTTACGATGAAAAACTAAGTCATGATATTTTTCAATGGCTTACGGAAAAATGCCTCCAAGGAGAAATACTTGACAAAACTAGAAATGAAAGGAAAAGTAGGTAGAAAAATCTAAGCATGAAAAGGAAGAACGACAATCTCGACATGAAGAGGAAGAACAACCATCTCACCAAGAGGAGGAGGAACAAAGCAGCATGAATATACCAGTGTTACCACCCTGAACTACAAAACTTGGTTCAAGCGGTTGTCACTTCAGTGCTTCAACAACACTTAAACGGGAATGGAACCACCAACGAGACCAATGACAGGAGCATGGTCAGGGGCTTCTAGCAACAAGCGCCCTCTTTATTTAAAAGGGGAAAAAGGGGCTGTCGGAGCAGAAAATTAGTTGAAGAAGATCACTCAAATCCTGACCCTACTCAAGATTTCCAGTCATGATGACAAGATTTTACTGGCCACGTCACAACTGATCGATGACGCCGGTAAATGGTAGGGAGGTGATAGAGAAGCAGCGAGCACTTCTTCCGGAAGGAGAGAGGACTGTAATGACTTGGGATCAATTCTCAGCTACCTTCTTGGACCATTATTTCCCTGAGGAAGAGAAGGAGTGTCAAACTCAAGCTTTTCTATCTTTGGTACAAGGTACCATGATGGTGGCAAAATACCACCAGGAGTTTCTCAGTTTATCTTTCTATGCATTCTATATGGTGGATACAGAGTATCGAAGGGCACGCAAGTTTGAGCGGGGCCTTCGGCCAAGCATTAGGGCCAAGGTAACCATATTCAATGCAGCTACATTGGCAGAGGTGGTCAGCAGGGCCACTATAGCAGAGCATGAGATGGCTGAATTAGTGCATTTTGACAATCGCCGAGCTCAGAGTGGGAGGGGTACATTTCAGGCCTACAAGAAGTTCCGACCGAACTTTAGCAGAGCCTCACCATCCACTGGGTCTAAAGGGGGCTTTCGTCCCAATCATCCCTCCCCATCTGCATCAGTCACTCAAGCTCCCAGAGGGGTGAACAACTGCTTCCATTGTGATCAGCTGGGCCATTTTAAGAAGGAATGCCCACAACTCAACAAACCCTCTTATTCTAGAGGTTCATCTCGCTCACCAGCTAGACCAGCTAATTCACGAGGAGACAGGACATTTAACCAGGCGGGACGAGCGCCTACAGGATCTAGAAGGTTGTTTACCTTAGCTCCTCCAGCAGCAGGGGATCACTCTGTGATTCAAGGTATGGCTGTAGTCAGTAGTTCCTACGCCTTTGCTTTATTGATTCTGGAGCATCCCACTCATTCATATCTGCTGCATTCATATCTGCAACTGGAACTTTAATACAAAAACAGTCCACATCACTCACCATGGTATCTCCTGTTGGAGACACATCATTGGGGTTTATATGCACAGCAGTGAATACTGAACTCGCTGGACTCAGATTTGAGTTCAACTATTTGGTACTCGATATGACAGAGTATGATATTATCTTCGACATGGACTGGTTGGTTAGTTTTTAGGCCAACATTGATTGGTATCTCCGCAGGGTAACATTTTGGTCACCCGAGGGAAAATAACATGCGGTGCGTACTGACAAACAAAGCAGACTGCATGAAGGGTTAAGTCATCTAGTATTGAACAATATCAGAATCAACAAGGCACCGGAGGCTGAACTTCTGGCAATAGTAAAGGACTATGCTAACGTATTTCCAAAAGAACTCCCTAGTTTGCCTCCCATGAGGGAGATTAATTTTGAAATCAAGCTGTACCCTGGCATTGTACTAATGTCATTACCACACTACCGGATGGCACCAGTGGAGATGTCCGAGCTAAAGAAACAGATTGATGAACTGCTCAGACTAGGTTGCATCCGGAACGGTACATCGGCTTGGGGAGCTCCGGTTTTATTTGTGAAGAAGAAGGATGGTTCACTCCGTATGTGTGTGGATTACCGAAAACTAAACCAGCTGATGGTAAAAAACAAGTACCCTCTACCTGGGATCGATGATCTATTTGATCAACTTAGATGTTCCAGTCATTTCTCTAAGATTGACCTGATGTCCAGATACCATCAAATCCGAGTTAGGTAGGAAGACATAGAAAAGACAGCTTTCAGAACGCGGTATGGACTATATGAGTTTGCAGTCATGCCATTTGGACTCACCAATGCACCGGTTGTGTTCATGGATCTAATGAACATGATTTTCCGTCCTTACTTGGACCAATTTGTCATTGTATTTATTGATGACATTTTGATTTATTCCAAAACTCAGGAAGAACACGCTGAGCACCTAAGGATAGTTCTGGACACTTTGAGGAAGAACAAGTTATATGCCAAAGCCAGCAAGTGTGAATTCTGGCTACCCAAGGTTAACTTCTTGGGATATGTCATATCAGCAGAAGGTATAGCCGTGGACCCGGCTAAAGTGACGGCAGTGGGAGAATGGAAAGCGCCAAAGAATGTAACTGAGATCCGTAGCTTCTTGGGATTGGCTGGTTACTAAAGGAAGTTTATCATTGACTTCTCCAAGATAGCATCTCCACTGACCCGGCTCACTCAGAAAGAGTCAAATATGAGCTGTCAGACATGTGCAAGTGGAGATCTGAAGAGCTGAAGAAGAGACTTACAACTGCGCCTATCTTAATTTTACCGGAAAGAGGCAAGGGTTATGAAGTACAATGCGATGCTTCAGGTGAAGGACTCAGGTGTGTCCTTAGTCAAACTCATCGTGTGGTGGCTTATGGTTCAAGACTATTGAAAATACATCAACGCCTCTAACCTACGCACTATCTTGAACCAGCCGCAGTGGTCTTTAGCATCAAAAGCTGGAGATTATTATCTATATGGCGAAAAATTTGAAGTGTTTTCAAATCATAAGAGCTTGAAGTACTTGTTTGATCAAAAAGAGCTCAACCTGAGGCAGTGCAGATGGATGGAATATCTGCAGGATTATGAGTTCGCAATTAGTCATCACCTTTGCAAGGTAAACAAGGTGGCAGATGCACTCAGTTGCATATCACATGCATCAGTGGCATGTTTGATCAGGACAGAATGGGAGATGCTGAATACCATTCGAGAGTTCAATTTATATTAACCATGGGATTATGTACAATTTGATCATACGGTCCAACATGGTTACCAAGATTGAACAGGAACAGCCGGATAGACCCGGAGGTGGAGGAGATATGGGCCAAGATGTCTATTGGTGAAGTCATACCGGAATGGGAGTTATGACCAGGACAGGGTCTTGTATTCCGAAGAAGGATATATGTGCCTAAGAGTTGCAGAAAAGAGTTACTGATTGAGACAATCAGACCAAACTCTCTATTCATCTGGCTAGCACCAAGATGTATCACGACCTGAAGAGACATTACTGGTGGCACAGACTCAAAAGAGATGTGGCAGAATTCGTGGCTCATTGCTTAACTTGTCAGCATGTTAAGACGGAACATCAGAAGCCACCAGGCTTACTCAAACCCTTACCAGTGCAGGAATGGAAATGGGAGCACATCTCCATGGATTTTGTGACAGGGTTGCCAAGGTCTTCAAAGGGCAACGATGCCATATGGGTCGTGGTAGACCGACTGACCAAGTCTGCACATTTTCTTCCCATTAAGATGACAGACTCATCTGAGACTTTGGGTCAGCGGTATATCAAGGATATCATCAGATTGCATGGTATTCCTCGGACTATTGTGTCCGACAGAGATGGCCGTTTCACCTGCAGAGTATGGCAAAGTATGCAGTCGGCCATGGGAACAGACCTACTAACTAGCACAGCATTCCATCCACAGACTGATGGGTAGTCTGAGATGACAATACAGACATTAGAGGATATACTGAGAGCATGCATGCTAGATTTCAAGGGTGGATGGGAGGATCACTTGCCGTTGGTAGAATTCTCATACAACAACAGTTACCAGGCAAGCCTCCAGATGGCTCCATTTGAGGTATTATATGGTAGACCATGCAGATCACTTGTGTGCTGGACAGAGGCCGGTGAGCCTGCACTGATTGGACCTAAGTTGGTTACAGAGACTACAGCGCAGATACAGGTGATAAGGCAGCATCTATTGACTGTGCAAAATCGTCAGAAGAGCTATGCTGACAAGAGGAGCAGGTTCCTTGAATTTGAAGTGGGGGACATGGTGTTCTTGAAATTCTCGCCACGAAAGGGACACATGAGATTTGGAAAGAAGGGGAAACTGTCGCCAAGATATCTGGGACCGTTTTCAATCATAAGAAGGATGGGGGACGTGGCTTATCAATTGGCACTCCCTTCACAATTGGCATCTTTGCACGATGTGTTCCATATATTGATGTTGAGGAAGTACAATCCTGATCCCTCTCATGTACTGAACATACAAGACATAGAGGTCTAAAGCGATGTAACATACGTCGAAAAGCCTGTCCGAGTGGTGGACACAGAACAAAGGGTATTACGGAACCAAACGATCCAGTTTGTCAAGGTGATATGGGATCGACATGGCATTAAGGTTTGTCTAACCAATGTGGCCCTTGGTTTAACCAAGGAGACCCTTGGTTTAAACCAAGAAACCTCTTTGACTTCCAACGAGTTCCCTTGAGATGGAAACTCCTCATCTTCCAACTCAACACCTTAGTTCAATTGAACTCACTAGTGGTTAACGAAGTCAACCATGACATGGACGGCCATGCATGTGGTGACTTGGTCACCCCATGACACTTGGGTCCAATCTTCGCCATGTCACTTGATGATGTGGCACATTGCTTAGTTGGCTTCCATGGATGACATGCATACCACATGGCAATGCCACATCACTCACATGCCACCTCACTTGATGACATGGATTTTAATGCATTAAATACATTAATTATCCACTTCAAATAATTTAGTTAAACTTACCCAATTAGTTTAAAATTAAGCTCATCTATGACCCATTGGGTCTTAATTGGGTAATTGATCCATTTCTTGCCCATCTAATGTCAATTTCCACTTTTTAAATCTCAAATTCCATTAATTCGCAATTCAAATAGACTATTCCAATATATTCATAAGTAACAAAAATCTGGGTGTTACATGTTGTTTGTCGCCGATGGGTCGGTACTTATAGTAACGAGGGGTCGATCCATACGAGAGGCTCGTTCTGCTGCAAAACGTGCTTGACAGTAGTTTCAACTTAGAAACCTGTTACCCAGAACTACCTGTCGCCCATTACCGAGGGTCGGTCCGGGTACTCTCGATCGGTCTTTTATTGCCGATGTGTCTGTTTCTTCGAGAGTCCACATGAGTTCAAAGTTTCAGAACTCAAGATCTTTATTGAGGAGTCGTTGAGCACGAGGGGTCATTTCAGGCTTTCACGGAGGGGTCGATGCATACGAGATTCTTGATCAGAGGCATACCCAGAATGACAGTTCAATGTTCCAGAACCTATGTCATTCGGGCCAACCAGTCTTTGACCACGATGGGTCAATCCTGACTACACCAAGGGGTCAGTGAGATAGACTGGTCGTGCTTCCATTTTACTGTCAAACATCCTCACTAGGGTTTTTATGATTTAACCATTTGTACTTCTAAGCCTAGGGATAGTTTATGGCCATAATACCTATTTTGTGATTTCCATAACGATGAGCTTCAATCCGGTGGAGCATGATCATTACTCTTGATCATCTTGGGTCTTCAAGCTTCTGGCAAATGCTTCTTTCCGAGTCATGGAATTGACAAACATAGGGTCTTGGGCAAGCTAAGGCACTAACAACTGGAATAACAATCAAGGAAACAATAGAACGCATGACCGGCTAAACGCTCAAGCATCTGGTCAATGAAGGGGAGAGGGAAGTGATCATTTCTCGTAGCAATCTTCAGTTTACGATAGTCAATACAATCTCTCTAACCTATTTGGAACCTAGTTAGCACTAACTCATTATCCTCATTCTTGACTACAGTCACACCCGACTTCTTAGGTTCAACCTATATCGGACTCATCCATGCAATGTCAGAGATCGGTTAGATGATACCTGCCTCGAGAAGTTTTAAAATTTCAGCTCTTACCACTTCCTGCATTGCCGGATTTAAACGTCTCTATGGTTCTCTGGATGCCTTGGAATTCTGTTCCAAGTCAATTTTGTGCATAACCATAGAGGGGATAATTCTTTTGAGATCGGCAATGGACCATCCTATAGTTTATCAGTGTTCTCTTAAAACAGCTAGGAGTTTAACCTCTTGCTCTGAAGTTAAATCAGAAGATATAATGACTGGTAGGGTATTGGATGATCCCAAATAAGAATATTTCAAAGTTTCATGCAGTGGTTGAAGTTCTAATTTTGGTGGCTTCTCGACAGAGGGGACTTGAACAGATTGACTGACAGGGAGAGGTTCGAATTTCCTTGCTCTATTATCAACATATGAAACTTCGTTTAGCAGAGCGTTCACCTTTTGTTCACTAATTTCATTGAAATTTGTACCAAAGGTGGACAAAGATTTCTCGAATGGATCGTCGTAAATGAAGTGAATAAAGGATTCTTCAATAGAATTCTGCATAAAATTAACCTCACACAGGTCATCTGTGCAGGGAGGTTGCTTACACGGGTTAAACACATTGAGTTCTATTGTCATATTTCCGAACGACAATCTAAGCATACCATCTTGGCAATTGATAACAGTATTAGCGGTGGCCAAAAATGGTCGCCCAAGAATAACTGGAATGCTCCCACTTTCGTTCTGTACGGACTAGATATCCAGTTCAACAAAATCGACTGGAAAGTAGAACTTGTCGACTTTGACCAGAACACCATCTGTCACTCCTCTCGGGATTTTCACAGAATGATCACCTAGCTGAAGTGTGATAGGGGTGGGTTTTAATTCTCCTAGCCCTAACTGTTCATAGACAGAGTACGACAGTAGGCTGAGACTGGCTCCAAGATCTAAGAAGGCCCTGTCAATTGTATATGTACCAATGGTACATGAGATGGTTGGGCACCCAGAGTCATTATGTTTGATTGGAAATGGTTGTTGGAGGAGTGCACTGGCGTTTTCTGCTAAAAATGCCTTTCTAGGGACATTTGTTTTCCTTTTTACCGTACAAAGGTCTTTTAAACATAATGACTCTGTAGTAATCGATTTGACATACTCTTCATTGGAGGATAAAACCTCATACTGTCCCTTGGATTTGGGATAGACTGACTGGGAAATCTAACTTTCTCCTTATCTCCTATCGCAGTGTGGCTAATTGTCCAAGTTGTGTTTCAAGCTTGTGCATACCATATTGGGTAGACATGAACTGTTGTAACGTATCCTCAAGAGAAAGCTTACGTTGTTGAGATGGGTTTTACTGATATGAATGATTTGAATGGGGTGGCTGATTTTGAGATTGATGGAACAACTGGTTCTAGGATGGATGAAATGACTGACTTTGATATTCAGTGGGTCCATTACTTACTGGAGGTTGATTTTGCCACTAGGAAAAATTTGGATGGTTTCGCCAATTAGGATTGTACGTGGCAAAGAACGGAGCACCTTGCTGTCTTCCGAAATTATTGAGTGCATTAACCTCCTTGGTTGAGCACTCAACATTTGACACTAAGGAAGGACAATTTTGAGCATTGTGTCCTAGGTTAGAACACATCACATAAACCTCATTGTTCAATTCGAAAGATGGATTTATCACCTGAGTTATCGCTAACTCATATAGTTTTTTCTCTAGGTTTGCAATTGCAAGCTTAACGTCAAAGTCACTTCTAACTTCGCACAGACCTCCTCTCTTAGACTCGACCACAGTACGGTTAAATGTAGTTAAGCCATCATAGAAAAATTGTACGAGTCTCCATGTTTCAAAACCATGATGAAGACATTTTATTAATACATCCTTGAATGTTTCCCACGATTCCGAGAATTGTTCACCGTCTTTTTGTATAAAATTTGAAATTTCCTCTTTGAAGGCGTTCGTTTTAGATGTGGGAAAAATTTATTCAAGAATTATTGGAAAGTTGATCATGTTCTAATTGAATTCGCAGGTAAGGAGTTCAACCATGATTTCTCTTTTCCTTTGAGATAAAATGGGAACATGCGAAATTGAACGGATTCTTCAGTGACATTTTGAATTTTAATGGTGGCACAAATCTCTAAAAATTCTTTGACATGTAGGTAAGGATCCTCACGATCAAGTACATGGAACGAAGGTAGGAGATGTAAGAGGGCTAGTTTTCATTCATAGGCTACATTGGTTGCTGGGATGACTACACTGGAGGGTGTATTAGTTATGACCGATGAGAAGTAGTTTCGAACAGTTTTCTCATTTACAGGTCCTTCGACCATTCTGAGTGATGGTGTAGATGGTTATGTGGGTGGACTGTCTATGTCTACGACTGAGCCTGAGTGGGCTCCGTGTAACACCCCAAATTTCTAAACCAGTGGATTAATGTAATCCCCTCTTAAAAGAATGGATTGGAAATAGGATTGGGTATCAAAACAAGTGAGAAAAGAAATGAAAATAAGAAGAAATAAGGAAAAACCTGAGATATCCAGGACATAACTGACTCTAGTCAATGTATTTTGACAACTCACACGTGTATGTATCGATTTTGTAACATACGTTAGCAAACATACCCGAAGCTAAGATTTCTAGATTAACATATCGACTTTGGTCAATGTATATTATTGTTGTACATATTGAGCACAACCATATATTGAGAATACCCAATGGCTTAAGCCCGAGGTCTAACAGTTGTAGCTGTCCCATCACCCACCTACCACACCTACCACCACCTTGGAGGACCAATGCATGGCCTCCACGTGGATTGTATACATCGACAGAAGTCGATGTGTATGTAAATCCACCAAAAATATGTGTCAACTAGAAACGTGTATCGTGGTGTTCAATGTATTTAGTTGAGACACACAGTTGTTTTCTCTTGTCCCATCATACACTTACCACCGTCCTTGAGAGCCAATGCATACTCTCCATGTGGATTATCTGTTGACTAAAGTAGAAGAAAGAGACAATGGAGAGGGAAAATGGCTGATGTCCATTCCTCTCTCCCCAATTCCATTCGGTAGCTAGGGCAACAAGAAAGAGAAAGAGAAGAAGAAGACTAGAGGAGAGGATGAGGGCTGCTCGAGTCCCTTCCATCCCTCTCTTCCCATTCGAACATAGTACATCCTTTCTCGTCCATCTCTCCTCCATCCCCTCACACTTAAAATCAGTGTGCTCTAAGGAACCTGAGAGAAAACAAATAAGGAGGAAAAGGAAGAGGAAAGTCGATAGAGGAAAAGCAAGAATAGAGCAAGGAAAACCCAACTCGAGCTCAAGCATCTCTTATTAGAGAAATCACCAAAGATCTCCCAAGGTATGATGTTTTATTTAGATCTAAGGTAAAATAAATACATTAGAATGGCTAGAGAACATGGTAGAAGTAAGGTTGGGATAAAGAGATCAAAATGAGAAACATGCAAAGAGGAATACATGCCTTTTGGACCAAACCCAGGAATACATATCGATGGGCAATGTGTACACCTAGAATGAAGATGACGTAAAGGGAATGGAGAACAGATGTTTTTTGAAATAGACCGCAGGGCTATGCATCGGCTGGGGTCGATGTGTACACCTGGGGACTAAAGTAAAGGAAAATGAAAGAAAATAAAGGAAAAGAAAATCAGATCCAGAGTGCACATCGACTGCATTCAATATGTACTGCAAAACTGCTATCAGTTTTGCAAGGTTGCTTAGATTCGACTGATTGACGAATATGCCAATTGTAAGAGACACACCGACCGTGTCGATGTTTTTCTGTAACGTCCCGTCCTTTTTCACTCGCTTCTTCCCGTAAATTCAAAGTCTATTTTTTTTATAACAGAGTAGAGTGATAGAGCGCGGGACGTCACGACGCGAGGTAAGTCCGAACTTCCAAAGTTCGACCCTTAACTGGCCATCCCTATGTATGCATGGACCAAGACCATAAAAAAATGGTTCACACATAGCAATATCAACTTTCGGAATAAAAATCATAACCTGCGGAATCATAACATCATTTTGCGGAATCATAATAGAACCAAGTTCTATTCCATTCAGATAGCAAAGTACGTCAAGTCCTTAATCATTATTAAAACGTCATAATCATCAAACTAAACATCCGACCATCTAAGTATACATTCCGAAACTAGTTACTCAATTACAAGTCCATAAGTAACTTTATTCAAAACATATGAAATAAATCATCCAAGCTCCTAGGCCTGGCCCGTCTTGCGTTCCTCGTTCCCCTGATTACCTGTGTCATCAACTAGGGTAGAAGTAGGGCGTTAGAACAACACGCCTAGTAGGTATTCCAGTTACGACTAACACATGGTTAGTACAAATCATATATAATAATATAGTGATGTCAAAACCATATAAAATCCATGCCATGCAATGATGACAAATGCAATGAGTCTCACCCATCACATGTACATAAATGTTACACACCACATAGGTCTTCCGGACGCCCTGGCTGAGTGTGGACCCTCTGGAATCTTCTTGATGGAAATCACATCAAGGTACCGTACATAGGTTTTTCGGATGCCCCGACGAAGTGTGACCCCTCCGATTACAAATCCTCCACCCCATGCCATGCATGAGATGCCAATGAAAACACATGCTATTTTATAACATAAACATAGCATTTAAAATCATCTTGTGAAACATATCCAATACATGCTATCTAAACAAATAAAACATAGCATTTAAAATTCATATAAAGCATGTCCTTGAAACATAGATTTCATTAAACATAAGATAAAACAAGTGTACATAAACCCATGGTTTCAAAGAGGTGGAATCCTACCAAAGACCGCTAACGTGTGCTTGCGTCTTTCGTCCAAGAATCGATCACCGTACGCACACCGCTTGCGAGAACATGTTACCTTATAATATAATAATAAATACACAACAAGTCCCACTTGATTTACAAGGTTCTAAGGCCATAAACAAAACCCAATGGGGTTCGGCCGTACACCATGGCCGAACCCATGGTTTACCATTTTCACACCTATTTACGAAAATGCCATCCATGGCTATCATTCCATAATCCCATCTTTTCAATCATTAAAACAATTGCCTAAGTTAATGTTTGATCCACAAACCATCTCATGGGGTTTGGCAATACATCATGGCCGAACCCATGATCTTTCAATTTAGGCGTTATTTACAATTTTGCCACTAGCTTAGGTTTATGTCTTCCCATTAATCCAATCATCATATTAAATCCATACAATCCATTCCACTTGATTCATATGGTTCGGCCACACACCATGGCCGAACCCTATGACATCTTCGTTCCATCTTAGGTCCATAAAATAAGCCTAATCCATAGAATTAATTCATAGGGTTCGGCCATGGATGTCTAAGTTTCCTTTTTTCCATCATCTTCCGTTTTTTAGCCAATCCATAATTGGATAGTTTCCAAATTTAGATTTCCTTAATTAGAAAGTTCTTAAATTAAAACTTTCTAATTTAGTTTCCACCTTCCAAAAATAGAACTTTCCCCTTTTTAATCTCCTCCTTCTATTTTTAGAAACTTACTTAATAAACAACCTTCTATAAATAAAGAGGTTTCCAAAAATAAACCCTAGTGGGGTTCGGCCATACATCATGGCCGAACCTCACTCATGGCAACCAATCCATTCATTCCCCTTTTTAAATCCAATCTTCCTTAATTAAAAAGTTTCCTAAGTTAGCATGAATTTCCTTCCATAATTAGATGTTTCCAAGATTAGAAACCATATTTCCATACTTGGATGCTTTCCATAATTAAACTCCACCTTTCCATAATTGGAAGGTTTCCATAATTAGCAACCAAAATCTATCTCCATTCCAAAACAACCCCGTGGGGTTCGGCCATACACCATGGCCGAACCCTATGGTTCATGATCTTGACCACTAATTTAAATTCATTAAAACAATCAATAATAATATCATCACAAATCCATGGGGTTCGGCCATACACCATGGCCGAACCCTATGGTTCAAAGTCCTCTCTTTTAGAAACTAATCAATGATCTTCCATTTAACCATATCTTTCCATGGTTTCTAATCCATATTAATAACCCAAGGTTCATCCATTAGAATAACTAAAATCCCTCATGGTTTTTAATCTTCATAACCCAACAACATAAATCAAATCTTTCCATGGGGTTCGGCCATGCACTTTGGCCGAACCCTATGATTCTTTCTTTCTAATAAAAACATCAAAACTCAACTCCAATCTTCTTCCATGGGGTTCGGCCACACACCATGGCCGAACCTTATGGTTCTTTATTTCAAACATAATTATCAAATAAGAATACCAACCTTTTCTTGCTCTTCCTATCTTTGTTCTTTCCTTAGCCTCTTTCTTCTTCTTCTTGATGGCTGCCTTCTTCTTCTCCTTGCTCTTTGATCTTGGCGAGAATGACAATTGAGAGAGAGGAAATAGAATTCGGCTATGAGTTGTAAAAACTGTGCACCCCTCTATGTCTCCCCTTCTATCACTTCCTTTGATCCAAAGTTAGAAGGTGCTAAGATAAACCATGCCCCATTGCCATGTACCCCCTTGTCTAAATTGGAAATGGCCGACCTTCCCACTTTGGAAGTGTTACACACGGCCATGCAAAGTCTATTTAATTAGACATCTTCCTTATTTAATTTTTAGACCATATACATACCCTTTTAAATTATCTTATGCGCATAATGTAGATATGAAATATCTCTATACACGGCCATGCTCAATCTTATTTAAACTTGGACATTTCCTTAAAATATGCAAATCCAATTTAATTAGAAAAGTCCCTCTTTAAATTTTCTAGCATATCACCTAGATATGCATATCATTCATGAGCATAATCCTAGATTTTTATATCTAAAATTCGGCCATGCAATCTTTTATTTAAATTTAGATATAATGCATCACTAAATTAATTCGACCCCATTTAATTTTAATAAAACCAATTCCACAATCAATTGGGTCCTAATTGGGTCATGGCCCAATTCTTTATCCATATAAGATCCAATCTAAAATTCACAATTAAAATGGGTAATTTCATATAAAATAAGTTAAGCAATGTGCTACAAATTCTGCCACATCTCTTTTGAGTCCTATGCCACCAGTAATGTCTCTTAAAGTCGTGATATATCTTAGTGCTGCCCGGATGAATAGAGAGTTTGGTCTGATGTGCCTCAACCAATAACTCTTTTCTATAGCTCTTAGGTACATAAATCCTTCCTTGGAATAGAAGATCTTGTCCCGGTCGTAATTCCCATTCCGGCATGATTTCACCAGTAGACACTTTGGCCCAGATTTCCTCTACCTCTGGGTCTGTCCGTTGTTCCTGTTCAATCGTGGTAACCATGTTGGATGCTTGATCAAATTGTAAATAGTCCCATGGTTATTGAGGTAAAGTTTAAACTCTCGAATGGCATCCAGCATCTGCCATTCTGTCCTAATCAAACATGCCACTGATGCATGTGACAAGCAGCTGAGGGCATTTGCCACCTTGTTTGCCATGCCAGGGTGATAACGAAGTGCGAACTCATAATCCGCCAGATATTCCATCCATCTGCACTGCCTCAAGTTGAGCTCTTTCTGATCAAACAAATACTTCAAGCTCTTATGATCTGAAAACACTTCAAATTTCTCACCATATAGATAATGTCTCCAACTTTTGAGAGCGAAGACCATTGCGGCTAGTTCCAAATCGTGCGTAGGATAAAGACGTTCATGTATTTTCAACTGTCTTGACCCATATGCCACCACACGATTACTTTGACTGAGTGTACACCCCAGTCCTTCTCCTGAAGCATCGCATTGTACCTCATAACACTTGCCTATTTCTGGCAAAATTAGGATAGGAGCAGTGGTAAATTTCTTCTTCAGCTCTTCAAATCTCTGGATACACAGATCTGACCACTCATATTTGACTCCTTTCTGAGTGAGTCGAGTAAGTGGTGATGCAATTTTAGAGAAGTCCATGATAAATTTCCTGTAATAACCTCCCAATCCCATGAAACTACGGATTTCGTTTACATTCTTTGGGGCTTTCCAGTCTCTTATTGCCGCTATCTTAGCCGGAACCACGGCTATACCTTCTTCTGATATAACATGTCCCAAGAAGCTGACCTCATATAGCCAAAATTCACATTTACTGGCTTCTGCATATAGTTTGTTATTCCTCAAAGTGTCCAGAACTATTCTCAGGTGCTCAGCATGTTCTTTCTGAGTCTTGGAGTAAATCAAAATATCATCAATGAATACAATAACAAATTGGTCCAAATAAGGACGGAAGATCTTGTTCATTAAATCCGTGAACACAGCCGATGCATTGGTGAGTCCAAACGGCATGACTACAAACTCATATAGCCCATACCGCGTTCTAAAGGTTGTCTTCTCTATGTCCTCCTCTCTAACCCGGATTTGGTGATATCTGGACATCCAATCAATCTTAGAAAAATGACTGGAACCTTTAAGTTGATCAAATAAATCATCGATCCTGGGTAGAGGGTACTTGTTTCTGACTGTCAGTTGGTTCAATTTTCGATAAGCCACACACATACGGAGTGAACCGTCCTTTTTCTTTACAAATAAAACCGGAGCTCCCCAAGCCGATGTACTGTTCCGAATGCACCCTAGTCTGAGCAGTTCATCAATCTGTTTCTTTAACTCGAACATCTCTACTGGTGCCATCCGGTAATGTGGTAATGACACTGGTACGGTGCCAGGATACAACTTGATTTCAAAATTGATCTCCCTCATGGGAGGCAAACCAGGGAGTTCCTTTGGAAAAACGTCTGCATAGTCCCTTACTATTTCTTGACATTCAACCACCAGTGCCTTGTTGATTCTGATAATGTTCAATACCAAATGCTTCAACCCTTCATGCAGTTTGCTTTGTTTATCAGCACGTATCACATGTTTTCCCTCAGGTGACCAAAATGTCACCCTGCGACGATAACAATCAATGTTGGCCTTAAAGTTAGCCAACCAATCCATGCCGAAAATAATATCATACTCCTACATATCGAGTACCAAATAATTGAACTCAAATATGAGTCCCGCAAGTTCTGTATTCACTGCTGTGCATATAAGTCCCAATGATGTGTCTCCGTCGGGGATACAATAGTGAATGATGTGGACAGTTTTTGTACCAATGTACCAGTAGCAGTTATAAATGCAGCAGATATGAAAGAGTGTGATGCTCCCGAATCAAATAATGCAAGGGCGTAGGAACTACTGACTACTGCTATACCTTGAATCACTGAATGATCCTCTACTGCTGGAGGTGCTAAGGTGAATACCTGTCCAGATCCTATAGGTGGCCTTCTAGTCTAATTAAATGTCCTGCTTCCACGTGAATTAGCTGGCCTAACTGGCGGACGAGATGAACCCCTGGTATTAGAGGGTTTGTTGATTTGTGGACATTCTCTCTTAAAATGGCCAGGTTGATCACAATGAAAGTAATTGCTCCCACCTCTAGGAGCCTGTGTCACTGATGCAGATGGGGAGGGATGATTGGGACGAAATCCCCCTGTTGACCCAGTGGATGCTGCGAGGTCTGCTAGAGTTCTGTCGGAACCTCTTGTTGGGCTGGAATGTACCCCTCCCATTTTGAGCTCGGCGATTATCAAAATGCGTCAACTCAGCCATCTCCTGCTCTACTATAGTGGCCATACTAACCACTTTTGCCAATGTGGCTGCCTTGAATATAGTTACCTTGGCCCTTATGCTAGGCCGATGGCCCCGCTCAAACTTACGTGCCCTCCGATACTCTGTATCCACCATATAGAATGCATAAACAGATAAACTGAGAAATTCCTGGTGGTACTCTGCCACCGTCATGGTACCCTTGTACCAAAGATAGAAATGCCTGTGTCTGGCGCTCCTTCTCCTCCTCAGGAAAATAATGTTCCAAGAAGGTAGCTGAGAACTGTTCCCAAGTCATGGCAGTCCTTTCTTCTTCTGGAAGAAATGCTCGCTGCTTCTCTATCACCTCCCACCATTTACCAGCATCATCAATCAGTTGTGATGTGGCAAATAAAATCTTGTGAGCATGATTCGTGATATTCAACAAATTCAAGATCTGTGAAACCTTTTTCAGCCAGTTTTCTGCTCCGACAGCCCCTTCTCTTCCTTTGAAGTAAGGAGGGCGCTGTTGCTGGAAGTCCCTGACCATACTCCTGTCATTGTTTCCATTGGCGGTTCCATTCTCATTCAGGTGTTGTTGCAGCACCGAAGTAACCGCCCCTTGAACCAGATTCTGCAATTCAGGAGGTACCACCGGTATGTTTACTCTACTTGTTTCCTCATCAGTGGTAAGATTGTTCTTCTTCACGGTGAGAGTGTCGTTCCTCATCATGGTGAGATTGTTCTTCCTCACGGTGAGAGTGTCGTTCCTCCTCATCACCCCCATTTGGGTTTTGTCGGGTATTTCTCCTTGGCCTTCCCCTTGGAGCCATTTTTCCTTAAGCCATTGAAAACATCAAGACTTAGTTTCCATAAACAAAAATTTGTAATTCCTACCTGTTGGGAAAATTTCCAAATAAGCACTCTTGATTTTGTTTTGTTTCTGGGGAAATACAGTCCTATGTTGCTATATTTGATAATCCGATTATTTTGACTGTACTTACTTTGCTAGCATCCTGTCTGAGTCTAACGAAGTAAATTAATGCACAGAGACCGGATTAATTTACCCCGAAAGATTCAATGTTTTAGGTTCGCTCTAATACCAACTGTAACGCCTCGCCCTTTTTCACTCGCTTCTTCCTATAAATTCAGAGTCTATTTTTTTTTTTATAACAGAGTAGAGTGATAGAGCGCGGGACGTCATGACGCGAGCTAAGTCCGAACTTCCAAAGTCCGACCCTTAACTGGCCAACCCTATGTGTGCATGGACCAAGTCCATGAAAAAATGGTTACACATAGCAATATCAACTTGCAGAATAAAAATCATAACCTGCGGAATCATAACATCATTTTACGGAATCATAATAGAACCATGTTCTATTCCATTCAGCTAGCAAAGTACGTCAAGTCCTTAATCATTATTAAAACATTATAATCATCAAACTAAACATCCGACCATTTAAGTTATTGCATTCCGAAACTAGTTACTCAATTACAAGTCCATAAGTAACTTTATTCAAAACATATGAAATAAATCATCCAAGCTCCTAAGCCTGGCCAGTCTTACGTTCCTCGTTCCCCTGATTACCTGTGTCATCAACTAGGGTAGAAGTAGGGCGTTAGAACAACGCGCCCAGTAGGTATTCTAGTCACGGCTAACACATGGTTAGTACAAATGATATATAATAATATAGTGATGTCAAAACCATATAAAATCCATGCCATGCAATGATGACAAATGCGATGAGACCCACCCATCACATGGACATAAATGTACCCACCACATAGGTCTTCCGGACGCCCCGGCGTAGTGTGGACCCTCCCAAATCTTTTTGATGGAAATCACATCAAGGTACCGTACATAGGTTTTTCAGACGCCCCGACGGAGTGTGACCCCTCCGGTTACAAATCCTCCACCCCATGCCATGCATGAGATGCCAATGAAAACATATGCTATTTTATAACATAAACATAGCATTTAAAATCATCTTTTGAAAAATATCCAATACATGCTATCTAAACAAATAAAACATAGCATTTAAAATTCATATAAAGCATATCCTTGAAACATAGATTTCATCAAACATAAGATAAAACAAGTGTATATAAACCTATGGTTTTAAAGTGGTGGAATCCTACCGAAGATTGCTAACGTGTGCTTGCGTCTTTCGTCCAAGAATCGATCACCGATCGCGTACCGCTTGCGAGATCCCGTTACCTTATAATATAATAATAAATCAACAACAAGTCCCACTTGATTTACAAACTTCTAAGTCCATAAACAAAACCCCATGGGGTTCGGCCATACACCATGGCCGAACCCATGGCTTACCATTTTCACACCTATTTACGAAAATGCCATCCATGGCTATCATTCCATAATCCATCTTTTCAATCATTAAAACAATTGCCTAAGTTAATGTTTGATCCACAAACCATCTCATGGGGTTCGGCCATACATCATGGTCGAACCCATGATCTTTCAATTTAGGCACTATTTACAATTTTGCCACTAGCTTAGGTTTATGTCTTCCCATTAATCCAATCATCATATTAAATCCATACAATCCATTCCACTTGATTCACGGGGTTCGGCTACACACCATGGCCGAACCCTATGACATCTTAGTTCCATCTTAGGTCCATAAAATAAGCCTAACCCATAGAATTAATTCATGGGGTTCGGCCATGGAAGTCTAAGTTTCCTTTTTTCCATCATCTTCCATTTTTTAGCCAATCCATAATTGGATAGTTTCCAAATTTAGATTTCCTTAATTAGAAAGTTCTTAAATTAAAACTTTCTAATTTAGTTTCCACCTTCCAAAAATAGAACTTTCCCCTTTTTAATCTCCTCCTTCTATTTTTAGAAACTTACTTAATAAACAACCTTCTATAAATACAAAGGTTTCCAAAAATAAACCCTAGTGGGGTTTGGCCATACACCATGGCCGAACCTCACTCATGGTAACCAATCCATTCATTCCCCTTTTTAAATCTAATCTTCCTTAATTAAAAAGTTTCCTAAGTTGGCATGAATTTCCTTCCATAATTAGATGTTTCCAAGATTAGAAACCATCTTTCCATACTTGGATGCTTTCCATAATTAAACTCCACCTTTCCACAATTGGAAGGTTTCCATAATTAGCAACCAAAATCTATCTCCATTCCAAACCAACCCCGTGGGGTTCGGCCATACACCATGGCTGAACCCTATGGTTCATGATCTTGACCACTAATTTAAATTCATTAAAACAATCAATAATAATATCATCACAAATCCATGGGGTTCGGCCATGGTGGTTCAAAGTCCTCTCTTTTAAAAACTAATCAATGATCTTCCATTTAACCATATATTTCCATGGTTTCTAATCCATATTAATAACCCAAGGTTCATCCATTAGAATAACTAAAATCCCTCATGGTTTTTAATCTTCATAACCCAACAACATAAATCAAATCTTTCCATGGGGTTCGGCCATGCACTTTGGCCGAACCCTATGATTCTTTCTTTCTATTAAAAACATCAAAACTCAACTCCAATATTCTTCCATGGGTTCTGCCACACACCATGGCCGAACCTTATGGTTCTTTATTTCAAACATAATTATCAAATAAGAATACCAACATTTTCTTGCTCTTCCAATCTTTCTTCTTTCCTTAGCCTCTTTCTTCTTCTTCTTGATGGCTGCCTTCTTCTTCTCCTCGCTCTTTGATCTTGGCGAGAGTGACAATTGAGAGAGATTCGGCTATGGGTTGTAAAAACCGTACTGTAACACCCCGCCCTTTTCACTCTAATTTTCAGAGTTTATTTTTTTTTAAATATAATAATCATGTGATCGGGGCAAAGTGTCACGATGCGAGTTAAGAAACTCTGAAAATTAGAGTGAAAAGGGTAGGGTGTTACAGTTGGTATCAGAGCTAAATGGGAAGTTGAATCTTCCGAAATAAGATTAAGACGGTTTCATGTCTCATTGACGGATAAGAATCCCAACTGACCGACTCTTCGGAGTCCGCTGACTGGGGGCCTGATTAATTTACTTCGTGGACTCAGAATGAACAAATCAATCTGAGAACAACAGTGAAAGATAGCAAAAGTACAGTATTATAATTGATCTATCAAACGTAGTAAAATAGGATATACAACCCCTAATATTCCCCAAATTGAGAAAAAACAAACAAATAGGGATTTAGAAACTTCCCCAAAAACAAAAGAAAACCAAGATTGCTTATTTGGAAATCTCCCCAAAATAGTGAAAACACAAACTGTATGAAGAAACGAAGTCAATTATATTTTCATGACTTAGGGAAAGAAAAAGAGATACCACTTATTCAGTATGAGGAAGGAAGGGAAAGATCTCCACCAGAGGAAGAGCATTCTCAGCCTAAAGAAAGGGCTGGAAAAACACATAATGAGGAAGAGTCACACCATTCTGAAAGGTCACATCACTCTGAAAAGTCACACCATTCTGAAGATTCACATCATTCTTGGCGAGAAAGGAGGGAGCGGGAACACTCATCTCGGAAGGAGGAAGAAGGGAACAGTGGTGTACATATGCCACATGTGCCGCCTGAACTTCAGGGCTTAGTTCAAGCAGTGGTAACCTCTGTACTCCAGCAACATATGAATGGGAGTGAAAGTTCCAAGGATGCCAATGATCGGAGTATGGCTCGAGAATTCCAGCAACAGCGTCCTCCCTATTTCAAAGGGAAGGAAGGGGCTGTCGGAGCTGAGCACTAGCTGAAGAAGATCACTCAGATCTTAAATTTACTTAAGATCTCGAGTCATAGTGACAAGATTCTACTGGCTACTTCACAACTGATAGAAGATGCCGGTAAATGGTGGGAGGTTGTGGAGAAGCGGAGGGCACTCAAACCAGTTAGAGAGAGGACGGCCATGACATGGAATGAGTTTTCAGCAACCTTTCTGGAACACTACTTTCCGGAGGAGGAGAAGGAGCGACAGACGCAACTTTTTCTGTCCTTGGTACAGGGCTCTATGACGGTGGCAGAGTATCACCGGGAATTTCTCAGTTTATCCATCTATGTATTCTATATGGTGGACACATAACATCGCAGAGCAAGGAAGTTTGAGAGGGGTTTACGGCCAAATATCAGGGCCAAAGTGACCATATTCAAGTGCACCACATTGGCTGAGGTGGTCAGCAAGGCCACAATAGCAGAACAAGAGTTGAATGCAATGGTGCGGTTTGACAACCGCCGAGCTCCAAGTGGGAGGGGTGGGTTCCAGCCCAACAAGAGGTTCCGTCCGAACTTCAGTAGACCCTCACCATCTACTGGGTCCACGGGGGGCTTTCGTCCCAATCAGCCCTCCCCATCTGCATCAGTCACCCAGTCATTCAGAGGGGTGAACAACTGTTTCCACTGTGATCAGCCGGGTCACTTCAAGAGAGACTGTCCAAAGCTCAATAAGCTCTCATATTCCAGAGGATCTTTCTGTCCACCAGCTAGGCCAGCTAACTCCTGAGGAGGCAGGACTTATAATCAGGCGGGTCGGGCACCTAATCCTACCGGATCTGGACGACTATTTGCTCTGGAACCTCCTGAGGATGTGGATCATTCTGTGATTCAAGGTACGGCCGTTGTCAATAGTTCTTATGCTTATGCATTGTTTGATTCTGGAGCTTCGCACTCTTTTATATCTGCATCCTTTATAACTACTACTGGTACACTAGTTCAAAAGCTGTCCACCACACTCACAGTAGTATCCCCTGTCGGAGATACGTCTTTGGGACTCATATGCATGGCCATAAATACAGAACTCGCTGGACTCAGATTTGAGTTCAATTATCTGGTACTCGACATGACTGAGTACGATATTATATTCGGCATGGACTGGTTGACTAGTTATGAAGCCAATATTGATTGTTATCGCCGAAGAGTGACATTTTGGTCACCCGAGGGAAAGTAGTATATAGTTCGTGCCGACAAGCAAAGCAAACTGCAGGAAGGGTTGCATCATTTGGTGTTGAACAATATTGTCATCAACAAAGCACCAGTCACTGAGCTTCCAGCAATTGTGAAAGAATTACTGATGTCTTTCCAAAAGAACTCCCTGGTATACCACCTATGAGGGAGCTCAATTTCGAGATCAAGTTGTATCCTGTACTTCACCAGTGTCTCTACCCCATTATCGGATGGCACCAGCAGAAATGTCCGAGTTGAAGAAGCAACTTGATGAGTTACTCAGACTGGGTTGCATTCAGAACAGCACATCATCATGGGGAGCTCCAGTGTTGTTCGTGAAGAAGAAGGACGGTTCACTCAGAATGTGTGTGGACTACCGGAAGTTGAATCAGCTAACTGTCCGGAACAAGTATCCTCTACCCAGGATCGATGATTTATTCGATCAGTTGAGGGGATCCAGTCACTTTTCCAAGATTGACCTGATTCCGGTTATCATCAAATCCGGGTCAGGGAGGAAAATATAGAGAAGACAACTTTCAGGACACGGTATAGACTATTTGAATTTGTAGTCATGTCTTTTGGGCTTACCAACGCACCGGCTGTGTTCATGGACTTAATGGACAGAATCTTCCGACCATATCTGGATCAGTTTGTTATAGTGTTCATTGACGATATCCTGATCTATTCCAAGAGTCAGGAGGATCATGCTGATCATCTACGAATAGTATTGAACACCTTGAGACAGAACAAGCTGTATGCCAAAGCAAGCAAATGCGAATTTTGGCTACCTGAGGTCAAATTCTTAGGGCATGTTATAACAGCTGATGGTATAGCCGTTGATCCGGCAAAGGTGACAGCAGTGAGGGAGTGGAAAGCACCGAAGAATGTCACTAAGATCCGTAGCTTCCTGGGTTTGGCTGGATATTATAGGAAGTTCATCATGGATTTCTCTAAAATAGCATCTCCATTGACTCGACTCACTCAAAAAGGGTCAAATATGAGTGGTCAGAGTTATGCAATCAGAGGTTTGAGGAGCTGAAAGAGAGACTTACAACTGCTCCTATTTTAGTTTTGCCGGAAAGAGGCAAAGGTTATGAAGTACAATGTGATGCATCAGGAGAGGGACTGGGATGTTCACTCATGCAACGTGATCGGGTGGTGGCATATGGTTCAAGACAACTAAAGATACATGAACGCCTCTACCCCACACATGATCTGGAATTAGCTGCGGTGGTCTTCGCTCTCAAAAGCTGGAGACATTATCTATATGGTGAGAAGTTTGAAGTATTTTCAGATCACAAGAGCTTGAAGTATTTATTTGATCAGAAAGAACTCAATCTAAGGCAGCGCAGATGGATGAAATATCTGGCGGACTATGAATTTGCACTCCGATATCATCCAGGAAAGGCCAACAAGGTGGCGGATGCTCTTAGCCGTATGTCTCATGCATCAGTGGCATGTCTGATCAGGACCGAATGGGAGATGTTGAATACCATTCGTGAGTTCAATCTATACATCACAAACCATGGGAGTATGTACAATTTGATCATACAATCCGACATGGTTACAAAGATTGAATAGGAGCAGCGAGCAGATCCGGAAATGGCAGAGACATGGGCCAAGATGTCTATTGGCGAGGTTGTATTGGATTGGGAATTACGACCAGGACAGGGTCTTATGTTCCGGGGTAGAATTTATGTGCCAAGAAGCTGCAGAAAAGAATTACTGATAGAGGCACATCAGAGCAAGCTCTCCATTCATCCGGGTAGCACAAAAATGTACCATGACTTAAAAATGACATTATTGGTTGCATGGACTCAAGAAAGATGTTGCAGAGTTTGTGGCTCATTGTTTAACTTGTCAGCAGGTTAAAACGGAACACCAGAAGCAACCAGGGTTACTCAAACCCTTAGCAGTGCCGGAATGGAAATGGGAGCACATTTCCATGGACTTTGTGACGGGGTTGCCGAGGTCCTCGAAGGGCAATGACGCTATATGGGTTGTGGTAGACCGACTCACCAAGTCCGCGCATTTTATTCCTATCAAGATGACGGATTCATCAGAGACATTAGGTTGGAGATATATCAAAGATATCATCAGATTACATGGTATCCCACGGACTATAGTGTCTGATAGAGATGGTTGATTCACCGGAAGGGTGTGGCAGAGCATGCAGTCGGCCATGGGGACCGATCTACTTATTAGCACAGCATTCCATGCACAGACCGATGGACAATCAGAAAGGACTATACAAACACTGGAGGACATGCTGAGGGCGTGCATGCTAGACTTCAAAGGTGGATGGGAGGATCATTTGCCATTGGTGGAGTTTTCTTATAACAATAGCTACCAAACAAGCCTTCAGATGGCACCATTCGAAGCTTTGTATGGTAGACCATGCAGGTCACCAGTGTGCTGGACCGAGGTCGGCGAACCTGCACTGATAGGACCCGAGTTGGTTGCGGAAACTACTGCACAGATCCAATTGATACGTCAACATTTGTTGACCGCACAGAGTCGGCAAAAGAGCTATGCTGATAAGAGGAGGAGGTTTCTCGAATTTGAAGTGGGAGACATGGTATTCTTGAAGGTCTCACCACGAAAAGGGCACATGACATTTGGGAAGAAAGGAAAATTGTCGCCAAGATATGTGGGACCATTTTCAATTATCAGAAGGATGGGAGATGTTGCCTATCAGTTGGCACTTCCTTCTCAATTAGCGTCTCTACATGATGTATTCCATGTGTCGATGCTGAGGAAATACAACCCTGATCCATCTCATGTTTTGAATGTGCAAGATATAGATGTGCAGAGCGACGTCACTTATGTCGAGAAGCCGGTTAGAATATTAGAGAGTGAGCAAAGGGTGTTGCGTAACCGAGCGATTCAGTTCGTCAAGGTGGTATGGGATCGACATGGTGTTGAGGAAGCCACTTGGGAACTAGAATCGGAGATGAGAACATCGCATCCTGAATTGTTTGTATGAATTATTTTGAAATCCTACTTCGTTCGATTTTCGAGACAAAAATTATAAAAAGAGTATTGTATTGTAACACCCTGGAATTTCAAAGATAACAATTTACATGAATTTATTCATATTTACGAAATTGCCATTGTGAAATATTTGAGTTGAATTTAAATGGGTCAATGGTTCAATCAAGACCCAATGGTTAGTAGTTTTGATTACAAAACAATAAATGGAAAAGATGTACATAAACAGGTCGAAAATCATAATTGGGTCAAATTTTGTTAAATGGGTCAAAATGGCCAAATTGGACCCAATGGGTTGTGGTTGACATGTTTGACCATTAATTGAGCTCAAAGCTTAATTGGGTTAAGATGAGTTAAATGTTTGAGTTGGGTTTGAGTTGAAATAAATGATGGAGTTTAGTTGAGTGGACTTTATTAGTTGAGTTACATTAATGAATGAGTTGAGTTTGGGTGAGTTAAATAAATGAGGTAGATGGAATAATTATTTTAATGAGTGAAGTGTGTGTAAGATGGTGGTGTGGGCTGGTGGTAGGTTTTAACACAATAAAAAAAAAAAATTTGGCTGCATGGGAGGCATTACCATGCATGTAACTCCCATCTAAGTGATGAATGAAATGAGAGTTACATTTTGAAGTTACATGGGTTGCATGGGAGACGTTGGAGGAGGGGAGGAGTTTCATCTTATGATGAAACTCCAATTTGAATTGTTAATGAGAGATGAATGAGGGGAAGATCTAAAACCACAAGGACAAGGTTAGAGACGTTGGAACATGGTGTGTTTCATTTCAAAAAAAAAAAAATGAAACCCCCATATAAGATATGAATGAAGGATGGCGGTTACATTGGGCTAACCAAGAATAGCCGTTGATGTGGGAGTTTCATTTCCTTATGAAACTCTCACATCCAAAGGCAATGGAGACGTTGGATGTTGGGGGAGGGGAGGGGGGGGGGGGGGGGGGGGGGGGGGGGGGGGTTTCATTTCATAGATGAAACCCCAAGGAACTTAAAGGATTTTAATTATGGAGAGGTGAGTTACACAAGGTTAAAGCTTGGGCTGAATTTGATTAGCCAAGAGGATTTCATTCTCTATCATTATCTCTTCCTCTCTTGGGCTTCCTCCATCTCTCCAAACACCAAGAACAGCAGCTGGTCACTGATTTGCAATCAGTCCTTGGTTGTTTTCTTTCACTAAGACAAAAGCACACATTGAGCAAAGGAGTGGGCATCATAGGTTTTCCATCCAAAGCCAAAATTCTTTCTCTCTCTCTCTCTACCTCTTTGCCGTTTCCTACATTCCAAAAATTAGAGCAGCAGCTGGTTGCTTAATCAGTCCTTGACCGATCTCTCCATCAAGGAATCAAGAAGAATGAGAGGCTAAGAAAGGGAAAGGAATAAGCCGGAGTGAAGATCCATTGGAGGAGTCGCGGAAACGGTAGGTTTTCGATAAACTATTTTTAAAGAATCATGATCCGGCCATTGGATGGCCGAATCTAACAAGGGTTAGATATTGGTTGGAAGTGCATGAATAAGATAAAAAAAATGGATTAATTTGGATGGTCTTTTTGAACAAAATCATGGACTAATTTTGGATGCTAAGTTAAATTGATTAGCATGCTTTGAAAAGTTCTAAAATTATGGTTTTAAGTGTCATGTGTTGGGCTATGGATTGGCCGAACACATCAAGGAATTTAATCTAGAATCATAATGTTTAAATGATAAAATATGGACCATAGGGTTCGTCCCCATTGGATGGCCAAACCCCATGGAAAAACTTGGTGATTCTTAATGGTGTTTGAGGGATAAAATCCATAGTAGTTAATGAAGATTTTTAAAGGATTTAAAGTGAAGATAAGCTTATTGTTTTTGGGTAACTATGGCTTGGCTGAACCATATTAATACTATGGTTAAATTGTGGATTAAAACCATGGACAAAGGTTGGAATAATAACACCAAGAGAACCATAACATATGGCCGAACCCCATGGACTGTTTTGTGGATATTTGGATTGAGTTTTACAAAATGGAAATCATACCATGTAAGTATTTGATTGTTTGGTTTGGCTTTCAAGAAGATGGAAATCACATCAATTATGGACTTAGTATTAAAGTGATGATAGAACATAGGATTAAATCTCTAGGGTGAGGTTCGGCCACGTTGTGTGGCCGAACCCCACCAATTGTAATTTGATGGCCTTTGGTTTTTAAACAAAAAAAAAAATTTAAATAAAGGGTTAGTATAGTGGCAATATCGTAAATATGGAGGAAAAGATGAAATGATCAAAAGAATGGACTTATGAGCCAAAACCTACGGTGGTAAGGTTCGGCCATGTAGTATGGCCGAACCCTACCAAGGTTCATTTGAAAGTTTGGGATACTTAGATGGTATTAATTAAATAAAAGAGTTACCAAGGTTTAAATGGGTGAGGTTCGGCCATGGGGGTATGGCCGAACCCCACAAAGTGGATTTTTGGGACTTAGATTAAGATGGAATCACATGAATGAATGTTTAACTTGCTGTTATGTAAATAAGGTATTGGGATTGCTAGAACGGTGAACAAGCCGTAAACGGAAGACGGTTCACAAGAGCGGGCAATCTAAGTGACTTAGGGTAGGTTTCCTACCTTTATTGTAACCACAATTTCATATTCTGTTTTATGTTGATTTTGATAACTTATATGATTGTAAAGTTATGTTCTAAATGACATGTTGCATAGACATCTCATGCATGGCATGGGATGATGGTGTTGTAACCGGAGGCCACACTCCGTCAGGGGCGTCCGAAAGACCACTGTGGGGTACCCCGATGATGAGAATCCCATCAGGAGGAATCCGGAGGCCACACTCCATCGGGGCGTCCGAAAGACCACTGTGGGTTACCTTGACAATGAGAATCCCGTCAAGTGATGGCTATGTTGAATGGTGATGGGGGGGACTCATTACATGTCCATTTCATACATAGCATGTTTGTATGGAATTTTGTCTCACATGTATTATTATTATACTATTTGCATGTTTTTGACTAACCATGTGGTAGCCCTATTCGGAAACACTACTGGGCGCGTTGATCTAACGCCCTATCTATATCCTTAGTGGATGATGCAGAAAGTCAAAGATTGAGGATCAAGAAGGGGACCAAGCACTGAAACTTGGGCGGTTTGAATGATTTTGAATGGACTTGAATGGACTATTCACGGATGTGTTATTTGAATTATTTGGACAATGTAATTTGGTAACTAGATTTGTTGGCATGTAATAAGTAGATAAGTAGATGCTGTGGATTAGTTTATTTTGGATGGTTGGATTGAAAAAGGTATTGTAACATCCAAGAATTTCAATCCGGTAAATCAATATAGTTCCCCTTAATGATGAGGAATGAATAGGGTTGATACTATGTATACGGTCAAATGAGGAAATAAATAATTAAGTAAAAGTGTGAGATTAGAGGGATGATAGAGAACTCAAGCGAGATTTAAGAAAGACTAAATTAAGGGATGATTTAGCTAAATCATTTTGAAAGTGGAGTGGACTATAATTAATTAAATTTATTGATGGAAATTTTGGTGATTAGTTAATTAAGTGAGGTTAAGTGTGATTTAATTTATCTCATTAATTCCATTTAATATTAATTAATGGAGTGGGATTAAGGAAATAATTAACTATGTGTGAAATTTAAGAAGTGGAATTTAAATTATGGAAATAGAATGGATGATGTGGCGACATGCCACATAAGTTGTGATGTGGTAATGTGTGGTGAGGTGGCATGCCACATGGGATGACAAGACAAACCCCTATAACTTAGGGCAACCAAAGGAAGGAAAAGCCACCACTGCCCTTCTTGTCCCACTCACATGGCATTCACCTCATTCCACTTCTCTTCACATGACACTCCCTCTTTCGCTCCTTCCCTTCAAACGGCAACTCCCCATTTCCACTCCTCACCATCGTGCACCTCTCTTCTTCCACCTTTTCACACAGTTTTCCTCCTCCTCTCTTCTTTTCCATTAGTGAACCTCAAGCAAAGAATCAAGCAAAAAAGGAAGGGAAGAAAGGAAGAAGAAAGAATAGAGATTTGGAAAGCTTCACAAAAGGTTAGTATTTCTCCCTAGACTTAGTATTAAGACTTAATTTGAAGATTAGAATGGTTTAGAATCAACCCAAGATATGTAACGCCCCGCCCTTTTTCACTCGCTGAAAATCAGAGTCTATTTTTTATTTAAAAAATAAATAGTGAGAGAGAGCGGGACGCCACGACGCGAGCTAAGTCCGTGCTTCCAAAGCCCAACCCTTAACTGGCTACCAATACGTGGGCGTGGACAAGTCCACTGAAACATTTCGCACGCATCAAGAATATTACGAAAATATTATATGAATACAAATACCATCTATAACATTAATTAACAAGGAAGTCAATCACCATTAAATAAACTAACCTTAATATCCAAATGCAACATCAAATCATAGCAAAATATGTCTAAGTTATTACAGTCCCAAAGTGCAATTATCTCAAAATACATTATCCAAAATAAAAATTAAATAAGGTAAGCATAAGCTATCCAAGCTCCTAACTTTGGTTTCTTTCATGTCCAACGCCCGTTCCATTCCCTGTACCATCATCTAAAGGTAGAAGTAGGGCGTTAGTCAACGCGCCCAGTAGGAATTCCAAGTAGGGTTATACATATAGGATTAGTATAAAATCACGATAGATACATAATATCAAAACTGTAAACAACTTGTAGTACTAAAATCAGCGCATGATATTCTTAACAAAATCATGCTAATTCAATGCCATGCCATGGGTGTCACATGCCAATGATTTCCCACCCAACAACCATATCACAAATCACATTGTTAATCTCCTTGATGAACAAGCCATATCAAAGTATTCACTGTCATGCCTCTCCATGTATACCTTATCAGTCCCACCGAATGGAGCGTGGACTCCTCTTACATTTCAAACATCATATATCACTTTCCATATGTCAATCGGAATCAGTGTGGATTTCTCCCCACGTTTGTTTATCAGAAACCCCGAATGTAGCGTGGACTCCTCCCTTATGTTCCCTCCCATGCCATGCATGAGGAAATGAGTGCAATGATGCCATTTCATATCAAAGTATATAATAACGTTGAAATTCAAGTCTTAAAACATAATCATTTGATACCCAAAGTAAATATCATATATGGAAATAAGGTACTACATGTATATAATCCACAGTGTGTCAACAAGGTAGGAATCCTACCAAGTCCAGTATTGTATCCTTGTTGTTTCGTGATGTGACGTGCAACGATTTCGTCAAAACCAATAACACCCCCGTCTACGAAATCTCTTAACCTTAAATAAATTCCATCATATACAATAATCAAAATAATTATCCAATTGATTTTCATCATTCGTTACTTCCTTCCAGTCAAACTTAAGCAATCTGAAAAAATTATATAAAAAAATTCACTTTAAAATTCAATTGATTGAACTCGACAGATCACCGTCCGCTACCCGTCCTGCGGACGAGAGAAACCCATCCGGGAATGGTTGAAACCCTTCCCGCGGACAGTCCACACCCGTCCGGAGACAGCACTTTGTTCAGTTTATTACCCTTCCACGGACGGTCGAAACACGTCCCGCTGATGATAGAAACTCGTCCGCAGACATCACAGTCCGTCCTACCCACAACACCTGGTCCTCATCTGTTACCCTTGACCCGTCACCTGGTGCCCGTGACCTGTGACCCAGTACCCGTCACCAGCTACCCGTGACCCGTGACCTGGTACCCGTGACCCGGTACCAGTCACTCGTGACCCAGTACCCGTTACCCGTGACTTTGTACCTGTCCTGCAGACGGTCCACACCCATTTGCGGACGATAAATACCCATGCCACAGACAGTGCGACCCGTTCGCAAATAACACCATGTCTACATCCGCTCCCCGTCCGCGGATGGTCCACACCCGTCCCGCAAACAGTTGAAACCCGTCCTACAGACATGTAACCCATCCGCAGACAACACCCTGTCCAGTCTATTACCCATCCCACGGACGGTTGAAACCCGCCCCGCGGACGGTAGTACCGTCCAGCAGACAGTGCACACCCGTGGACAATCCTCTTTTGTTTGATGTTTGGCTTGACCCTTCCTCTTGGAATTTATTTCCTTATTCTTTTAAAACACTTTAACATCATCCATATAATTCATAAATGGATTTACTTTACTCATTAACCAAGGTTAAGATTCATTCAATCTTGTGTCCTTATAACATGATTTTGTATTCAACCCTTTGGTTGTTTGTTTCCAACATACATCTATACTTTGAATGGATATATATAACTCAATGGTCTTAACAACATTCAACTCTATATTCAACCAAATAGAGAACCCATGGGTTCGGCCATACTATGGCCAAAACCATGATTCCTCTTAGTCTTAATCCTACATTGTTCTTAAACTTTAGAACATACCTTTTCCCGTCTCCTTCTTTTCTTTAAGGTCTGAATTTCTTCCTTGGTCATTCTCCTTCCTTTCTTGTTCTTTCCTGATTTCTCCAAGTCTAGAGCCGAAAGTAGGAGGAAGAGAGATGAGAAGAGAAACAATCTCTTTGTTTCAATGAGATCCAATCGGCCAAGGGTGTAGTTGAGAGAGGGAGAGAGAGATGACAATCTCTTTGTTTCAAATAGAGGGATCGGTCCCAAGGGTGGAGTGTACCCCTTAGTAAACTAGCCCTACACCCTCTCAACTACCCTTTTTAATGGTTTCCTCTCACCAAGGTGTCTCTTGCCTTATGCAAGACACCCCTTGGCTAAGACCAAGACAACCATTGAGCCCCCAATCGTGTGCCCCTTGGGTTTCCACCATGAGATGGAAACCCTCCATCTTCCACTTGACTCACTAAAGGTCTCCTCCAGTTCCATACAACTCGGCTCAACTCATTTATCTCAACTGAACTCTATTTAACTTATTTAAATCAACTCAACTTAATTCAATCCCACTTTGACTCATTTCCTACTTAACTCAAGTGATTTTAATTTCCAACTCAACATAATTTAACTCAACCTTTGAGCTCACCCATGGTTGACCAATTCAACCATGATTAGCCGACCATGCATGTTACATTAACCACTTGCCACCTCACTTGATGAGGTGGATTTGGGTCCCACTTGGCCATGTCACTCACATGCCACCTCACTTTTTGAGGTGGATCCTATGCCTTGGATCTTAATTGGGTACATGACCCAATTATATTAATCCTTTACCCATTTACTTTCAAAATCCATTCCCCTTGACCCATTGGGTTTCAAATTGGGTAGTTGACCCATTTAATCACACTTACCCAATTATTTCCAACCCGAATTCTATCCTTGATCCATTGGATCATAATTGGGCTATTGACCCAATTCTTATCCATCTAAAGTCCATTCCATCCATAAATCTTAAATTCAACTAATTTAACAATTTAAATGGACAAAAAACAATATTTTTATGCATTGAAAAATCTGGGGTGTTACAAGATAAATTTGGGTTAAGGAAATGGAAATTAGAAAATTTGGAGATTTTTGGTTTTTCCTACAACTCATGGAATTTGATTTAAGATCCGTGTATTTGTTAATCAAATCATGAGTATTAACCTCCTAAAATGTGATAAATCACAGGTGAAATAAATCTAAGAGGTTAGGTTTAAAAATTAAGGCCAATGACCCACCTTTTTGTGATTTTCGAGTTCAAAAAACTCGGCGCACATTGCAGTTTTCTGCAGTTTTTTGCAAGTGATTGCCTGAAGAAGACAAGTCTCGAAATCTGTCTCAAAACCTGCCTCACACAATCCGAAACAAGTTCTGAAAGCTGGGATAGTCTGAGAACTATAGCAAGGTATGAGGTATCGGAACCTGGCTCGGACGTTCGACCAATGAAACCCCGGAAGGACTAAATACTTCAGAAAATTTTTTGTTAAGTCCAAAAGAGGACTCGAGGTCTCGGAACCTGGCTCGGAAGTACCGAGACGAAGTTCCAAGCAATCCAGTGTGAATTGAAAAATTACATGTCTCAGAAATGCTGAGAGGAAATCTCGGCACTTGGTTCGGAGGTTCCGAAACCAAGTTCCGAGCAGACCAACATGATTATATACTTCGGATGATCCGAAGGATAACCCGAATGTTCCAAAGCTTCGGAAGTTCCGAACAGAGTTACCCAAGTTCTGAACTAGCAGTCACCTGATTGTTTTGATCTTAATCCCACACTTTTGTTTTCATCATTAATGTGGGATCACCTAGGCTATGTTAGCCTTTATCAATTGACCTACGGGACCTAATGAGACCTTAGATGTGGAAAAACAAAATGTAAAGATTAGAAATTTAGAACAATTAGTGGAAAGAAATTCTAATGATATGTATGTTATATTTTCTATGCATGAACAATGAACAAAGGTTCAAAAAGTGAACCCGGGATCGAACTAGTTAGCTCATGGATTGCTTGTATTTGTTGATCGGTTAAGATCAGGTAGGTTCCTACTTCGTTGAAATGCAATGGATGTGAATTCAATTTGAGTCCTTTAAAAAAAGAAAATATGTTCTTGACTTATGAAATTGAGGTCATTTTCAATTGAAGTACTTTGGAATATTTCACCCCTTAGAATTATAAGATAGGCAATATGTTTTGAAATGCACATTATGGCTAAGTGATATCGAAGGAATATTTGGAGAGTTATGATATTTTACTTGAAAAGTTGTGGATTTCAATTTAACGAATTTCTAAGTCATCTTGGGAAACTTATGTATAATATATATGTTGTGAAAGGAACGTTTTTCGTATCTATGGAAATAAATTGAAAACACATGACATGTGATCATTGGCATCATTTGCATTCATGATCAACACTATAAAATTACCATTTTACCCTTTAATATTAGATTAGTTTGTCTTTATTCTATAAATATTAGATACGCTTAATGTTATTTGTGATTTTTGCAGTGTATTACGAAAAATACAAGAAATTGGAATAAAAATATGAGAAAAATGTAGAAAAGTAGGCCATAGTTCTATTTTTGGAAAGTTTGTAATTTTAACCACCTAATTTGATTTTGGAATTAATGTAAATTATTATAATTTAGATCCAGATATGAGAGTTTGAATAATAATAATAATTTTTAGACTGTGTTAAATTGTAAAGGTGAATTAATTTTATAAACACACAAATAGACCCACTGTTCGAGTCTGAAGCTTGAAGACAAAGTCTGCAATTGGAACCCTATGAGCCAAAGTCCACCACTTTTCAGGACCAAATAAAAGTCCAAGTATGGGATCCAAGTCCAAAAGACCAATTGGGACCAGTGAATTTCGCATGAAGCATTGTGGAAGCAAGAATGAGAGAAAAAATGGGATTTGGATTGACCAAAGTTAATTTTGGAAGGAGAAATATTTTGAGACAGGTTTATTTCCATTTACATTTATCCTTATTGTGTTGGAAAGAAGGCTTCAAGGGCTACAACATTGTCGTTTAATAAATTTTCTGATTTGGACGTTAACTAGGTCAAAATTGAGTTGCAATATGGTACATGTGTAGAAAAACGGAATTTGCAACACCCTACTTTCCAAATTAATCCAAAATCCCTAAAATCATAGAGTCTTATCTGCAAAATTCTCCCATGGCTTGGAAAATACAGTGAATTTGGATAATTAAAAGAGAGAGAATTTGGGAGAAAGTTCAGGAGAGAGAATTATGGTGGAATTCTCTCCAAGCCTTGCCTAATCCAGTTTCTTTTGAGCACTATAAATAAAGGGGTTCTGCCATTGTAAAATTTGAATTTGAGCAAGGATTGAAGGAGCACTGAAGATTGGAGGCTGAAGAGACTAGAGAAGAAAGGAATTTTTTAATTTAATTTGTAAGTTTTTTTTGTTTTCTGTCTTTAATGAAAAACTCCAAAAGCATTTTAATTCCATATTCTGATTTATTTGAATAAAATTCATGGTAGCTTATTTTAGATGTATGATTTTCCAATTATTGAATATAGTGTAATGTTTGAATTTTTTTTTATTTATCTTATAAATGTTATGTTAGAAATTATTTTGGGAATTTTCAAAGAAAAGCAAACCTGTTTTAGGATTGGTGGAACTTGATCTTCCCAGTCTAAGGATCTTTTTAAGAATAGTTTTTTTTAGATTTGGAAAGGCAAGTATAAATTTTTGCCCAAGCCTAAGGCTTGAATTGAAAATTTCTTATTTATTGGAAGCCATAATATTTTTAATTGGAGTTTTAATTTTTGAAGATTTCATAGTTTAGGCCGTAATTTTTCCACTAATGGGACAAAATGCCTCTATAAATACTTGTCTCAATTCCATTATACATTATGTGAATATTTCATTGTTTTTATTAAATTCTTTATTCTTTTCTTATTCTCTCAAATTCTTTTGAACTAGGTTGAGATTGATTTGATTGCATTTCTTCTCTTAAACTTTTTTGAGATTATCTATAAATTCTAAATCAATGCCATTACTTTAATTAAATTAGATTTATTGGTTAGATTTTAGATTTAGATGATGAGACTTTAACTTTTAGATTTGATTTTTAGAATTGGAATGCCACTAATTCAAAGTCATATTTGTAAAAATTAGAATTTGATTTTCATATTTAGGTTATTTCTAAAGGTTTATATTCTTTTTAATCACAATGTTTCAATTTCATATATTTTGTTTTTACATATATTTTGTTGTTTCTTTGTGCGATCGACCTCGCACTCCTAACGCGATACTATTAAATGGTTCGTGCGCTTGCAAGTTATAAATTTAAAATTTGTAGAACTAGTTTTTGGCGTCGTTGCTAGGGATACATGTAAAGTATATGTTTTAGACTTTGTGATTTTAGAAAATATTTCTATTTTTGGAATCTTCTACTTTAGGCAACTTCTTAAAATTGGAAGGTTGTATATTTAGAAACTCTATTTTTGGAAGGTTACTATAATTAAAATTTTCTTTAAAATAGAAGAGATCTTAAAATTTATCTAAACATGGAAATTTTGCTAAACTTCGATACTTGTTGAATTTAGAAGTTTCTATTTTTGTAGATATTTCTATTTTTGGAAATTTGATAGATTCATCTAGTTTCTCCTTTTAGCCATTTTCTAACGTTATAAATATGCTTTATTTTAGTATTAATCTAAATTTAGAAAACAAATCTAATTTTGGAAAGTTTTAGAACTCTTGTCTATGGAAAGTTTTAAAATATCTAATTTTAGAAACATCCCATTTTTAAAAAAATTGTCCAACCTCAGAGACGTCCGATATGAATAATTTCTAAACCTAAGAAGTTTTTAATTTCAGATCATCATGCAACTTTAAAAGGTTTCCAAATATAATAATTTTTTTTAGTTAATGGTATTTAATTTAGAGATTTATTTATGATCTTGTATTAGTTTAAAAGTCTCAATTAGGATTCAGTTACTTTAATGTCTCTTAGTTATAGTTTATAAATTTGCATTTAAATAGTTCATGCATTCTTGAGTTAGAATCTTCACCTGTGTTCATGTATTGTGCTTTTCAGGAATTTTAAAAATCACGAATTAAGATTGCTAGAAAATAGGCATTTAGACTAAGGTAAGTGCCTAACTACCTTTTTTTAATTTTTATCTTTCTCATGCATTCATATGGCTTTTATTAGGGTGCTTTCATTTATTTTCCATTAAAAAAAAATATATTTGCATATTTACTTTGATCATGCATTTAGGTTGTTAGTTTCATGCATTAAGTTAGTTTGTTTGCTTAATTATTTGCATATTTGCTTTCGTATCTTGCATTATTAGATTTACGACTACATTCACAAAAATAGAAAAAAATATTATTAAGTAAAAATGGTTCATGCATTTCAAAGTAAAATCAATTTAGAAACCATTAGTTAGAATTTTAGGGTCTTATATGATCATTAGGACAATCTTCAATTCAATCAATTTTAGATAACCAATTCTAGTTTTTCTTCAATAATGCTGTCTAGGCAAGTTCTGTCACCAAGGTGAGAGGTCGAGCACGTCTAAAGATAAGTTGGGACGAGATGCCTCCCCACTAACCTGGGAACTTACCTAGCTACGATTGTGGTTAAACTCTTAATTGGAGATTTAGAATTTTTGGAGAAAAGACTAGGAGTTGTCTAGAGTCTTAGGTTAGTTTCAGGTTTTTATTTTTAGTTTTAGGTCATTTATTTTGTCTGAATCTTGTTTGGTTGTGTTTGAGTAATAATGAATACCTGGAGGCGTGATTCAACTAAGCGATTGGTTAGAGTTAGATCCCTAATTGGTGAACCCCAAGTTAGTCATCAATCCACTTTGGAAAACAGTAGGGTCTTTGAGGTCATGTCAGTTTCAACACTAGCATCTTCGTCAAATCCCGAGAGTTTCACTCTAGGTGAGGAGAGTCTGACTAGGTAGGTGATACGTCGAGCATAAAATTCAAAATTGAGGTTATGGAAGAGCCTCAAATTAAGGAAGATCCTGGTAATGATGAACAACCAATATTGAGGCACAGCCCACACTAGACTGTATCCCTTTTGATTTGAATGATCCATGGGCTTTCATCATACTAGTGGAGATAATAAGTGGGAAAAGAAATGCTTTGCCGATGACATTTTGGTACTCATTAGAACACATTCACCATCACCATCTATCGAGTCGAATGGAACTCACTCAAGAAGGTCAAGGATGTTTCATTTGTGAAAAAATAATTGAGTTCACATCCTTTATAGGTTTCTTTTAGAGTCAGTTAGTCCAGAGTCAGTCTAGAATTTTTTTTAGTGAGTCATTCTAGTTTAAGATTTTTGTTATAGGTCCGTTGTGAGTAAACCTTCTTAAGTACATCTGAACCCTAATTAACTGTTCCAAAATTTTTCCTGATTTGCACCTAATCACTGTAGATTAAGGAACATTGAGGATAATGTTTGATTTAAGTTTGGGGGTATCTATAGGTTACGTTAGGTTGAGTCCAACAGAAAAAAAAAAACAATCAAGGGAAGAGTAAGTGCAGACTGAGACTACCCCTTGTGAGAGAAAAAGCAGAGATTTGTTGAGTCTAAGTGATTTTTCAGCATTAATCGGTAAATAAAAATTTTCATATCATACTTTTTCAATAAGATTTTGTTAGGATTTATATTCGGAATAATTTTTACATAGCTATATAAAAATTAGTTGGAAAAAGAAAAATATTTCACGAGTCTAGTTATCACCGGTGGAATACTAGTGGAGACTTAACCCAGTGAGCTTTGGTACCCATTTATTTTTTTTGAAGGCTATAAGTCAATCCATTTTTTTTTCTTAAGCTCATCAAGTCATTGAGGATCTCATTATTCTTCAATTTTGGTCATCTTACTGAGAACGCCATCAAATTTGAGTTATTACACTTGAAATTTTTTTGAAACAAAGATTTTACTGTATGAAGCTTAGGCTATGATTTAGGCCATTTTTGGATTGTCTTAGCCTTCATGCCTACCTATTTTTGGCCATCTACCCTGATAGTTCCTAGTTGAGCCTATATAGCCTATTTTATTGATTAGACATGTTTACCACACCTAGCTCCCGTTACAGAGTTTGAGCCTCATTGAAATATCTCTGACCTATTCTAAGAGATCAGAAGAGGTTACAGATGACAAATATTGAGATGGTACTTGAAAAAAATTGAAAAAAAAAAAAAGAAAGGGAACATCATAACATCAAAAGAAGGATGTGAACAGAGAAAAGGAAAGAAAAAGATGAATATTTTGAAAAGTGTTGAAAAGAAAAAAAAATAGAGGAAAAAAATCATATTCCTCATGCATGAAACATGGGATGGGAATGACATGAAATGAAAACAAAGGACCAGATTGTCCAAATGGACCTTAGGGTCCTGATTATTGTTATGGGGTTACTGTCAACGAACCAATGTGCTCAATGTCCGGACGGGCTTTGGTGTCGTGTTATGATTGACGAATCAAAGTGTTGATGTAACACCCCAGATTTTCAAGTTATTAATATATATGAAAGTTAACCATTTAATTTGTGAATTATTAGATATGGATCTTAGATGGGTAAAGGGTTGGGTCATTGCCCAATCAAGACCCAACGGATTGTGGAAATGGTTTCAAATAAATTAAATGGGGCTGAATTTAATTAGTAATGCAATATTATATAAATAAGGAATGGGATAATTGTGCATGGCCGAATATTAGATATGCAATCTATGATTATGCGCATAAAGGGATTTGGATTAATTGTCTTAGCCGTGTATGAAGATTTTCATATCCATGAATATGTGCATAAGGGGATTACTAAATAAAAATAGATTGTCTTGGCCGTGTGTGTGGGATTTGCACATCCAAGGTGATGCGCATAAGATCTTTTAAAAGGTGTCTATTTCCTTGATACTAGGGGATTATTAAATAAAGAAGATAATTCAAATAAAGAAAATAATCAAAATAAAGAAGATAGGATGCCATACCCTGTGGGAGTTATGCACAATCCATAGAGTGTATCTCTTTAAAAAGAGTCCTTTCCTTGTTAGGAGAGGGACGCATGGCAATTGCTATCTCAACACTTTCTAAGTTGGGATCAATTAGAAGTTCATAAAAGGAGAGACATAAGGGGCGCACGGCAATACTCACTCATAGCCGAATTCTCTCTCTCTCAAGTCTCATTCTCAGCTTTGTGAAAGATCAGGGAGGAAAAGAGGCTAAGGAAGAGAAGGATTGGAAGAACAAGAACAACCGAAGGAAAACTGGAAGAGTCGCGGAACCGGTTAGTAGTTTTGATATTTTTGTTTAAGATAAGGAACCACAGGGTTCGGCCATGGTGTATGGCCGAACCTCATGGAAGGAAATTAGATGATCATGGTATTTAATTTAATGGAAAGACATTGCTTATTTCATGGGTTTTTAAGGATGAAAACCATGGAATGTTATGAATGTTTTAAAAGGGTTTAAAATGGATATATGGTTAAGGACATGGTTCGGCTATTGCATGGCCGAACCCTAATTTTATTATGGCTAAGATGCTAAGCATGAATCATGAAGAAAGGACGTACAAAATATGCAAAGGAGAAGACTGACGAAACAGTCAGTCGACTGAATCATTGATTCAATCGACTGAACTAGGTATTGAGCGAACCAAAGAAGAGTTTCTGGGAGTTTCAGCAGACTGAATATGGTATTCAGTCGACTGAACTAGTGGTGGTTGAAAATAGAAAGAGTTTCTAGGAGTTTCCGTATACTGAATCTGGTGATTCAGTCGACTGAACAGACGTAACGAATAAGAAAAGGATTCTGGAAGTTTCAGCCGACTGAAAGATTGCTTATTAAACACGAAACTTGTTGGTTGAGGATTCAGCTGACTAAATCTACACTGGCCGAACAGGTAGTCAATCTGATCCAAAGTCAGCCGACTGAATCTATGATTCAGTCGACTGAAATAAGATTCACTAGAGATACGAAGAGTTTGACTCAGAGTCAGCCGACTAAATCTATGATTCAGTCAACTAAAATGTTCCAAGTCAGGGTAAGAACAGTTCCGAGTTATGGCTCAGCCGACTGAAAGTATATTGTAGCCAACTGAAAGTCTGTGGGCAAGGCAGAGGAATGTATCCGGGAGGATTCAGTCGACTGAACTACTGATTCAGTCGACTGAATTGAAAAGTTGATGTATATGTGATTTGTTTTCTGAAAACTCCAGTTTATCTAGGAGGAGTTAAGGGAATGATTTATGGTTTTAACGTTTGAAGGGTTAGGTTAATGGAATGATAGCCATGGATGGCAATTTGGTAATTAAGTGAAAATAAAGGACCATGGGTTTGGCCATGGTGTATGGCCGAACCCCATGGGGATTGTTTTGCGGACTTTGTTGTTAACAAGGTTGTGTTTATGGACTTAAACAATATTGTAAATAAAGGGAGACATGGTTTTAATTTATTGCTATATTATAAGGTAACGGGATCTCACAATATGCGTACGATCGTGAGCAGTTACCGGATGAAAGCGCAAGGATACGTAGTGGTCTATGGTAGGATACCTCCTCTTTGAAACCACGGGTTTATGTACAATGCTTTTATCTTGTTTTTGATGAATTATGTTGGAAAGAATATTGTTTCAAATTGTGATTTTAATGCTATGTTTATATGATAAAACAGCATATGTTTCATTGGCATCTCATGCATGGCATGGGGTGAAGGATATGTAACCAGAGGGGCCACACTTCGTCGGGGCATCCGAAAAACCTATGTGGGATACCTTGATGTGCTTTTCCATTAGGAAGAAACCGGAGGGTCCACACTCCATCGGGGCGTCCGAAAGACCTATGTGGGGGTACTTATATGTACATGTGATGGGTGGAGACTCATTGCATTTGGCATCATGACATGGCATGGTTTATATGGTTTTTGAGATTATGATATTATTATATATGTTTTGTACTAACCATGTGTTAGCCCTAATTGGAATACCTACTGGGCTCGTTGTTCTAACGCCCCACTTCTACCCTAGTGGATGATACAGGAAACAAGGAGAAGGATGAACTGTGAAACGGGCCAAGCACAGAAGCTTGGATGATTTTAGTTTATATTTTGATTAAGTTACTTATGGACTTGTATTTGAGTAACTAGACTTTGGACATGTAATAACTTAGATGATTTGCCATGTTTGGATGTTTATTGGATAATTATGATATTTTAATTATGGATAAAGACTTGACGTACTTTGTTATTTGAATGGAATAGAATGACGTTCTATTATAATTCCGCAATTATGATTTTAATTCCGCATGTTTATATTGTTATGTGTGAATCGTTTCTATGGACTTAGTCCATGCACACATAGGGTTGGCCAGTTAAGGGTCGGACTTTAGAAGTTCGGACTTATCTTGCGTCGTGACATCCTGCTCTCTATCACTCTTTGTTTAAAAAAAAATAGTCTCTGATTTTCGGAAAGTATGGAGTGAAAAAAGGCGGGGCGTTATAGTTGATATCAGAGCGAACCAGAAACATTGAATTTTTCGGAGTAAATTAATCTGGCCCCCGTGCATTAATTTACTTCGTTAGACTCAGACAGATGATAGCAAAGGAAGTACAGTCAAAATAATTGGATTAATCAAACATAGCAACATAGGATATATTTCCCCAGAAACAAAGAAAAAAATCAAGAGTGCATATTTGGAAATTTCCCTAAAAAGTAGGAAATACAAATTTTATGATGGAAACTAAGTCATGATATTTTTCAATGGATTAGGGAAAAATGCCTCCAAGGAGAAGGCCAAGGAGAAATACCTGACAAAACCCAAATGGGGATGAAGAAGAGGTAGAACACCCTCGAAATGAGGAGGAATGACAATCTCAACACGAAGAGGAAGAACAACCATCCCACCGAGAGGATGAGGAACAAAGCACCGTGAACATACCGGTGGTGCCTCCTGAACTACAAAACTTGGTTCAAGCGGTGGTTACTTCGGTGTTTCAACAGCACTTAAACCAGAATGGAACCACCTAAGAGACAAATGACAGGAGTATGGTCAGGGACTTCCAGCAACAACGCCTTCCTTACTTCAAAGGGAGAGAAGGGGCTATTGGAGCGGAAAACTGGCTGAAGAAGATTACACAGAACCTGACTCTGTTGAAGTTCACGAGTCATGCTGAAAAGATTTTACTAGCCACATCACAACTGATCGATGATGCCAGTAAATTGTGGGAGGTGGTAGAAAAGTAGTGAGCACTCCTTCCGGATGGAGAGAAGACTGCAATGACTTGGGAGCAGTTCTCAGATACCTTCCTGGATCATTATTTCCCTGAGGAGGAGAAGGTGAGCCAGACTCAGGCTTTTCTTCCATCTTTGGTACAAGGTACCATGACGGTGGCAGAATACCACCAGTAGTTTCTCAGTTTGTCTGTATATGCATTTTATATGGTGCATACAGAGTATCGAAGGGCATGCAAGTTTGAGCGGGGCCTTCGGCCAAGCATTAGTGCCAAGGTAACCATATTCAAGCTAGCCACATTGGCAGAGGTGGTCAGTAGGGCCACTATAGCAGAGCAAGAGATGGCTGAGTTAACGCGTTTTGACAACAGCCGAGCCTCAGAGTGAGAGGGCTACTTTTCAACCCAATAAGAAGTTCCGACCGAACTTTAGCAGACCCTCACCATCCACTAGGTCAACAGGGGGCTTTCGCCCAAATCATCCCTCCCCATCTGCATCAGTCACTTAGGCTCCCAGAAGGGTGGACAATTGCTTCCATTGTGATCAGCCGGGCCATTTTAAAAGGGAATGCCCACAACTCAACAAACCCTCTAATACCAGAGGTTCATTTCGCCCACCAGCTAGGCCAGCTAATTCATGAGGAGGCAGAACATTTAACCAGGCAGGACGGCTGCTTACAGGATCTGGACGGTTATTCACCTTAGCTCCTCCAGCAGCAGAGGATCACTCTGTGATTCGAGGTATGGCTCTAGTCAGTAGTTCCTACGCCTTTGCTTTATTTGATTCAGGAGCATCCCACTCTTTCATATCTGCTGCATTCATATCTGCAATTGGAACTTTAGTACAAAAACTGTCCACATCACTCACCATTGTATCCCCCGTCGGAGACACATCATTGGGGCTTATATGCACAGTAGTGAATACTGAACTTGTTGGACTCAGATTTGAGTTCAACTATTTGGTACTCGACATGATAGAGTACGATATTGTCTTCGGAATGGACTAGTTGGCTAGTTTTTAGACCAACATTGATTGCTATCGCCGCAGGGTGACATTTTGGTCACCCGAGGGAAAACAACATGTGGTGCGTGCTGACAAACAAAACAGACTGCATGAAGGGTTGAATCACCTGGTATTGAACAGTATCAGAATCAACAAGGCACCGGTGGCTGAGCTTCTGGCAATAGTAAAGGATTATGTAGATGTATTCCCAATAGAACTCCCCAGCTTGCCTCCCATGAGGGAGATCAATTTTGAAATCAAGTTGTACCCTAGCACTGCACCAGTGTCATTACCACACTACCGGATGGCACCAGTGGAGATGTCCGAGTTAAAGAAGCAGATTGATGAACTGCTTAGACTGGGGTGCATTCGGAATAGTACATCGGCTTGGGGAGCTCCTGTTTTATTTGTGAAGAAGAAGGATGGTTCACTCCGTATGTGTGTGGATTACCGAACACTGAGCCAACTGACGGTCAGAAACAAGTACCCTCTACCCAGAATCGATGACTTATTTGATCAACTTAGAGGTTCAAGTTATTTCTCTAAGAATGACCTGATGTCCGGATACTATCAAATCCGGGTTAGGCAGGAGGACATAGAAAAGACAACTTTTAGAATGCGGTATGGACTATTTGAGTTTGTAGTCATGCCGTTTGGACTCACCAATGCGCCAGCTGTGTTCATGGATCTTATGAACTGGATTTTCCATCTTTATTTGGACCAATTTGTCAATGTATTTATTGATGACATTTTGATATATTCCACAACTCAGGAAGAACATGCTGAGCACCTGCGGATAGTTTTGGACACCTTGAGGAAGAACAAGTTATATGCAAAAGCCAGCAAGTGTGAATTCTGGCTACCCAAGGTTAACTTTCTGGGGCATGTTATATCAGAAGAAGGTATAGCCATGGATCAAGCTAAAGTGGCGGCAATGGGAGAATGGAAAGCACCAAAGAATGTAACCGAGATCCGTAGCTTCTTGGGATTAGCTGGTTACTACAGGAAATTTATCATGAACTTCTCAAAAATTGCATCTCCACTTACTCGACTCACTCAAAAAGGAGTTAAATTTGAGTGGTCAGATCTATGCAACCAAATGTTTGAAGAGCTGAAAAATTGGCTTACAACAGCTCCTATTTTGATTTTGCCGGAAAGAGGCAAGGGTTATGAGGTAGAATGCAACGCTTCAGGAGAAGGACTCGGGTGTGTCCTCAGTCAAACTCATCGTGTGGTGGCTTATGTTTCAAGACAATTGAAAATACATGAACGCCTCTATCCTACGCACGATCTTGAACTAGCCGCAGTGGTCTTCACTCTCAAAAGCTAGAGACATTATCTATATGGTGAGAAATTTGAAGTGTTTTCAGATCATAAGAGCTTGAAATACTTGTTTGGTAAGAAAGAGCTCAACCTGAGGTAGCGTAGATAGATGGAATATTTGGCGGATTATGAGTTCGCACTTCATTATCACCCTGGCAAGGCGAACAAGGTGGCGGATGCCCTCAGCCGCATATCACATTCATCAGTGGCATGTTTGATCAAGACAGAATGGGACATGTTGAATACCATAAGAGAATTCAATTTATATATCAATAACCATGGGAGTATGTAGAATTTGATCATACGGTCCAACATGGTTACCAAGATTGAACAGGAACAACGGGTAGACCCGGAAGTGGAAGAGATATGGGCCAAGATGTCTACTGGTGAAGTCATACTGGAATGGGAGTTACGACTAGGACAAGGTCTTGTATTCCGAGGAAGGATATATGTGCCTAAGAGCTGCAGAAAAGAGTTATTAGTTGAGGCACATCAGACCAAACTCTCTATTCATCCGGGCAGCACCAAGATGTATCACGACCTGAAGAGACATTACTGGTGGCACGGACTCAAGAAGGATGTGGCAGAATTTGTGGCTCATTGCTTAACATGTCAGCAGGTTAAGACGGAACATAAGAAGCCACCAGGGTTACTCAAACCCTTTCCAGTGCTGGAATGGAAATAAGAGCACATCTCCATGGATTTTGTTACAGGGTTGCCAAGGTCATGTGAGACTTTGGGTCGGCGGTATATCAGGGATATCATCAGATTGCTTGGTATTCCTCGGACTATTGTGTCCCACAGAGCTAGTCGATTCACCGGCAGAGTATGGCAGAGCATGCAGTCGGCCATGGGAACAGATCTACTGACTAGCGCAGCATTCCATCCACAGACTGATGGACAGTTTGAGAGGACAAACAGACATTGGAGGATATGCTCAGAGCATGCATGTTAGATTTCAAGGGTGGATGGGAGGATCACTTACCGTTGGTAGAATTCTCATACAACAACAGTTACCAGGCAAGCCTCCAGATGGCTCCATTTGAGGCATTATATGGTAGACCATTTAGATCACTTGTGTGCTGGATAGAGGCCGGTGAGCCTGCACTGATTGGACCTGAGTTGGTTGCAGAGACTACAGCGCAGATATAGTAGATAAGGCAGCATCTGTTGGCTGCGCAAAGTCGTCAGAAGAGCTATGCGAACAAGAGGAGGAGGTTCCTTGAATTTGAAGTGGGGGACATGGTGTTCATGAAAGTCTCGTCACGAAAGGGACACATGAGATTTGGAAAGAAGGGGAAATTGTCGCCAAGATATGTGGGACCGTTTTCAATCATAAGAAGGATGGGGGACGTGGCTTATCAATTGGCACTCCCATCACAGTTGGCATCTTTACACGATGTGTTCCATATATTGATGTTGAGGAAGTACAATCCTGATCCTTCTCATGTACTGAACATGCAAGACATAGAGATCCAAAGCGACGTGACCTACGTCGAAAAGCTTGTTTGAGTGGTGGACACAAAACAAAGGGTATTACGGAACCGAGCGATCCAGTTTGTCATTGTGGTATGGGATCAACATGGCATTGAGGAAGCCACATAGGAACTCGAGTCGGACATGAGAAAAGCTCATCCTGAGCTATTTATGTAAATGTTTGAAACCCTACTTCACTTGATTTTCGGGATGAAAATTTTAAAAAGAGGGTTGTATTGTGACACCCCGGATTTTTAAGTTATTAATATATATGAAAATTAACCATTTAATTTGTGAATTATTAGATATGGATCTTAGATGGGTAAAGGGTTGGGTCATTGCCCAATCAAGACCCAACGGATGGTGGAAATGGTTTCAAATAAATAAAATGGGGCTAGATTTAATTAGTAATGCACTATTATATAAATAAGGAATGGGATAATTGTGCATGGCCGAATATTAGATATGCAATCTATGATTATGCACATAAAGGGATTTGGATTAATTGTCTTAGCCGTGTATGAAGATTTTTGTAATACCCTGGATTTTCAAGTTATAAATATTTATGGAAGTTACCCATTTAATTTGTGAATTATTAGATATGGACCCTATATGGGTAAAGTGTTGGGTCATTGCCCAATTATGACCCGACGGATTATGGAAAGGGTTTTAATAAAAATTAAATGGGGCTTAAATAATTAGAAATAGAATATAGATAAAAATCAATTGCTTGGGGTGTGTATGAGGGATTTTAGGAGTTGCATAGGGTTTTGCGCATAATGTGTTAGAGTATCTTGAGAAGATATCTAATCTAAATGAAGATAGGATATCCATGTTTATGCGCAAGAGATCTTTTCAAGAGGGGTGCAAGGCACCTTCTAAGTATAGGTTGGCCGATTGGAAATTATATGAAAGAGAGGCAACAAAGGGCGTATAGCAACTTCTAAGTTTGAATCAATTGCAAATTTTATAAAACTAAGTAGAAGGGCTCACGGCAATGATATGTTATCATTGGCCGATTGGAAAGGTTTATTTTAGGAAGAGATAAAATTGTATAGCAAGGGGCTGGAATTATACAACAGGTTCTTGCATGGGAAGCACGAAGGTGGAGTTTAATGGAATTGGCTTGAATTAAACTTCTAAATGTTCTCCTTCAAATTAGAGAAATTAGCTGAGATAAGGAAAGCTGGCCGGTCGTAGGGGAGTCCAAGTGGCATGGACGCTGTGTTGGGATTGTGTGGCTTGATTCCTCAAAGAGGGAAGCCTGTAATTTTCTCTCAGAAAATCATGGGGCACAGGCATGAGTTCTATTGCAGGAAAGGGACCGACTATATTTTCGGCTGGATGTAAAAATTAGGAACTGCAAACAAGAGGAGACGGCAGTTTAATTTTGGATAGACATACGGTAATTGCTATGTATGAAACCGATTGAATAGGATTGGAAGGTGTTATATGTGGCAGGAAGAAACATAGCAATTGCTATGATTATAATACACCACAAATTGGGTTTCCTAATGACATAAGGAAACTGCTAATAGAGGAGCCGACTGCAATATATATAAACACAAAGGCAGCAAATGGTGGACGTGTTGGCATCTTCTTTAAGCTCGGCTAAGAAGAAGACGTGGAGCAATACACGTTGTTGCTTGGGAATGAGATTTGTCACAGCAGCGAATGAAGGAAAGCATACAGCCAGTTCGGTAATAAGAATTCTGCTAGCTGCAACATGGGCTGTTCTTGAGGACAGAGAGTTGCTGCCAGCGTGAAAGATCAAGAAGAGAAGCCATCGTGAGTGCTGAGAAGAAATATCAGCTTGCAACAGCACAAGAAGTGAGGTGCGCTGGTAGCAAGACGTTGTGTTTATCATGTGATGCACACGGCATCAACAAAGAAGGGAATGTAAGCTTTTTCTCAGCGGCATACAGATCTGTACACACAGATCTGAAAGAATCCATCTAAGGTTTTGCTTAAAGGTGAGCATGAGTTTTCAGTAAGGCAAGATACCATATTGACTGTCTACATGTATGGTTGTCAAGCAGAGGTGCAGCATGTAGGGAGAACCAAGGGGGGGCTGTCAGCAAGAGGTGGCGTTGTCTACCATAATAGGTGGCTGTTCAGCAGAGACGAAAGTCTCAAAAGAGGGTGCTGTTCAGAACATCCATAGCAGATAGGTTGTACTCTTGGGTTCTCACAGATCAGATCTGTGTTTCTTTGGGGCTGATCAGAGACGGTCGGATCTTGAAGGAACAGATCTGAGAGATTCAAAGGAAAAGGAGATAGAAGCTTGCAGTCCAGTGTGTGTGCTGGCTGCAAACAGCAGAGCAGCGAAAGTAGCAAGAAAGAGGGCAGAATTAGCTTGCAGATCTAATTCATTTTTGGCGTCAGCAGGGTGTGTCGTTGGCAGCAGGTGGTGGACACAGCAGCCACGTCCAGACATATCAGAGACATCTTTTGGGTGGCTGATCTATCAAAGATATAGAGCGAAGAGAGAACTTCTTGCAGGCTGTGTGAATGAGAACCTGACTGAGAGGTATACTTGGTACATCTTGGAGCAGGTTGTTGTCAGCACGAGCAATGGTGGTTGTAAGGTGTTAGGACAACTAGCAAAAGAAAAGTCTACTTTAAGGTTCGCATTGGTGTCGGGTTTTCTTTATTTATTTAAAGGGGCTGCCATACAACATATATTGTTCTTAGATGTGCTGAAGAGGAACATATGCTTGCATGTTAGTAATGCATGCATGTACGGTGTTTGGATTTCATTGGCAATAAACAATACCCAACACGTGGTGGATTCATTGCAGCAGGTGATGGAGGAAGTCTTGTGCAAGATATACAATGTTTGTAACATTGTAGCAACAATATGTGAGGCTAGCAGCAAAGGCAGTAACGCCAGTTCAAGAGTTCTTGTTCTGATCTGCATATAGCGTGAAAGGTATGGATTCTCTCTTTAAAATCAACTATAGAAAGATAAGATCAAGAAGAAAGAACCATAAGGTTCGGCCATGGACCCATGGCCGAACCCCATGGAAAGACATGTGTAATTAATGGGTTTTTTTGAAGGATGAACCCCATGGAGATGGTTACTATTTTGGAATGGTTGATGGAAGAAGTTTGTTAAAATTGGAAAGCATCCAATTATGGAAGGTGTTTGCTAAATTTAGAAAGCTTTTAATTTTGGGAACCTCCTAATAATGGAAGGTGAAGTTTATTTTTGGAAACCTTCCAATTATGGATGGAGATTAAATTGGTAAGTCTCCAATTATGGAAAGTTGCATGCTAATTTTGGAAACTATTTGTTTCTAATCAACAGTAGTTTCTAATAAAACCAATCTTGGTTTTGGGGATTTCTTATGTATAATACAATGTATCTTGTTTGGGGAAATTGCCAAATCATCACTCTTTGTTTTGCTTTGTTTCTGGGGGAAATCTCTATATTCCTGTTGTTTTGTTTCTCAATGTGGGGATATCGGGGAAGTGTATCCTACTTTGCTATGTTTGATACATCCATCACTGTTTCTTCAATTTGGGGGAAAATATCTAGACGTTTTCTCATTTTTGGGGGGAAATAAGCCCTATCTTGCTACGTTTGATAAATCCAACTTATAGTGATTGTCCTTCCCTTTCTATCATTCCTTTTTGTCAAATGTTGCTCTCAGATTGAATGCTTCAGTCTGAGTCTAACGAACTAAATTAATCCGGCCCCCGTGCAGCGGACTTCGAAGAGTCGGTCAGTTGGGATTCTTATCCGTCAGTGAGACGTGAAACCGTCTTAATCTTATTTCGAAAGATTCATTCTTCCGATTTCGCTCTGATACCAACTGTAACGCCCTCCCCTTTTCACTATGCTACTTAGCCGAAAATCAGAGTCTATTTCTTTTTTTTTTTTTGAAAGAAAGAGTGACAAAGGGTGCGGGACGTCACGGCGAGAGTTAAGTCCGAACTTCTAAAGCCCGGCCCTTAACTGGCCAACCCTACGTGTGCATGGAACTAAGTCCATGAGAACGGTTCACACGTAGACAGTAAGCTCGCGGAATTAATCTTAATGCGGAATTAAAATAGAGTCTATCCTACCAATTTTTAGATAGCAAGGAATTACATCACTTAAATTACTAAATTACCTCAAAAATCATAATGTCCAAAAGTAAAGTCCAAACCATAGCAAGTAATCTAAATTATTACAGTCTGACGAGCTAAGTTACTCAAATTACATTTCCAAAATAAACTTAAATAAATTAACTAGCTCGCTTCCCCAAGCTCCTACGCTTGGCTCCCGTCGCGTCCTTCATTTCCGCTATCCCCTGCTGTCATCAGCTAAGGTGGAAGTAGGGCGTTAGACAACGCACCCAGTAGGTACTCCGAGTAGGGTAACACATGAATTAGTGATACAATGCGTATAGGGAATAATATAACAAAACCATGAAATCAATGCCATGCCATGGGTGTCTTATGTCATGAGTCTCACCCATCATCCTTACCATTGTACAATGTCCTTTTCCAATCATACATAATGTCCCCCTTGATGGAAAAGCCTCATCAAGATAAATCAATACAAGTGTCCCCCTTAATGGCAAAGCCTCATCAAGGTATAATAACAAATACTAATATCCCCCTTGATGGAAAAGCCTCATCAAGATAAATCAATACAAGTGTCCCCCTTGATGGCAAAGCCTCATCAAGGTATAATAACAAATACTAATATCCCCCTTGATGGGAAAAAAAATCATCATCAAGGTATCCCCATGTTTGCTTCTCGGTCGCCCCGACGGGGCATGGACTCCGGTTCCATTCTTATCCCTCCCATGCCATGCATGAGATGTAAATGCGATATGCCATATAATATATAAATCATAGCCATAAAAACCCATCTTAAACATATCATATGATTACCAAAATAATTCAAGAAACATCCATACACATATAATCCATGGCTTACAATAAGGTTGGAATCCTACCAAATACCGACTATTGTTCCTTAGCACTTCCGTCCAAGAATTCAGTCACCAAACGCGCACCGCTTGTAACGTCCTGATACCATTATTACACATTAACAATTAAACCCATGTTTTAATCATGCTCATGTCCCTAACACATGCCTTAGTGGGGTTCGGCCATACACCATGGCCGAACCTCACTATCTAGGTTTGTGGGTCCCATTTAATCCATCAAACATTCTAATTATGTGAGTTTAAAACCAGCACCCTATGCTTCATTTAATCCATACTTAAGGTTATCATAAGGCACCTAGGTCCATGACCAACCTCCATGGGGTTCGGCCATACACCATGGCTGAACCCATGATTCTTCATTTTGGCCATAATTACAATTTATGCCACTCCTTTTCCATGGTTAAACACTTCCTCTATCCTTGTAAATTTTTGTCCATAACTTGGATCCATGAGAGCCTCATTTAATCATGCCATAAAATCATTAAAAACAGCCCTTTACTTAACCTAATCCCCATTAATTAAATCACATACATAGACCTTAATCTTAGCCCATAAAATGGCTCTCAAATGGGTCATGGGTTCGGCCGTACACCAAGGCCGAACCCATGATGTTAATCTCCTTACTTCTCTTGGATCATTTACCACATTTTTGATCCATAAACTTAGATCCCTTAATGACTCACCAATCATGTCATAGAATCATTAAAATCAGCCCCTTTAATTTAACCTAATCCCCATTAATTTAAACACATACATGAGGTCGTTTCCCCATTTTTCCTTGGGTCTTTTGTTACATTTTAGATCCACCACAAGTCCCTCCATGAGGGGATTCCATCATACATTTAAATCACCCCTTTGATCAACATTAGGTTCATTTTTTTGAATCCATCAAAACTACCAACATTCCCCATCATTTTTCCATATTTTACATCCATTAACATTACAAATACATCACCATAGGGTTCGGCCATACACCATGGCCGAACCCATGGTTCATGGTTCATCTTCCTCTACCACTTTTGAGGCCATCAAAATCATTAACATCTTCCATGATTTCCTCATTAAAAACCTCTTTAAAAATCACTAACATTCATTCATTTAAAACCTTTAAAATCATTAACCACCTTCCATGGCTTCCATTCTATAAAACCCCATTAAAATCACTTAATCACCTACCATGGCGTTTGGCCATACTACATGGCCGAACCCTATGGCCTATGATTCATTCAAAAATCCATACTTCCATGCTTAAATAAATCTTAATACATAATGTCCTTAATGTCCATTTATTTTTCTTAACCCATCTCACCCATTAGGGTTTGTCCATTTCTCATCCTTTCCTTGGATGGATTTTAGATCCATGGCCCATAATATTTTGGCCATCATTTAATCCAAGAAAATGGATTCCATGATCTCTTTTTAACCCTTAAAAAAATGTAAATTCTTGTTTGGAGATACTTACCAATCCGGCGGCTTCCCCGGCTTTTCTTTCTCCTTTTGGATCCTTAGTCTTTCTCCTTTCCTCTTCTCCTTGATTTTCGACCAAGATGTGATTGATCAAAATGAGATCATCAATGTTTGGGACGGCCAATGATGGAGTGGGTTTGAGAGAGGAAGGGGAGGAGAGGATGGGAAAAATATCTCAAGCCTTAGGTCTTGAAGTGGTGGGCCTATGCTTGAGTTTTTCTTCCTTTCTTCTAAGTTTTTCTTCTTCTTTCTCCTTGCATGGATCGGCCAAGAGACGGAGAGGAAGAGGGAGAGAGTGAGATGAGAGTGGGGTGGAGAGATGAGATGAAAACCCATCTCATTCCTTTGGTTTGTTTGTGCCAGACTCCTCCATCATTTCCCTCCACCCACCAAGCATGGGCTTACATGCCTTAGTGGTGGTGGTTGGGACAAAACCACCACCAAGCCAACGGTTTTGGTGCCTTGAGATGGGGTGGTTTGGTCTTCCATCTTGACCATTTGACCATCATCATGGAGGGGTATAGGTCATCATGCTTTGGGTGGTGGTGGTTGAGATGAAACCACCACCCTAAGCCCATGGTTTGTTTGCGTTTCTTTAAGTGGTTTGGGTGGTTTTAATGAGATGAAACCACCCATTGACTTATCCCTTTGACCCTCCAATTGACCCAATTTGACTAACCTAATCATTTAATTAATTGGATCATCAACTTAGGTTAATTAATTCTTATTTAATCCCCTTTAATCTCCTTGATGCTTCTCCATTAATCCACCCATGGTTGACCAAGTCAACCATGATGGACGGCCCCCCACCAACACCTATCCTACCCGCCACCTCACTTGATGAGGTGGAGGTGGGCCCCATTCAGCCATGTCACTTAAACCTTATTAATTTTAACTTAAATGATTTAAAATCATTTAATCAACTTAATCTACTTTAATCCTCCTTAGTCCCCTTAACTTATCTATGGTTGACCAAGTCAACCATGATGGTCGGCCCCACCTTTTCGTTGGTCTACACGCCACCTCACTTGGTGAGGTGGAGGTGGGCCCCACTTGGTTATGCCATCTTAATCATCTCATCATTAACTTAGGTGGTTTAATTCCAATTCAACCCATTTCAATCAATTGGGTCACCATTGGGCCCATGGCCCAATTAAATTATTTTCTACCATTTACCTTAGAGCTTGAATCATTTTGACGCATTGGGTCCCAAAAGGTTATCGGGCCCAATTTGACCATTATTGACCCCTTAAATGAATTCCATCCAATCCATGGTCCATTGGACCATACTTGGGCCTTTGCCCCAAATTTTGATCCATTTAACATCTATCACATCAAAATTCCAATTTTTCCATCATTAAAATAAATAACAGCCATATATATCTTTTTTTAAAAATTTGAGCTATTACAATACAATCCTCTTTTGAAATTTTCGTCCCGAAAATTAGAGCGAAGTAGAGGTTCAAACATCTCATACAAAAAGATTCGGATGAGCGGCTCTCATTTCGGATTCAAGTTCCCAGGTGGCTTCCTCATTGCCATGACATTCCCATACCACCTTGACCAACTGAATAGCGCGGTTCCGCAGCACTCTTTGTTCTCTCCCGATTACTCTGATCTGCTTCTCCACATATGTCACGTCGCTCTGTACATCGACGTCTTGCACGCTTAGGACATGTGAAGGATCAGGGTTGTAATTCCTCAACATGGACACATGAAACACATTATGCAAAGAGGATAACTGTGGAGGAAGCACTAACTAATAAGCTACCTCCCCCACCCTCTTAAGGATTGGAAACGGTCCCACAAATCTAGGTGACAGCTTCCCCTTCTTCCCGAATCTCATGTGCCCCTTCCGTGTTGAGACTTTCAAAACCACTAAGTCCCCCTCCTCAAACTCGAGGAACTTTCTCCTCTTGTCGGCGTAACTCTTCTGACGGCTCTCTGTAGTGAGTAGGTGTTGCCGTATCAACTTGATCTGCGCTGTAGTCTCCGTAACCAACTCCGGTCCAATCAGCGCAGGCTCACTGGCCTTTGTCCAGCACACTGGTGATCTACACGGCCTACCATACAAGGCCTCAAATGGAGCCATCTGGAGGCTTGCCTGGTAACTGTTGTTGTAGGAGAACTCCACTAGTGGCAAATGGTCCTCCCATCCACCCTTGAAGTCCAGCATACATGCTCTCAGCATATCCTCCAATATCTGTATCGTCCTTTCCGACTGTCCATCAGTCTGTGGGTGGAATGTTGTGCTGGTCAGCACGTTGGTCCCCATAGCCGACTGCATGCTCTGCCATACTCTGCTAGTGAATCGGCCATCTCTATCGGACACAATGGTCCGGGGTACACCATGTAGTCTGATAATATCTCGGATGTACCGTTGACCCAAGGTCTCAGATGAATCTGTCGTCCTGACAGGAAGGAAATGCTCAGACTTGGTCAACCGGTCCACCACGACCATATTGCATCGTTGCCTTTGGAAGTCCTTGGCACCCTGTCACAAAATCCATGGAGATGTGCTCCCATTTCCACTCCGGCACTGGTAAGGGTTTGAGCAAACCCAGTGGCTTCTGATGTTCCGCCTTAACCCGCTGACAAGTTAGGCAGTAAGTAACAAACTCTACCACATCTCTTTTGAGTCCATGCCACCAATAGTGCCTCTTAAGATCATGATACATTTTGGTGCTGCCCGGATGGATAGAGAGCTTGGTTTGGTGTGCCTCAACCAACAACTTTCTTTTGTAGCTCTCAGGCACATATGTCCTACCTCGGAATACGAGACCCTGTCCCGGTCGTAGTTCCCATTCCGGTACAACCTCACCGGTAGACATCTTGGTCCATATTTCCTCTACCTCCGGATCTATCTGTTGCTCTTGCTCAATCTTGGTGGCCATGTTGGACCGTATGATTAGATTATACATACTCCCATGGTTCCTGATGTACAAGTTGAATTCTCGGATGGTGTTCAGCATGTTCCACTCCATCCTGATCATACTGATGCATGTGATAAGCGGCTGAGGGCATCTGCCACTTTGTTCACCTTGCCGGGATGGTATCGGAGTGCAAAGTCATAATTTGCTAGATATTCCATCCATTTGCATTGTCTCATGTTGAGTTCCTTCTGATCGAACAAATATTTCAGACTCTTGTGATCTGAAAACACCTCAAACTTCTCACCATATAGGTAGTGTCTCCAGCTTTTGAGAGCGAAAACCATTGCGGTTAGTTCCAGATCATGTGTGGGATAATGGCGTTCATGAATTTTCAACTATCTTGAACCATAAGCCACCACACGATGAGTTTGCCTGAGAACACACCCAAATCCCTCGCCTGAAGCATCGCAGTCCACTACATAACCCTTGCCTTTTTTCCGGCAAAATCAAGATGGGAGCAGTTGTAAGTCTCTCCTTCAGCTCCTCAAATCTCCGGTTGCACAGATCTGACCACTCAAACTTGACTCCTTCTGAGTGAGTCGGGTAAGTGGCGATGCAATCTTGGAGAAGTCCATGATGAATTTCCTGTAGTAACCGGCCAATCCCAGAAAACTGCGGATCTCAGTCACATTAGTTGGCGCTTTCCACTCCCTTACTGCCGTTACCTTAGCTGGGTCCACGGCTATACCTTCCTCCGATATAACGTGCCCCAAGAAGTTGACCTAGGATAGCCAGAATTCACACTTGCTGACTTTGGCATACAACTAGGTTCTTCGTCAAGGTGTCCAAGACTATCCGCAGGTGCTCGGCATGATCCTCCTGACTCTTGGAATAAATCAGGATGTCATCAATAAATACGATCACAAATTGGTCCAAGTAAGGACGGAAGATCCTGTTCATCAAATCCATGAACACAGCCGGTGCGTTTGTAAGTCCAAACGGCATGACCACATACTCATATAAGCCATACCGTGTCTTGAAGGCTGTCTTCTCTATGTCCTCCTCTCTAACCCATTTTTGATGGTATCCGGACATCAAATCAATCTTGGAGAAGTGAGAGGAACCCCTAAGTTGATCAAACAGATCATCTATCCTGGGTAGGGGATACTTGTTCCTAACAGTCAGCTGGTTTAATTTTCTATAATCCACACACATCCGAAAGGTACTGTCCTTCTTTTTCACAAATAATACCGGGGCTCCCCATGCAGATGTGTTGTTCCTAATAAAACCCAGTCTGAGCAGTTCATCAATCTGCTTCTTCAACTCGGTCATCTCAGCTGGTGCCATCCTGTAATGGGGCAATGATACTGGAGCAGCGCCAGGATATAACTTGATTTCAAAGTCTATCTCCCTGTTGGGTGGCAAACCAGGGAACTCTTTTGGGAATACCTCAGCATAATCTGCTACTACTGCCGGAGTTTAGTCATTGGTGCCCTATCTAATCTGAGGATGTTCAAGATAAGGTGGTTCAATTCTTCTTATAGCCTTCTAGGAATGCCTTGTCTGTCAGCGTGTACCGTATATCGCTTTCCCTCGGGTGACCAAAATATCACCCTACGAAGATGGAAATCAATATGGGCCTGATATGTAGCCAACCAGTCCATGCCAAATATAATATCGTATTCAGCCATATCGATTACCAAGTAGTTGAACTCGAATCGGAATTCAGCGAGTTCAGTGTTTAATGCGGTGCATATGAGTCCCAATGATGTGTCTCCGACGGGGGACACAATGGTAAGTGAAGTGGACAGGTTTTGTACTAATGTGCCCGTAGCAGATATGAATGCAACAGATATAAATGAATGGGAAGCTCCAGAATCAAATAATGCAACAGCATAAGTACTACCAACTATGGTCATACCTTGAATCACCGAGCGATCCACCGCTACTGGAGAAAGTATGGTAAAAAGCCGTCTAGATCCCGTAGGGTTTGTCGTCTGCCCCGCTTGGTTGTATGCTCTGCCTCGTCGCGACTGAGCTGGTCTAGCTGGAGGGGGGAAGGAACCCCTGAAGTTAGAGGGTCGGCTGATCTGTGGACACTCCCTCTTGAAATGGCCCTGTTGGCCACACTGATAACATGTGTTCCCACCCCGTGGAACCTAAGTGACTGATGCTGATGGGGAGGGCTGATTGGGGCTAAAGCCCCTTGTAGATCCAGTGGAGGGTGAGGGTCTGCTAGAATTCGAGCGGAACTTCTTATTGGGTTGAAATGCACCCCGCCCACCTTGCCCTCGGCGGTTGTCAAACCGCACTATCTCATTCAACTCTCGTTCTGCGATAGTGGCCCTGCTAACCACCCCTGCCAGTGTGGGTTCCTTGAAAATGGTCACCTTAGCCCTGATGCTCGGCCGAAGGCCCCGTTCAAACTTACGGGCCCTCCGGTGCTCGGTATCCACCATATAAAATGCATAGACGGATAGCTTAAGGAATTCTCTGTGATATTCTGCCACCGTCATGCTGCCTTGTACCAATGATAGGAAGGCTTGAGTCTGGCTATCTCTTTCCTCCTCCGGAAAATACTGTTCTAGAAAGGTGGCTGAGAACCATTCCCATGTCATAGTGATCCTTTCCCCTTCTGGCACCAGCGCTTGTTGCTTTTCTACAACTCCCACCAATTACTGGCATCCTCGATCAGTTGAGATGTGGCTAGTAAGATCTTATCAGCAGGACTGGTAATCTGGAGCAGATTCAAGATCTGAGTGATCCTTTTTAACCAATGCTCCGCTCCGACAGCCCCTTCTTTTTCCCTGAAATAGGGAGGGCGCTGTTGTTGGAAATCTCTAACCATGTTCCATTTGTTGGAGTCGCTGGTGGTCGCGTCCCCATTCAAGTGCTGTTGAAGAACAGAGGTGACCATTGCTTGAACTAACTCCTTCAACTCGGGAGGCACAATAGGTATGTTCACACTATTCTGTCCCTCCTCTAGATGAGGCGGTTGTACCTCCTCTTCCTGACGAGGTGGTGGTACCTCTTCTTCTACCCGTGGGTTTTTGCGAGTTCTTCTTCTTGGCGGCATTTCCTAAGTCATTGAAAACATTTATCGACTTAGTTCCTTCATAATGTTTGCGCGTTCATATATATTTAGTTTTGGGCAAAATTTGCCAATATAGACATACTTAGTTTTGAGGGGATAATTTCCTAAGTATTAAGTATTGTCTCTCATTTTGGGGGAAAATTGCCAAATAAGCACACTTGGTTTTCGTAAAACTTCCTAAATGTCAGGTATTTCTTTCCAATTTGGGGAAAAATTTCCTAAGTATCAATGTTTGTTTCATTTGGTGAAATCGGGGAAATTTTCCTACGTTTGATAAATCCATCAATGTTATAATTTCCTTACGTCAAATGTGGCTCTCAGATTGAATGTTTCAGTTTGAGTCAATCGAAGTAAATTAACCCGGCCCCCGTGCAGCGGACTACAAAGAGTCGGTCAGTTGGGATTCTTATCCGTCAGTGAGACGTGAAACCTTCTTAATCATACTTCGAGATATTCATTCTTCCGATTTCGCTCTGATACCAACTGTAACGCCCGCCCCATTTTCACCGAAATCAGAGTCTAATTTTTTTTTTTAAATAAAAGTGACAACGGGCGCGAACGTCACGACGAGAGCTAAGTCCGAGCTTCTAAAGCCCGGCCCTTAACTGGCCAACCCTACGCGTGCGCGGAACGAAGTCCATGATAACGGTTCACGCGTAGGAAGTAAGCTTGCGAAATATAATTACATGCGGAACATTATAATAGAGACTATCCTACCAGTTTTAGATAGCAAGGAAGTACGACGCTTAAATTACTAAAATACCCCCATGTTCATAATTATATCTCAAAATGATAACGTCCAGAGTACAGTCCAAACCATAGCAAGAAACAGTAATTATTACAATCCGACAAGCTAACCTACTTAAAATACATTTCCAAAAAACTTAAATAAAACTAAGTAGCCGCTTTCCCAAGCTCCTAAGCTTGGCTCCCGTCGTATCCACCGTTTCCGCCGTCTCCTGCATCATCAGCTAGGGTAGAAGTAGGACGTTAGACAACGCTCCCAGTAGTACTCCGAGTAGGGCTAGCACATGGATTAGTGATAACAAGCATGTAGCTAACAATATAATAAAAATCCATAAAATGAATGCCATGCTATGAGTGCCTATGTCATGTGTCCCACCCATCATCCATACCATCATACAATATCATATCCCCCTTGACGGCAAGGCCTCGTTAAGGTGTCCCCATGTTTGCTTCTCGGTCGCCCCGACGGAGCATGGACTCCGGTTATAGCATATCAAGTTATTCCCATGTTTGCTTCTCGGTCGCCCCGACGGAGCATGGACTCCGGTTATAGCACCTCAGGCTATCCCCATGTTTGCTTCTCAGTCGCCCCGACGGAGCATGGACTCTGGTTTCTTTTACATAAACAATTACTCATTCATTCATGCCTACCTAAGCCCAAAATTGATCCACAACTTAGGTCCATTAATGATCCCTAACCATGCCATAATATCATTAAAACAACCCTTTTTCTTAACTTAACCTACATTAATTAGCCACATACATAAACCCTTTCTTAGCCCATGAAAATGACTTATTATTGAATCATCATTCTTTGCCATTCAAACACTCTAATCCTCATTCATTACTCACATGTATAATACCAAATTTAACCCATAACATGACCTACAAATGGGTCATTTACCACATTTTAGATCCATTACAAGTCCCTCAATGAGGGGATTTCATTATACATTTAAATCACCCCTTTGATCAACAATAGGCTCATTTTGGTCCATCAAACTACCAATACTCCCCCATTATTTTTTCCATCTTTTCACATCCACTAAATTATTAACACATCACTATAGGGTTACACTTTAAGTTCATCAAAGCTACCATCACTCCCCAATATTTTTTCCATGATTCCAAAACACCTAAGTTCACCACAAGTTTCTCCATGGTTTTATTTTTAAAACCCTATTTATAATACCTAAACTCCACTTAAAACAATGCACCTTCTCCATCATTTTTTTCATACTTTTACACCCTTCAAATTTACAACCACATAACCCTAGGGTTCATCATCCACTGGTGACACTTAAGACCATAAAAATACTAACCTTCATTCATGGAATCCCTCATTTAAAAACCCCTTTTAAAACTTACCATTTAATCACTTAACAACTTAAAACCCTAAATTATTCTCCATGCTTCCATTCTTATAAACCCTAATAAAATTTATCAACCCTCTACCATGGGGTTCGGCCATACTACATGGCCGAACCCTGTGGTCCATTAAGCCCTTCAAAATCGACATATATCCATGCTTATAGTCCATTTAAAACCCATCACCTTCTCCATCAATTCCCACATTCTTACACCCACAAATCATCACATTTTACAACACCTCACCATACATTTCCTCATGTAAGCCCCTTTAAAATTTCCTACATTAACCATTAAAACCCTAAAATTACAAATTATCCTTCCATGATTTTTAAACCTTAAAATTCCATTAAATCTCCAAATTAGCTTACATGTCTTCCACTCCTTAAAACCCTAACAAAACACACATTAGCTAATCACCCACCATGGGGTTCGGCCATACTACATGGCCGAACCCTATGGCCCATAATTTTCTTCCAATTTACACAACTCTTTGCTTAAATAATTTAATTACATTACACCCTTAATTCATTTATTTTTCCTTACCCTAACCCTAATTTTTCCATTAGGGTTTGGTCCACTTTCCATCCTTCCATTTGATGGATTTGAGATCCAAGACCTATGGTCATTTGGTCACCATTCAATTCACCAATAATGGATCCCAAATTTAAACCCTAAAAATCCAAAACTCTTGTTTAAGAAAATACTTACAATCCGTCGTCTCCTCCGACTTTCTTCGCTCCCGTCGGTTTCCTTAGCCTCCTTTCTCCTTCCTCTTGATCTTTGGTCGGCCAAGATGTTTGATCAATGGTGAAAACCCCCAAGCTTAGGATTGGCCAAGATAGGGTTTGCTTGAAAGAGAGAGAAAAGAGGATGGAGATGAGAAAGAAAGCACAAGTACCTAGTCTTGACCTTGGTGTGATGGCTTACCCTTGCACTTCCCTCTCTTTTCTTCCAAACTTTTCTTCTTCTTTCTCTTGGTTTTCTTCCTTTCTTTCTACTTGGGTGTGGGACGGTGGTAGAGAAGAAAAGAGGGAGAGAGTGAAGAGCTCGTTGGAATGGAGAGAGTGAGATGAAAAGTCATCTCACCTCTTGGTTGCTTAAGATATTTTCCACAATAACTCCTCCCACCAACCCATGGGATATTTTCATTTTTTTTTTTTTTTACTTTATGCTTTATGGTACCATGCCCAACGTTTTGGTGTCTTTAAAGATAACATGGCTTTTGGTCCTTTGACTATTTGACCACCTTTGACCCTCATTTGAATAATTTATTTAATTAATTAACTAGATAATTAACTTAGGTTAATTTAATTAATTCCCACTTTAACTTAATTCCATTTACTTAAATCACCTTCATACATCCACCCATGGTTGACCAATTCAACCATGGTGGTCGGCCCCACCAAACCTTGGGTCCACACGCCACCTCACTTGGTGAGGTGGAGATGGGTCCCATTGGACCATATCACCTTGGTTAAATTTTAACTTAACTTAGGTGATTTAAATTCCATTGAATTCATTCTAAATGGATCACCATTTGGGCCCATGGCCCAATTACATTTCCATCTTACCCATTTACCTTAGAGCTTAACCATCTTGACCCATTGGGTCTCAAATGGGTATTTGACTCAATTTGTCCACCCATGGCCCAATTGGCCATCATTGACCACTTAAATAACTTTAAAATGCAATCCATGGTCTATTGGGCCATATTTGGGCCTTTGTCCAAATTTTGGCCCATTTACCATTTATTCCCCCAATTTCCAATTTTCATCATTAAAATAAATAATATTCACATATTTATTGATTTAAAAATTTCGGGCCATTACAGGTTGACTTGGTCAACCATGGGTGAGTCAAAGATAAATTAAAGAAGATTAAATGTAGTGAGTGGAATTAAATTATTTAATTGTAATAACCTAAGTTAAATATAAATTCAAATGATTGAGTTGGGAAATGAGTTGCATTTAAATGGAGTGAGTGAAATGGGGAGTGAGTCACATAAAAGATCTAAAGATGGAGTGAGTCAAGAGGGTGGTTTCATCTCATGGAAACCACTCCACCAAAACCGTTGGGGTGAGGGTCGTGTGTGCCATGTGGATGGCATGCACCCCCTTGGCTAGACAAAGAGCTTAAGTGGAGGACATGCAAGGACCATGATTGGGCAAAGGAGAGGTGGTGGTTCCATCCCATGCAAAGCACCAAGAGGAAACCACTCCACCAAAACCGTTTTTAGGGTGGTATGTGCCATGTGAAGGCATGCAAGACCATGGTTGGTCAAAGAAAAGGTGGTGGTTCCATCTCATAAAAACCACCAAGCCACCAAAGGAAACCATCAAGCCTAAAACCGTTTTTAGGGTGGTATGTGCCATGTGGAGGCATGCAAGACCATGGTTGGTCAAAGAAGAGGTGGTGGTTCCATCTCATGCAAACCACCAAGCCACCAAAGGAAACCATCAAGCCCAAAACCGTTTTTAGGGTGGTATGTGCCATGTGGAGGAATGCAAGACCATGGTTGGTCAAAGGAGAGGTGGGTGGTTTCATCTCATGCAAACCACTCCACCAAAACCGTTGGATGAGGGTGGTGTGTGCCATGTGGAGGGCATGCACTCCCTTTGGCTAGACAAAAAGCTTATGTGGAGGGCATGCACTCCCTTGTTTGGTCAATGGATTCATGGGGAAGACTCCACATTGATGAGGGTGGAGTCTTGACCAAGGAAACCCAAGACAAGATTGATTAGGGTTGGTACATTTTCTCCTCCTCTCCCTCTCTCAAACCTTCACCAAGGCCGAACCATCTCTTTGGGTTTTTCATCTTGAACCCTCTCCCTCTCAAGCAACACTCACTCTTGGCCGAAGATCAAGGAGGAAGAAAGAAGAAAGACTAAGGAAAGAAAAGAGCAAAGGAGTAAGACGGAATGGAAAAAAACGGAGGAGTCTCGGAATCGGTACGTATGATTTAGTATGGCTTATAAATTAAAAGGGAGTTAAACGAAACCATGGAATTCCATGTTTGGATTGGAGAGTATGGCCAAAATATTATGGGCCATGGATTTAAAATCCATCCAAGGAATAAGATGGAAAATTGGACAAAACCCTAACGGGTGAGATAAATGTTATGAATGAAGATTAAGGACAATATGTATGCATGCATGGCTTAAGCATGAAAAATGGTCAAGGATCATGGTTCGGCCCTTGCATGGCCGAACCCTAATTATTATGTATATATGGCTAGGGACCTCATGCATGTCCAAGATAAGGAATATGATCAAGATCATGGTTTGGCCCTTGCATGGCCAAACCCTAGGTTTTAAGCATGGACCATTAAAGACAAAGGAAGGATTGGATGAGGTTCGGCCATGATCTATGGTCGAACCCCATCAAAGGATCAATCATGGGTGTATAATTTTTAAAAGAAATGATGAACCATAGGGCTCGGCCATGTTGTATGGCCGAACTCCATGGAAGGATATTGGTGGTTTTTAATGGATTTAAAGAATGAAAACCATGGAAGTATGTTAATGATTTTTAATGGGTTTTAAAGGATGATAATGATGGAAGATTATTGGCGATTAGTGGGTTTTAAATGTTGTGAAGCATGATTTAAAATGAGGAGATGGTGAAGAACCATGGACCATGGGTTCGGCCATGTTGTGTGGCTGAACCCCATGGAGAGATATTGATGGACTTAGATGTATGTGGACCATGAATAATTTTGATGGACCATTTGTGGATCCATGCATGTAATGTTTAGCTATGGATCTATGCTTAGTTATGGACCTAAGTCATGTATAAATAAGCTAAGTGATTCGCTATGGAAAAAATAATGGCTAAGATGGAGATATGGTGAAAATGAAGGACCATGGATTCAGCCATGGTGTATGGCCGAACCCCATGGAAAATGTTTTGTGGACTTTGGGTTTTATTAATGTTAAATGATTAACTTATGTGTGTTTGGATTAATGAATCAAAAAGACGGCATGATCTTGGACCCACATGATTAAAATGATAAGGGATTGAAAGGGGACCAAAATCAAAAGGGTGAGGTTCGACCATGTTGTATGGACGAACCCCACTCATGGGTGATTGTGGACTTAAACATATTTCAGCCCTAAGATATGGCCAAACTCCACTAGTGGACGGTGGACAGTGGACGGTGGATAGTGGACAGTGGACAGTGGACGGCGGACAGTGGACAGTGGACGGCGGACAGTGGACAGTGGACGGTGGACAGTGGACAATGGACAGTGGACAGTGGACAGTGGGTAGTGGGCAGCGGGTAACCGGCTAATTTTAAAAATGAAATACTTATGTGATTTTTCAAATGGTTAAATTAAATTGGAAGGATGAAGGGAATGGGTTAAACCATTTAATTTGATTACTTTATGGAATTTATTTAAGATAAAAAGATTCCACAACCGGGGGCGCGATCGGCTAGCGGTTTTTGAACGAAAACGCAAGGCAACGATAATTGGTCATTGGTAGGATTCCTACCTCATTGAAAACAATGGAATATGTGTATATGATGTTTTTACTTGAATTTTTTTGGTATCAAATGATATGTCTTGATGATGGGATTTTAATGCTATGATGTTTTATTATTACATAGCATGTTGCACTTGCATCTCATGTATGGCATGGGAGGGATACTATGTGATTGTGATACCTTGATAAGGGTTTTCCATCAAGAGGGATACTATGTGATTGTGATACCTTGATAAGGGCTTTCCATCAAGGGGGATACTATGTGATTGTGATACCTTGATGAGGATTTTCCATCAAGAGGGATACTATGTGATTGTGATACCTTGATGAGGATTTTCTATCAAGAGAGATACTATGTGATTGTGATACCTTGATGAGGATTTTCCATCAAGAGGGATACTATGTGATTGTGATACCTTGATGAGGATTTTCTATCAAGAGAGATGCTATGTGATTGTGATACCTTGATGAGGATTTTCCATCAAGAGGGATACTATGTGATTGCGATTGTAACCGGAGTTCCACGCTCCGTCGGCGTGTCCGTAAGGCATTCGTGAGGATATCTTGATGTGCATTATCCATCAAGAGGGATACTATATTTGAAATGTAACCGGAGTTCCACGCCCCGTCGGGGCGTCCGTAAGGCATTCGTGGGGATACCTTGATGTACATTATCCATCAAGAGGAATACTATGTGATTGTGATACCTTGATGAGGATTTTCCATCAAGAGGGATATTATGTGATGGTGATATGGATGATGGGTGGGACTCATGGCATATGACACCCATGGCGTGGCATTGACTTGCATGGTTTTGATGTTACTTATATCTATGTGTTTTTGTTTATACTAATCCATGTGCTGACCCTACTCGGAGTACCTACTGGGCGCGTTGTCTAACGCCCTACTTCTACCTTAGATGATGACAGAAGAATGGACGAAGCGAAGGACGCGATCGGAGCCAAGCTTAGGAGCTTGGAAGATAGATTCATTTTATTTAAGTTTCATTATGGACAATGTAATTTGAGTAGCTAGTATTTGGGACTGTAATAGCTTAGACTATTTGCTATGGTTTGGACTTTTATTATGGACGTTTTAAGTTAAGGTAATATTTGTTAAGTTATGTATTTCCTTGCTATTTAATAATTGGTAGGATAGATCTTTATTATAATTTCCGCATTAAGTTTAATTCCGCAAGCTTGACTTATTACGTGTGAACTGTTCTTCGTGGACTTAGTCCACGCACACGTAGGGTAGGCCAGTTAAGGGCCGGGCTTTGGAAGCTCGGACTTACCTCGCTTCGTGACGTCCCGCTCTCTTGTCACTCTTTATTTCAAAAAAAAAAAAAAAGAAGAGGGGGGGTATTACAGTTGGTATCAGAGCGAAATCGGAAGAATGAATCTTTCGAAATAAGATTGAGATGGTATCATGTTTCACTAACAGTTAAGAACCCCAACTGACAGACTCTTCGAAGTCCGCTGCACGGGGGCCGGATTAATTTACTTCATTAGACTCAGACTGAAGCATTCAATCTGAGAGCAACACTTGACAAAAAGGAATGATAGCAAGGGAAGGACAGTCACTATAAATTGGATTTATCAAACGTAGCAAGATAGGACATATTTCCCCAAAAATGAGAAACATCAATGATTTTTCCCCCACATTTAGAAACAACACTTGATACATAGGCAAATTTCCCCGAAAATGAGTAACATCATGATTCCCCCAAATTGAGAAATGATACTTGATACTTAGAAAGGTTTTTTCCCAAAAAAAAAGAAAACATCAGGATTTCCCCAATTTGAGAAATGATACATAATAGTTAGGAAAATTTCCCCAAAGATAAGAAATACAAGGTGCTTATTTGGCAATTCCCCAAACAAAAGACATTATGTGATACTTGGGAAGTTTTCCCCAAAAATAAGGTGCTTATTTGGCAATTTCCCCAAAATATGAAAACACAAACTTTATGAAGAAGCTAAGTCGACGATGTTTCAATGACTTAGGAAAATGCCTTCGAGGAGAAGAACCCGACAAAACCCACGTGTGGAGGAAGAGGTACAGCAACCTCATCAGGAGGAAGAGGTACAACAACCACGCCAAGAAGAGGTGCAGAATGGCGTAAATATTCTTGTGGTACCTCCCGAACTATTGAACTTAGTGCAAGCTATAGTCACTTCCATTTTCAGCAACTCTTAAACGGAAATGGAGACACAACGTCCAATGAAATACATGACCGAAGAGGAGAGGGTGGGGGAAATACCTTTCGCCCTCACAAGAGATTTCAAACCCATCTTTGGGAGACCTTCAACCTCTACTGGAAGTTCCTGTTTCTAGTGTGGTCAGCAGAGACATTTCAAAAAAGAGTGTCCACTGAACTATAAATCATCGCACATCAGGGGTTCTTTCCGTCGTCCAGCTCAGTCACAAGGACCTAGAGCACATGACACTACAGGACGGGCACCTACTCCGACAGGATCTGGACGACTGAATACTTTGGTTTCTTCTCCAGAGACAGTGGATCATTTGGTGATTCAAGGTATGGCAGTAGTTTGTAGTTCATATGCTTATGCGTTATTTAATTTGGGAGCATTCCACTCTTTTGTATCTACTGCCTTCACATTACTAGCACTTCAATACAACAAATGTCCACTGTACTTACTATAGTATCCCCTATTGGCAGACGATGATGACAATTGGTTGGTATATTCGGTCCCGCGATAGATACAAGTTGTCCCATGGTAGATATGATGGTGCTTGTAACACCCCAGGATTTTCAAGCTATAGATATATATGGAAATTGTCCATTTAATTTATGAATTAATGTATATGGACCTTAGATGGGTAAGGTGTTGGGTCAATTGCCCAATTAAGACCAAACAGATGGTGGACATGGTGCAATTGAATTAAGTGGGTAAGATGTATTTAATTGGGTCAAGGTTGTTATTTGGGTCAAAATGGCCAATTGGACCCAATGGGTCGTGTTTGATTTGGTTGACCACCAAGTGAGTCCAAGTTTAATTAAGTTGGGGATGTTTTGAGTTGGAAATGGAATCAAATAATTGAGTTGATTCAAGTGAATTAAATGAGTTGAATTAAAAAGGTGAGTTGAGTTAAATGAGTTGGATGGGAAGTTATGAGGATATTCATTTCAAGTGAGTGGAGTGTGAAGATGAAGGTGGTTTGTTGTTTCAAAATCCAAACAATGGCATACACGTTGGAATGAGAATTTCATCTCATGGATGAAATCCCAAATGGAGAATTAAATGGCACATCAATGGGAGGTGGCGGTTTTGTGGCAGTTACACAAGGGGTTCACACTTGGAGGTGGGAGTTTCATCTCATGGATGAAACCCCCAAATGAGAACTAAAGGGGAGATGGACGGCTTCATGTTGTTAAAAAATTCAAACAAAGGCACACCGTTGGAGCCATGGGAGTTTCATCTCATGGATGAAACCCCCAAGTGGAGCATTATGGATGGAAGTTAATGAAAATGAGATTTACAAAGGGGTGTCACCAAAGGACACCACCCTTGGTTGTATTTCATTGAAACAAAGAAAAGACTAAGGGTTGCATTCTAGATTCTCTCCCTCTCCCTCTTGGCTGTTGCACCTCTCAAGACAAGAATACTAAGAGTGTTTTCATCACTCTCTCTCTCACACACAAGGCCGAATCACTCCTCATAGACAAAGAGAAAACACTTGGAGTGTTTATCTTAATCTTCTCTCTTTCTCTCTCTCTATCATCTATACTCTTGGCCGAACCAGTCCAAGAGAGTTTTATCAAGATCATCATCGGCCAAAGATCAAGAAGGAAGGAAGAAGAGGCTAAGGAAGGGAAGGAACAAGTCGGAGTGAAAGAAACCGGAGGAATCGCGGAACCGGTAGGTATTTTGATAAATTTTGTTTAAGGTAAGAACCATAGGGTTCGGCCATAGTGTATGGCCGAATCCCATGGAAGAAAAATTAGGGGATGAATATGGTATTTTAATGGAATTTTGAACCATAGGGTTCGGCCATAGTGAATAGCCGAACCCCATGGAAGGTCATTTGTTATTTTTATGGGATGAAAACCATGGATGGTTATGAATGTTTTATAAGGGTTTAAAATGGATATATTGTTAAGGACCTCAACTATGTTTAATGGATGTAAAGAATGGAAAAGAAGGGCACAAAACCAAAGGGTGAGGTTCGGCCATGTCGTATGGCCAAACCCCACCAAGTAATATTTACGGATGTAGGGTTTTCTTAGATATTGAATTGATGTGGATTGTTTAAATAGTTTTAAGGGGTTCAAAACATGAAAATGGTAGATGAATGTTAAGGATTTTTAAAGGACTTTAAAAGGAGGAATACTAATCATTTTACATGGTGTTAAAATGTAATTGGTGAAAGAACCATGAACCATGGGTTCAGCCATGGTGTATGGCCGAACACCATGGAAGGGAATATCAATGATTTCGAAGGGATTAAATCGAAAGTGGTTGATGTTTTAAAAGGTTTAAGATGGAAAACATGTGGATGGACTTGGGATAGTAGATGATGACCTAAGGGTATGAATTGTAACGCCCCGCCCTTTCCGAGAATTTCAGAGTCTAATTCTTTTTTTAAAATAATAATAAAACATCGAAAGAGAGCGGGCGGCGTCACGACGCGAAGTTAAGTTCAGACTACTCATGTCTGAACCTTAACTGGCCACCCATGTGTACATGGACTAGACCATGATAATGAATCACACATGGAACTAACATCAACATGCGGAATAACCTAGATTAACTGCGGAATAGAAAGACTAGATAACAAATAACAGTCTCAAACATTAATTAACATAAATCAACCATCCGAAGTTATTAACCTAATCAAACCATAGCAAGTAATGACTTATTACATGTCCGACAAAATATAGTTCAAATGACAGTAATATAAAGAAGTCCAGTCCGACATTCAAGCACTTAGGCTTGGCTCCCCTCCCGGTCATCGACCTTCTTTTTCCCTTTACTTGTACCTGCATTCTCCTCTGAGGATAGAATTAGGGCGTTAGATCAACGCGCCCAGTAGGTTCCCGAATCAGGGCTACCACATGATTAGCATATAAAACATGAATATATATCATAGTACATGATTAGTAAAAACAGGTAAAACAATGCTATGAAATATGCACATGCAATGAGCATCCCCCATCATGTACATTCATAGCCATCACTTGACGTGCCTTGCACCGACAAGGTAAATTACAACACACTTTCATCTCTTCATCATTGACTTGATTCATATCACTTATTAGTCCTCCTGGCGAGACTCTCATCTCCTAAGGAGACCAATGTGACTATGACCATCATGTTACTCCTCCTGGCGTGACTTGCACCGCCGAAGGAGGACGTAACCCATAAATTGCAACACCGTAGAACCACATTCATCATCCCATATCTATGCATGAGATGCCAATGCTTGTATGCTATTTGTTAATGCATAATAGATCATTTGAATCACATAAAATAAAACAAGAATCTCATAAGAAAACTGGGCTAAAACGGTGGTTACAAGTAGGTAGGAAACCTACTGAAGCTTTGTTTAAGTGTCCGTTCCTTTTTGAGCTTCACCCGGTCACGACTCGTTCGTCGTTCAACTCTCGTCACCTTGTGATACAATAATCAGTAAATCATATTGTCACTTAAATGTCCATTCACATATAAGACCCGAAACATCTTGTAAGTCCTTTGATCAATCCCTTCATTTGACTTGTATTCACAGATTTGCCATTGATCTAACCAATGTCTAATCTTGCTCATAAACAAAAATAATAAAAGTAATCTATCTTAGTGGCTGGTTATTTACTTATTACTAAGTCCAAACATAATTCCATATGTTTACTTAATCCAACTCATATAACCAATTCATAATCTCCAATAAAACAATCTATGGGGTTCGGCCATTCATATGGCCGAACCCTATGATCCTCCTACTCAATGATCCCATCATTTGTTTACAAGTTAGGCTCTACCATCTAGCCATATTAACTACAAGGTTTAGCCATCCCATGGCCAACCCAAAACAGCAAGCTTATTTCATTTAACATACATAAGAAAACTCATAACTCTTGGTCTATTCATCCCAAAACTAGCCCCATGGGGTTTGGCCATGCACATAGCTGAACCCAATGGTTCTCTTGATCTGATTGATCCTTCAACCTCCCATTATTATTCATGATTTAACCATGCTAACCCAACCATGAATTACACATGGTTCAGCCGCATAAAGATCCACCAAAACAGTAAATTAAACCTCACCAAATCACACCAATTACTTACATGGGGTTCGGCCATTCAAGGTGGCCGAACCCTATGTCCATGTTTTGGTCTTTCAACCATGCTTTAGGCGTTAATTAAACATGCCATATCAATATCATATTGCTGCCTTTATACCTCTTAGAAACCATCTAATTAAATTCATCCAAACAGTCCATAAAAGTCCATGGTTTCCATGTTTCACAACATGGAAACCAACAATATTTTACATGGGGTTCGGCCCTCCATGGTGGCCGAACCCAATGATTATTTTCACTATTTTAAACCTCCAATCATCATGTAATAAACAACATATTATTACAGAGTTTTACTAGTTAAACATCATCCAATAACTAGCCCAATTTCATAGGGTTCGGCCATGCTCATTGGCGGAACACCATGACCTTTGGTTTTGAAACATTTAACCATTTATCTTGGGTCTGAACCAAACATCCAAATCCATGTTTTAACCTTCTTAAAACATGTATTTTAAATCTAACACAAACCTCTAATAACAGTACCAAACTTATATGGTTTTAATTTCCAAAAACCATCAAAAACAACCACTTGTTTCCATGGGGTTCGGCCATGGAAAGTGGCCGAACCCAATGGTCCATTTCCATCTTTTAAACCACTGTTTTAGACCATGTTAACTTCAGGCTTTTTGTCTTTCAGATCCAGGTTTATAATCCTTTCTATAACATGTATTTGATTCTTAAATAAAACCCAAAAATCAGTCCATAAACCTCTATGGTTTCCATGTTTCAAAACATGAAAAAGCACCCATCTTTTACATGGGGTTCAGCCCTCCATGGTGGCCGAACCCAATGGTTATTTCTACCATTTTAAATCCTCCATTAATCAAGGTTAAAACCCTGATGTAATCGGCCATAACCTTGGCCCAATACACATCCATTCTATTAATCAAAAGTCCATGGAAAATACTTACCAAATTCCAAGCTTTTCTTATGCCTTTGCTCCTTGCCTTCTTCCCTCTTGTTTCCTTCCTTCTTTCTTCCTTTGTCTCAGCTGGTTAGAAGCATGAACCAATGGTGAAATCACCAAGATATCATTCGGCCAAGGAGGTGTTCTTGAGAGAGGGAGAGAGATGAGAATTCTAAGGCTTTGCAATGATAAAATCGGCCAAGTGATGGTGCTGGCTGCTTTTGTTAAACAGCCCCATGTTACCCATTCAATCCTCATCAAACCTTGCACAAACCAAGGAGTGTCTTGCAGCCAAGCAAAGCACCCCTTGGTACTCCCAACACACCCATCGGCAGCCCCATGCAATCTTATCTCATTCCCATGTATTTCATTTAACATTCATCATGGAAATCACCCCAAACATGCCCCCAACGTGTGAGACTTGTTTTGGTGGTTAAAGCTGAGCCAACCTATTCATACTCCCTCTAAACTCACTGATTTACAGTCTCATTGACTTCCATTTTGACTCACCCAACTCACATGTCCAACTCACCATACTTAATGCATTTCATGTAATGCATATGAGTTAACTCACCACTTGATTTAATTCCAACTCACTTCAGTCCCACCCAACTGATTTAACTCGTGTTTTAGCTCCCTTGAGGGTCCACACGGTCAACCATAGTCAACTCGACCCGTTGGGTCCACCTTTAGCTCCTTGACCCGTTTTTGACTCCATGACCCAATTATGGGTATTTTGGTCATTTGTAATTGGTTTTTACATATGGATCAAGCCTACCCATTTTTTCTCCACTTGATTTCCAATCAAATAGGCTTAACCCCATTTAATTTAAGTTCACAAAATGGTCAAATAATTCAGTAAGACCTGATGGGTCCCATTTCCGATAATAACCCGCCAATCCTAAGAAACTGCGGATCTCGGTCACATTCCTGGGCGCTTTCCATTCACTTACTGCCGCCACTTTAGCTGGATCCACGGCTATACCATTTTCTGTTATGACATGCCCCAAGAAATTGACCTCGGATAACCAGAATTCACATTTACTGGCCTTGGCATACAACTTATTTTGCCTCAAAGTATTCAAAACTATATGTAAATGCTCTGCGTGTTCCTCCTGACTCTTAGAATAGATCAGGATATCATCAATGAATACGATTACAAACTGATCCAGATAGGGACGGAAGATTCTGTTCATTAAATCCATGAACACAGCTGGCGCATTTGTGAGGCCAAATGGCATGACTACGAACTCAAACAGTCCATACCGCGTCCGAAAAGTTGTCTTTTCTATATCTTCCTCCCTAACTCGGATTTGATGATAACCAGACATCAAATCGATCTTTGAAAAATGGCTTGAACCCCTCAATTGATCGAATAAATCATCGATCCTGGGTAGAGGGTACTTGTTCCGGACTGTTAGCTGATTCAGCTTCCAGTAGTCCACGCACATCCGAAGTGAACCATCCTTCTTCTTCACAAACAGCACTGGTGCTCTCCATGATGACGTATTGTTCTGGATGCAACCCAACCTAAGCAGTTCATCAATCTGCTTCTTTAGCTCCGACATTTCTGCGGGTGCCATCCGATAGTGTGGTAATGATACTGGTGTTGTGCCAGGGTACAGCTTGATCTCGAAGTTAATCTCCCTCATAGGTGGTAAACCAGGGAGTTCCTTTGGAAATACATCAGCAAATTCTTGTACAATTGCCGGAAGTTCAGTAATTGGAGCTTTGTTTATGGTGATATTATTCAATACCACATGGTTTAACCCTTCCTGCAATCCACTTTGTTTATCTGCACGGACTACATATTGCTTGCCCTCAGGTGACTTAAATGTCACTCTTCGACAATAACAGTCGATGTTGGCGTGAAACTTAGCCAACCAATCCATGCCGAATGTAATATCATACTCAGACATGTCCAGTACTAGATAATTGAACTCAAATCTGAGTCCAGCTAATTCGGTGTTAACCGCCGTACATATGAGTCCCAATGTCGAGTCTCCGACAGGGGATACAATAGTAAGTGTTGTGGCTAATCTTTGAACTAATGTACCAGTAGCAGTAATAAACGATGCAGCTATAAAGGAGTGTGATGCTCCAGAATCAAATAGTGCATATGCATATGAGCTACTCACTCCCGCCATACCTTGTATCACAGCATGCTCCTCTTCCTCTGGAGAAGTTAGAGTAAATAATCGTCCTGAACCAGCAGGGTCAGACCTTCGACCTCCCCGACTTTGCATTCTGCCTCCTCTGGAGTTTCCCGGTCTAGCTGGAGGACGAAATGATCCTCTGGAATATGACAGCCTGTTAAGTTTTGGGCAGTCCTTCTTGTAGTGACCTGGTTGATCACAGTGAAAACAGGTGTTCACTCCTCGAGAAGCTTGTGTGACTGCTATAGATTGAGTGGGCTGGTTGGGGCGAAAGCCCCCACTAGATCCAACAGACAGCGAAGGTCTGCTGAAGTTCGATCTGAACCTCTTGTTAGGTTGGTATGCACCCCTCCCACTCGGAGCTCGGCGGTTGTCCACTTTTGCAAATTCCGCCATTTCTTGTTCCACAATGGTTTCCCTGCTGACCACTTCTGCCAGCGTGGCTGCTTTGAACACGGTTACCCTGGCCCTTATGTTTGGCCGTAACCCACGCTCGAACTTGCGAGCCTTTCGATATTCCGTGTCCACAACATAGAATGCATAGATTGACAGGCTGAGGAATTCTTGGTGATACTCAGCCACCGTCATTGAGCCTTGCACCAAAGTCATAAAGGCCTAAATTTGTCGTCCCCTCTCTTCCTCCGGGAAATAACGCTCTAAGAATGTCGCTGAGAATTGCTCCCAGGTCATAGCAATTATTTCTCTTCTTGGCACAAGTGCCTGCTGTCTCTCCACCACCTTCCACCATTTGGCAGCGTCATCTACCAGCTGTGACGTGGCCAATAGTATTTTATGAGCATGACTCTTGATGTTCAAAAGAGTCAATATGTGAGAAATCTTCTCCAACCAGTTTTCGGCTCTGACAGGCCCTTCTTTGCCCTTGAAGTAGGGTGGGCGCTGTTGTTGAAAATCTCTGACCATGTTAAGGTCATTATTTTCGCTCGTGCTTCCCCCTCCATTCATATGTTGTTGGAGGACAGATGTTACTACAGCTTGCACCAAACTGTGCAGTTCAGGAGGCACATAGGGTACAGTCAGGTTGCTGTTTTCTTCCTCCTCTTGTCGATATGACGAGTCATATTCCTCCTCGTCCCATTGGTACATAGGGTCACTATCCCCCTCTTCTCGCCGGGAATGTTGTGACTCTTCCTCATCGCGCGGATGTTCATGAACTGACCTCTCCTCGTCAGGAATTGACCGCTCTTCATCATGTACCGATGGCACCTTCTCGTGTACCACCTTCTTGCGTTGAGGTACCACCTTCCCTTGTGGTGTGATTATGAGCACCTCATCTTTCTTCTTATCGTCCTGACGGGTCCTTCTCTTTGATGCCCCCTCACCTGATCTAATTTGTAAAACTTTTTCTTTTCCTTTCGGATCTTTTACCACCTTTTTCTGTGGCACCATTTATTCCTAATTCATGGAAACATCATAGACTTAGTTTCCATTAACAATATGCATTAAATGCCATAAATCCTCGTAAAGTCATAAATCACGTATTTTATATAAATTCAAACTTCATCTTTGTACAAAGGTGGGTAGGATGAAACAAAACCCTATATATATAAAAATATGCACCTTTACAAAATAACCATCTTTTTAATACCCTTCATATTACTTTCTATCCTTGTCTTCCGTAGAAGACTCCGCATCAAAAGCGAACTTGAAACGGCTATTAGGACACGTCATCGCCGTGTGCCCCAATACTTCACAAGTTGTGCAGGGTATTAATCCGGGTCCTCCGATGTATGGACAATTAGTCCTCGCCTCACCATGTCCATGTAGTCCATAGGACGGGCAGACAACACCTAGCGGGTGAGGACAATACCGTTAGTTGTGCCCATCTTGATTGCACAACTCACACGTGTCATAGGGATCTATCTCCCCAAGCGACTCCAATATAATGGGCACATCAGCAATGGGATCCTCCAGAAAATGTGCTAGATCATCTTCTTCTTCCTCAGGAGGTTCCACCATCCCAGGAATGTCATCCATCAGATCCTCTGGAACAGGTGCTAAGTCCATATCATCCTCCACAGGAGGTCCCTCCTGAAGATCCACATTAACTTCCATGCTGATACTGTTGGAAGTTGATACCAAGTCTACCGAACAACTAGGTGTCCCTTTATCCCATAACTCAGTGTATTCTTCGTTGCTTGACATATCTGTGCCACATCATTTCAAACACAAAAATATTCAACAATAATTCTAAATCAACCACTCTTGGTTTTCAGGGAATTTGATCATGCATAATATCATGTACTTTGTTTGGGAAGATTGCCAAATCAACACTCTTTGTTTTCTTTTATTTCTGGGGAATCTCTAAATTCCTGTTGTTTGTTTTTCAGTGTGGGAGTTTCAGGGGAGTGCATCCTACTTTGCTATGTTTGATATGTCCAATTATGATGACTGTACTTTACTTTGCTATCTTTCATTGTCGTTCTCAGATTGATTGTTCAGTCTGAGTCACTCGAAGTAAATTAATCCGGCCCCCAGTCAGCGGACTCCGAAAAGTCGGTCAGTAGGGATTCTTATCCGTCAGTGAGACATGAAACTGTCTTAATCTTACTTCGATGATTCAACTTCCCATTTCGCTCTGATACCAACTGTAACGTCCCACCTTTTCGAGAATTTCAGAGTCTAATTTTTTTTAAAATAATAATAAAACATCGAAAGAGAGCGGGCGACGTCACGACGCGAGTTAAGTTCAGACTACTCAAGTCATAACCTTAACTGGCCACCCATGTGTATATGGACTAGACCATGATAATGAATCACACATGGAACTAACATCAACATGTGGAATAACCTAGATTAACTGCGGAATAGAAAGACTAGATAACAAGTAACAGTCTCAAACATTAATTAACATAAATCAACCATCCGAAGTTATTAACCTAATCAAACCATAGCAAGTAATGACTTATTACATGTCCGACAAAATATAGTTCAAATGACAGTAATATAAAGAAGTCCAGTCCAACATTCAAGCACTTAGGCTTGGCTCCCCTCCTGGTCATCGACCTTCTTTTTCCCTTTACTTGTACCTGCATTCTCCTCTGAGGATAGAATTAGGGCGTTAGATCAACGCACCCAGTAGGTTCCCGAATCAGGGCTACCACATGATTAGCATATAAAACATGCATATATATCATAGTACATGATTAGTAAAAACAAGTAAAATAATGCTATGAAATATGCACATGAAATGAGCATCCCCCATCATGTACATTCATAGCCATTACTTGACGTGCCTTGCATCGACAAGGTAAATTACAACACACTTTCATCTCTTCATCATTGACTTGATTCATATCACTTATTAGTCCCCCTGGCGGGACTCTCATCGCCTAAGGAGACCAATGTGACTATGACCATCATGTTACTCCTTCTGGCGTGACTTGCACCAGCAAAGGAGGACGTAACCCATAAATTACAACACTGTAGAACCACATTCATCATCCCATATCTATGCATGAGATGCCAATGCTTGTATGCCATTTGTTAATGCATAATATATCATTTGAATCACATAAAATAAAACAAGAATCTCATAAGAAAACTGGGGTAAAACGGTGGTTACAAGTAGGTAGGAAACCTACTGAAGCTTTGTTTAAGTGTCCGTTCCTTTTTGAGCTTCACTCGGTCATGACTCGTTCGTCGTTCAACTCTCGTCACCTTGTGATACAATAATCAGTAAATCATATTGTCACTTAAATGTCCATTCACATATAAGACCCAGAACATCTTGTAAGTCCTTTGATCAATCCCTTCATTTGACTTGTATTCATAGATTTGCCATTGATCTAACCAATGTCTAATCTTGCTCATAAAAAAAAATCATAAAAGTAATCTATCTTAGTGGTTGGTTATTTACTTATTACTAAGTCCAAACATAACTCCATATGTTTACTTAATCCAACTCATATAACCAATTCATAATCTCCAATAAAACAATCTATGGGGTTCGGCCATTCATATGGCCGAACCCTATGATCCTCCTACTCAATGATCCCATCATTTGTTTACAAGTTAGGCTCTACCATCTAGCCATATTAACTACAAGGTTCAGCCATCCCATGGCTTGTAACGCCCGCCCCTTTTCACCGTAAAATCAGAGTACATTTTTTTTTTAAATGAAAGTGACAAAGGGCGCGGACATCACGACGCGAGTTAAGTCCGAGCTTCTAAAGCCCGGCCCTTAACTGGCCAACCCTACGTGTGCGTGGCATGAAGTCCATGGAGAACAGTTCACACGTAGACAGTAACATCAAGGAATAATACAACTATATGCGGAACTAACAATAAGGACTATCCTACAAATTTGAGATCGCAGGGAAGATAACATCCATTTAAAATTACTACAATACCTCAAAATCATAATGTCCATAATATAATCCCAAAACATAGCAAGTAATCTAATTTATTACATTTCCGACAAGCTAAACTATTGCAAATTACATTATCCGAAATAAACATTAGTAACTATCTAGCACGCCTTTCCAAGCTCCTTAGCTTGGCTCCAGTCTCTTCCTCCCGCTTCGCCACCTCCTGTGTCATCAGCTAGGGTAGAAGTAGGGCGTTAGACAACGCGCCCAGTAGGACTCCGAGTAGGGCTAGCACATGGATTAGTAATAACAGCATACAGATAATAACCCAATGCAAGCTGATAAACCATCATATAATGAAACTATAAAGTAAATACCATGTCATGGGTGTCTATGTTATGCATCCCACCCATCATCCAAACCATATAATATCATATCCCTCTTGAGGGCACGGCGTCGTCAAAATATACACAATCCCCAATCATCCCCCTGGATGGCAAAACCTCGTCCAGATATAACCAATCACAAATCATCCCCCTGGACGGTAAAACCTCGTCTTGATATAACCAATCACAAATCATCGCCCTTGATGGAAGAACCATCATCAAGGTATCATAATTACATACAACATCGCTGATAAATCAAATACATTAAAATACCTCCATGTCTGTTTATCGGTCGTCCCGACGGAGCATGGACTCCGGGTTCATTTCATCCTTCCCCTGTCATATTCCTCCCATGCCATGCATGAGATGTAGATGTCATATGCCATGTAATGAATAAAATAACAAACCATGACATTTAAAAATCCCATCAATAATACATATAACTTGATTATAAAAGAAAATCAAGAAAAGACTCAATGATCACATCATAGCTTTAAAACCATTTATAAACCAATCATATACTTAACAGAATAAATCAAATGAAAGCCCCTACATAATACATAATTCAAAACCAATCTTAACCAAACCATATAATTTTCAAAGTAATTTAAAGAAACCATCACTCCATCCATGGCTTACAAAAAGGTTAGAATCCTACCGATTACCGATTCGCGTCCTTTTTCCATATTCGTCCGACAATCCGGCTACCGACTCGCGTACCACTCGCGCTATCCGACACCTTATTAAATTACCAAATTAGTCCTTATTGTCCCATTTCCAAGCCCATAAACCATATTTTAGTGGTTTCTTCATTTTAGCCAATAATTACCATTTGTGCCACTACCCCTTTACATAACCAATTACACATTCATTCATGCCTATTTAAGCCCAAAATTGATCCACAACCTAAGTCCATTAATGATCCAAAACATTACCCCCATGCATTCATTAAAGCCCTAATTCATTAAGCAAGAACCCACATTGCTTTCCATTCTTAAAACCCTAAGTAATTTAAACCAACCACCAATTCACCCACCATGGGGTTCGGCCATACTATATGGCCGAACCCTATGGCCCATGATTCTTATTTCCAAGTACCCAATTCCATGTTCAATTTAATCAATCACACAATGCACACAATATATTTCTCCAATTTCTTACCCTAACCCTAATTCACCCATTTGGGGTTTTCTCCATCTTCCACCCTTCCATTTAATGGATCTAAATTCCATAGTATAAAATCACCTATCCACCGTTAATTTCACAAAAATAATTTCCATTTCTTAAACCCTAAAATCCAAAATTCTTTTATTTAAGAAATACTCACTATCCGACATCTCCTCCGATTTCCGCCGCTCCCGTCGGTCTCCTTAGCCTCCTCTCTCCTTCCTCTTGATCTTTGATAGGTCAAGACTCTTGATTAATGGTGGCAATACCCAACCCTAGAATCAGCCATAGTAGGGTTTGTGTGAGAGAGAGAGAGAGAAAAATCATGAGAGGAGAGATGTTAAACCCTAACCTTAGAGTGATTTCCCTCAAATTTCCACTTCTTTCTTCTCTTCTTCTCTTCTATTCTCCTTAACTCTCTTCCTCTCCTTCCTTAGAGCATGGGACGACAATGGAGAATGGGAGGGATGGAGTTTGTGAAGAAAAGATGAGAATGAGATAACCAATAAGACTTATCTCCATTTTTCACTTTAATTTAATGATCCCACCAACCTTAAGATATTTTATTTGCTTTATGGTGGTGGTTATCCAAACCACCACCCAAGCCCAACGTTTTTAACATTTTGAGGTGGGGTAGCTTGGTCTCCATTTGACCAATCTAACCCCATGTAGCCACCAACTTATTAATTTAAGTATTTAATTAATTTGATAATTAACTTAGGTTAATTCATTTTTATTTAACCTAATTCCCATTATTCCACCCATGGTTGACCAAGTCAACCATGGTGGCCGGCCCTACCAATCATTGGTCCACATGCCACCTCATTTGATGAGGTGGAGGTGGGTCCCAATTGGCCATGTCACTTAGGCCTAATTAATACTGACTTAGGTGATTAAAAATCAATTCAACCCACTTCCCTTATTGGATCACCATTCGGCCCATGGCCCAATTAAGTTCTCTCCTATCCATTTACCTTAGAGTTTGCATTATTTTGACCCATTAAGTCCCAAATGGGTATTGGGCCCAATTTGTCTATCCTTGGCCCAATTTGACCATCATTGACCATTAAGATAAATTAAATCCAATACATAACCCATTGGGCCCTAGTTGGGCCTTTGTCCACATTTTGATCCATTTACTATCTATTCCATCCAATTTCCAATTTCCACCATAAAAGAATAAATAATTACACATATATATTACTTTACAACTTCCGGGCCATTACATCAACCATTATTGACCAATTAAATGAATTTCATCCAACCCATGGTCCATTGGACCATACTTGGGCCTTTGCCCAAATTTTGATTCACTTAACATTTATTCCACTAAAATTCTCAATTTCCATCATTCAAATAAATAATGACCACAGATATACTGATTCACAAATTCCGGGTCATTACAATACAATCCTCTTTTGAAATTTTCGTCCCGAAAATTCGAGAGAAGTAGAGGTTCCAATCGTCTCATACAAAGAGCTCCGGATGAGCGACACTCATCTCTGACTCAAGTTCCCAGGTGGTTTCCTTATTGCCACGTCATTCCCATACCACCTTGACGAACTGACTGGCGCGGTTCCGCAGTACCCTTTGTTTGCTCTCGATCATTCTGATCGGCTTCTCCACATACGTCACGTCGCTTTGTACATCGACGTCTGGTACATTCAACACCTGTGAAGGATCAGGGTTGTATTTCCTCGACATGGGCACATGAAACACATCACGTAAAGAGGATAACTGTGGAGGAAGCACCAACTGATAAACTACTTCCCCCACCCTCTTCAAGATTGGAAACTACCCCACAAACCTAGGTGATAGTTTCCCCTTCTTCTTCCCGAATCTCATGTGTCCCTTCCGTGGTGAGACTTTCAGAAATACTAAGTCTCCACCTCAAACTCGAGGAACCTCCTCCTCTTGTCGGCGTAACTCTTCTGACGGCTCTGCGCAGTGAGTAGGTGTCTCTATCCAACACACTGGCGATCTGCACGGCCTACCACATAAGGCCTCAAATGGAGCCATCTGGAGGCTTGCCTGACAACTGTTATTGTAGGAAAACTCCACCAGGAGCAAATGATCCTCCCATCCACCCTTGAAGTCCAGTATACATGATCACAACATATCCTCCGATATATGTATTGTCCTCTCCGACTGTCCATCAGTCTGTGGATGGAATGCTGTGTTGGTCAACCCGTCGGCCCCATAGCCGACTACATACTCTGCCATACCCTGCTAGTGAACCGGCCCTCTCTATCGGACACAATAGTTCGAGGTAGACCATGTAGTCTGATAATATCTCGGATGTACCGCCGACCCAAGGTCTCCGATGAATCTGTCGTTTTGACAGGAATAAAATGTACAGACTTTGTCAATCAGTCCCCCACGACGCATATTGCATCGTGGCCCCTTTACGACCTTAGTAGCCCTATTACAAAGTCCATGGCTACATGTTCCCATCTCCACTCCGGCACTAGTAAGGGTTTGAGTAAACCCGGTGGCTCCTGATGCCCCCACCTTAACCTGCTGACAAGTTAGTGCAGCGAGTAACAAACTCTGCCACATTTCTCTTAAGTCCATGCCACCATTAGTGCCTCTTAAGATCCTTGCACATCTTAGCGCTGTCCGGATGGGTAGAGAGCTTGGTTTGGCGTGCCTCAACCAACAACTCCCTTCCGCAGCTTTTAGGTACCTCCGTCCTACCTCGGAACACAAGACTCTATCCCGGTCGTAACTCAAATTCCGATACTACCTCACATGTAGATATCTTGGTCCAAGTCTCCTCCATTTCTGGGTCTATTCGTTGTTCCCGTTTAATTGTGTCAAGTACCTCTTACTCACATCAACACCACTCATATCAACCTATGAGTTTCATTCTTGCAGAATTTACTTTCCTCGTATTATCTCTTTTCCTCATGAATCCATTTGCGATTTTTATGTAGACTAACGTATTCTATTTCACTTTATCTGTTGCCAAAACATTTCCCATACGTACTCCTTCAATACGTTCTTTTGTCTACTCTCCGTGTGAGTTAGTCTGCCAATACGAGCATATGCTCAATTCCATTGTTGATTCCATTTTAACTAGGTTTCTAGCTTCACCCTCCTGGAACTCCATCGGCTGACTAAAGAGTCAGTTAGCTAGACTAACTCGGCAGTCGCCCATAGCTTCCCATTCGAGTTTCACTAGACTTTTTATCTTTCCCATCAATTACATCTCCAAAACTTAACACCTCTTCATTTGCACACAAGTCACTATGTGACTAACCCTTTTTGTTCATAACTTCTACAACACCAATACCTGACATCAATCCAATCCACCATGGGAACCGCCATCCATGGTTTATAACCATCCATGAATATAACCCTCTAAAATATTCCCAAGGATTACAAATTTCACCAACTACCAATACCCCCCCAATATTTTTTTTTTCCATGATTCCAAAACACCTAAGTTCACCAAAATTTCTCCATGGTTTTTTTTTTTTTTTTAAAACCCTATTTATAATACCTAAACTCCACTTAAAACAATGCACCTTCTCCATCATTTTTTTTTCCTACTTTTACACCCTTCAAATTTACAACCACATAACCCTAGGGTTCATCATCCATTCATGCCTTTTTAAGGCCACCAAATCATTCGCATCATTCCTAAACTCCCTCATAATTCTTTTAAAATTTGCAACATTTAATCATTAAGCACTTAAAATTCTTAACCATTCTTCCACGGTTTTAAACCTTAAAATTCCATTAAAATTCCCATATTTCTTTCCATGTCTTCCATTCTTCACAACCTTAGTAAAATCATTCAATCAACCACCATGGGTTCATGGATCATCATTCACTGGTGACATTTAAGATCATTAGAAACCTTAACCTTCATCCATTAACTTCCACAATTTCACACCCAAAAATCATTACAACACCTCACTATAGGGTTCGGCCATTCACCATGGCCGAACCCATGGTTCATGGTCATCCATTTATTCATGTCTTTTAAGACCATATAAACCACTTTACATCTTCATGAATTTCTTCATTCAAGATCCCTAAAAGAAAACATCACTACACTTAATCATTATGAGCCTCAACATCCTTGTAAACTCTTAAATTTGAATACTTTATTGAAAATCATTCGAACTTTCATCATATTACAAGGTTTGGTAGGGTTAGCACAAACCCTTTATAACGTATCCACAACCTTTACAAAATCTTTTCCTTTTCCCCTACATTTCCTTACCCTTTCTTATCCTAATCTTCCATAAAAGACCCTGCATCATCCTCAAACACAAAGGAACTGTCAGGGCATGACACCGACATGTGACCCAGTACTTCACATGTCAACCAAGATATTATCCCTGGTCCTCCAACATAAGGACAGTTAGTCCTTTCTTTCCCGTGTCCATGTAGCCCACAAACCGGGCATACCACTTCAAAAGGGTAGGGACAGTATGCGTAGTTGTGCCCAACCTGGTTGCACAACTCGTACCTATAATCGGGTCCTATTTCCCCTACCGACTTTCTTATCATCGGAAAGTCTTCCACATTCTCTTCAGGAAGAGATGATAAATCCCCTTCAACTTCCTCGGGAGGTCCCTCCTGAAAGTCCAGGCTAACTGCTTATGGTAGAAGCAGACACCAAATCTATGGGACAGCTAGGGGTTCCCAATATTTTTTTTTTTTGGGGAAAATTTTCCAAATTAATACACTCAGTTTTGGGAATAACATCCCTAAGTACCAATGCTTGTTCCATTTGGTGAGATGGGGGAAATTTTTCCTACATTTGATAAATCCATCATTGTCCCATTAATTGGGGAAAACTGGATTTGTTTTCTCATTTTGGGGGAAATTTTCCTAAGTATCACTGATTTTTTTTTCCATTTGGGGGGAAGTTGCCAAATAAGCACACTTGGTTTTCCTTTGTTTCTGGGGGGGGAGAATCTCTAAACTCCTACTGTTTGTTGTTCAACTTAAGAATACTGGGGAAACACATCCTATTTTCGCTACGTTTGATAAAGTTATCATTGTTTCATCAATTCGGAGGAAAGATTTCTAAGTGATCACACCTTGTTTTGGGGGAAACTTCCTAAGTATCAAAGTATCATGTTCTCATTTTCGGGGAAGATAAGCCATATCTTGCTATGTTCGATAAATCTAACTTAGAATGAATTTTTCTTCCCTTGCTATCATTCCTTTTCATCAGATGTTGTTCTCAGACTGAATACTTCAGTTTGAGTCAATCGAAGTAAATTAACCCGGCCCCCGTGCAGCGGACTCTGAAGAGTCGGTCGGTTGGGATTCTTAGCTGCCAGTGAGACATGCAACCATCTTAATCTTACTTCGAGAGATTCATTCTTCCGAGTTCGCTCTGATACCAACTGTAACGCCCACCCCTTTTCACCGTAAAATCAGAGTACATTTTTTTTTTAAATGAAAGTGACAAAGGGCGCGGACATCACGACGCGAGTTAAGTCCGAGCTTCTAAAGCCCGGCCCTTAACTGGCCAACCCTACGTGTGCGTGGCATGAAGTCCATGGAGAACAGTTCACACGTAGACAGTAACATCAAGGAATAATACAACTATATGTGGAACTAACAATAAGGACTATCCTACAAATTTGAGATCGCAGGGAAGATAACATCCATTTAAAATTACTACAATACCTCAAAATCATAATGTCCATAATATAATCCCAAAACATAGCAAGTAATCTAATTTATTACATTTCCGACAAGCTAAACTATTGCAAATTACATTATCCGAAATAAACATTAGTAACTATCTAGCACGCCTTTCCAAGCTCCTTAGCTTGGCTCCCATCTCTTCCTCCCGCTTCGCCACCTCCTGTGTCATCAGCTAGGATAGAAGTAGGGCGTTAGACAACGCACCCAGTAGGACTCCGAGTAGGGCTAGCACATGGATTAGTAATAACAGCATACAGATAATAACCCAATGCAAGCTGATAAACCATCATATAATGAAACTATAAAGTAAATGCCATGTCATGGGTGTCTATGTTATGCATCTCACCCATCATCCAAACCATATAATATCATATCCCTCTTGAGGGTACGGCCTCGTCAAAATATACACAATCCCCAATCATCCCCCTGGATGGCAAAACCTCGTCCAGATATAACCAATCACAAATCATCCCCCTGGACGGCAAAACCTCGTCCTGATATAACCAATCACAAATCATCCCCCTTAATGGAAGAACCATCATCAAGGTATCATAATTACATACAACATCCCTGATAAATCAAATACAACATCCCGGAGCATGGACTCCGGGTTCATTTCATCCTTCCCCTGTCATATTCCTCCCATGCCATGCATGAGATGTAGATGTCATATGCCATGTAATGAATAAAATAACAAACCATGACATTTAAAAATCCCATCAATAATACATATAACTTGATTATAAAAGAAAATCAAGAAAAGCCTCAATGATCACATCATAGCTTTAAAACCATTTATAAACCAATCATATACTTACCAAAATAAATCAAACGAAAGCCCCTACATAATACATAATTCAAAACCAATCTTAACCAAACCATATAATTTTCAAAGTAATTTAAAGAAACCATCACTCCATCCATGGCTTACAAAAAGGTTAGAATCCTATCGATTACCGATTCGCGTCCTTTTTCCGTATTCGTCCGACAATCCGGCTACCGACTCCCGTACCACTCGCGCTATCCGACACCTTATTAAATTACCAAATTAGTCCATATTGTCCCATTTCCAAGCCCATAAACCATATTTTAGTGGTTTCTTCATTTTAGCCAATAATTACCATTTGTGCCACTACCCCTTTACATAACCAATTACACATTCATTCATGCCTATTTAAGCCCAAAATTGATCCACAACCTAAGTCCATTAATGATCCCTAACCATGTTACAAGATCATTAAAAAAATCAACCCTTAACTTAGCCTCATTTCTATTGATTTAAACACATCATATTTCCAAATTTTAGCCCCTTAGCATTCTCATTTGTGAGACTAAAATGCATCAACCCCAAGCTTAGTTTAATCATTCACAAGGTCATCTTTATGCACCCATTTTCATGTCCAACTCACATGGGGTTCGGCCATGTACCATGGCCGAACCCGCGGTTCTTCAATGTGGCTAATAATTACCATTTTGCCATTCTCTCTTCCATGTTTAATCATTCACCCATCCATGTATATTTTAAGTCTAAATTTATCCATAACTTAAATCCATTAAAGATTCACTAACCATGACCCAACATGAAACAAAATCAGCCACCTAATTTGATCAAATTTCCATCATCTGATCACAAACATGGAACCAACCTTAGCTCATACAATGACCTACAAAATGGGTCATGGGTTCGGCCACATACCATGGCCGAACCCATGATGTCTTATTCCCCATTTTGCTTGGATCTTTTAACACATTTTAGATCTATCACAAGTCTTCCCATGAGAGGTTTACATCATGCATTTTAAATCACCATTCCATTGCATTTTTCATCATACAACCATTTAAAACATTACCCCCATGCATTCATTAAAGCCCTAATTCATTAATCAAGAACCCACATTGCTTTCCATTCTTAAAACCCTAAGTAATTTAAACCAACCACCAATTCTCCCACCATGGGGTTCGGCCATACTATATGGCCGAACCCTATAGCCCATGATTCTTATTTCCAAGTACCCAATTCCATGTTCAATTTAATCAATCACACAATGCACACAATATATTTCTCCAATTTCTTACCCTAACCCTAATTCACCCATTTGGGGTTTTCTCCATCTTCCACCCTTCCATTTAATGCATCTAAATTCCATAGTATAAAATCACCTATCCACCGTTAATTTCACAAAAATAATTTCCATTTCTTAAACCCTAAAATCCAAAATTCTTTTATTTAAGAAATACTCACTATCCGACGTCTCCTCAGATTTCCGCCGCTCCCGTCGGTCTCCTTAGCCTCCTCTCTCCTTCCTCTTGATCTTTGATAGGTCAAGACTCTTGATTAATGGTGGCAATACCCAACCCTAGAATCAGCCATAGTAGGGTTTGTGTGAGAGAGAGAGAGAGAAAAATCATGAGAGGAGAGATGTTAAACCCTAACCTTAGAGTGATTTCCCTCAAATTTCCACTTCTTTCTTCTCTCCTTCTCTTCTATTCTCCTTAACTCTCTTCCTCTCCTTCCTTAGAGCATGGGACGGCAATGGAGAATGGGAGGGATGGAGTTTGTGAAGAAAAGATGAGAATGAGATAACCAATAAGACTTATCTCCATTTTTCACTTTAATTTAATGATCCCACCAACCTTAAGATATTTTATTTGCTTTATGGTGGTGGTTATCCAAACCACCACCCAAGCCCAACGTTTTTAACATTTTGAGGTGGGGTAGCTTGGTCTCCATTTGACCAATCTAACCCCATGTAGCCACCAACTTATTAATTTAAGTATTTAATTAATTTGATAATTAACTTAGGTTAATTCATTTTTATTTAACCTAATTCCCATTATTCCACCCATGGTTGACCAAGTCAACCATGGTGGCCGGCCCCACCAATCATTGGTCCACATGCCACCTCATTTGATGAGGTGAAGGTGGGTCCCAATTGGCCATGTCACGTAGGCCTAATTAATACTAACTTAGGTGATTAAAAATCAATTCAACCCACTTCCCTCATTGGATCACCATTGGGCCCATGGCCCAATTAAGTTCTCTCCTATCCATTTACCTTAGAGTTTGCATTATTTTGACCCATTAAGTCCCAAATGGGTATTGGGCCCAATTTGTCTATCCTTGGCCCAATTTGACCATCATTGACCATTAAGATAAATTAAATCCAATACATTACCCATTGGGCCCTAGTTGGGCCTTTGTCCACATTTTGATCCATTTACTATCTATTCCATCCAATTTCCAATTTCCACCATAAAAGAATAAATAATTACACATATATATTACTTTACAACTTCCGGGCCATTACATCAACCATTATTGACCAATTAAATGAATTTCATCCAACCCATGGTCCATTGGACCATACTTGGGCCTTTGCCCAAATTTTGATTCACTTAACATTTATTCCACTAAAATTCTCAATTTCCATCATTCAAATAAATAATGACCACAGATATACTGATTCACAAATTCCGGGTCATTACATGGCCAACCCAAAACAGCAAACTTATTTCATTTAACATACATAAGAAAACTCATAACTCTTGGTCCATTCATCCCAAAACTAGCCCCATGGGGTTCGGCCATGCACATAGCCGAACCTAATGGTTCTCTTGATCTGATTAATCCTTCATCTTCCCATGATTATTCATGATTTAACCATGCTAACCCAACCATGAATTACACATGGTTCAGCAGCATAAAGATCCACCAAAACAGTAAATTAAACCTCACCAAATCACACCAATTACTTACATGGGGTTCGGCCATTCAAGGTGGCCGAACCCTATGTCCATGTTTTGGTCTTTCAACCATGCTTTAGGCGTTAATTAAACATGCCATATCAATATCATATTCCTGCCTTTATACCTCTTAGAAACCATCTAATTAAATTCATCCAAACAGTCCATAAAAGTCCATGGTTTCCATGTTTCACAACATGGAAACCAACAGTATTTTACATGCGGTTCGGCCCTCCATGGTGGCCGAACCCAATGATTATTTTCACTATTTTTAAACCTCCAATCATCATGTAATAAACAACATATTATTACATAGTTTTACTAGTTAAACATCATCAATAACTGGCCCAATTTCATAGGGTTCGGCCATGCTCATTGGCCGAACACCATGACCTTTGGTTTTGAAACATTTAACCATTTATCTTGGGTCTGAACCAAACATCCAATCCATGTTTTAACCTTCTTAAAACATGCATTTTAAATCTAACACAAACCTGTAATAACAATACCAAACTTATATGGTTTTAATTTCCAAAAGCCATCAAAAACAACCACTTGTTTCCATGGGTTCGCCCATGGAAAGTGGCCGAACCCAATGGTCCATTTCCATCTTTTAGACCACTGTTTTAGACCATGTTAACTTCAGCCTTTTTGTCATTCAGATCCAGGTTTATAATCCTTTCTATAACATGTATTTGATTCCTAAATAAAACCCAAAAATCAGTCCATAAACCTCTATGGTTTCCATGTTTCAAAACATGAAAAAGCACCCATCTTTTACATGGGGTTCAGCCCTCCATGGTGGCCGAACCCAATGGTTATTTTTACCATTTTAAATCCTCCATTAATCAAGGTTAAAACCCTGATGTAATCGGCCATAACCTTGGCCCAATACACATCCATTTTATTAATCAAAAGTCCATGGAAAATACTTACCAAATTCCAAGCTTTTCTTATGCCTTTGCTCCTTGCCTTCTTCCCTCTTGTTTCCTTCCTTCTTTCTTCCTTTGTCTCAGCTGGTTAGAAGCATGAACCAATGGTGAAATCACCAAGATATCATTCGGCCAAGGAGGTGTTCTTGAGAGAGGGAGAGAGATGAGAATTCTAAGGCTTTGCAATGATAAAATCGGCCAAGTGATGGTGCTGGCTGCTTTTGTTAAACAGCCCCATGTTACCCATTCAATCCTCATCAAACCTTGCACAAACCAAGGAGTCACTTGCAGCCAAGCAAAGCACCCCTTGGCACTCCCAACACACCCATTGGCAGCCCCATGCAATCTTATCTCATTCCCATGTATTTCATTTAACATTCATCATGGAAATGACCCCAAACATGTCCCCAACGTGTGGGACTTGTTTTGGTGGTTAAGGCTGAGCCAGCCTCTTCATACTCCCTCTAAACTCACTGATTTACAGTCCCATTGACTTCCATTTTGACTCACCCAACTCACATGTCCAACTCACCATACTTAATGCATTTCATTTAATGCATATGAGTTAACTCACCACTTGATTTAATTCCAACTCACTTCAGTCCCACCAACTGATTTAACTCGTGTTTTAGCTCCCTTAAGGATCCACACGGTCAACCATAGTCAACTCGACCCGTTGGGTCCACCTTTAGCTCCTTGACCCGTTTGACTCCATGACCCAATTATGGGTATTTTGGTCATTTGTAATTGGTTATTACATATGGATCAAGCCTACCCATTTTTTCTCCACTTGATTTCCAATCAAATAGGCTTAACCCCATTTAATTTAAGTTCACAAAACGGTCAAATAATTCAGTAAGACCCGATGGGTCCCATTTGGGCCCTTTGACCCATTTAGCCATTTCTAACCCAATTGATGTAAATTACTCAACCAATCAAACTTAACATTCATAATGTGCTCATATGATTTTAATTTGAGCAATGGGCCCCACTATTTCCTTACTTAACATCATAAAATAATTAATTTAACAACTCAGGGGTATTTTCATAATTTTCCACTTCATTGAGAAACTGGGGTGTTACATGAATAAACCCCTATGAAAGGACTTGTTTGTGGACTTAAAAATGGTAATGAATTCAATGGAGAAATGGGACTTAGACACCATAGGGTTCGGCCATGGTGTATGGCCGAACCCCATGAACCATTGTGTGGATCAAAATGTGGACTTATGCCTGCTTAGATGAATGGAATGTTAGCCATGGATAGAAAAATGGCAATGTTGTAATTAAGTGGAAATAATGGACCATGGGTTCGGCCATGGTGTATGGCCGAACCCCATGGACTTAAATAATGTAAATAAAAGGGGACTTGGTTTTAATTGATTGGTTGACATGTTATAAGGTAATGGGACCTCACAAACGGTATACGATCGTGAACGGTTATCGGGCGAGAACGCAAGGCCATACTAGTTGTCGTTGGTACGATTCTACCTCTTTGAAACCATGGTTATGTAATATGGTTTAACTTCTTATTTTGATGGTTTATGTTGTATAAACGTTATGTTTCAAATATGAGATTTTAAATGCCATGATTTGTATAATTGCATAGCATGTGGACATTTGCATCTCATGCATGGCATGGGAGGGATGATATGTAACCGGAGATTCACACTCCATCGGGGCGTCCGTAATACAATTGTGGGGGATACCTTGATGAGGAGTTTTCCATCAAGAGGTAACCAGAGATCCACACTCCGTCGGGGCGTCTGTACTGCAATCGTGGGGGATACCTCGATGGGGAGCTTTCCATCAAGAGGTTACTATGTGTTTGTGATGGGTGGGACTCATTGCATATGATAGCATGGCATGGCATTAAATGGGCATGATTATGATCTTTTTTATCATGCAAGGTTTCTGGTTTTTATCTGTATGATTGGATCTCTATTATCATACATGATTTTGGATACGATGCTTTATAAGTATGGTATGATTTATTATATCTGGATTTGATATATATTATATCTGGATTTTTGGTACTAACCCATGTGTAAACCCTAATTGGAATACCTACTGGGCGCGTAGTCTAACGCCCTATTTCTACCCTAGTTGATGACACAGTAATGGAATGGAATGATGAACGTGATCGGAGCCAAGCATAGGAGCTTGGATATGTTGAATGTTATTTTATTTAAGTTACTCATGGACATGTATTTTGAGTAGCTAGAATGCGGCATGCAAAAACTTCGATAATTTTGCTATGGTTTGAATGGTTTATTTTGGATATTTAATTTAAGGTAATTTGGTTAAGTAACGAAGTACTTTGCTATCTAAAATGGAATAGATTTAGGTTCTATTATAATCCGCAGTTTATGTTATTCTGTTGTCAACTTGAATACGTGTGAACCATTTTAGTTGACTTGGTCCAGGCACACGTATGGTTGGCCAGTTAAGGGTCGGGCTTTGGAAGCTCGGACTTAGCTCGAGTCGTGACATCCCGCTCTCTATCACTCTTTTAAAAAAAAATAGACTCTGATTTTCAGAAAGCGAGTGAAAAAATGAGGGGCGTTACAGTTGGTATCAGAGCGAAACGGAAAGAATGAATCTTTCGAAGTAAGATTAAGACGGTTTCATGTCTCACTGACAGATAAGAATCCCAACTGACTGACTCTTCGGAGTCCGCTGCACAGGGGCCGGATTAATTTACTTCGTTAGACTTAGACTGAAACATTCAAACTGAGAACAACAATGAATGATAACAAAGGAAGTACAGTCAAAATAACTGGATTTATCAAACATAGCAAATTAGGAGATACTTCCCCAAAACGAATACTTGATACTTAGGAAGTTTCCCCAAAAACAAAGAAATACAAAGAGTGCTTATTTGGCAATTTCCCCAAGGACAAGGAACACAAGATGTTTATTTGGCAATGTTCCCAAACAAGAGACATTTTATGATACATATGAAAGTTTCTCAAATAAAGACATTATGTGATACATAGGAAACTCCCGAAAACAAGAAATACAAGATGATGATTAGGAAATTCCCCAAAACAAAGATTAGTGTGATTTGAACTACGGTTGTCATTGATGTGCTTCTGTTGTTGTGATACAGATATGTCGAGCAACATAGAGTATACAGAGTTCTGGGACAGAGGGACCCCTAGCTGTCCGATAGATTTGGTTTCTTCTTCCAACGATTCCAGCGTGCCAAACTTCATCAATGAAGTTGTAACCAGTCAGGACATGGAAGTAGAATCGCCCGAGTACAATGTTGGGGTTGCTCCAGCCTTTGTACCTGAAGAGGATGAGGAAAATGTCCCAAACTTAGAAGAATACGTAGGGGAGATAGGCTCGCCCGAGTATACTCCGCCTACTCCGACTTCGGATGAGTTGACAGATTATATGTGCGAATTATGCAATCAGGAGGGGCACAACTGTACTTATTGCCCCACCCTATTGAGGTTATTTGCCCTGTTTGTGGACTTCACGGGCACAGGAAGGAGAGGATTAACTGTCCATACATTGGGGGACTAGGAATAATACCCTGTTTGACTTGTGGAGTGTTAGGGGCACACATCGACGACATACCCTGACAACTTCTTCAATTTTGGTGATGATGCAGGGTCTTCTAAGGAAGATTAGGCTAAGAAATGGTAAGGAAAAGTCAGAAAAAGGGGAGATTTTGTAAGGGTTGTTCTAACCCTACCAACCCTTGTATTGTAATGGAAGTTTGAATAATTTACAATAAAGTATGCAAACTTAAGAGTTTGTGAGGACTTTGACACTGAGATGCGTGTGATGAGGTCACTTGATTTTATTGAGATGTGGCATGGGTGCGTCCCTCACGTGATATTGACGAGATAGTTATATAGGTTCCATGAGTATGGCTCAGTAGCTATGAGACTGTGGGAACCTCGATATGAATTACGGAGACTTGGTCCTGTAGGGTTGCCATTGAAAAGTGGGTTCCTCATATGCTACGCACTGGAGGGCGCTCTCACGGCTATTTTGCACACCTGATGTTCATTGATCGCAGAGCTAGGTACTATTTTACCCCGTGGGGGTTGTTCTGGCTTAGTTAGACGCGGTCCGACCACCTTAGAGCTTGACTGAATCACCTTGGGGTGAAGGGATGCAGGGCGAGGTAGACTTGATCATGTTGAACGTGGGTCTTCCGCTTAGTAAGTCATGAGCCCTAAGTCCTGTTAGGGGTCGGGGTATATTTATCATTTGATATTGTTGCTACAGTCACGTAGTGATGCACTCGAGTGCTATTCATACGAATAGAATATCTCATTGTAGATGATGTGCCTTGGATTAATTATGCCCAAGGACAAAAAAACACAAGTAGTTTATTTAGCAATTTCCCCAAACTATGAAGAACATAAAACTTTACAAGGAAGCTAAATCATCTGATGTTTCAATGACTTAGGAAAATGCCTCCAAAAGGAAGATTGTAACGCCCTGCCTTTTTTCATTCGCTTTCCGAAAATCAGAGTCTATTTTTTTTTTCAAAGAGTGATAGAGAGCGGGACGTCACGACGAGAGCTAAGTCCGAACTTCTAAAGTCCGACCTTAACTGGCCAATCCTAAGTGTACATGGACTAAGTCCATGAAAACGGTTCACACATAACAATATAAACATACGGATTAAAATCATAATGCGGAATTATGATAGAACCTGATTCTATTCCATTTTAGATAGCAAAGTACTTCAAGTCGTTAATCATAATTAAACTTAACTTAAAATATCCAACAAACCATTCAGACCATAGCAAAGTTATCTAAGTTATTACATGCGAATTCTATCTACTCAAATTACAAGTCTATAAACATAGGTCCATAAATTTAGACATTACATACATGGATCCACCAATGATCCGCAACCATAGAACCATAAATAAAACCCTCCATATCCTAGCTTAATCATTCCTTTATTTACACATGCATAGATCTCTAAATGGTCTATAAAATGGGTCATGGGGTTCTGCCATACACCATGGCCGAACCCATGATGTCTTATTTTTCATCCCCCCCTTAAATCATTTACAATATTGAGACTCCCTCAATGAGGACGTTTTAATCATACATTTAGATCATCAATTTTGATCATCATTAACCACCTTTAAACCTATTATAATTACCAACTTTCCCCCATCATCTCCATGGTCTAAAATACCTCTAAGTCCACCAATAACTCTTCATGGGGTTCAGCCATACAACATGGCCGAACCCATGGTCCATGGTTCTTCACCATTTCCGAAAACCCATAAAATAACCAATGTCTTTCCATGGGGTTCGGCCTTATGTGGTTCATCATCTTCCCTTAAATTACTATATTTATCCCCCAATTTTCTTCCATGGGGTTCGGCCATACACCAGGGCCGAACCCTATGGTTCCTTTCTTTAAACAAAATTATCAAAATACTTACCGGTTCTGCAACACCTCCGATTTTCCTTCGCTCCTACTTGTTCTTCCGATCCTTTCCTTCCTTAGCCTCTTTCTACTTGATTTTTCACACAGTTGGCTGCCCTCTTCTGCTTCAGCACACTGCCGAGAACACCTTCTTCACAAAGTAGCAGCGTCAAGCCTTCCCTTGATTGTGTATGCCATACGCCCCTTGTGCTTTTCTTTTATATACTTCCACTCGGTCCTAATTAGAAGATGCCAAGCACTCTTTGTGTCTTTATTTTATAATACTTCCACTCGGTCCTAATTAGAAGATGCCTACCCTTCAATTTAGCACCTTCCTAGTATCGCTCTTTGACAAAGAAAAGGGCTCCTTTTAGCGCATCATCATGGATTGCGCATATCTCCTACATGGCAAAGCAACCTATCTTTATTTGGATTAGGCAATCGGATGTCATTGCCTAATCCAAACTCATCTTTGCGTGTTGGCCCTTTAGGACTATCATTGTTCGGCTATAACTCCTTGATTTTCTGAGAGAAAATCTAGCCTTTGTGGTGTATTCGTGTGTCTGTCATCCTCATCCAGACAATCCCTTATTTATAGACATATTGCATTACCATTTTAATTCAGCCCCATTTAATTTAAATTGGACCTTATAACATAATCGTTGGGTCCTAATTGGGCCATTGACCCAACACCTTACCCATCTAGGGTTCATATCCGTTAATTCACAATTAAAATGACAAATTCCTTAAATATTGATAACACAGAATTCCGAAGTGTTACAATACGACCCTCTTTTTAAAATTTTCATCCCGAAAATTGAGTGAATTAGGGTTTCAAACGTTTACATAAATAGCTCAGGATGAGCTGTTCTCATTTCCGACTCGAGTTCTCAAGTGGCTTCCTCAATACCATGTCGATCCCATACCACCTTGACAAACTGGATTGCTCGGTTCCGTAATACCCTTTGTTCTGTGTCCACCACTCGGACTGGCTTTTCGACGTATGTCACGTCGCTTTGGACATCTATGTCTTGTATATTCAGTACATGAGAGGGATCAAGATTGTACTTCCTCAACATCGATATATGGAACACATCGTGCAAAAATGCCAACTGTGAAGGAACTGCCAATTGATAAGCCACGTCCCCCATCATTCTTATGATTGAAAATGGTCCCACATATCTTGGCAACAGTTTCCCCTTCTTTCCAGATCTCATGTGTCCCTTTTGTGGCGAGACTTTCAAGAACACCATGCGCCCCCCTTCAAATTCAAGGAACCTCCTCCTCTTATCAGCATAGCCCTTCTGATGTCTTTGCGCAATCAATAAATGTTGCAGTATCAACTATATCTGCGCTATAGTCTCTACAACCAACTCGGGTCCAAACAGTGCAGGCTCACTGGCCTCTATCCAGTACACAAGTGATCTACATGGTCTACGATATAATGCCTCAAATGGAGCCATCTGGAGGCTTGCCTGGTAACTGTTGTTGTATGAGAATTCTACCAACGGCAAGTGATCCTCCCATCCACCCTTGAAATCTAGCATGCATGCTCTCAGCATATCCTCCAATGTTTGTATTGTCCTCTCAGACTGCCCATCAGTCTGTGGATGGAATGCTATGCTAGTCAGTAGGTCTGTTCCCATGGTCTACTGTATGCTCTGCCATACTCTGCCGGTGAATCGGCCATCTCTATCGGACACTATAGTCCGAGGAATACCATGTAATCTGATGATATCCTTGATATACCGCTGACCCAAAGTCTTAGATGAGTCTATCATCTTAATGGGAAGAAAATGTGTAGACTTGGTCAGTCGGCCTACCACGACCCATATCGCATCATTGCCCTTTGAAGACCTTGGCAACCCTGTCACAAAATCCATGGAGATGTGCTCCCATTTCCATTCCAGCAATGGTAAGGGTTTGAGTAACCCTGGTGACTTCTGATGTTCCGTCTTAACCTGCTGACATGTTAAGCAATGAGCCACGAATTCTGCCACATCTCTTTTGAGTCCGTGCCACCAGTAATGTCTCTTAAGGTCGTGATACATCTTGGTGCTGCCCGGATGAATAGAGAGTTTGGTCTGATATGCCTCAATCAGTAATCCTTTTCTGCAGCTCTTAGGCACATATATCCTTCCTCGGAATACAAGACCTTGTCCTGGTCGTAACTCCCATTCCTGTATGACTTCACTAGTAGACATCTTGGCCCATATCTCCTCCACTTCCGGGTCTATCCACTGTTCCTGCTCAATCTTGGTAACCATGTTGGACCGTATGATCAAATTGTACATACTCCCATGGTTATTGATATATAAATTGAACTCTCGAATGGTATTCAGCATATCCCATTTTGTCCTGATCAAACATGCCACTGATGCATGTGATATATGGCTGAGGGCATCTGCCACCTTGTTCGCCTTGCCAGGTGATAACGAAGCGTAAACTCATAATCCTGCAGATATTCCATCCATCTGTTCTGCCTCAGTTTGAGCTCTTTCTAATCAAACAAGTACTTCAAGCTCTTATGATCTGAAAACACTTCAAATTTCTCACCATATAGATAATATCTCCAGCTTTTAAGAGCGAAACCACTACGGCTAGTTCAAGATCGTGCGTAGGATAGAGGCGTTCATGTATTTTTAATTGTCTTGACCCATAAGCCACCACACAATGAGTTTGACTGAGGACGCACCCAAGTCCCTCTCTTGAAGCGTCGCATTGTACCTCATAACCCTTGCCTCTTTCTGGTAAAATCAAAATAGGAGCCGTTGTAAGTCTATTCTTCAGCTCTTCAAATCTCTGGTTGCACACGTCTAACCACTCAAATTTGACTCCTTTCGAAGTCAGCCGGGTAAGTGGAGATGCTATCTTGGAGAAGTCCATGATAAACTTCCTGTAGTAACCAGCCAATCCCAAGAAGCTACGGATCTCGGTTACATTCTTTGGCGCTTTCCATTCTCCCACTGTCACCACTTTAGCTGGATCCACGGCTATACCTTCTGCTGATATGACATGTCCCAAGAAGTTAACCTTGGGTAGCCAGAATTCGCACTTGCTGGCTTTGGCATATAACTTGTTCTTCCTTAAAGTGTCCAGAACTATCCTCAGGTGCTTAGTGTGTTCTTCCTGAGTTTTGGAATAAATCCAAATGTCATCATAAATACAATGACAAATTGGTCCAAGTGAGGATGGAAAATCTTGTTCATTAGATCCATGAACACAGCCGGTGCATTGGTGAGTCCAAACGGCATGACTACAAACTCATATAGTCCATACCGCGTTCTGAAGGCTGTCTTTTCTATGTCCTTCTCCCTAACTCGGATTTGATGGTATCCGGACATCAGGTCAATCTTAGAGAAATGACTGGAACCACTAAGTTGATCAAACAAATCATCGATGTTGGGTAGAGGGTACTTGTTTCTGACCGTCAACTAGTTCAGTTTTCGGTAATCCACACACATAGAGAGTGAACCATCCTTCTTCTTCATAAATAAAACTGGAGCTCCCCAAACCGATGTTGTAACGCCCCGCCCTTTTCACTCGCTTTAATCCGAAAATTAGAGTCTATTTTTTTTAAAAAAAAAAGTGATAGAGAGCGGGACGTCACGACGCGAGCTAAGTCCGAGTTTCGAAAGCCCGACCCTTAATTGGCCAACCATACATGTGCGTGGACCAAGTCCACTAAAATGGTTCACACGTACTCAAGTTAACTTGCGGAATAAATCATATATGCAGAATAACAATAGGATAACAATCCTATTCCAATTTAGATAACAAAGTAGTCCAACACTTAACCATCATTATCATAACTTAAATATCCAAACATTAACCATCCAATCCATAGCAAATATACCTATGGTATTACAATTCCGAATGCTAGCTATTCAAATACATAGTTCATGAATAACTTAAACAACATATAACTTAATCATCCAAGCTCCTAAGCTTAGCTCCGATCTCGTTCTTCGTTCCGTTCCCTTCCTGTGTCATCAATTAGGGTAGAAGTAGGGCGTTAGAACAACGCGCCCAGTAGGAATTCTAAATAGGGCTAACACATGGGTTAGTAACAGAATCATATATAATATCATATCATCAAAACCTTATGAAATCATGCCATGCCATATGACTTATGCAATGAGTCCCACCCATCACAATACTTGTAACCTCTTGATGGAATTCTCCTCATCAAGGTATCCCCACAGTGGTCTTTCGGATGCCCCGATGGAGTGTGGCCTCCGGATTCTTCTTGATGGGATTATATACATCAAGGTCTTCCCACGATTGCCTTATGGACACCCCGACAGAGCGTGGCCTCCGGTTACAAACTTCCCTCCCATGCCATGCATGGAATGTACATGTCCATATGCTATGTAATTTAAATAACCATAGCATTAAAAACTCCACATTTGAAACATAATATATTTACAACATAAATCAGCAAAATAAAGATAAAACCATATTATATAACCATGTTCCAATGAGGTAGAATCCTACCCAAGACCACTAAATGTCCTTGCTCCTTTATCCGTCAACCGCTCACGATCGCGCACCGTTTAAGAGGTCCCGTCACCTTGTTACATATCGACAAGTCAAACCCATTTTCCTTTTGATTTAACATTAGGTCCAAGTCCACCAAATACACCTTAGTGGGGTTCGGCCATACTATGTGGCCGAACCTCGCTATCTTGATTTTAATCCCTTCTTCAAGTCCATTAATCTCATTACTTATACAACAATCATTTATCATTTATAATAACCTAGGTCCATAAAATATTACCCATGGGTTCGGCCATACATCATGGCCGAACCCATGATCCATCATTTTCTCATATTTACATTCTAGCTTGTATTTACTGGTTTCGCCATTGGTCTAACCCTTGTTTAACATTGCTAACAACCTATGTCCATAAACATTACTCCATTTAATCCCTTCTTAGTCCTTTAAAATTCATTAACATGCATCCACCATTTTCATGTCCATAATATACACTCTAGTGGGGTTCGGCCATACCCATGGCCGAACCTCACTCATTTAACTTTTGTCCCCCTTTAACATCTTAGCCATAATAACACTATGGTTCGGCCATACAATGGCCGACCCATGCCTTAACCATATATCCATTTAAAATCCCTTTAAGGTATTCACACGTTCCATGGTTTCATGTTTTGAAACACTTTAAAATTAATAAACCAGTCCACATGATTCAATGTCTAAGAAACCGTAACTCCATTAATATATTTGGTGGGGTTCGGCCATACACCATGGCCGAACCTCACCCTTTGGTTTTGGTGCCCTTCCTTTCCATTCTTTTTGATCCAACCCTCCAACATTAAGACCTTTCTACAATATTAAACATCTTCCATTTTAACCCTTTGAAAACCTTTTAACACATAGTCATATATCCATGATTTTTATCCCTCAAGATCCCTTAAAATAAAACCAATGATCCTTCATGGGGTTCGGCCATGCATTATGGCCGAACCCTATGGTTCCTCTTTTCCATTAAAAATCATAAACATCTCTTAATCTTTCTTCCATGGGGTTCGGCCATACACCATGGTTGAACCCTATGGTTCTTTACTTTAAATATAATCCATGAAGAAAAACCTACCAGTTCCGCGATTCCTCCGATTTTCTTTTGCTCCTTCTTGCTTCCTTTCTTCCTTGGCCTCTTTTCCTCCTTCCTCTTGCTTCTTTTGGCCGAGACTGATCTTGATAACACACTTGGAGTGGTTTGGCCAAAAGGGGTAGTTTGAGAGAGAAACTTGAGATCAAATCATGCTAAGTTCTTTTTGGTCTTTGAGAGGAGAACCGGCCTTGAGAGGTGTGGATTGAGAGGGAGAGATAGAACTCGGCCTTGAGTGAGAACTTTGATTTTCTTTCTCTTAGAATGTTGGCAACCAAATGATGTTTTGAGAGAGAGAGAGAGAGAGAGAAAGAGAGAACAGCCAAAAGGGAGAGGGAGAGAATGCAAATTCAAAACAAATCTCTTCCTTGGTCAATAGGGTCGGCCAAGGGCGATGGCTTTGGTGCAGCCCGCTTGTGTAACTCCCATTTCTTTAAATCTTCTTCTTAATGCTTACTTGGGGGTTTCATCCATGGGATGAAACTCCCAAGGCTCCAACTACCACCAAGGGTTGCCTTGGTGTAACCTCCCCCCATCTTCCTCCTCTCATTTAAAGCTTCATGTGGGGGTTTCATCTTTGAGATGAAACTCCCCCACCTTTTCCCTCAACGTGTGGACTGGTGTTTGAATTTGAAACATCAGCCCCTCAACTTCACACTCCATTCTTTTGAGATGAATATCCCTATAACTTGCCATCCAACTCATTTATAATTTATTTCAAATCAACTCACTCACTTAACTCATCCATTTAACTCATCACTTTAAAAACCAACTCACTCACTTAATTATCTTTCCATTTTAATTCACTTGACTCAACTTAATTATTTGATTTCCTTTCCAACTTAAATCAGTCCCAACTTAATTAAGTTTGGACTCACTTTGATGGTCAACCAAGTCAAACATGATCCATTGGGTCCCAATTGAGCCTTTTGACCCAAATAGCCACCTTGACCCAATTAAGTGTAACTTACCCATTTACCCTACATTGAACACTCATTCGATACCCGTTGGGTCTTAATTGAGCCATTGCCCAACATCTTACCCATCTAAGATCCATGTCCATTAATTCATAATTTAAATAGACCAAATTCATGTAGATTGATATCTTAAAATCCGAGGTGTTACAGATGTACTGTTCCGGATGCAACCTAATCTGAGCAGTTCATCAATCTGCTTCTTTAGCTCGGACATCTCTGTTGGTGCCATCCGGTAGTGTGGTAATGACACTGGTACAGTGCCAGGGTACAGCTTGATTTCAAAATTAATCTCTCTCATGGGAGGCAAGCTAGGGAGTTCTTTTGGGAATACATCTGCATAGTCCTTTACTTTTGCCGGAAGTTCAGTCACTAGTGCCTTGTTGATTCTGATACTGTTCAATACTAGATGACTCAACCCTTTATGCAGTCTGTTTTGTTTGTCAGTACGCACCACATGTTGTTTTCCCTAGGGTGACCAAAATTTCACCTTGCTGAGATAGCAATCAATGTTGGCCTGAAAACTAGCCAACCAGTCCACGCCGAAGATAATATCGTACTCTGTCATATCGCGTACCAAGTAGTTGAACTCAAATCTGAGTCCAGCGAGTTCAGATTCACTGTTGTGCATATAAGCCCCAATGATGTGTCTCCGACGGGGGATACAATGGTGAGTGATGTGGATAGTTTTTGTATTAAAGTTCCAGCTGCATATATGAAAAAGTGGGATGTTCCAGAATCAAATAAAGCAAAGGCGTAGGAACTACTGACTACTGCCATACCTTGAATCACAGAGCGATCCTCTACTGCTGGAGGAGCTAAGGTAAATAACTGTCCCGATCCTGTAGGCGCCCGTCCGGCCTGGTTAAATGTCCTGCCTCCTCGTTAGTTAGCTGGTCTAACTGGTGGACGAGATGAACCTCTGGAATAAGAGGGTTTGTTGATGTAATACCCTAGATTTTTCAATATATCATTATTTACGAAAATGCCATTGGATTTATGAATTGAAGGGTTATGATCATAGATGAGAAAAATGGTGGGACCCGTTGCTCAAGTAAGACTCAATGTACTTGTATAAGGTTTAAATTAAGTTAAATGGGTAATGTACATTTATTCGGGTCAAAGAGGTTAATTGGGTCAAAGGACCCAAATGGGACACAATGGGTCGTGAATGACATGATTAATCATTGAGTGAGCTCAAAGCTTAATTGGTTTAAGTTTCATTAAATATTTGAGTTGGTTTGAGTTGAAATAAATAATGGAGTTTAGTTGAGCTGAATTTATGAGTTGAGTTACATTAAATTAATGAGTTAAATGGGTTGAGTTGAGAAAGGTAGATTAATTGTAAATGAGTGAAGTATGTGAATGAAAGTGGAGTATCTTAATTCCAATTTTAAAACAATGAAAAAAGTTGGCTGCATGGTTATCCCATGCATGTAACTCCTAAGATAGAGATGAATGATAATGGCATTATATGGGAGTTACATATGTGAGAAATGTATTTCAAATTCAAGTCTATATGCACGTTGGATTTGCATGAGGGTTTATTCCATGCTTGGGTCTTCAAAGGGACAGCCAATGGATGGTTGGGTGGTCCAAAGATTAAAGATCAAAACCGTTGGGTTCAAGGAGTTTCATTTCATGGATGAAACTCTCATTTGGGCAATTGATGATGAGTGGCGGTTACACAAGGTTAACCAAGGGCTAGCCGTTGGAGCCTATGGGAGTTTCATTTCAATATGAAACTCTCACATGCAATGGTAATGAGAGATGAATGAGGGGAAGATTGTATACAACAAGATATGCAAAGGAACCGTTGGGCACCTTGGGAGTTTTCATCTCAAGGATGAAACCCCAAAGAAGGTATTAAACAAATGGGAGTTACAAAGTGTGTTCACATTTGGAGAGGTGATGGAGAAGGGTGTATCTAGGGCAGCCAAGAGCCAAAGCCGTTGGAGGGTTTCATCTCAAGGATGAAACCCCCAAATGAAATGAGTTATGGAAGTAAATGGGAGGGGAGTTACAAGTGGTGCCTTAGGCTGAATTTCATTAGTCAAAGGAGCTTCATTTTTACTCTCTCTCTCTCTCTCTTTCCCTTGGACGATTTTGATCTCACAAGACAAAGATTATTGGCTGATTTTATCTCTTACCAATAAGTCCTTGGTTGATCCTTTCACCAAGACAAAATTCAGCAAAAGAGTTTGGTACCAAGGCTTATCACTCTCATCCAAGACCAAAGTTCTCTTTCTCTCTCTCTCTCTCAAATCTATACCTTGGCTGAAGTATTCCAAGGAGGTTGCAGTAAGTTAGTCTCAGTCAAGAGAACAAGAAAGAAGGAGAGGCTAGGGAAGTAAAGGACCAAGGAAAGAGTCAAAGAACCGAAGGAGTCGCGGTATTGGTAAGTGCATCATAACCTTTGTCGAATAAAATGGATTAAGGATTATGATCTGGCCATTACATGGCCGAATTTACCAAAGGTTGAGATCAAGGATTATGCTGTCTAAAAATGGCAAAACATGGACCATAGGGTTCGGCCACTTGGGATGGCCGAACCCCATGAAAAGATTTGGTGAATCTTTAGGGTTTTTAAGAGATAAAATCCATATTATGTAATGAAGGCTTTAAAGGATTTAAAATGGAGATAAGTTTACTGTTTTGGAGCAGCTATGGCATGGCTGAACCATGTTAATGTTATGGCTAATTTGCTGATCAAAACCATGGACAAATATTGGAGGGTTTACATCAAGGAAACCATAGGGTTCGGCTAAGTGTATGGCCGAACCCCATGGACTGTTTTTATGGATTAATTAGGATAAGATCATGGTTGAAAATTATGGATGATGATATGATTATCTATGGACTTAGTGTCAGTAAATAACCAATCATGGTAGATGATGGAATATGGGATAAAAATCCATAGGATGGGGTTCGGCCATACTAACCCCATCAATGATCATTTGGTGGACTTAAGCTAAGTTATAATGTAATTGGAGATGGGTTAAGGAAGGATTCAAAGGACAAAAACTAAGTGGTGAGGCTCGGCCATGTTGTATGGCCGAACCCCACTAAGGTGGTTTGGTTATGGACTTTGGTTTTTAAACAAAATTAAACAAAGGGTTAGTATAGTGGCATTATTGTAAATATGAAGGAAATGAGCAAAGGTGAAATGATCAAAGATGAATGATCAAAGAATTTGAAATATGAGCCAAAACCAAAATGGTAAGGTTCGGCCATGTTGTATGGCCGAACCCTACCAAGGTTCATTTGCAAGTTTGAGTTAAGTGAATGGTTTTAGTTAAATAAAAGAGAGACCAAAAATTAAAATGGGTGAGGTTCGGCCATGGGGTATGGCCGAACCCCACAAAGTGGTTTTTGGGACTTAGACTAAGTTGGAATCATATGGTTAAATGTTTGATTTGCTGTTATATAAATAGGGCCACGGGACTTGCTTGAACGGTGTACGAGTTGTGAACGGGTGACGGTTTAAAAGAACGGTCAACCTAAGTGAACATTGTGTAGGTTTCCTAACTTTTTGTAACCACACATATATGTGATGTTTTATCTTAATTTTGATGAGTTATGTGCTAAGTTATCATGTTTCAAAGTAATTTTGTATGGTAATATTTATTTACAAATGGCATGAACACATTGGCATCTCATGCATGGCATGGGGTGGTAATTATGGAAACTGGAGGCCACACTCCGTCGGGGCGTCCGAAAAACCACTGTGGGGTACCTTGATGATGAGAATCCCATCAAGAGGAATCCGGAGGCCACACTCTGTCAGGGGCGTCCGAAAGATCACTGTGGGGTACCTTGACGATGAGAATCCTGTCAAGAGGAAGCTATGTATATTTGTGATGGGTGGGACTCATTACATGTGCATTTTATACATAGCATTGTTTTATGAGATTTTGATGAACATGTATTATTCTGTTATTTGCATGTTTTGTTACTAACCTCGTGGTAGACCTAATCGGAAACACCTACTGGGCGCGTTGATCTAACGCCCTATCTCTATCCTTAGTGGATGATGCAGGAAAGGGGAAGAACGAGGATTGTGAAGGAAACCAATCCTAGAAGCTTGGGCTTTGAATGGACTTTTAATGGATTGACTTATGGACTTTTATATGGACAATGTAATTTGATAGTTAGTTGATGTTGGCATGTAATAATGCAGTTAACTAGTTAGTATGGTTTGGAATGAATGGTAGTCTAAGGTTATTTTAATAATTTTGGAGAATATGAATATGTGCTTTGCTATCTAAAGATGTAAAATGGAGTAGTCTTAGGATCTATTATAACCCGCAGTTAGACTAAGATTATGTTTATTCCTCAAGTCTTATTGGTACCATGTGTGGATCAGTTCTTATGGACTTAGTTCATACGCACATGGGCTTGGCCAGTTAAGGGTCGGACGTTAGAAGTCCGAACTTAACTCGCGTCGTGACATTCCCCCCCGATCACTTGTTTATTACTATAAAAAATAAAAATAAACTCTGATTATTAGAGTGAAAAGGGTGGGATGTTACAATTGAGTTGTGGGCATTCCCTTTTAAATGGCCCGGTTGATCACAATGAAAGCAGTTGTTCACCCCTCTGGGAGCTTGAGTGACTGATGCAGATGGGGAGGGATGATTGGGACGAAAGCCCCCGTTCACCCAGTGGATGGTGAGGGTCTGTTAAAGTTCGATCAGAACTTCTTGTTGGGCTGAAATGTACCCCTCCCACTCTGAGCTCGGCGGTTGTCAAAACGCACTAACTCAGCCATCTCTTGCTCTGCTATAGTGGCCCTGCTGAACACCTTTGCCAATATAGCTAGCTTGAATATAGTTACCTTGACCCTAATACTTGGCCGAAGGCCCCGCTCAAACTTGCGTGCCCTTCGATACTCTGTATCCATCATATAGAATGCATAGCAAGACAAACTGAGAAACTCCTGGTGTACTCTACCACCGTCATGGTACCTTGTACCAAAGATAGAAAAGCTTGGGTCTGGCGCTCCTTCTCCTCCTCAGGGAAATAATGATCTAAGAAGGTAGCTGAGAACTGATCCCAAGTCATCGCAGTCCTCTCTCCTTCCGGAAGAAGTGCTCGCTGCTTCTCTACTACCTCCCACCATTTACCGGCATCATCGATCAGTTGTGATGTGGCCAGTAAAATCTTGTCAGCATGACTCGAAATCTTGAGTAGGGTCAGGATCTGAGTGATCTTTTTCAGCCAATTTTCTGCTCCGACAGCCCCTTCTCTCCTTCTGAAGTAAGGAGGGCGCTGTTGTTGGAAGTCCCCTAGCATGCTCTTGTCATTGGTTTCGTTGGTGGTTCCCATTCCCTTCAAGTGTTGTTGAAGCACTGAAGTGACCACCGCTTGAACCAAGTTTTGCAGTTCGGGCGGTACCACGGGTATATTCACGCTGCTTCGTTCCTCCTCCTCTTGGTGGGTGGTTGTTCTTCCTCTTCATGTCGAGATTATCATTTCTCCTCTTCATGTTCAGATTTTTCTACCTCTTGTTCCTTCCCTTTCTAGTTTTGTCAGGTATTTCTCTTTGGAGGCATTTTTCCCTAAGCTATTGAAAAAAATCATGACTTAGTTTCATCGTAAAGTTTGTATTTTCTTACTTTTGGGGAAATTTCCAAATAAGCACTCTAGATTTTTCTTTGTTTTTGGGGAATTCCCTAAGTATCTATTGTTTTGTTTCTCAATTCTGGTATATTGGGGAAATATATCCTATTTTACTATGTTTGATAAATTCATTTATTTTCACTGTCCTTCCTTCGCTATCATCCATCGTTGTTCTCAGATTAAATGTTCCGTCTGAGTCTTACGAAGTAAATTAATCCGGCCCCCGTGCAGCGGACTCCGTAGAGTCTGTCAGTTGGGATTCTTATCTGTCAGTGAGACATTATACCGTCTTAATGTTACTTCGAAAGATTCAATCCTTCTGGTTCGCTCTGATACCAACTGTAACGCCCCTCCCTTCTTCACTCGCTTTCCGAAAATCAGAGTCTATTTTTTTTTAAAAAGAGTGATAGAGAGTGGGACGTCACGACGCGAGCTAAGTCCGAACTTCTAAAGTCCGACCCTTAACTGGCCAATCCTATGTGTGCATGGACTAAGTCCATGAAAACGGTTCACACATAACAATATTCAATCCTTCTGGTTCACTCTGATACCAACTGTAACACCCCTCCCTTCTTCACTCGCTTTCCGAAAATCAGAGTCTATTTTTTTTTAAAAGAGTGATAGAGAGTGGGACGTCACGATGCGAGCTAAGTCCGAACTTCTAAAGTCCGACCCTTAACTGGCCAATCCTATGTGTGCATGGACTAAGTCCATGAAAATGGTTCACACATAACAATGTAACCATGCGCATTAAAATCATAACTGCAGAATTATAATAGAACCTGATTCTATTCCATTTTCGATAGCAAAGTACTTCAAGTCGTTAATCATAATTAAACTTAACTTAAAATATCCAACAGACCATTCAGACCATAGCAAAGTTATCTAAGTTATTACATGCCGAATTCTAGCTACTCAAATTGCAAGTCTATGAATATCTTAAGCAAAATAAAAATTAAAAGCATCCAAGCTCCTATTCTTGGCCCTTTTCACATTCATCGTTCCCCTCGTTTCCTATATCATCCACTAGGGTAGAAGTAGGGCGTTAGAACAACGCGCCCACTAGGTATTCCATTTAGGGCTAACACATGGTTAGTACAAAACATATATAATAATATCCTAATGTCAAAAACCATATAAACCATGCCATGTCATGATGTCAAATGCAATGAGTCCCACCCATCACAAGTTCATATAAGTACCCCCACATAGGTCTTTCGAACTCCCTGACGGAGTGTGGTCCCTCCGGTTTCTTCTTGATGGAAAAGTACATCAAGGTATCCCACGTAGGTTTTTCGGACGCCCCGATGGAGTGTGACCCCTTCGGTTACACATCCTTCACCCCATGCCATGCATGAGATGCTAATGAAACACATGCTACTTCATATTGTAAACATAGCATTAAAACTTCACAATTGAAACATATCTTTTACAACGTAAATTCATCAAAATAAGATAAAACATTGTACATAAACCCATGGTTTCAAAGAGGTGGAATCCTACCAAAGACCACAACGTGTCCTTGCTCTTTCATCCGGTAACTGCTCACGATCGTACACACCTTGTGAGGTCCCGTTACCTTATAATATATCAATCAATTAAAACCATGTCCCAATTGATTTACAATAATGTCCAAGTCCATAAACCCAACTTTGTGGGGTTCGGCCATACACCATGGCCGAACCTCACTTACTAGGTTTTTGTCCCTCCTTTGGTTTATTAATCAATAACCCATAGTTTAATCATTTAATCACTTAGCAATTAATCATCTACCATTGGTAACCACCTAAGTCCATAAAACATTCCTCATGGGGTTCGGCCATACACCATGGCCGAACCCATGATCCATCGCTTTCACCCTTTATTACATCCATGCCATTGCTTAATCTATGGTTGTCCATTTTATTCATTTAAAATATGCTTAGGCTAATAAATAACCCACTAACAAGATTCATGGGGTCCTGCCATACACTATGGCCGAACCTATGATATTTCATTTCTCATCTTCTCCATTTAGATGACTTATAATCTTAGGTCCATAAACATAGGTCCATAAATTTAGACATTACATACATGGATCCACCAATGATCCGTAACCATAGAACCATAAATAAAACCCTCCATATCCTAGCTTAATCATTCCTTTATTTACACATGCATAGATCTCTAAATGGTCTATAAAATGGGCCATGGGGTTCAGTCATACACTATGGCCGAACCCATGATGTCTTATTTTTCATCCCCCCCTTAAATCATTTACAATATTGAGACCATAACAAAGTCCCTCAATGAGGGCATTTTAATCATACATTTAGATCATCAATTTTGATCATCATTAACCACCTTTAAACATATTATAATTACCAACTTTCCCCCATCATCTCCCTGGTCTAAAATACCTCTAAGTCCACCAATAACTCTTCATGGGGTTCGGCCATACAACATGGCCGAACCCATGGTCCATGGTTCTTCACCATTTCCAAAAACCCATAAAATAACCAATGTCTTTCTATGGGGTTCGGCCATATGTTCATCATCTTCCCTTAAATTACTATATTCATCCCGCAATTTTCTTCCATGGCCGAATCCTCCGATTTTCCTTCGCTCCGACTTGTTCTTCCGATCCTTTCCTTCCTTAGCCTCTTTCCACTTGATTTTTCACACAGCTACCCACCCTCTTCTTCTCTGCACACTGCCGAGAACACCTTCTTGACAGAGCAGCAGCGTCAAGCCTTCCCTTGATTGTGTATGCCGTGCGCCCCTTGTGTTTTTCTTTTATAATACATCCACTCGGTCCTAATTAGAAGATGTCGAGCGCTCCTTGTGTCTTTCTTTTATAATACTTCCACTCGGTCCTAATTAGAAGATGCCTACCCTTCAATTTAGCACCTTCCTAGTATCGCTCTTCGACGAGGAAAAGGACTCCTTTTAGCGCATCATCATGGATTGCGCATATCTCCTACACGGCAAAGCAACCTATCTTTATTTGGATTAGGCAATCGGATGTCATTGACTAATCCAAACTCATCTTTGCGTGTTGCCCCTTTAGGACTACCCTTATTCGGCTATAACTCCTTGATTTTCTGAGAGAAAATTTAGCCTTTGTAGTGTATGCGTGTGTGTGTCATCCTCATCCAGACAATCCCTTATTTATAGACATATTGCATTACCATTTTAATTCAGCCCCATTTAATTTAAATTGGACCTTATAACATAACTGTTGGGTCCTAATTGGGCCATTGACCCAACACCTTACCCATCTAGGTTCATATCCGTTAATTCACAATTAAAATGACAAATTCCGTAAATATTGATAACATAGAATTCCGAAGTGTTACAAAGACAAACACAACAGAATCAACTAAAGGAAGAAGAACATAACAGAGAGGGTCAGGACAGTGCAAACGTTCCTGAAGTACCTCCTGAACTACGGAACCTAATACAAGCGGTAGTCACTTCCATTCTACAGCAACTCTTAAGTGGAAATGGAGACACAACCCCCAATGGAACACAGGACCGAAAAGGTCGGGGTGGGGAAAATACTTTTTTCCTCACAAGAGATTCAAACCCTACTTTGGGAGATCTTCAGCCTCTACTGGTTCCACTGGAAGTTCCTGTTTCCGATGTGGTCAGCAGGGCCATTTTAAAAGAGAATGTCCACAGAACAATTAGATCTCCTCACTTCAGGGGTTCTCTCCGTCGTCCGGCTTGACCAGCTCAGTCACAAGGATCTGAACAACTGAATAATTCGACTTCTTCTCCAGAGACAGTGGATCATTCGGTAATTCAAGGTATGGCAGTAATTTGTAGTTCATATGTTCATGCGTTATTTGATCTATTGCATTCGCATTTGTTACTAGCACTGTAGTACAACAAATGCCCACTGCATTTACTCCTTATTGGTAGACGATGACGACAAATGGTGGACATATCGATCTCACGTTATAAGAAAAATGTTAGTCGTATTATGACTTGTATCACAAGAAAGTTGGTGTTGAGAGATACTTAGTATCGTAGAAGTTTTTGAACAAAAGGTATTTGTCACACAGTGACTTATGTGCAAATGAAGATATGCTTACTTTTGGAGATGTATTTAGTGGAAAAGATAAGAGTCTAGTGAAACTCGAATGGGAAGCTATGGGCGACTGCTGAGTTAGACTGGCCAGCTGAGTCTGTAGTTAGCCGATTGAGTTCCAAGAAAATGAAGCTAGAAACCTAGTTAAAATGGAATCAGCGAAAGTCTTGAGCATAGGCTCGTATTGGCATGCTATCTCACACAGAGAGTAGACGAATGAACCTATTGAGCAAGTATGTATGGAAAATATCTTGTTAGCATGTAAAGTGAAACAGAGTGCATTGATCTGCATAAGGTCACAAATGGGCACAAGAGGAAAAGATATGACATGAGACAGAATAGAGGGGCTACAAAACCGAGGGATTCAGTTAGTCAAGGTAGTAAGGGATCGACATGGCAATGAGGAAGCCATTTTGGGAACATGAATCGGAAATGGCAACAACTCACCCTGAGCTATCTATGTAATCCATTTGAAACCCTACTTCGCTCAATTTTCGGGATGAAAATTTTAAAAAGAGGGTTGTATTGTAACACCCCAGATTTTCAAGCTATGGATATATATATATATATATATGGAAATTGTCCATTTAATTTATGAATTAATGTATATGGACCTTAGATGGGTAAGGTGTTGGGTCAATTGCCCAATTAAGACCCAATGGATGGTGGACATGGTGCAATTGAATTAAATGGGTAAGTTGTATTTAATTGAGTCAAGGTTGTTATTTGGGTCAAAATGGCCAATTGGACCCAATGGGTCGTGTTTGACTTGGTTGACCACCAAGTGAGTCCAAGTTTAATTAAGTTGGGACTGTTTTGAGTTGGAAATGGAATCAAATAATTGAGTAGATTCAAGTTAATTAAATGAGTTGAATTAAAGAGGTGAGTTGAATTAAATGGATGAGTTGAGTTAAATGAGTTGGATGAGAAGTTATGGGGATATTCATCTCAAGTGAGTGGAGTGTGAAAATGAAGGTGGTTTGTTGTTTCAAAATTCAAACAATGGCATACACGTTGGAATGAGAGTTTCATCTCATGGATGAAACCTCAAATGGAGAATTAAATGGAACATCAATGGGAGGTGGCGGTTTTGTGGGAGTTACACAAGGGGTTCACACTTGGAGGTGGGAGTTTCATCTCATGGATGAAACCCCCAAATGAGAACTAAAGGGGTGTCACCAAAGGACACCACCCTTGGTTGTATTTCATTGAAACAAAGAAAAGACTAAGGGTTGCATTCTAGATTCTCTCCCTCTCCCTCTTGGCTGTTGCACCTCTCAAGACAAGAATACTTAGAGTGTTTTCATCACTCTCTCTCTCTCTCTCACAAGGCTGAATCACTTCTCATAGACAAAGAGAAAACACTTGGAGTGTTTATCTTAATCTTCTCTCTTTCTCCGTCTCTCTAATCTATACTCTTGGCCGAACCACTCCAAGAGAGTTTTATCAAGATCATCATCGGCCAAAGATCAAGAAGGAAGGAAGAAGAGGCTAAGGAAGGGAAGGAACAAGTCGGAGCGAAAGAAACCGGAGGAGTCACGGAACCAATATGTATTTTGATAAATTTTGTTTAAAGTAAGGAACAATAGGGTTCGGCCATAGTGTATGGCCGAACCCCAAATGAACACCAATGGTCATTTTGTGGACTTAATGTTAATTTATAATATAAATGGAGATGGGAGAATGAAGGATTTAAGGGACCAAAAACTAAGTGGTGAGGTTCGGCCATGTTGTATGGCCGAACCCCACTAAGGTGGTTTGGTTATGGATTTTGGTTTTTGAAGTAAAATTAAACAAAGGGTTATGCTAGTGGCAAGATTGTAATGATAAATGAAATGATCAAAGGTGAAATGATTAAAGATGAAATGACCAAAGAATTTGAAATATGGGCCAAAACCAAAGTGGTAAGGTTCGGCCATGTTGTATGGCCGAACCCTACCAAGGTTCATTTGGAAGATTAAGTTATTTGAATGATGTGTTTGGGCTTAAGAATACAAAGAAGGGTTTAAAACAAAATTAAGTGAGGTTCGGCATGGTGTATGGCCAAACCCCACAAAGTCACATTTGGTGGATTGGGGTTTGTTTATAAGTAAATCATATGGTTTTGGTTAAATAAAAAGAGAAACCAAAAGTTAAGTGGGTGAGGTTCGGCCATGGGGTATGGCCGAACACCACAAAGTGGTTTTTGGGACTTAGACTAAGTTTGAAGTGATATGGACATATGTTTGACTTGCTGCCATATAAATAGGGTAACGGGACTTCTTGAACGGAATACAAGTCGTGAACGTTTAACGGTATAAAAGAGCGGTCAATCTAAGTGACTTTGTGTAGGTTTCCTACCTTTTTGAACCACACTTATATGTGATGTTTTATTGTAATTTTGATGTATTATGTGCTAAGTTATTATGTTTCAGAGTGGTTTTGTATGTTAAGATGTATTTACAAATGGCATGGATACATTGACATCTCATGCATGGCATGGGGTTATGATTATGGAAACCGGAGGCCACATTCCGTCGGAGTGTCCGAAAAACCACTGTGGGGTACCTTGATGATGAGAATCCCATCAAGAGGAATCCGGAGGCCACACTCCGTCGGGGCGTCCGAAAGACCACTGTGGGGTGCCTTGACGATGAGAATCCCGTCAAGAGGAAGCTATGTATATTTGTGATGGGTGGGACTCATTACATGTGCATTTCATACATAGCATTGTTTTTATGAGATTTTGATGAACATGTATTATTCTATTATTTGCATGTTTTGATACTAACCTTGTGGTAACCTTAATCGGAAACACCTACTGGGCGCGTTGATCTAACGCCCTATCTCTATCCTTAGTGGATGATGCAGGAAATGGGAAGAACGAGGATTGTGAAGGAAACCAAGCCTAGAAGCTTGGGCTTTGAATGGACTTTTAATGGATTGGCTTATGGACTTTTTATATGGACAATGTAATTTGATAGTTAGATGTTGTCGGCATGTAATAATGTACTTAACTGGTTACTATGGTTTGGTTTACTTTGGATGATTTGGAATGAATGTTAGTCTAAGGTTATTTTAGTAAATCCTAGAGAATATGATTATGTACTTGCTATCTAAAGATGTAAAATGGAGTAGTCTTAGGATCTATTATAACCCGCAGTTAGATTAAGATTAAGTTTAGTCTGCAAGTCATATTTGTACCATGTGTGGATCAGTTCTTACGGACTTAGTTCATACGCACATGGGCTTGGCCAGTTAAGGGTCGAACTTTAGAAGTCCGAACTTAACTTGCGTCATGACGTTCTGCCCCGATCACTTGTTTATTATTATTAAAAAAAAAACTCTGATTATTAGAGTGAAAAAGGGCGGGGTGTTACAAAATTAGGGGATGAATATGGTATTTTAATGGAATAATGAACCATAGGGTTCGGCCATAGTGCATGGCCGAACCCCATGGAAGGTCATTGGTTATTTTTATGGGATGAAAACCATGGAAGGTTATGAATGTTTTAAAAGGGTTTAAAATGGATATATTGTTAAGGACATCAACTATGTTTAATGGATATAAAGAATGGAAAAGAAGGGCACAAAACCAAAGGGTGAGGTTCGGCCATGTTGTGTGGCCGAACCCCACCAAGTAATATTTACGGATTTAGGGTTTGCTTAGATATTGAATTGATGTGGATTGTTTAAATAGTTTTAAGGGGTTCAAAACATGAAAATGGTAGATGCATGTTAAGGATTTTTAAAGGGCTTTAAAAGGAGGAATACTAATCATTTCACGTGGTGTTAAAATGTAATTGGTGAAAGAACCATGAACCATGGGTTCGGCCATGGTGTATGGCCGAACACCATGGAAGGGAATTTCAATGATTTTGAAGGGATTAAATGGAAGGTGGTTGATGTTTTTAAAAGGTATAAGATGGAAAACATTGGATGGACTTGGGGTAGTAGATGATGACCAAAGGGTATGAATAAACCCCCGTGAAAGGACTTGTTTGTGGACTTAAAAATGGTAATGAATTCAATGGAGAAATGGGATTTAGACATCATAGGGTTCGGCCATGGTGTATGGCCGAACCCCATGAACCATTTTGTGGATCAAAATGTGGACTTATGCATGCTTAGATGAATGGAATGTTAGCGATGGATAGAAGAATGGCAATGTTGTAATTAAGTGGAAATAATGGACCATGGGTTCAGCCATGGTGTATGGCCAAACCCCATGGGGAATATTTGGTGGAATTAGGGTTTATGTATGTTAGATTCAATGAATTAAAGGGTATGATCTTAGACTTAAGTTAGAAGATCAAAGGACTCAAAGATGGACTAAAAACCAAGTGGGTGAGGTTCGGCCATGTTGTATGGCCAAACCCCACCAAGACAAATTTATGGACTTAAAATATTATAAATAAAAGGGGACTTGGTTTTAATTGATTGGTTGACATGTTATACGGTAACAGGACCTCACAATCGGTATACGATCATGAACGGTTATTGGGCAAGAACGCCAAGATCATACTAATTGTCGTTGTTAGGATTCTACCTCTTTGAAACCATGGTTATGTTGTAACACCCCACCCTTTTCACTCGAAATTAGAGTCTTTTTTTTTTTTAATAGAAGAGTGAGAGAGAGCGGGACGTCAAGACGCGAGCTAAGTCCGGACTTCTAAAGTCTGACCCTTAACTGGCCAACCCTATGTGTGCATGGACTAAGTCCATGAGAACGGTTCACACATAGTAACTTAATATCAATGCGGAATTTAACATAACTAATTACGGATTGTAATAGAACCTAACTCTAGTCCATTTCCTTTTAGATAGCAAAGCACTTAGTCATTTACACGAAATTACCTTAACTTAATCATTCAATCAAACCATTCCAAACCATAGCAATAATATCTAAGTTATTACATGTCCATGGTAACTTAACAAAATATAATAAATAAAAACCATTCATATATCCAAGCTTCTATGCTTGGCTTCTTTCACGATCCTCGATCCCTTCTTTTCCTGTGTCATTCACTAGGGTAGAAGTAGGGCGTTAGAACAACGCGCCCAGTAGGAATTCTAAATAGGGCTAACACATGGGTTAATGTCAAAAAAACATGTATAATATTATATCATCAAAACCATATGAAATCATGCCATGCCATATGCTACAATGAGTCCCACCCATCACATACATGTAACCTCTTGATGGAATTCTCCTCATCAAGGTATTCCCACAGTGGTCTTTCAGACGCCCCGACGGAGTGTGGCCTCCGAATTCTTCTTGATTGCATTATCCACATCAAGGTCTTCCTACGAATGCCTCACGGACGCCTCGACAGAGCGTAGCCTCCGGTTACAAACTTCCCTTCAATGACATGCATGAGATGTACATGTCCATATGCTATGTAATGTAAATACCATAGCATTAAAAACCTCACTTTTGAAACATAATATAATTTGAAACATAAACCAGCAAATAAAATAAAACCATATACATATCCATGTTTCAATAAGGTAGAATCCTACCAAAAGACTACTTAAGTGTCCTTTGCTTCTTAATCCGGCAACCGCTCACGATCTTGCACCGTTTGTGAGGTCCCGTCACCTTGTTTATGTATCAACAAGTCAAGACAATATCCATTTGATTCACAATTAAGTATAAGTCCAAAAACCATCCTTGTGGGGTTCGGCCATACACCATGGCCGAACCTCACCCACTTGAATTTGATCTCTCTTTTTGTTTAACCTATACCATCCAAATAACTTATCTAAAAACCTCATTCTACCAAATATACCTTGGTGGGGTTTGGCCACACAACATGGCCGAACCTCACCATTTTGGTTTGAGCCCCTTTTTCAAGTCCTTTGATCTTTTTATTCATATTTACAATATTGCCATTAAGCTAACCCTTGCTTAATATTGCCAATAACCAATGTCCACAAAACAACCCACCTTAGTGGGGTTCGGCCATACAACATCGCTGAACCTCACCATCTTAAATTTGGTCCTTTTAATCCTTGACAAATCTCCATTTTGATTTGACCAATCATATTACAAGTTAACCACTTCAAAGAAACTAAATCCACCAATTATCCATTAAAGGGGTTCGGTCATACAACATGGCCGAACCTCACCATACTGATTTTGTTCCTTTTTCCATCATTTATGATGGCTGATTATTTAATACTAAGTCCCAAGATAAACATATGTGATTCCTTAATCAAAAGCATATAACCATTAATAATTTCCAACCAAGCTCTTAACTCCAATTACCCATAAAAATGGTCCACGTGTATGGCCGAACCCTATGGTTTTCTTGATCCAAACATTACAACATTTATACATGGTTTATGCACATCACCTTAGCCATAAAAACAACATGGTTCAGCCATGCAATAGCCGACCCAAAACATTAACCTTTTCTCCATTTAAAACAACTTAAAACCTTCATTACAATGTATGGTTTTTATCTCTCAAAAACCATAAAAATAACCAAGTCTTTTCATGGGGTTCGGCCATCCAAAGTGGCCAAACCCTATGATCCATGTTCTACCCTTTTTAAACATCCTTATCCATGATTTAAACCCTTGATAGGTTCGGCCATACAATGGCCAATCATGTTTCCTTATCCATTTTATTTAACAAATGGTTATGATGCACCTACCAATACCGCGACTCCTTCGGTTCTTTCACTCCTTCTTGATCTTCTCCTTCCTTAGTCCTTCCTTCTTGATCTTTAGCCCAGCCTAATCTTGCTGCAAACTCCTTGAAGTTGTTCGGCCAAAGTATTGATTTGAGAGAGAGAGAGAGAGATAGAAACTTGGACTTAGATGGAAGTGATAAACTTAGAGATGCAACTCCTTTGCTCTAAGTCCACTTCGTCTTGGTGGAGGGATCGGCCAAGGACTGATTTTTGTGAGAGACAACCAACCAAAGTTCTTTGTTTTGAGAGATGAAAAACGGCCAAGGGAGGGAGAGAGAGAAAGAGAGAGTGAAAATGAAAACTCCTTTGGCTTAATGAAATTCAGCCCATGGTGGTGTCTCTTGGTGGCACCACTTGTAACTCCCCTCCCCATTCATTTCCTTCACTTAATCCATTTGGGGGTTTCATCCTTGAGATGAAACCCTCCCAACGGTTTTGACTCTTGGGCTCTCTTGGTGCAACCTACTCCATGTGTGAACCCATTTGTAACTCCATTTCTTAATGCCTCCCTTGGGGGTTTCATCCTTGAGATGAAACTCCCAAGGCACCCAACGGCTTCCATACAATGTTTTGTATAATTTCTACCAGCCCCATTCATCTTCTGTAATAGCCCAGAATTTTTAAATCAATATATATGTGGCTATTATTTATTTTAATGATGGAGATTGGAACTTTGATAGAATAAATGGTGAATGGATCAAAATATGGACAATGGCCCAAGTATGGTCCAATGGACCATAGATTGGATTAAATTCATTTAAAATGGTCAATGATGGTTAATTGGGCCAAGGATGGTCAAATTGGGCCCAATACCCATTTGGAACCCAATGGTCAAAATGATTTAAGCTCTAAGGTAAATAGGTAGGAAATAAGTTTAATTGGGCCATGGGCCCAATGGTGATCCAATAAGCGGGAATGGATTGAATTGGTTTAAATTACCTAAGTTAGTGATGGAATGATCAAGGTGACATGGCCGAATGGGACCCACCTCCACCTCACCAAGTGAGGTGGCGTGTGGACCAAGGATTGGTGGGGCCGGTCACCATGGTTGACTTGATCAACCATGGGTGGAATAATGGAGAGGAATCAAGTAGATTAAAAGGAGACTAAATGGGGATTAATTAACCTAAGTTAAGGATTTAATTAATTACATTAATTAAGTTGGTCAAATGGTCAAATGGAAGACCAAAACCACCTTATCACAAGACACCAAAAACGTTGGCTAAGGTGGTGGTTTATCCCAACCACCACCACTAAGCACATTAGCCCATGTTGGTTGGTGGGAGAAATTAATGGTGGAGTGTAGGTCACTCAACCAAAATGGGATAGATGCATCTCATTTCTCCATCTCTTTCCATCTAACTCTTTCACTTTCTCCCTCTCTTACTCCCTCTCATTGCCGTCCCTCACTCAAGGAGAAAAGAAGAAGAAAAACTAAGAGAATAAGAGAAGAAAAGAGGGGAAAAGTGCAAGCATAAGCCACCACTTCAATATCAAAACTTAGGGTATTCTTTCTCATCCTCTCCTCCCTTCCCTCTCTCTAATCTACTCCATCATTGGCCGAACCAGGCATTGGAGTTTTTCATTGGGTCAAGCACATCTTGGCCGACCAACAAAGGAGAAGAAGTAGAAAGGAGGCCAAGGAATCCAAGAGGAAAAAGAAAAGTCGGAGGAGCCATCGGATCTGTAAGTATTTCTAAACAAGAGGTTAGATTTTCTTAAGGTTTAAGATTTGAGGTCCATTTCTTGGATTTAATGGTGGCCAAAACATCATGGGCCTTGGATCTCAAATCCATCCAAAGATGAAGTGAAAAATGGACAAAGTGGGTAAATTAGGTTAAGAAAAAAAATAAAGGATGCTTTAAGGGTATTATGTATTAAAATTTTATTTAAACATGGAGAGGTGATGATTTTTAGAAAGAACCATGGACCATAGGGTTCGGCCATGTAGTATGGCCGAACCCCATGGTAGGTGATTAAATGATTTTAATGAGGTTATAAAGAATGGAAGCCATGGAGGATGAATTATGATTTTAAGGTTTTAATGACCAAATGTAGTGATTTTTTTAAGAATTTTAAATGAGGAAATTCTTGAAGATGTAAATGTGTTTATGGCCTCAAAAGGCATAGATGAAGGTGACCCATGAACCATGGGTTCGGCCATAGTGTATGGCCGAACCCTATGGTGATGTGTTAGGAATTTAATGGGGTTCTTAATGAATGGAAACCATGGAATATGATTTATGATTTTTAAGATTCTAATGATTAATTGTTAGTGATTTTAAAGGGGTTTTTAAATAAGGAAAAACCATGGAGAGGTTTTATGGATGGAATGTTTTTGAAACCTATGGTGTTGTATTGGATGGGGGTAAAAGATGGAAAAAACAATGGGGGAATGTTGATAGTTGTAATGGACTCCAATGTAGTTGAGGAGGATGGTTTAAAAGTGTGATTTAAACCCCTTCATGGAAGGATTTATGGTGGATCTAAATGTTGTGAATAGGTCCAAGAAAAAATGGGGAAGAGACTTCATGGGTTCGGCCATGGGTATGGCCTAACCCATGACCCATTTTATGAGCCATTTGATGGGCTAAGTATGGGGCCATGTATGTGTTTAAATGAATAAGGATTAGATTAATTAAATGGCTGATTTTTAATGATCTTATGACATGGTTGATGGGTCATTAATGGATCTAAGTTATGGATCAATTATGGGCCTAAGAATGGAGAAATAAAATGAGAACTTAACCATGGAAGAAGTAGTGGCAAAATGGTAAATATGGGCCAAAACGAAGAACCATGGGTTCGGCCATGGTACATGGCCGAACCCCATGGAGATTAATCATGGACTTAGGTGTTTTAAAGATAACTTTATGTATGGCTAAATAAAGCCTAGGGTGGCTGGGTTTTAGACTCATGTAATTAAAATAATTAATAGATTAAATGGGACCCACAAACCTAGTTTGTGAGGTTCGGCCATGGTGTATGGCCGAACCCCCATGGCCGAACCCCGCTAAGGTATGATTAATGGACTTCAGTGGTTAAAACATGGGCTGATTATTCATATGTAATAAGGTATCGGACATCGCAAGCGGTGCGTGTTTGGGTAACCGGATTCGTGAACGAGAATGTAAAGGGACGCTAGTCGGTATTTGGTAGGATTCCAACCTTATTGTAAGCCGTGGATTATGTGTGTATGGATGTTTTGTTAATTTATTTTAGTAATCATGTGATATGTTTATGATGAATTTTTAGACTATGATTTATATCTAATATATGGCATATTGCAAGGCAATGAATTATATGTAAAGGCTATGAATTATATATTAAGGCTATGAGTTATATATATTACATAGCATAATGCACTTACGTCTCATGCATGGCATGGGCGGGAAAATAAAGGAACCGGAGTCCATGCTCCATCGGGGCGACTGAGAAGCAAACATGGGGATAGCCTGTTGTGCTATAACCGGAGTGTATGCTCCGTTGGGGCGACCGAGAAGCAAACATGGGATATCTTGATGTGTTGAGATATAACCGAAGTCCATGCTCCGTCGGGGCGACCGAGAAGCAAACATGGGAATATCTTGATGACGTTTTTCCATCAAGGGGGATTTTATATATGATTGGAAAAAAAAAAAAGACATTGTACAATGGTAAGGATGATGGGGGGACTCATGACATAAGACACCCATGGCATGGCATTCATTTTATGGTTTTCATTATATTATTATTGCTAGGCTTGTTATCATTAATCCATGTGTTAGCCCTACTCGGAGTCCTACTGGGCGCGTTGTCTAACGCCCTACTTCCACCTTAGCTGATGACGCAGGAGATGGCAGAATCGAAGGACGAGACGGGAGCCAGGCGTAGGAGCTTGGGGAAGCGAGCTACTTAGTTTATTTAAGATTTATTTTAGAAATGTAGTTTGAGTAGCTTAGCTCGTCGGAATGTAATAATTTAGATTACTTGCTATGTTTTGGATTTTATTTTGGACACTGTGATTTTGAGGTATTTTAGTAATTAAATGAATATATCTTCCCTGCTATCTAAAAATCGGTAGGATAGACTCTATTATAATTTCCGCATTTAGTTTAATATTCTGCAAGCTTACTTCTACGTGTGAACCGTTCTTCGTCGGACTTAGTTCCGTGCACACGTAGGGTTGGCCAGTTAAGGGCGGGATTTTAGAAGCTCGGACTTAACTCGCGTCGTGACGTCCCAGCGCCCTCTGATCACCTTTATTTCAAAAAAATATATATATATAGACTCTGATTTTAGTAAAAAAGGGCGGGGCATTACATCTTCCATCTTGGGGGTTTCATCCTTGAGATGAAACTCCCATGTGCCTTGAGTTTGAAATCCATAACCTCCACCTTTCATTATTTGCCCATGTGGGGGTTTCATCCATGAGATGAAACTCCCACAAGCCAATGGTTTTGACTTGTCTTAAGCTTGGACTACCCATATAATGGCCCTGGAATTTTTAAATTAATATAAATGTGGATATTATTTATTTTAGTGATGGAAATTAGAAAATTTGTGGATTAGATGGTAAATGGGCCAAAGTTTGGGCAAAGGCCCAAGTATGGCCCAATGGATTATGGAGTTGATTTAAATTCATTTAAAGGGGCAATGAGGGTTAAATGGGTCAAGAATGGTCAAATTGGGTCAAATACCCATTTGGGACCCAATGGGTCAAGATGGTTAAGCTCTAAGGTAAATGGGTAAGACGGAAGTGTAATTGGGCCATGGGCCCAATGGTGATTCATTTAGAATGAATGGAATGAAATTTAAATTACCTAAGTTATTTGGAATTAAACCAAGGTGATGTGGCCAAGTGGGACCCACCTCCACCTCACCAAGTGAGGTGGCATGTGGACCCAAGGTTTGGTGGGGCCGACCACCATGGTTGAATTGGTCAACCATGGGTGGATGTATAAGGTAATTTAAGTAAATGAGAATTAAAGTAACCAAAACATCTAAATATTAAATGATTAAAATTATCCAAATGAGGTGTTCAAAGTGGGGTCAAAAGGTGAAAACCAAATCACCTCATCAAAAAAATAAAACACGTTGGGACTTAGGGGGGTGGAGTCATAAGCCATAAAGCAAGATAAATATCTTGTGGGTGGGTGGAGAGAGTTAATGTAAAGTGAAGGTTAAATAACCAAAGAGATAAAGATGGGTTTACACCTTATCCTTTTCATTTTACCCTCAACTCACTCTCTCCATCTCTCCCATTCTTCCATTGCCGTCCCACATTAGCAAGGAAAAGAGGAGAAGAAAATTAAGAAAGAAAAGAGAAGAGCTCAAGGAGAGGAAGAAAAGGTTGGACCACCATCTCAAGGTTAAGATCTGGAGACATTTTTCCCATCTCCATCCTCTTCCCTCTCTCAATTCAAACCCTACCTTGGCCGATCCTAAGGTTGGGGGTTGTCACCATTGATCAAACATCTTGACCTATCAAAGATCAAGAAGAAGGAGAGAGGAGGCTAAGGGAACCGACGGGAGCGGCGGAAGTCGGAGGAGACGACGGATTGTGAGTATTTCTTAAACAAGAAATTTTGGATTTTTAGGGTTTAAGATTTGGGATTTATTTTTGTAGAATTTAATGGTGGTTACATAAATTTATGCCATGGATGTTAAACCCATCAAATGAGAGGGTGCAAGATGGAGGAAACCCTAAATGGGTAAATTAGGGTTAGGGTAAGAAAATAAATAAATGGATTATGTGCATTAGGTAAGTTTTTAAAATGGTTTTATGATGATAATGCAAATGGATTTTATGGAATTGAAAGGTATAAAAGAGAATGAATTATGAACCATGGGTTCGGTCATAGGTGTATGGCCGAACCGTAGGTTGTTGTGTGTGAAGTTAATTAGGGTTTTAGGGTATGAAGCCATGGAAAAATGGGAAGATTGATGAAATTAATATTTTGGTGAATGTAGGTATTTTGGAGCAATGAATGGTGGATCATGAACCATGGGTTCGGCCATGGTAAATGGCCGAACCCTATGGTGATGTAATGGTGATCAATGATGGGTTTAAAGGATGGAAAAGATGGATTAATGTGTTAATGAGTTAGGGTTTCAAATGAACAAATGTAGTGATCCAAATGGGGCTAAGAGTAGTGGTTTAAAAATGTGATTTAAACCACCTCAAGGAAGGATTTATTTTGGATCTAAATGGTGTCAATAGATCCAAGAAAAAATGGGGAAAGGACACCATGGGTTCGGCCATGGTGTATGGCCGAACCCATGGCCCAATTGTGATCCATTTTGGTGGGTTAAATTGGATGATGAATGGTGTGTGTGTGGCCTCCAAAGGAAATGAATGAGTAATGGACTCATTGAAGTTAAATACATGAGGTAAATCCCATGGGAAGAGTTGATGAATTAGGTATTTTGAACCCATGGCCATTGGTGAACCATTTAAAGGGTTAAGTATGGGGTTATGGATGGGTTTAAATGAATAATGGTGAAATTAATAAAAAGGCTAATTTTAATGATGTTATGACATGGTTCAATGGGTCATTAATAGACCTAAGTTAGGGATCTAAGTCTATGATCAATTATGGATTAAATCATGCATGGATAAACGAGTGTTTAATCATGGAAAATGAGGTAGTGGCAAAACTATAATTAGTGGCCTCCTTTAATTATCTAGGAGTTTCATGCATGAGCTGACCTCCCATGCATCCCCCGTTTTTCTTTGTTTGAAACTTGAAATCAATACACTCCACTCCCATTCACACACTTCACTCACTTAAAATTAATTTAACTCCCTCAACTCAACCCATTCATTTAATTCAACTCAACCAATAAATTCAACTCCATCTAAACTCAATCATTTACTTCAACTCAATCCAAACTCAATCATTTATTTCAACTCAATCTCAATCATTTAATTCAACTTAACCCAATTTAAACTTGAGCTCACCCAATGGTCAATCAAGTCAAATACGACCCATTGGATCCCAATTGGGTCTTTTGACCCAAATAATCACCTTGACCCAATTATATGTAAATTACCCATTTAGCTTAATTCGATCCATATAACATGTACATTAGGGTCTTAATTGAACAATGGGCCCCACAATTTTCTCATCTACGGTAATAACCTTTTAATTCATAATTTCAATGGCAATTTTCATAAATATTGCTATATTGAAAATCGGGGATATTACATATGTAATATGGTTTAACTTCTTCTTTTGATGGTTTATGTTGTAAAAACATTATGTTTCAAATATGAGAATTTAAATGCTATGATTTGTATAATTGCATAGCATGTGGACATTTGCATCTCATGCATGGCATGGGAGGGATGATATGTAACTAGAGATCCACACTCCGTCAGGGGCATCTGTAATACAATCGTGGGGGATACCTTGATGAAGGAGTTTTCCATTAAGAGGTAACCGGAGATCCACACTCCGTCGGGGCATCCGTAATACAATCGTGGGGGATACCTTGATGAGGAGCTTTCCATCAAGAGGTTACTATGTGTTTGTGATGGGTGGGACTCATTGCATATGATAGCATGGCATGGCATTAAATCGGCATGATTATGATCCTTTTTATCATGCAAGGTTTGTGGTTTTTATCTGTATGATTGGATCTCTATTATCATACATGATTTTGGATACGATGTTTTATAAGTATGGTATAATTTATTATATCTGGATTTGATATATATTATGTCTGGATTTTTGGTACTAACTCATGTGTAAACCCTAATTGGAATACGTACTAGGCGCGTTGTCTAACTGCCCTACTTCTACCCTAGTTGATGACACAGGAATGGAACGGAACGATGAATGTGATCGGAGCCAAGCATAGGAGCTTGGATATGTTGAATGTTATTTTATTTAAGTTACTCATGGACTTGTATTTTGAGTAGCTAGAATGCGGCATGTAATAACTTAGATAATTTTGCTATGGTTTGAATGGTTTATTTTGGATATTTAATTTAAGGTAATTTGGTTAAGTGACGAAGTACTTTGCTATCTAAAATGGAATAGATTTAGGTTTTATTATAATCCGTAGTTTATGTTATTTCGCTTGTTAACTTGAGTACGTGTGAGCCATTTTAGTGGAATTGCTCCACGTACACGTATGGTTGGCTAGTTAAGGGTCGGGCTTTGGAATCTTGGACTTAGCTCGGGTCATGACGTCCCGCTCTCTATCACTCTTTCTTTTATAAAAAAAAATAGACTTTGATTTTCAGAAAGCAAGTGAAAAAGGGCGGGGCGTTACAGTGTTATGGATAGATATTAGCTTCCCATGGATGGGGGTTTCCATGGTGGTTTGGATTGATGCCGGGTAGTGGCATTAGAGACGTATCGGTCATGTGAGGGACATTTTTGTCCCATAGTTGACATATTGGTCCTATGATAGACATCTTGACTTCCATAGTCGACGCATTGGTCTGATGTTAGACCTGTTAGTCCTATGATAGACATATTAGTCCTACGAAGGTATTAGTTTTGCCCATGAATGGATTATACCCGTGGAGGGGTTATATTCATGGATCTGATGGACAAAATCTTTCGTCCCGAATTGGACAAGTTTGTAATCATCTACATTAACAATCTCCTGATTGATTCCAACAATCGCAAAGAGCATATAGAACATCTAAGGATAGTCTTGGACACCCTGAAGAAAAATCAATTAAATGCCAAAGCAAGCCAGTGAGTTCTAGCTATCTAAGGTCAATTTCTTAGGACATGTCACATACAACGATGCAATATGGGTTGTGGTAGATCGATTGACCAAGTCCGCACACTTCCTCGAATTTGAGGTGGGAGACTTAGTGTTCTTGAAAGTCTCGCCACGGAAGGGACACATGCCATTTAGGAAGAAAGGGAAACTGTCGCCTAGATTTGTGGGCCGTTTCCAATCCTAAAGAGGATGGGGGAGGTGACTTATCAATTGGCACTTCCTCCACAGTTGTCATCTTTGCACGAGTCCATGTTGAGGAAATACAACCTGATCCTTCGCACGTATTGAACGTGCAAGATGTCGATGTGCAAAGCGACGTGACCTATGTGGAGAAGCCGGTCAGAGTGATCGGGAAGGAATAGAGAGTGTTACGGAACTGCGCCATTCAGTTCGTCAAGGGGGTATGGGATCGACATGGCAATGAGGTAGCCACCTGGGAACTTGAATCAGAAATGAGAGCCGCTCATCCGGAGCTTTTTGTATAAGTTGTTTGAAACCCTACTTCGCTCAATTTTCGGGACGAAAAATTCAAAAGAGGGTAATATTGTAATAGCCCGGATTTTTAATGCAATAAATATATTGGCTATTATTTATTTTAATTGTTGAAAATTAAGATTCATTGATGGAATGAATGATAGATGGATAAATGTTGGGGCTGTAACACTTCGGAATTCCATGTTATCAATATTTACGGAATTTGCCATTTCAATTGTGAATTAACGGATATGAACCTTAGATGGGTAAGGTGTTGGGCCAATGGCCCAATTAGGACCCAACGGTTATGGTATAAGGTTCAAATTAAAGTAAATGGGTAAGGCACATTTAATTGGGTCAATGTTTCTATTTGGGTCAAAATGCCCAATGGTTCTTATTTTAAATACAATCCATCAAGAAAAACCTATCGATTCCGTGACTCCTCCGGTTAAACTTTTGCTCCGGCTTGTTCCTTTCCTTCCCTAGCCTCTCCTTCTTTTCTTGATTCCATGGTCGAGTGTGAACTTGATCAATATAACTCCTCCAAAAGTGATTCGACCAAGAGAGGTATAAGTTTGAGAGATATAGAATTCAGCCTTGCATATAGTTTGAGATCAAACACTTTTCTAAGTCCTTCTGTCTTGATGAGTGGTCGGCTTTGTGTGAGAGAGGGAGAGAGTGAGATGAGGAAAATCACCAAGTGCTTCTTGTCTTTGCGAGGTGGGTACGGACAAGAGGGAGAGGAAGAGTGTGGCTTTAAGATGAAACCTTCTCTTGGTTAATGAGGGTTGCCAAAGGTGGTGTCCTTGGTGACACCCCTTGGTTACTCCCATGTCCTTTCATCTCCCTCCTTTAAGTCTCAATTAGAGGTTTCATCCTTGAGATGAAACACTCCCAACGTGTGGCTCTTGGGTTTCCATCTTGAGATGGAAACCCTCCAAGCTTCCCAACGTGTGTGGTTTGTGTAACCCCCACTAAACGGCCCACCTCCCATTGATTCCCATTTGGAGTTTCATGTATGAGATATAATTCCCATGCATCCAATGTGTATACTTTGTGTTGATTTTGAAATATGTAACTCCCAACACCTTTCCATCCAACTCACTTCTCAAATAAATTAATTTAACTCACTTAACTCAACTCATCCAATCAAACATTTAATTCAACTCTACCATTTATTTCAACTCAACCATTTGATTCCATTTCTAACCCAAATCAGTCCCACTTAATTAAGCTTGAACTCACTTTGATAGTCAACCCAGTCAAACACGACCCAATGGGTCCCAATTGGGCCTTTTGCCCCAAGTAGCCACCATGACCCAAATAAATGTAACTTACCTATTTACTCTACAGTGAACACTCATTCCATAACCTTTGGGTCATAGTTGGATCATTACCCAACACCTTACCCATCTAAGGTCCATTTCTATTAATTCATAATTTAAATGGACAAAATTCATGTAAATTGATATCTCGAAAATCCGGGGTGTTACAAAACCATTCCCTCCATCCTTCCAATTTAACCTAACCATTTGGAAAAATCCTATAAATATTTCATTTATAAAAGCAGTAGGTTACCCGATGTCCACTACCCACTATCCACTGTCCACTACCCACTGTCCACTGTCCAGTGTCCACTGCCCACTGTCCACTACCCACTGTCCACTGTCCACTGTCCACTGTCCACTACCCACTATCCACCAAAACTCACTTGTGGGGTTCAGCCATACAACATGGCTGAACCTCACTCTTTGGTTTTGACCCCCTTTTTAACTCTTGTTTTGTAATGCCCCACCCTTTTTCACTCACTTTCCGAAAATCAGAGTCTATTTTTTTTTTAAAAGAGTGACAGAGAGCGGGATGTCACAACGCGAGCTAAGTTCGAACTTCTAAAGTCCGACCCTTAACTGGCCAACCCTATGTGTGCATGGGCTAAGTCCATGAAATCGGTTCACACATAACAATATAAACATGCGGATTAAAATCATAACTGTGGAATTATAATAGAACCTGATTTTATTCCATTTTAGATAGCAAAGTACTCCAAGTCTTATCCATAATTAATATCACATAATTATCAAAATAAACATCCAACCATAGCAAATTATCTAAATTATTACAAGTCCATGAGTATCTTAAGCAAAAAAAAACTAAAAGCATCCAAGCTCCTATGCTTGGCACTTTTCATGTTCATCATTCTCCTCGTTTCCTGTATCATCCACTAGGGTAGAAGTAGGGCGTTAGGACAACGCACCCGGCAAGTATTCCATTTAGGGCTAACACATGGTTAGTACAAAGCATATATAATAATATAATGTCCAAAAGCCATATAAACAATATCATGTCATAATGTCAAATGCAATGAGTCCCACCCATCACAAGTACATATAAGTACCCCCACATAGGTCTTTCGGAAGCCCTAACGGAGTGTGGCCCCTCCGGTTTTTTCTTGATGGAAAAACACATCAAGGTATCCCACATAGGTTTTTCGGACACCCCGACGGAGTGCGGCCCCTCTGGTTACATATCCTTCACCCCATGCCATGCATGAGATGCTAATGAAACACATGTTATTTTATATTGTAAACATAGCATTAAAACTTCACAATTGAAACATATCTTTTACAATGTAAATTCATCAAAATAAGATAAAACATTGTACATAAACCCATGGTTTCAAAGAGGTGGAATCCTATCAAAGACCACTAACGTGTCCTTGCGCTTTCGTCCGGTATCTGCTCACGATCGTACACACCTTGTGAGGTCCCATTACCTTATAATATATCAATCAATTAGAACCATGTCCCATTTGATTTAAAATAATGTCCAAGTCCATAAACCCAACTTGTGGGGTTCGGCCATACCCCATGGCCGAACCTCACTAACTAAATTTTAGTCCCTCCTTTGATTTATTAATCAATCACCCCTACAACAATTACTTAACCTTGATAACAACAAAGTCCACAAAACAATCCCCATGGGGTTCGGCCATACACCATGGCCGAACCCATGGTCCATTATTTCTACTTAATTACCTTATTGCCATCCATGGCTATCATTCCATTAACCTAACCCTTCATACATTAAAACCATAAATCATTCCCTATGGGGTTCGGCCACACACCATGACTGAACCCATGGTCTATCATTTTCACACTTATTTACATCCTTGCCATTGTTTCCATCACCTCATGTTTAGGTCCAAAATTGATCCATTACATAAATTCATGATTGATTCATAATTCATAAAATAAAACCCTAATCATTCCCTTCATCCCTTGGTTTGGTAAACCATTCATTTAAATTATACACAGACCCAAAAATGGCCCATTAACAAGTTCATGGGGTTCGACCATACACCATGGCCGAACCCTTGATGTTTCATTTCTAACTTTTCCTTTAAATGGTTCACCATCTTAGTTCCATAAACATAAGTCTATACTTGCATCCTCCATTCATTTAAAATATACATAAACATAATATCTGTAAAATTGCTTCATCATTTACTACACCAAGTCCAAGAGTGATCCATATATAATTCATTCACCATTTACAACCTTCATGCCAACTTAGATTCAAAAATACTATCCATGGGGTTCGGCCATACACCATGGCCGAACCCATGGTCCTGTAGTTTCATCCCTTTGGTCATCACTCATACCACAATTGTTTAACATTGTTAACAATTTAAGTCCATAAAAAGACCTCATGGGGTTCGGTCATACACATGGCCGAACCCATGATCTTTCATTTTAGCCTATAATTACAACTTTGCCATCCTTTCCATGATCTAACTATATGAATATAATTCCATAATTCTTTAAGGGGTTAGGCCATACCCCTTGGCCGAACCCATGGTCTAACGTTCTTTACCAACAACCTTCCATTTAAACCCTTTTGAAACATACATAATATTCTATGGTTTCCATCCTTAAAAATCCATTAAACATAACCAATGTCCTTCCATGGGGTTCGGCCATACAACATGGCCGAACCCTATGGTTCATCATCTTCGCTTAAATTACTACTATATTCATTCCCCAATTTCCTTCCATGGGGTTCGGCCATACACCGTGGCCGAATCCTATGGTTCCTTTCTTTAAACAAAATTATCAAAATACTTACCGGTTCCACAACTCCTCCGGTTTTCCTTCGCTCCGACTAGTTCTTCCGATCCTTTTCTTCCTTAACCTCTTTCTATGTATTCTTCCTTCTACTTGATCTTTCACACTTGCTGGCTGCCCTCTCCTGTAATGACCCGGAAATTGTAAAGTAATATATATGTGTTATTATTTATTTATTTTTATGGTGGAAATTGGAAATTGGATGGAATAGATAGTAAATGGATCAAAATGGACAAAGGCCCAACTAGGGCCCAATGGATTATGGATTGGATTTAATTTATCTTAATGGTCAATGATGGTCAAATTGGGCCAAGGATAGTCAAATTGGGCCCAATACCCATTTGGGACTCAATGGGTCAAAATAATGCAAACTCTAAGGTAAATGGATAGGAAAGAACTTAATTGGGCCATGGGCCCAATGGTGATCCAATAAGGGAAATGGATTAAATTGAATTTTAATCACCTACATTAGTATTAATTAGACCTAAGAAACATGGCCAAGTGGGACCCACCTCCACCTCACCAAGTGAGGTGGCGTGTGGACCCAAGGTTTGGTGGGGCCAGCCACTATGGTTGAATTGGTCAACCATGGGTGTATGAAGGCAAGTTAAGTAAGTGGAATTAAGCTAAATGGGGTTAATTAGCCTAATGATTTAATTAAGTAATTAAGTAAGCTCATCCGAAAAGGTGGTCAAAGAGGGAAGACCCAAATCAAACCACCTCATCTCCAAATACACAAAGAAAAACGTTGGCTAGGGTGTTGGGGTCAAAAAGCATATAAAATATCTATGGGGTGGTTGGGAAAGTTAATGTTAAAGTGTAAAGATAAGATAAGTTCTATCTTATTTTTTTTCCCATCTTTTTCCATCTAACTCCCATTCCACTCTTTCCCTCTCTCTCACTCCCTCATGGACGTCCCCCACTAGGAAGAGAAGAGAAGAAAAAAATTAAGGAAGAAGAAGAAGAAAAGCTTGGAAGAAAAGAGAGGAGGAAGTTGTAAGTTGGGTTATCCCTTTAAGATCAAACTATAGAATCCTATTTTCTCATCTCCATCTTTCCCTCTCCCTCTCTCAAGCAAACCCTACCTTGGCCAATCCTAAGTTAGGAGGGTTTCACCATTGATCAAGCATCTTGACCTACCAAAGATCAAGAGGAAGGAGAAAGGAGCCTAAGGAAGCCGACGGGAGTGGCGGAAATCGGAGGAGACGACGGATTGTGAGTATTTCTTAAACAAGAAATTTTGGATTTTTAGGGTTTAAGATTTGGGATTTATTTTGTAAATTTAATGGTGGCCTAATGATTTTATGCCATGGATTTTAAATCCATCAATTTGAAGGATGGAAAGTGGACAAAACCCTAATGGGTAAATTAGGGTTAGTTTAAGGAAAAATAAATGGATTAAGGAATGTAATGTAATTAAGTTATTAAGTATGGAATTATGTGGAATTGGAAGGTAATGTGTGATTTTCTTAGGGTTTTAAGTTATGGAGGACATTGTGTAATTTAATTATGTAAAAATGGAAGCATGGAGAATGTTTATGGTTTTAGGGTTTAATGATTAAATGTTGGTAAATTGTTTTAAAGGGATGGTAAATAAAAAAAAAATGCATGGGAGAAGTGCATGATGTTGATGGCCTTAACAATGGTAGACGATGGAGTATTTTATTAGGTTTTGTAAAAACGGTAGAGGGGGATGAACCCCATGGTAGATGATTGGGTTAATTATTAGGGTTTATAAGAATGGGAGACAATGAGGGTGGTTAATGATTTTAGGGTTTTAAAATGATTAAATGTAGGTAATTGAGGAAATTATAATGGAGTGCTTAAGGTTAAAATTATTGGATCATGAACCATGGGTTCGGCCATGGTGAATGGCCGAACCCTATGGTGGTGTAATGGTAGTTTAAATGAGTACAAAAAATGGGGAAAATGATGGTTTTATGATGGTTTGATGATGATTGTAAATGGATTTAAAGTGTGATAAAGGATGATGATTGAAATGTATAAGTTAAGTCCCTTCATGGAAGGGCTTATGATGCGTTCAAATGTATAAGTAGGCCAAAGAAAAAAAAATGGGAAAAGGACACCATGGGTGCGGCCATGGTGTATGGCCGAACACATGGGCCAATTGTGAGCCTTTTGGTGGGTTAAATTGGATGGTTAATGATGTTTGTGGCCTCCAAAGGGAATGAGTGGGTAATGGACTCATTGTAGTTAAATGCATAAGGTAAACCCCATGGGAAGCATTGATGAATTGGGTATTTTGAACCCATGGCCCATTGGTGAACCATTTAAAGGGTTAAGTGTGGGGTTTTGGATTGGTTTAAATCAATAAGGTTAGATTAATTAAATGGCTAATCTTAATGGTCATGTGACATAATTGAATGGATCATTAATGGACCTAAGTTAGGGATCCAAGTTTATAATCAATTATGAACTTAGTTAGGCAAGGGTGAGTGGTTGATTAACCATGGAGAAGAGGTAGTGGCAAAACCATAATTAATGGCCAAAATGAAGAACTCCATGGGAGAGGACCATGTATTTAGGGGCACTAAGTGATAAGTTTATGTATGGTTAAATAAAGCCTAGGAGGCTGATTTTAGACTCATGTACTTAAAAATATATAATGGATTAAATGGGACCCGCAAAACCTAAATAGTGACTGATTTTCATATGGACTTGGAAATGTGAATGGACTTAGAAATAGTTAAAATGTGGACTGATTATGTGTATGTAATAGGGTATTGGATATCACGAGCGGTACGCGTGTCGGTAGCCGGATTATCGGACGAAACCGTAAAAGGACGCGAGTAGGTATTCGGTAGGATTCCTACCTATTTGTAAGCCATGGATTAGATGCTATGTGATTGGTTTATTGGTTTATTTTTAGTAATTATATTGATTGGTTTTATGATGGGTTTTAAGATTATGATATGGTTAAGATGGATTCTTATGGCTATGATTAAGTATTATATGGAATATGGCTATGACTTATGTTTAAGGTTATGCATTATAAGTTAAGGCTATGTATGATATGTTAAGGTTATAAGTTATAAATATTACATAGCATAATGCATTACATCTCATGCATGGTATGGGCGGAAAAAAATAAACAAACCGGAGTCCATACTCCGTCGGGGCGACCGAGAACAGGCATGGGGATAGCCTGATAGGCTATAACCGGAGTCCATGTTCCGTCGGGACGACCGAAAACAGGCATGGGGATAGCCAGAATAGGCTATAACCGGAGTCCATGCTCCGTCGGGGCGACCGAGAACAGGCATGGGGATACCTTGACGAGTTCTTGCCGTCAAGGGGGATATGACATCATGATGGTAGGGTGATGGGTGGGATTCATAACATAGACACCCATGGCATGGCATTCACTTTATATTTTCATTATATGATGGTTTACCAGTTTTCATTGTGTTATTATCTGTATGCTGTTATTACTAATCCATGTGCTAGCCCTACTCGGAGTCCTACTGGGCATGTGGTCTAACGACCAACTTCTACCCTAGCTGATGACGCAGGAAATGCCGGAGCAGAAGGACGAGACGGGAGCCAAACTTAGGAGCTTGGGAAGGCGGACTAATTATTTTGTTTAAGTTTATTTTGGGAAATGTGTATTTATATAGTTTAGTTTGTCGGAAATGTAATATTTTAGACTTATTACTATGATTTGGATTTTATTGTAGACATATGATGTTATGGCATTTTAGTAATTAAATGATGAAATCTTCACTGCTATCTAAAAAAAATTGGTAGGGTAGTATCTATTATCATTCCGCATTTAATGCATTATTCCTCGAGCTTACTTCTACGGGTGAACCATTCTCCGTGGACTCCGTTCCACACACCCGTAGGGTTGGCTAGTTAAGGGCCGGGCTTTAGAAGCTCGGACTTAACTCGCGTCGTGACGTCCGTGCCCTTTGTCACTTATTAATTAAAAAAAAAAAAATTAGACTCTGATTTTCGGTGAAAATGGGCGGGGCGTTACATCTCCTTCTCTTGATTTGTGTATGCCGTGCGCCCCTTGTGTCTTTCTTTTATAATAATTCCACTCGATCCTAATTAGAAGATGCCATGCGCCCCTATAATTTAGCAATTGCCTAGTGCCGTTTTTAACAAAGGAAGGACCCCTTTTAAAGAGATTCCAGCGCATCATCTTGGATGTGCAAATCCCACACACGGCCAAGCAACCTATCTTTAATTTTTAGACAACTTCTTTATTTGGATTAGGCAATCAGATGTCATTGCCTAATCCCATCTCATCCATGCGTGTTGCCTATTTAGTACAAACCTTGTTCGAATATAACTCCTAGATTTTCTGAGAAGGAATCTTAGCCTATGCGTGTGTGTCCCTTATTTATAGATATATTGAATTACCATTTTAATTCAGCCCCATTTAATTAGTCTTGAACCCACTTGGTGGTTAACCAAGTCAACCACGACCCATTGGGTCCCAATTGGGCACTATGACCCCAAATAGCAACATTTGACCCAATTAAATGCGCCTTACCCATTTACTTTAAATTGAACCTTATACCATAACCGTTGGGTCCTAATTGGGCCATTGACCCAACACCTTACCCATCTAAGGTTCATATCTGTTAATTCACAATTTAAATGGCAAAATCCGTAAATATTGATAACATAGAATTCCTAAGGTGTTACATGTTTTATCTTAAACAAAATGGGTCAACACCATCCATCTTTTGATTTATTCATTCAATCACATAAGTTAATCATTTAACAACCTAAGTCCATAAGGATGTCATCTTCATCATACACCTAGGTTCATGATAAGCCCTTCATTTCTTAACTTGGTCATTCAATCACTTAACATGCATAGATCTACCAAATGACTCATCAAAATAATTCATGGGGTTCGGCCATACACATGGCCGAACCCATGGTCCTTTGTTTCCATCCTACCATGGTCTAACCACCTTTAAAACCATGAACATTTCTCCATGGGGTTCGGCCATGTTGTCCATGGTTCTTCATCACTTACAACATTTACAACCCCTTTAAAATCACCAACATACATCCATCCTTTTCATCCTTTAAAACCCATTAAAATTAATAATATACTTCCATCATTTCATCCTTTAAAAGCCATTTAAACCAATGATATTCTGTATGGCTGAACCCTATGGTTCATCAATTTTTTCTAAAAAATCATAAACCCATGGTTAAATCACTTGATGGGGTTCGGCCATAAAACATGGCCGAACCTCATTTTGCCTTTCTTTCAATGGATCTTAACTCCATAGCCTCTAATATTTTGGCCAACCATTTCCAATTTCTATGGAATGCTCCCTTAGCCTCCCTTTAATTAATAAACCATACATACCGATTCTGCGACTCCTCCTGTTTCTTTCTTTCCTACTTGCTCCTTCATTCTTTTCCTTCCTTAGTCTTTCTTCTTTCTTCCTCCTTGATCTTTATGAGAGGGTCGGCCCTAGGGTTCTTGTGAGAGGGAGAGAAGTTTGAGATGGAAAACTCTAAGTCCTTTCTCCTTTGTCTTTGAGAGAGGGTCTGCCTTGAGTGAGAGGGAGAGAAGTTTGAGATATAAAATACCCTAAGTGTTTCTTGTCTTGAGAGGGGGATGGCGAAGAGAGAGAGGGAGAGAGTGAGGTGAAGAAAAAAACTCCCTTTGTTGTGCAATGGAATTTGGTCAAGGGTGTTGTCTTTTGGGTTATGCCCCTTTTTAACAACTATAACTCTTCACCTCCCTCATTAATACTTCTTTTGGGGGTTTCATCCCATGAGATGAACTCTCCAACCGTGTACCCCTTGGGTTTCCATCATGAGATGGAAACCCTCCATGTCCCCAACGTGTGCTCTTGAATATGCCTTGTGTAACAACAAAACCCTTTACCTCCTCATTAATATTTCCTTTGGAGTTTCATCCAAGAGATGAAACTCCCACCTCCCCAACGTGTGTAACACTCCAATTTCTCAATAATATGAATATTTATGAAAATGCCACTGGATTGGTGAATTTAATAAATGTGATTGTAAATGAGGAAATGGTGGGGTCCATTGCTCAAATTAAGACCCTATGAGTATATTATAAGTGTCAAATTTGAATGAATGGGTAATGAACATCAAATTGGGACAAAATGGTTAATTGGGTCAAAGGACCCAATTGGTCATGGAGGACTTAATTGACCATTGGTGAGCCCAAATTTAATGGGGTTAAGCTGAATTGATTGGAAATTAAGGAGAGCATAAATGGGTTGGCTTGATGCACATGTGAAAACCAAATGCAAATGGTTAAAACAACCCATAAATGGGTCATGGAGTCAAAACGGGTCAACAAGCTAAATGGGGACCCAATGGGTCGGGTTGACCATGTTGACCATGGCTGACCGTGTGGGCCCTCAAATGAGCTCAATTGTGAGTTAAATCAGGTTGAGTGGGACTGAATTGAGTTGGTTTTGAATTAAGAAATGAGTTGACTCAAGTGCATTAAATGAGTGTCATTTAATGTGGTGAGTTGGACTTGTGAGTTGGGTGAGTCAAAATGGAAATCAAAGGGGCTGTAAATTCAGTGAGTTAAAGGGGAGATGAAGAGTTACCTGGGTCTCAAGCCACACAATACAAGTCCCACACGTTGGGGACTTGTGGTGTGAGCTTCCATGCATAATGATTAATGGAATTGAATGAGATTGAGATAAAAATCTCATCGGAATATGGAGGGGTTTCCATCTCATATGGAAACCCAAGCCTCCAACATTGGGATGCCAAATGGGTGCATTGGTTGGCAGCAAGTGTCTCATTGGTATGAGCAAGATTTGATGAGGATTAAATGGGTGATATGGGGTTGTTTAACAAAAGCAACCAACACCATCACTTGGCCGAATTTGTCACTGCAAGTCTTAGAAATCCATCTCCCTCCCTCTCTCTCCAAACTCATTCTCTTGGCCGAACCAGCTAGTAGTGTCTTCACAATTGATTAAGCATATAATCAGCAAAGGAAGAGAGGCTAAGAAAGAAAGGAAGGCAAGGAGCAAAGGCAAGAAGAAAAGCTTGGAAAAATTTTGTAAGTATTTCCATGGATTTTTGTTTAATAAAATGGAATAAATAAAACATGATTTGGCCATGGGTTGGCCGAATCTACCAAGGGTTTGGAGTTTGTATTTTGATGTTTAAAGGGTAGCAAACAGACCATAGGGTTCGGCCACTTGTGAGGGCCGAACCCCATGAAATGCTATGGTTATGTTGATGGTTTTTATAAAGTGAAAACCATGCAAAGTGATGGACTGATTTGGATGTTTTATTTAGACCTAAGATGCATGTTTTGAAAAGAATTGAGTGTCATGTTTTGGGCCATGGAATGGCTGAATGTATCAACGAATTTAACCTTGGATAAAGGTTGTGTAAAATGGTAAAAAAAAAATATCATTGGGTTCGGCCACCTTGGTTGGCTGAACCCCATGAAATTCATTTGGTTAGGTTTATGGCTTTGAAGTCTACAAACCATACCGATGGTGGAGGTATTTACATGTTTTAATTGGGTCATGTTATGGCCGAATTTATCAATGGTTTAGATTATGATGATGAGGTTTAAAAGGATAGAAACTTAGAGCATAGGGTTCGACCACTTTCGATGGCCGAACCCCATGAAAGTAATTTGATAAATGGTATGGTTTTTTGGGGGATAAAAACCATACCATGTGTGAAGATTTTAAAGGATTGTAAAATAGAATTAAGTTATTATTATGGGGTCGGCTATGGATGGCTGAATCCTACTGTTTTTATGGCTAAGATGCAGTGGATAAACTATGTAGAATTATTGGAAAAATTGCATCAAAAGAACCATAAGGTTCGGCCACGTAAATGGCCAAACCCCATGGGTCATTTTATGGGGTGCTTATGTGATTCAAAATGGAGATATGGTTACTGTTTTGGGTCAGCCATTGGATGGCTGAACCATATAGTTATCATGGTTAAAAGGGTAGAGTCTAAGTTAAATACATAGGATGGAATCATTGAACCAAGGGAACCATTGGGTTCGGCCATGTGTATGGCCGAACCCCATGGACCATTTCATATGGACTGTTTTGTTGAATTAAAGGGTTTCAACTTGAAGATCATGGAACAATATGATGTGTTTAAAAAGGGTTCCAAGTGAACATTTGGATAAGCCATGGGGGTTACTATGGCTAAGTTGTGACATGAAGGTTCAAATGTGAAAACCATTGGGCTCGGCCATATTTATGGCCGAACCCCATGGACCATGACTATGGGTTTTATGAATCCATTTCATGGAAATAATCGATGGTTTTTAAAGTTAAAAGCATGATATAACTAAGTATTGGTAGCAATGGCAGTTTTGTGAATAAGGGTAACAATCAAGAGATGAAATGAGGGACCAAACTTCGATGATGTGGTTCGGCCATGTTGTATGGCTGAACCCCATCAAAATAAATGCTTGGGATTAAAGTTGATTCATGGTTTATGTGAACAAGGCGACGGATCTCTTTAACGGCGCGCTAGTCGTGAACGGGTGACGCATAAAAGGATCAGACACATAAGCAAATTTTCAATAGGTTTCCTGCCTACTTGTAACCACTATGATGATTAATTTTATCATGATTTTGATAAGACATGTTGTTATTATTATTATGTTTCAATTGGTTTTTGAATCATGAGATTTATATACATGCTTCATATATTCATTGACATCTCATGCATGGACATGGGATGATGATTATGGAATGCCTCCTTAGGCGATGAGGGTCTCGCCAGGAGTAGTATCATGATGATGATCACACATTGGTCTCCTTAGGCGATGCAAGTCCCGCCAGGAGAAATGTTATAATGATGAGAAATACATTGGTCTCCTTAGGCGATGCAGGTCCCGCCAGGAGAAATGTTATAATGATGAGAATCACATTTGTCTCCTTAGGCGATGAGGGTCCCGCCAGGAGTAGTATCATGATGATGATCATACATTGGTCTCCTTAGGTGATGCAGGCCCCGCCAGGAGAAATGTTATAACGATGATCATACATTGGTCTCCTTAGGTGATGCAAGTCCCGCCAAGAGAAATGTTATAATGATGAGAATCATATTGGTCTCCTTAGGCGATGAGGGTCCCGCCAGGGGGAATATCATCAAGAAGAAATGAAAGTGTATTGTGATTTACCTTGACGATGAGAGTCTCATCAAGTGATGGCTATGTATCTGCATGATGGGAAGGGGCTCATTACATGTGCATAATTACATAGCATTGATTTATTTGTTTTGATGACCATATATATTATGATATATGCATGTTTTTATATATTAACCATGTGGTAGCCCTAATCGGAAATCCTACTGGGCGCGTTGATCTAACGTCCTAATTCTATCCATAGAGGATAATGCAGGAAATGGAAAAGGGAAAGAGAAGGTCGTGGACCTGGAGGGGAGCCAAGCTTAAGCGCTTGATTGATGATTGGGATGTCTTTATTACTGTCTTTTCAGTTATATTTTATGGACATGTAACAGCTAGTAGACTTTGCTATGGTTTGTTTATGGTATTGTCAATGGATGTTTGGATTAAGTTATTTAATAATTGAGACTTGTACTTGCTATCTATTCAGTCTAATTCCGTAGTTAGTTTAGTTTATTCCGCATAACCTGTTTAGTTCCATGTGTGGATTGTTATCGTGGGTTTAGTCCATGCACACATGGGTGGCCAGTTAAGGGTCGGACTTGGGAAGTCTGAACTTAGCTCGCGTCGTGACGCCTCCGGCTCTTTTCCGGTGATATTCTATTATAATTAAAAAAAATTAGACTCTGATTTCTCCGAGAGGGCAGGGCGTTACAGTTGGTATCAGATCAAAACGGGAAGTTGAATCATCGAAGTAAGATTAAGACGGTTTCATATCTCACTGACAGATAAGAATCCCAACTGTCCGACTCTTCGGAGTCCGCTGACTGGGGGCCGGATTAATTTACTTCGAGCGACTCAGACTAAACAATCAATCTGAAAACGACAATAAAAGATAGCAAAGTAAAGTACAGTCATCATAACTGGACATATCAAACATAGCAAAGTAGGATGTACTCCCCTGATATCCCCTATTGAGAAACAAACAACAAGAATTTAGAGATTTCCCCAGAAACAAAAGAAAACAACGTGTCAAAATTTGGCAATTTCCCCAAACAAAGCACATGAGATTATACATGAAAAATCCCCCAAAACCAAGATTGGTTCTTTATTGGAACGGTTGTTGTTGATTTATATGTTTTATATGTTATAGCATAGATATGTCAAGCAACGTGGAATATATAGAGTTGTGGGATAAAGGGACACCTAGCTGTCCAATAGATTTGGTGTCGGCTTCCAACAACACCAGCATGGAAGTCAACATGGACCTTCAGGAGGACCTCCCGAGGAAGATGAAGTGGACCTAGCACTTTTTCTGGAGGATCTTATGGAAGACATTCCTTTGATGATGGAACCTCTCGAGGAAATTGAAGATGAGCTATCACCTTTACCGGAGGATCCTATGGAAGATGCTCCTATAATAATGGAATCAGTTGGGGAAATAGAGCCTAAAGTTATGTGTGAGTTGTGCAATCAAGATGGGCACAACTGCACTTATTGTCCCCACTCTCTGGGAGTGGTTTGCCTAGTTTGTGGACTACATGGTCACGGTGAGGCAAGGACTAATTGTCCTTATATTGGAGGACCAGGGGTAATACCCTGCTCGACATGTAGAGTATTAGGACACATGTCGATGACATGTCCTGATAATCGCTTCAAGTTTGCTGATGATGCGGGATCTTCCACGGAAGATTAAGTTAAGAGGTAGAAAAGAAAGACAAGGAAAGGGGAATATTTTGTAAGGGTGCACTTTGTTCTTTATAGGGTTTGTTTTAACCCTACCAACCCTTGTACAAAGTTGAAATATGAATATATATAGAATATGCAATTTTATGATTCTATGAGAATTTCTAGCATTTAATGTTGTTGCGAAGAAAACTAAGCCAATAATGTGTTCATAAATTAGGGAAAGATGGCACCACAGAAAAAGATACCAAAGAATCAGAAGGGAAAGGAGAAAGTATTGCAAATTGGATTAGGCGAAGGGGCTTCAAACAGGAAGACCCGGCAAGACGATCATGGAAAGGAAAAAGAGATATCCTTCATTCCACATGAAGAGGAGTTATCTCAATTTATAAAGGAGAAAGTTGTACGTGACAAAGATGGGGAAGAACCTCAGCATGGGTCTGAGAAATCACTCCATGATAAGGAGGATGAGGAGAACAGCAACAGCGGCGTACATACACCAATACCATATGTGCCGCCTGAGCTACAAAGCTTGGTACAAGTTGTAGTTACTTCCGTCCTCCAACAACATCTGAATGGAGGTGGACGCACCAGTGAGGCCAATGACCGGAATATGGTCAGGGACTTCCAACAACAGCGGCCACCTTATTTCAAGGGGAGAGAGGGGCCTTTGGAGCAGAAAATTGGCTGAAGAAAATCTCCCAGATATTGACTCTGCTGAACATCAAGAGTCATGCCCACAAGATCCTACTGGCCATGTCACAACTGATAGATGACACTGGTAAGTGGTGGGAAGTAGTGGAGAAACAGCGGGCACTTGTGCCAGAAAGGGAGAGAATTGAAATGACCTGGGAGCAATACTCAAGACGTTCCTGGAACACTATTTCCCGGAGGAGGAGAGGGAACGTCAGACTCAAGCATTTCTGTCATTGGTGTAGGGCTCCATGATAGTAGCTGAGTATCATCGGGAGTTCTTGAGTGTATCATGTTATGCGTTCTACATTGTGGACACAGAGTATCGGAAGGCTCGGAAGTTCGAGCGTGGGTTGCGGCCAAACATTAGGGCCAGAGTAACCGTGTTCAAAGCAGCTACGCTGGCGGAAGTGGTCAGCAGAGCCACCATTGTTGAGCAAGAATTGGCTGAGTTCACACGAGTGGACAACCGTCGAGCCCCGAGTGGGAGGGGTACTTATCAACCCAACAAGAAGTTTCGATCGAACTTCAGCAGAACCTCGCCATCTGTGGGATCTACTGGGGGCTTTCGTCCCAATCAGCCCTCCCAATCTGTAGCAGTCACTCAGGCTTCTAGAGGAGTGAGCACCTGCTACCACTGTGATCAACCGGGTCATCTCCGGAGGGATTGTCCAAAACTCAACAGGCTTTCATACTCCAGAGGATTGTCTCGTCTCGTCCACCAGTCAGACCGGTTAACTCCCAGGGAGGCAGGACTTATAATCGGGCGAGACGGGCGCCCAACCCTACTGGAGCTAGACGATTATTTATTTTAACTTCTCCAGAAGATGAGGATCATTCGGTGATACAAGGTAGGGCGGTAGTGAGTAGTTCTTATGCATATGCACTATTTGATTCTGGAGCTTCACACTCCTTTATAGCTGCATCATTTATAACTACTACGGTACTTTAGTTCAAAAATTAGCTACAACACTTACAATTGTGTCCCCTGCCGGAGACTCGGCATTGGGACTTATATGCACGGCAGTTAACACTGAACTAGCTGGACTCAGATTTGAGTTCAATTATCTGGTGCTTGACATGTCTGAGTATGATATAATATTCGGCATGGATTGGTTGGCTAAGTTCCAGGCCAACATTGACTGTTATCGCCGAAGAGTGACATTTTGGTCACCCGAAGGAAAGCAATATGTGGCTCGTGCAGACAAGTAGAGTGGATTGCAGGAAGGGTTGAACCACGTGGTGTTGAATAATATCATTATAAATAAAGCACCAATTACTGAATTTCCCTTAGTTGTGAAAGAATTTGCAAATGTGTTTCCAAAGGAACTCCCTAGTTTACAGCCTATGAGGAAGATCAACTTCGAAATCAAGTTATACCCTGGCACTGTACCAGTATCTCTACCACACTATCGGATTGCGCCAGCTGAGATGTCTGAGCTAAAGAAGCAGATCGTTGAACTGCTCAGGCTGGGATGCATCCGACACAGTACATCGTCATGGGGAGCTCCAGTATTGTTTGTAAAGAAGAAGGACGGTTCACTTCGGATGTGTGTTGATTATCGGAAGCTGAATTAGCTAACAGTCTGGAACAAGTACCCTTTACCCAGGATCGATGATTTATTCGATCAATTGAGAGGTTCCAGCCATTTTTCAAAGATTGATTTGATGCTTGGTTATCATCAAATCTGAGTTAGGGAGGAAGATATAGAGAAGACAGCCTTCAGGACGCGGTATGGACTATACGAATTTGTAGTCATGCCATTTGGACTCACAAATGCGCCGACTGTGTTCATGGACTTAATGAACAGAATCTTCCGTCTGTATCTGGACCAGTTTGTAGTCGTGTTCATTGACGATTTCCTAATCTATTCCAAGAGTCAGGAAGAACATGCAGAGCACCTACGGATAGTTTTGAATAATTTGAGGCAGAATAAGCTGTATGCCAAAGCCAGTAAGTGTGAGTTTTGGCTATCTCAAGTAAATTTCTTGGGACATGTTATATCCGAGGAAGGTATAGCCGTGGATCCGGCTAAGGTGGCGGCAGTGAAAGATTGGAAAGCGCCCAAGAATGTAATTGAAATCGGTAGTTTCTTAGGATTGGCTGGTTATTACAGAAGATTTATCATGGATTTATCCAAAATAGCATCTCCATTGGCTCGACTCACTCAGAGAGGAGTCAAATACGAGTGGACATATCTGTGTAATCAAAGGTTTGAAGAGCTGAAGATAAGACTTACCACTGCCCCTGTTTTAGTTTTACCGGTAAGTGGCAAGTGTTACGAGGTATACTGCGATGCCTCGGGAAAGGGACTGGGATGTACACTCAGTCAGAGTAATTGTGTGGTGGCGTATGGTTCAAGGCAGTTGAAAATACATGAATGTCTTTACCCCACACATGATTTGGAATTAGCTGCAGTGGTTTTCGCCCTCAAAAGTTGGAGACATTATCTCTACGGTGAGAAATTTGAGGTGTTTTCTGATCATAAGAGCTTGAAATACCTGTTTGATCAGAAAGAACTCAACTTGAGGCAGCGCAGATGGATTGAGTATCTGGTGGATTATGAATTCGCGCTTCGATATCATCCAAGCAAGGCAAACAAAGTAGCGGATGCCCTCAGCCGTATATCACATGCATCTGTGGCATATTTGATCAGAGCGGAATGGGAGATGTTGAATACCATCCGAGAGTTTAAACTCTACTACAACAACCATGGGACAATATACAATCTGGTTATACAATCCAACATGGTCACCAGGATTGAACAAAAGCAACGTATAGATCCAGAGGTGGAAGAGATATGGGCCAAGATGTCCACTGGCGTAGTCATACCGGAATGGGAATTACGACCAGGACAGGGTCTTTTATTCTGGGGAAGAGTATATGTGCCAAAGAGTTGTAGGAGAGAGCTACTGATTGAGGCACATCAATCCAAGCTCTCCATTCATCCGGGCAGCACCAAAATGTATCACGATCTGAAAAGGCATTATTGGTGGCACAGACTAAAAAAGGATGTGACGGAATTCGTGGCACATTGTTTAACTTGTCAGCAAGTTAAGATTGAACATCAAAAGTCACTAGGGTTACTCAAACCCTTATCAGTGCCAGAATGGAAATGGGAGCACATTTCCATGGATTTTGTGACGGGGTTGCCGAGATCTTCAAAGGGCAATGACGCCATATGGGTCGTGGTAGACCAACTGACCAAGTCTGCGCATTTCATTCATATTAAGATGACGGATTCATCTGAGACGTTGGGTCGACGGTACATCAAGGAAATTATTCGACTACATGGCATTCCCCAAACTATAGTATCTGACAGAGATGGCCGGTTTACCAGTAGAGTGTGGCAAAGCATGCAGTCAGCTATGGGGACAGGTCTACTGACTAGCACCGCTTTCCATCCACAGACTGATGGACAGTCAGAAAGGATGATACAAACCTTGGAAGACATGCTAAGAGCATGCATGTTAGATTTCAAGGGTGGATGGGAGGACCACCTGCCACTGGTAGAGTTCTCGTATAACAATAGTTATCAGGCAAGCCTTCAGATGGCCCCATTCGAGGCTTTATATGGTAGGCCTTGTAGATCACCAGTGTGCTGGACAGAGGCTGGTGAGCCTACATTGATTGGACCTGAGCTAGTTACAGAGACTACAACACAAATTCAGTTAATACGTCGGAATTTATTGACTACACAAAGTCGGCAAAAGAGTTACGCAGATAAAAGAAGACGATTTCTGGAATTTGAAGTGGGAGACATGGAATTCTTAAAGGTCTCGCCACGGAAAGGACATATGAGGTTTGGGAAGAAGAGGAAACTGTCACCAAGATTTGTGGGACCGTTCCCCATCATAAGAAGGATGGGGGATGTGGCTTATCAGATAGCACTTCCTTCACAATTGGCAGTGTTACACGATGTGTTTCACGTGTCGATGCTAAGGAAATACAATCCCGATCCGTCCCATGTATTGAATGTGCAAGACATAGAAGTACAAAGCGACGTGACATACGTCGAGAAACCAGTTAGAATACTAGAGACTGAGCAAAGGATGTTGCGAAATAAAGCGATTCAGTTTGTAAAAGTGGTATGGGATCGACATGGTGTTGAAGAGGCCACATGGGAACTTAAATCGAAAATGAGAATAGCTCACCCCGAATTATTTATGTAGTTCATTTTGGAACATTACTTCGCTCGATTTTCGGGACGAAAATTTTAAAAAGAGGGTTATATTATAACACCCCAATTTCTCAATAATATGAATATTTACGAAAATGCCACTGGATTGGTGAATTTAATAAATGTGATTGTAAATGAGGAAATGGTGGGATCCATTGCTCAAATTAAGACCCTATGAGTATATTATAAGTGTCAAATTTGATTGAATGGGTAATGAACATCAAATTGGGACAAAATGGTTAATTGGGTCAAAGGATCCAATTGGGACCCAAGGGGTCATGGTGGACTTAATTGACCATTGGGTGAGCCCAAATTTAACGGGGTTAAGCTGAATTGATTGGAAATTGAGTGAAGCATAAATGGGTAGGCTTGATGTGTAATGGCCCGGAATTTTAAATCAATATATTTGGGGATATTATTTATTTTAATGGTGGAAATTGGAAATTTAATGGAATAAATGGTGAATGGATCAAAATATGGACAAAGGCTCAAGTATGGCCCAATGGACCATGGATTGGATTTAAAATCATTTAAATGGTCAATGATGGTCAATTGGGCCAAGGATGGTCAAATTGGGCCCAATACCCATTTGGGACCCAATGGGTCAAGATAATGTAAGCTCTAAGGTAAATGGGTAAGGGTGAATGTAATTGGGCCATGGGCCCAATGGTGATCCAATTAGTTAGAATGGATTTAATTAAAATTAAATCACCTAAGTTGGTGATGAATTGACCAAGGTGACTTGGCCGATTGGGACCCACCTCCACCTCACCAAGTGAGGTGGCGTGTGGACCAAGGATTGGTGGGGCCGGCCACCATGGTTGAATTGGTCAACCATGGTGGAATAAAGAAATTAGGTTAAGTGGGAATTAATTAATCCAAGTTAATTATCTAATTAATTAAATAATTAAACTATTCAAAAAGTGGGTCAAATGGTCAAATGGAACACCCAAACAATCTTATCCCCAAAGCTCAAAAACGTTGGGCTTGGTGGTGGTTTATTCCAACCACCACCATAAAGCATAAAAAATATCCCATGTGGTTGGTGGGAAAATTAATGGTTGAGTATAACTTAAGCAACCAAAAGGAGAGGGTTTTCATCTCATCTCTGAAATCCCATTATCATTTTCACTCTCTCCCTCTCTTGCTCTCTCATTGCCAAACCTCACCTCCAAGAAGAAGAAAAGAAGAAAACTTAGAAGAGAAGAAGAGAAGAAAGGAAAGATCAAGCTTGGTCAACCATCACCACCTCAAGACCAAGGAGACTAGGCATTTTTCTTATCCTCTCCTCCTCTCCCTCTCTCAAATCTACTCCATCTTAGCCGACCCAAGCATTGGAGTTTTTCATTGGGTCAAGTACATCTTAGCCGACCAACAAAGGAGAAGAAAAAGAAAGGAGGCCAAGGAGTCCAAGCGGAGAAAGAAAAGTAGGAGGAGCCGTCGGATTGTAAGTATTTCTAAACAAGAGGTTAGATTTTGTTAAGATTTAAGATTTGGGGTCCATTCTTCTTGGATTTAATGGTGACCAAATTATCATGGGCCTTGGATCTCAAATCCATCCAAAAATGAAGTAAGGAATGGACAAACCCTAATGGGTAAATTAGGCTAAGAAAAAATAAATGGATTAAGGACATTATGTATTTAAATTATTTAAGCAATGGATGTATGGAATTTTTGGAAGGAATCATGGTGAGTAATTAAGTAAATTTCAATGGGGTTTTTAGGATCAAAACCGTGGAAGGGTGATTCATAATTTTAAGGTGTGAATGAATAATGTTAGTAAAGTTTAACGAGTTTTAATGAGGAAAAATTATGGAGGATATTAATGATTTTTAATGGCCTCAAAAGTGGTGGAAAAGAATGAACCATGAACCATGGGTTCGGCCATGGTGTATGGCCGAACCCTATGGTGATGAAATAGTGGATTTAATGGGTGTAAAATTTTGGAAATGATGGAGAAGGTTCATTGTCTTTAAAATTATAAATAAGGTTTTAAAGGGATGGAAATAAGGTTTTAAAAATAAAACCATGGAGAGATTTTATGGAGGGAATGCTTTTGAACCTTATGGTGATGTATGTGTAATGATGATGGGTGTAAAATTATGGAAATTGATGGAGAGTGATTGGTGAACTTAGAGGTATTTGGACCATAGTGATGATGAGGGAATGTTGGCAACCTTAATGGATTTTAAATGTAGTTAGTGTTGATCAAAATTAATGATTTAAATGCATGATGTAAACCCCCTCATGGAGGGACTTGTGGGGGACCTAAATGAAAAAAAAAAAAGGTCCAAGAAAATTGGGGAAAAGACATCATGGGTTCAGCCATTGTGTATGGCCGAACCCATGACCCCTTTTGTAAGTCATTTTATGAGTTAAATTTGGGATTATGTATGTGATTAAATCAATGGAAAATTAGGTAAGTTAAGGACTGATTTGTTAATGAACATATCATAGTTGGTGGAACGTTAATGGATCCAAGATTATGGATCAATTATGGGCTAAGTACGGGGTTTTGTATGTGTTTAAGTGAATAAGGATTAGGTTAATTAAATGGCTAATTTTAATGATCATATGACATGGTTGATGGGTCATTAACGGATCTAAGATAGGGATCATTAATGGATCTAAGTTTGTAATGGGAACCCAATGGGTTGGGTTGACCATGTTGACCATGGCTGACCGTGTGGGCCCTCAAATGAGCTCAATTGTGAGTTAAATCAGGTTGAGTGGGACTGAATTGAGTTGGTTTTGAATTAAGAAATGAGTTGACTCAAGTGCATTAAATGAGTGTCATTTAATGTGGTGAGTTGGACTTGTGAGTTGGGTAAGTCAAAATGGAAATCAAAGGGGCTGTAAATTCAGTGAGTTAAAGGGGAGATGAAGAGTTACTTGGGTCTCAAGCCACACAATACAAGTCCCACACGTTGGGGACTTGTGGTGTGAGCTTCCATGCATAATTATTAATGGAATTGAATGAGATTGAGATAAAAATCTCATCGGAATATGGAGGGGTTTCCATCTCATATGGAAACCCAAGCCTCCAACGTTGGGATGCCAAATGGGTGCATTGGTTGGCAGCAAGTGTCTCATTGGTATGAGCAAGATTTGATGAGGATTAAATGGGTGATATGGGGTTGTTTAACAAAAGCAACCAACACCATCACTTGGCCAAATTTGTCACTACAAGTCTTAGAAATCCATCTCCCTCCCTCTCTCTCCAAACTCATTCTCTTGGCCGAACCAGCTAGTAGTGTCTTCACAATTGATTAAGCATATAATCAGCAAAGGAAGAGAGGCTAAGAAAGAAAGGAAGGCAAGGAGCAAAGGCAAGAAGAAAAGCTTGGAAAAATTTGGTAAGTATTTCCATGGATTTTTGTTTAATAAAATGGAATAAATAAAACATGATTTGGCCATGGGTTGGCCGAATCTACCAAGGGTTTGGAGTTTGTATTTTGATGTTTAAAGGGTAGGAAACAGACCATAGGGTTCGGCCACTTGTGAGGGCCGAACCCCATGAAATGCTATGGTCATGCTGATGGTTTTTATATAGTGAAAACCATGCAAAGTGATGGACTGGTTTGGATATTTTATTTAGATCTAAGATGCATGTTTTGAAAAGAATTGAGTGTCATGTTTTGGGCCATGGAATGGCTGAATGTATCAAGGAATTTAACCTTGGATAAAGGTTGTGTAAAATGGTAAAAAAAAAATATATCATTGGGTTCGGCCACCTTGGTTGGCTGAACCCCATGAAATTCATTTGGTTAGGTTTATGGCTTTGAAGTCTACAAACCATACCGATGGTGGAGGTATTTACATGTTTTAATTGGGTCATGTTATGGCCGAATTTATCAATGGTTTAGATTATGATGATGAGGTTTAAAAGGATAGAAACTTAGAGCATAGGGTTCGACCACTTTCGATGGCCGAACCCCATGAAAGTAATTTGATAAATGGTATGGTTTTTTGGGGGATAAAAACCATACCATGTGTGAAGATTTTAAAGGATTGTAAAATAGAATTAAGTTATTATTATGGGGTCGGCTATGGATGGCTAAATCCTACTGTTTTTATGGCTAAGATGCAGTGGATAAACTATGTAGAATTATTGGAAAAATTGCATCAAAAGAACCATAAGGTTCGGCCACGTAAATGGCCAAACCCCATGGGTCATTTTATGGGGTGCTTATGTGATTCAAAATGGAGATATGGTTACTGTTTTGGGTCAGCCATTGGATGGCTGAACCATATAGTTATCATGGTTAAAAGGGTAGAGTCTAAGTTAAATACATAGGATGGAATCATTGAACCAAGGGAACCATTGGGTTCGGCCATGTGTATGGCCGAACCCCATGGACCATTTCATATGGACTGTTTTGTTGAATTAAAGGGTTTCAACTTGAAGATCATGGAACAATATGATGTGTTTAAAAAGGGTTCCAAGTGAACATTTGGATAAGCCATGGGGGTTACTATGGCTAAGTTGTGACATGAAGGTTCAAATGTGAAAACCATTGGGCTCGGCCATATTTATGGCCGAACCCCATGGACCATGACTATGGGTTTTATGAATCCATTTCATGGAAATAATCGATGGTTTTTAAAGTTAAAAGCATGATATAACTAAGTATTGGTAGCAATGGCAGTTTTGTGAATAAGGGTAACAATCAAGAGATGAAATGAGGGACCAAACTTCGATGATGTGGTTCGGCCATGTTGTATGGCCGAACCCCATCAAAATAAATGCTTGGGATTAAAGTTGATTCATGGTTTATGTGAACAAGGTGACAGATCTCTTTAACGGCGTGCTAGTCGTGAACGGGTGACGCATAAAAGGATCGGACACATAAGCAAATTTTCAATAGGTTTCCTGCCTACTTGTAACCACTATGATGATTAGTTTTATCATGATTTTGATAAGACATGTTGTTATTATTATTATGTTTCAATTGGTTTTTGAATCATGAGATTTATGTACATGCTTCATATATTCATTGACATCTCATGCATGGACATGGGATGATGATTATGGAATGCCTCCTTAGGCGATGAGGGTCTCGCCAGGAGTAGTATCATGATGATGATCATACATTGGTCTCCTTAGGCGATGCAAGTCCCGCCAGGAGAAATGTTATAATGATGAGAAATACATTGGTCTCCTTAGGCAATGCAGGTCTCGCCAGGAGAAATGTTATAATGATGAGAATCACATTTGTCTCCTTAGGCGATGAGGGTCCCGCCAGGAGTAGTATCATGATGATGATCATACATTGGTCTCCTTAGGCGATGCAGGCCCCGCTAGGAGAAATGTTATAAGGATGATCATACATTGGACTCCTTAGGCGATGCAGGTCCAGCCAGGAGAAATGTTATAATGATGAGAATCATATTGGTCTCCTTAGGCGATGAGGGTCCCGCCAGGGGGAATATCATCAAGAAGAAATGAAAGTGTATTGTGATTTACCTTGACGATGAGAGTCTCGTCAAGTGATGGCTATGTATCTGCATGATGGGAAGGGGCTCATTACATGTGCATAATTACATAGCATTGATTTATTTGTTTTGATGACCATATATATTATGATATATGCATGTTTTTATATATTAACCATGTGGTAGCCCTAATCGGAAATCCTACTGGGCGCGTTGATCTAACGTCCTAATTCTATCCATAGAGGATAATGCAGGAAATGGAAAAGGGAAAGAGAAGGTCGTGGACCTGGAGGGGAGCCAAGCTTAAGCGCTTGATTGATGATTGGGATGTCTTTATTACTGTCTTTTCAGTTATATTTTATGGACATGTAACAGCTAGTAGACTTTGCTATGGTTTGTTTATGGTATTGTCAATGGATGTTTGGATTAAGTTATTTAATAATTGAGACTTGTACTTGCTATCTATTCAGTCTAATTCCGCAGTTAGTTTAGTTTATTCCGCATAACTTGTTTAGTTCCATGTGTGGATTGTTATCATGGGTTTAGTCCATGCACACATGGGTGGCCATTTAAGGGTCGGACTTGGGAAGTCCTAACTTAGCTCGCGTCGTGACGCCGCCAACTCTTTTCCGGTGATATTCTATTATTATTAAAAAAAAAAATTTAGACTCTGATTTCTCGGAGAGGGCGGGGCGTTACAACGTGTGTACACCTTGGTTTTGTCTTATGAGATGCAACTCTCCATCTACTCTCCTAACTCACTTAAGATGAAAGTCCCATGAACTTCCCATTCAACTCACCTTAATTCAAATATTTTTAATTCTTTTAAACTCAAGACTTGTACTCATTAATTAACTCAATTCCTTGATTCCATTTTGAATTTACTCAATTGAACTTAATCCAATTTAATTCAACCACACCTTAATTAAACTTGAACTCATTTGGTGGTCGACCAAGTCAACCATGATCCATTGGGTCCCAATTGGGCATTTTACCCAATTGACAACCTTGACCCAATTAAATAAATCTTACCCATTTATTTCAATTGAACCTTATCCATAATCCGTTGGGTCTTAATTGGGCAATTGACCCAACTCCTTACCCATTTACAGTCAATTTCCATTAATTCACAAATTAAATGGACAATTTCCATATATATTCGTGGAATGGAAATCTGGGGTGTTATAGTAAAATCCGCACTACAAGATTTTTGCTTTTGCTTTTTTAGCACTGAAATGGCCTCCACAGGCTTGATCGTGACAGAAACTTATAACACTTTTTTGTTCCTTTTCAGGAACACATCGACTATTAATTTGGTCTGCATAATGCTTAAACAAATATGGATCATCACAGATGAAATTTTTGACTTGTGCCTGAAATTTAATTATATCTTATTTAATCCAATGAGGAGGCATTTGACTAGTTACAAGATAGTTGACAATATCCGCAAACCATGGTACTTGGGAAAGGGACATGAGTTGTTCATGTAACACCCCTCCCTTTTCACTCGCTTTAATCCAAAAATCAGAGTCTATTTTTTTAAAAAAAAATAAATAAACAAGAGTAATAAAGAGCGGGGCATCACGACGCGAGCTAAGCCCGAGCTTCCAAAGCCCGACCCTTAACTAGCCAACTATACGTGTGCGTGGGCCAAGTCTCCTAAAATGATTCACACGTACTCAAGTTAACTTACGGAATAAATCATATATGCGGAATAACAATAAGATAACAATCCCATTCCATTTTAGATATCAAAATAGTCCAACACTTAATAATAATTATCATAACTTAAATATCCAAACATTAACCATCCAATCCATAGCAAATAAATCTACGTTATTACAATTCCGAATAACATAAACAACATATAGCTTAATCATCCAAGCTCCTACATTTGGCTCCAATCACGTCCTCGTTCCGTTCCCTTTCTGTGTCATCAACTAGGGTAGAAGTAGGGCGTTAGACAACACGTCCAGTAGGTATTCCAATTAGGGCTAACACATGGGTTAGTATATAAAATCTAGATATAACATACCATATCATACTTGTAAAACATCATATCCAAAATAGTGTATCATAATAGAGATCCAATCATACAGATAAAAACCAGAAACCTTGCATGATAATGAAGATCATAATCATGCCGATTCAATACCATGCTATGCTACCATATGCAACGAGTCCCACCCATCACAAACACATGTATCCTCTTGATGGAATTCTCCTCATCAAGGTATCCCCCACGATTGTTTTACGAACGCCTCGACGGAGTGTGGATCTCCGGTTAAAATACCCCTCACTTTACGGACACCCCGACGGAGTGTGGATCTCCGGTTAAAATACCCCTCACGACTTACGGACGCCCCAACAGAGCGTGGGTCTCCGGTTACATTCCATCCCTCCCATGCCATGCATGAGATGCAAATGCCAATATGCTATAGAATATTACAAAACATAGCATGAAAATCCCATAATTGCAACATGTTGTTTGATACCAAAATATCTTATCAAACATGAATTAAAATCATCATAAGTACATAATGCATATCCATGGTTTCAATGATGTAGGAATCCTACCCAAGACAACTAAGGTGTCCTTGAGCTTTAAACCGAAAACCGTTCAAGATCACGCACCGTTTGTGTGGTCCTGTCACCTTGTTACATATCAACAAGTCAATACATATTCCATTTGATTTACCATTTGGTCTAAGTCCATAAATACACCCTTGTGGGGTTCGGCCATACACCATGGCCGAACCTCACTTACTTTGATTTTAACCCTTCCTTTATTTATTACTCAATCACCACTTAACTAATTACTTAACCCTTAGTTCACCAAAATCCACCTTAGTGGGGTTCGGCCATACAACATGGCCGAACCTCACCATCTTGATTTTGGTCCCTCTTTCAAGTCATTTGATCCTTTTAATTAAGTCTAATCACCAATCCATTAATCTAATCATTCACACATTAACCTTTTAACACTCACAACAACCTAGGTCCATAAAAATTCCTTAGTGGGGTTCGGCCATACAACATGGCCGAACCTCACCCACTTGAATTTTGTCCAAGTTCATTCTCACTTGATTTAATCATTCATATCTAATTAAATCTTTTTAACATTAACATTCACCTAAGTCTACAAAAATATTCCCCATGGGGTTCGGCCATACACCATGGCCGAACCCATGGTCTTTCATTTCCATGATTCATTCATACATCTAAGCCACTTGTACAAATCCATATCCAATATCACCACCCATGGGGTTCGGCCATACACCATGGCCGAACCTAGGGTCCTTCAATTTTAACTATATTTACCTTTTTGCCATTATTCTTTCCATGACTAAACTCTCCTATCATCTTTACATATCTATGTCCATAATTGACCCATAAACATAAATCCATAGATGGTCCACTAATCATGACATACAACCTTAATAAATTCCTAACAAATGCCTCCATTCCATAATTTGATAACCATTCATTTATATATGCATATAACCCTAAATGACTCATAGTATGGTTCATTCAATCACGATATAATACCAATTGACCCATTTAAAAATGGTTCATGGTATGGCCCAACCCATGATGTCTCATTTTCCCATCTTCTCCTTTAATTATTTACAATCTTTAATACATAACACAAGGCCCTCCATGGGAAATTTAATCATAACCTTAGGTCATCCTTTTCAACCCAAGAATCCATAATTCATCCATTACATTTCTTCATGGGGTTCGGCCTCATACTATGGCCAAACCCATGGTACATGGTCCCTTACCATTTACCACCTTTGAGACCCCTTTTAAAATGATTAATATTATTCCATTGTTTCCCTCCTTTAGAACTCTTTAAAGTCACCAACATTAGTCCATATAAAACCCTTTAAAATTATCAATAGCCTTCCATTTTAAAATTATAAATCCAAGATTGGCCTTTTGATGGGGTTCGGCCATACACCATGGCCGAACCTCATCCAACCCCTTTTTGGTCTTTGGTGGTTCTTGTGTATACCATTTAGGGTCTGGCCATGCAAGGCCAGCCCATGATCCATAATCATAATCCTTATAGGATCCATGCAAGAAGTCCTTTGTCATAATAAGACAGGGTTCAGCCATGAAATGGCCGGACCACTTTCCTTGACCAACCTACTTAATCAAAATTCTATTAAGTACTTACCGGTTCGGCGACTCCTCCAGTTTTCTTCTCTCCTTCTTGTTCCTTTGATCTTCCTCTTCCTTAGCCTTTTCTTTCTCCTTGATCCTTGGCCGAGTGTGTGAACTTGAGAGGTCTTGAGATGAAAATCCAAAGAGAGGATTCGACCAAGAGGGTGTAGATTTGAGCGAGAGAAAATCTTGGGATAGAAAATTCTCTAAGTCCTTTGTCTTTTGTCCTTGAGAGGGTCGGCCTTGAGTGAGAGAGGGAGAGAGTGAGATAAAACAAGAACTTCTCCTTGCTGCCCAATGTAAATCAGCCAAGGGTGGTGTCCTTTGGTTGATACCCCTTTGTGTAACTCCCATGACCTTTCAACTTCCTCATAATGATCTATATGGAGTTTCATCTCATGAGATGAAACTCCCACCCTTTCCAACGTGTAGCCTTGCATGTACTTTGTGTAACAACACAACTCTCCAACTTCCTCATCTTGATCCATGAGGGTCGGCCAAAGGTGGTGTCCCTTGGTGGCACCCCTTTGTAACTTCCATGACCTTTCACCTCCCTCATTATCATTTGCTTTGGGGTTTTCATCCCATGAGATGAAACTCACCAACTTTGCGTCTCATGGGTTTCCATCATGAGATGGAAACCCTCCCAACGTGTATGCCTTGTATGTCTTTGTGTAACAACCAACAACTCTCCAACTTCCTCCTCTTGATCCATGATGGTCGGCAAGGGTGGTGTCCTTTGGTGACACCCCTTGGTAACTCCCATGCCCTTTCACCTTCCTCCTTTATGATCCATTTGGAGGTTTCATCCTTGAGATGAAACACTCCCAATGGTTTGGCTTATGGAAACCCCCATGCTTCCAACGTGCAAGCCTTGGTGTAGGCTTGTGTAAAACTGCCACCTCCCATTAATGATATATTTGGAGTTTCATGCATGAGATGAAACTCCCATGCATCCAACGTGTAACCATTAGGTTTGACCTCATGAGATGTAACTCTCCATTTTATCACCTAACTCACTTTATATGAAAGTCCCATTATCTTCCATCCAACTCATCTTCTTAATTCAACTCACTTAAAATCAACTCATTTAACTCACTTAAAATCAACCCAATCACATAATTCCATTTCCAACTTAATTCAGCCCCAATTAAGTACGCTTGAACTCACTTGGTGGTCAACCAAGTCCACCACGACCCATTGGGTCCAAATTGGGCATTTTGACCCAATTGACAATTTTGACCCAATTAACACTTTTGACCCAATTAAATAAATCTCACCAATTTAATTCAATTGATCAATATTCACAATCTGTTGGGTCTTAATTAGGCAATTGACCCAACACCTTACCCATCTAAGGTCCATATACATTAATTCATAAATTAAATGGACAATTTCCATATATATCCCTAGCTTGAAAATACGGGGTGTTACAGTTCATCAGGGAAGGACTCAGTGATAGGACGGCTGTCTTCAGTGAGCTCAGTTACCAATCTAGACAAATGGTCGGCTACCACATTTTCGAAACCCTTATTTTCTCGAATTTCAACGTCAAATTCTTGTAGCAATAGTATCAATCAGATTAGGCGGGACTTAGCATCTTTCTTAGAAAGAAGATACTTGAGTGCAGCGTGATCTGAATAGATAATGCCCTTTGAACCTACCAAATAAGATCGAAATTTGTCTAGCGCAAATACGACAGCTAACAACTCTTTTTCCATGGCGGAATAATGAAGATGAGTATCATTCAACGTTTTGCTAGCATAATAGATAACATGAGGTAATCTGTTCATTATTTGCCCTTAGTAATCAAGACTTAACACTTGAAATCAAGATCCTAACTATTACATGTGCTCATGTTCAATTAAATAAACAAAATTTGTAAACTTGAAATTAAAAGCATAATAACCACCAAAGAATTATTAGAACTTGGATGTTTCAGGCTTCTAAATGAATGCTTCACTTTATTCAATGAAAGAATTAAAATACAAAGCTTGGATGAACATACATAGAAGATATAAAACTAAAATTGCAAAATTAATTTCTCACTTGCAAAAATCGTGTGAAGCATTGTCTTCTTAGTCTTTTTCCAGTCTTCAGTCTTTTCAAATTCCAGATCATATTAGAATTTTACCCTTGGGGTAATGGGGTATTTATAGGTCTTGGAAAGAAATGAAGGGTTGAGATTAAATCAAGGTTTAAGTTAGAGATTGAAGGGCTAAGATTGGATCAAGATAACAATCTTAGCTGATGGAGATTTAAATTGGGTTTTAGAGTTGCACAAGGAGGGTCACACGAATTTAGTGTGTGTGTAAGTGCCTTGGAGTGGAGTGCAAGTAAAGAGAGAGATTTTTGGGATTGGCTTTGCCATGGTGAATTTCGAATTTACTATGTAGTTTTAGGATTTGTGCATGAGATGATAAATGGATGGATGAGATTTGAAGATGGGATGATTGAATGGTGGAGATGGAAGGAAGTGATGTGGAGAGTTGACTATGCAATATGTGCATGGATGAGTTTAGGATGGAGAAAAATCGTGTGGATTTGGAGATGATGAGGAGGTGATTTGGCATGAATGGATTTAGATAGGAAATGGTTAAAAACATGTAGGAAATTTAGTGCTAAAATCGTGTGGAGTGATAAGGCAATGGATGATGTGGCTTATGCGCATGGAGGCTATCTTGGGCTACAAGTTGTGTAAACTTAGGGTTAAATGGATGAATGGATGTGATTACTTAGGGTTAAGATCTACGGCTCTAGGGTATTTTGGGTAAAAATAATTATAGGAGTTTTGGATTCAAATGTTGATCCTACGTGATTAATGGAATGCAGGACTTAATTCTAAGGTAATGTGTGTATGTCATGGATGCATGTGGAGGCTCTGGGTTTCTAAGAGATGGATGAAGAGGTCTGATTAAATGACCTAATATCTAATGGCTAAGATAATTAGAACCATTAACTTACCCTGAGAAATATTGTGAATATTTGAAACAACAAATGTATGTTTTGTGTTGAGACTTGTGAGGTGTATGCTTGAAACGTATGCAGTTTGTAATTTTTTTATAAGGTTATAGATAAAAGGTGTAAGTCGTATTACGACTTATACGTGAAGGAAATGACATTTGGTGTTGAGGTATAGTTGAGAGACGTTTTACGTTGTAGAAGTTTTGAACAAAAGATGTTAGTCACACGATGACTTGAACACAATTGAAGAGGTGTTTAGTTTGGAGAATATTGAAGTTGTGACTTATTTGATGGATATAACCCCAATTGGGAGTATATGGGCGTCTACCAAGTTAGTCCGGCCGACTGACTTTGTAGATAGCCGGTGGAATTCCATGAGAGCTTGAAAGGATCTGTGATGATTAGGTTGTGCATGATAGCTTGAAAGTGTAACACCTGGATTTTTCATTTCATAAATATATTGGAATGGTTTATTTAATTGTGGATTAATGTTATTGGATATGTAAATAATTGAATTGAACCTTAAATGGGTAAGGAGTTGGGTCACTAACCCAATCAAGATCCAATGGAACATGGATAGGGATTAATTTGGAAATAATTAGGTAAATGTAATTAAATGGGTCAATTGCCCAATTGGGGCCCAATGGGTCATAGATGAGCTGATTTTAGGTAAATGGGTAAGGCTTAATTAATTGGGTCAGTTACCCAATTAAGACCCAATGCACAAATCCACCTCATCAAGTGAGGTGGCATGTATGTGAGGTGCCACATCATAAATGACATGGCAAGGATATGACCCACGTGCCATGCGGTGACCATGTCACCACATGCATGGTCGACTAAGTCATAGTTGACTTGGTCAACCATGAATGGGTAAGCTCAATTGAGTTCCAATTAGATTGAGTTCACATTTAATTAAGTAAAAGTGTTGAGTTTAAAAGAATTAAAGTTGCTTGAGTGAGTGAGTTCAAATTAATGAGTTCAATTGAGTAATATAAGGTTTGAGTTGGAGATGAGATGGAAGTTGAGGAGACTTCCATCTGAAGGTGAGTTGAAGAGGAAGATGGAAAGTCTCCATCTCAAGGGACATGGAACCATGCACACGTTGGGAATACAATGGGACTCATTGGTTTAAGCCAAGAGTCTCCTTGGTTAAACGAAGGGACTCATTGGTCAAAGGAAACATTATGAGGAAAGATGGAGACTTTTGGGTTGTTACAAAGGGATGCCAACCAAGGGGCACATCACACCCCTTGGCCGAATTTCACCTTTTGGAAACAAGAGAGTTCTCTCCTGTTCTTCTCTATCTATTTTCCATCTACACCATCGACACTTGGAGAAAGTTGCTGAAGAACAAGAAGGGAAAGAGAACGACTAAGGAGTAAAGACAAAGCAAAAGAAAGGAGGAGACGTGAAAAAGGTATGTCTTAAGCTTAAGAACAATGGATGATTAAAGCTAAGGGTGAACCATATACTTGGTCATGGAATGGTCGAATCTATGGGTTCCACAATCCATGGAATGGATGGCTAAACTGTTATAAGCCATGGAATGGACATGTGTTGGAAACCAAGAACCAAGGGATTAAATTTATAATTATGTTTAAATGCCTCAAGATAGGAATAGATTGTGAAAAAACTCTAGCTTTGGCTAGAGGATAGAGTGAACTCACTGAGAGTGAGATGAATGGTTTTATTTATGTTTAAAAATAATAAGGAATGGATTCCATGAGGAAGGATCAAGCCAAATATACAAACAAAGTAGACTGACAAATAGTCAGTCGACTGAATTGTTGTCGCTGAAGACAGAAAACCATTTCTGGGAGTTTCAGCTGACTAAATCTTTGGATTCAGTCAACTGAACCATGTCTGGATTAAAATATAAAGGGTATAATGATGTTTTAGCTGACTAAATATGGGATTCAGTCGACTGAAAGAAGACGTATCAAAGAAGTAAAGGGATCTGACGTGTTTCAACCAAACACGTAAACTGTAGGCTGATGATTCAGCCGACTGAATCATGGATTCAGTCGACTGAAGCTGTACTGGCCGTACACACAGTTAATCTAATTAGATTCAGTCGACTGAAAGATGGTTGACCGAAAAGGCAAAGGGTTTGACTTAGAGTCAACCGACTGAATCTGTGATTCAGTCGACCGAACGGGTGTGAGTAAGGGTTAAAACAATACTAAGTTGGGTTTCAGCCAACTGAAAGTCTGTGGTAAGGAAAAACCAGTAACTAGACGTGATTCAGTCAACTGAATCAGGTGTTCAGTCGACTAAATTGAAAAGTTTGAATTTTTTATATTTTCCAGATATATCTATCTATCTGGAAGGTTGTGAGGAGTAATTAAATTAAAGGAAAAATCAAATTGATATATGTATATGATTTAATTGATAAGGTAAAGAGGTGTGACTCACTTTCATGTGACGGTTAGCGATTGTTCGTGCGAAACATGAAAAGGATAGTAAATCGGACTTGGGTAGGATTCCTACCTTGTTGAGATACATGTGGATCTTAAATGTTATTGGTTTTATTTCAGTACAATGTTTATTTTGATTAATCAAATGGTATAAGTTTTATGAACTGAATTTCAATGTGTTTTGATATGAAATGGCATTTTTGTATTCATGATCTCATGCATGGCATGGGAGGGAGTTTATAGGGCAGCAAGCCAAGTTATGAGCTGTCAAGACATGACTTGGGGCTTGAGACTAGCTTATAAGAAGCTATGTGAACCATTGATATGTTGGCCTTAGTCCAAGATTGCTAGATAGGGGTATGGCGTAATTTGGGCCAAAGAGCTCCGGTGTAACCAGTCCAAAAACCCTGCGTAGAGGGAGGAGTCCACGCTCCATCGGTAATTCTGATTAGCACACGTGGGAAGGTATAACAGTGACCTGGTGGTGCCGTCACAAAACACTGCGGACGTAAATGGCCAACGGCACACCTTGATATGGTTTCATTATATTAAGGAAAATGTTGTTATGATTTGTATGGTATTTGATATGGAGATTGGGTGAGGGATCATTGGCATATGACACCCATGACATGACACATACATTTGCATGATTTGAATATGATTATCATGCGCTGTTTTTGGTACTGTGATACGTTGCAGTTTTATCATGATGTTCTTATTCTGATTTTTATATTGATCCTATATGTATAACCCTATTTGGAATTCCTACGGGGCGCGTTGACTAACACCGTACTTCAACCCTATAGATGATGGAACAAGGAATGGAAAGGACAATGAACGTGAAAGAAGTCAAGCTTAGGAGCTTGGGCAGATTATGTTTACTTTACTTAATTAATTTTGGAACAATGTATTTGAGATAATTAGTATTTTGGGATTATAATAACTTAGCTTATTTTGCTATGGTTGGATGATGATTTGGATATTTAAGTTTTAGTTAATTCAATAGTGATTGGCTTCCTTGCTTATTAATATCATGGATATGGATAGTGTTCTATTCATATAATAATTCCGCAGCTAAATTAATAAGTGTGTGAACTGTTTTAGTGGACTTGGTCCACGCACACGTATTGTTGGCCAGTTAAGGGTCGAGTTTGGAAACCCAAACTTATCTCGCGTCGTGACGTTCCCGCTCACTCTCACTCTTTCATTTAAAAAAGAAATATACGCTGATTTTCAGCGAGTGAAAAAAGGCAGGGTGTTACAGAAAGATGTGATATGCTTAGGCTGACGATGAGATATGATGAGAGGTGATAGACTCACCCTTAGACGAGTTGACTATGGTAGTAGTATGGACTTGAAATAGTACGATGACGAACAAATAGAAATGTTTTGAAACTCGTAGGTTAATATGAGAGATGGTGATGAAATTGAGTGGTGTAGACCACAACAGATTGCATAATGTGATAGCCACATGTGAATGATGTATTTGGTTACCAGAATGCCGGTTGACAACTAATGGAATCTGAATTCCAAGTTGAATTGTAGTGCATGGGTCCTGTGATGGCCACACTGTATATCCGTGTATGACGGATGGTATGAATGGCATTAGGTAATCAGATTTGAAAGAGATTTTTCTCTCTTCGGTGCTAGAGCATGATTGACCCTAGTGTGTGGGTGCCGGGGGGGGGGGGGGGGGGGTCAATAGGTCAATCCCAATTCGTTGGTCCTTTTAAAATTCATTGATTGATTAATAATAGTGCAGCAGATACTTCAATCAAGTGTATGTGTGTTAGCACATGTGATTATGCAATCAACACAAAAAAAATGATTCTAACGCCACAAACAAAAGGCCACAAGATATAGAGTGGTTCGGTTAGGTAACCTATATCCATTGTTAGGACTAGCTCAACATTGAGCTATTCCCAAATTCACTAAGTGGGGAGTTACACCCTTACAATTAGAGTAGGAATTCCACTTAACTCAATTGCCTAGAAATTTCACCCACCACAAGTAACATAGGAATTCCATCTATTTGATTTGGCTGGGAAATCCACCCACCACGTGTGCCAAAGATGACGCTCTAGATTTTCTTTTTAGTGGTTTCGAAGCCAATGCTCCTTAATCAACTTTAACAGGATAAAGGTTTTAAAACAAAATTAAAACCAATAAGCACTTGCCTTGGCCGCTCTTTCTCGAAGATTTGTGTTTCTCAAAGATCCACCGAATGTGTGCCCGAGATAAATCCCAACGCTCCGCCATGTAGTCGTCATTGAGCAATGACAATCTCAGAGTGACTCGGAAATTGGTTCTACCAATATCTATCCTAGTTGTATATCATTTCCTGTAATGGCCCGGAATTTTTAAATTAATATATATGTGAATATTATTTATTTTAAGGATGGAAATTAGAAAATTGGTGGAATGAATGGTAAATGGGCTAAAATTTGGACAAACGCCCAAGTATGGCCCAATAGACTATGGTTTGGAGTTAAATTTATTTAAATGGTCAATGAGGGTTAAATGGGTAAGATGGAAATGTAATTGGGCCATGGGCCTAATGGGGATCCATTTAGAATGAATGGAATGAAATTTAAATCACCTAAGTTATTTGGAATTAAACCAAGTTGATGTGGCCAAGTGGGACCCACCTCCACCTCATCAAGTGAGGTGGCGTGTGGGCCAATGATTGGTGGGGCCGGCCACCATGGTTGATTTGGTCAACCATGGGTGGAATAATGGGAATTAGGTTAAGTATAAATGAATTAACCTAAGGAAATTATCAAATTAATTAAATAATTAAATTATTAAATTGGTTAAAATTAGTCAAATGGAGACCAAGCTACCCCACCTCCAAGGTTAAACACGTTGGGCTTGGTGGTGGTTTAGATAACCACCACCATAAAGCAAATAAAAGATCTTTAAAATATCTTGCTTTGGTTGGTGAGAGTAGTTAATGTAAAGGGTAAGTTTAAGTCACCAAATGGGGGGTAAGTCTTGAGTTCTTTTCCATTTTCTTATCCTCTTTTCAACTCTCTCCATTGTCATTCTCCATGGCCGTCCCACACTAGGAAGGAGAAGAGAAGAAAAAATTAAGGAAAGGAAGCTAAGAAGAGAAGGAGAGAAGAAAGAAGTGGAAATTTACACAAAATCACTCTAAGGTCAAGGGTTGGGGATTGCCACCATTAATCAAGAATCTTGACCTATCAAAGATCAAGAGGAAGGAGAGAGGAAGCTACGGAGACCTGACGGGAGTGACGGAAATCGGAGGAGACGACGGATTGTAAGTGTTTCTTAAACAAGAAATTTTGGATTTTTAGGTTTAAGAATTGGAATTATTTTTGTGAAATAAATGGTTGATAGATAATTTTATGCTATGGAATTTAGATCCATCAAATGGAAGGGTGGAAGATGGAGAAAACTCTAAATGGGTGAATTAGGGTTAGGGAAAAGAAACAAGTAAATGTAGTATGTGCATTGTATAATTTATGGAATTGAGCATGGAATGGGGTGCTTGGAATAAGAATCATGGGCCATAGGGTTCGGCCATGTAGTATGGCCGAACCCCATGGTGGGTGATTTGGTGGTTGGTTTAATTGGTTAGGGTTCTATGGATGGAAGACAATGAGGGTTTGTAGCTAATGAAAATTAGGGTTTTAAATGAGTGAGTGTGGGTAAGTTTAAAAATGATTTTATGATAAAAATGTAATGGAGTTTTATGGCTTTGAAATGCATGGATGGAATGAACCTTGAACCATGGGTTCGGCCATGGTATATGGCCGAACCCTATGGTGATGAAATGAGTGATTAATCATGGAAAATGAAGTAGTGGCAAAACTGTAATTAATGACCAAATTCAATAATTCCATGGAGATTGATCATGGACTTAGGGGCTTTAATGTAATAACCTTATAAGTGATTGATAAAGCTTAAGGTGGCCAATTTTTAAGACTTATGGGATTAAAAGTTTTAATAGATGAAATGGGACCCACAAAACCTAAATAGGGACCGGTTTTTCATATGGACTTGGAAATGTGAATGGACTTAGAAATAGTTAAAATGTGAATTGATTATGTGTATTTAATAGGGTATTGCATATCGCGAGCAGTACGCGTGTCGGTAGCCGGATTATCGGGCGAAACCGTAAAAGGACGCGAGTCGGTATTCGGTAGGATTCCTACCTCCTTGTAAGCCATGGATATGTGATGGTATCTTTATCTTATTTTGTGGACTATGGGATTTATTTTATGATGGGTTACTATGATTTATATTTTAAGATGATGCATTATATGCCAAGGCTATGTATGATATACTAGAGTTATGAGATATATATATTACATAGCATAATGCATTACATCTCATACACGGCATGGGCGTGAAAATAATGGAACTGGAGTCCATGCTCCGTCGGGGTGATCGAAAAGCAGGCATGGGAATATTTTGATAACCGGAGTCCATGCTCCGTCGGGGCGACCGAGAACAGGCATGGGGACACCTTGACAAGGTTTTGTTCCGTCCAGAGGGATATGATATTATATGGTTTGGATGATGGGTGGGATGCATAACATAGGCACCCATGGCATGGCATCATGTTATATTTTCATTATATGATGGTTTATCAGTTTTCATTGTGTTATTATCTGTATGTTGTTATTACTAATTCACGTGCTAGCCCTACTCGGAGTCCTACTGGGCGCGTGTTCTAACGCCCTACTTCTACCCTAGCTGACGATGCAGGAGATGGCGGAACGGAAGGACGGGACGGGAGCCAAGCTTAGGAGCTTGGGAAGGCGGACTAATTATTGTGTTTAAGTTTATTTTGGAAAATGTGTATTTGTATAATTTAGCTTGTCGGAGATGTAATAACTTAGATGGCTTGCTATGTTTTATAAGTTATTTTGGACAGTACAGTATGAGGGCATTTTAGTAATTTAATGGATATTTCTTCCCTGCTAGCTGAAAACTGGTAGGATAGTTTTATTATCATCCGCATTTATTTTTATAATTCGCGAGCTTACTTTCTACGCGTGAACCGTACTCGTGGACTTGGTTCCACGCACGCGTAGGGTTGGCCAGTTAAGGGCCGGGCTTTAGAAGCTCGGAACTTAACTCGCGTCGTGACGTCCGTGCCCTTTGTCACTTTTAAAAAATAAAATAAAAATAAACTCTGATTTTCGGTGAAAAAGGGTCGGGCGTTACAGTTGGTATCAGAGCGAATTCGGAAGAATGAATCTCTCGAAGTAAGATTAAGACGGTTGCACGTCTCACTGACAGCTAAGAATCCCACCCGACTGACTCTTCGGAGTCCGCTGCACGGGGGCCAGGGTTAATTTACTTCGATTGACTCAAACTGAAGTGTTTAATCTGAGAACAATGTTTGACGGAAAGGGATGATAACAAGGGAAGAAAAATCAATTTAAGTCGGAATTATCAAACATAGCAAGTAGGGTTACTTTTCCCCCGACATGAGAAAACAAATCTAGGTTTTCCCAAAAAATTGGTAGATTTATTGAACATAGGAAAGAATTCCCCGATTTCACCAAATTGAACAAAACAGTAGATACTTGGGAAGTTTTCCCCAAACTAAGTGTGCTTATTTGGTAATTTTCCCCCAAAAAAAAAAAAAAAAGAGAAACAAAGTATGTTTGCTTAGTATTTTTCCCCCAATTTGAAAAGGAACTAAGGCAATATTTTTCGATGACCTAGGAAATGCCTCCGAAGAGAAGGACTCGCCGCAATCAGAAAGAGGCATCACCGCCTCGTCAGGAAGAGGGAGCACCACCACCTCACCAAGAGGAGGTACCGCCGCCTCATCAAGCAGAGGGACAGAATAGTATAAACATACAAGGTGTACCTCCCGAGCTACAGGACATAGTTCAGGCGGCTGTCGCTTCTGCTCTACAACAACACCTGGGCGGAAGTGCGACCGCCAATGACACCAGTAAATGGAAGATGGTCTAAGACTTCCAGCAACAGCGCCCTCCCTACTTCAGAGGAAAAGAAGGGGCTGTAGGAGCAGATCATTGGTTAAAGAAGATCACTCAGATCTTGAATCTACTGCAGATTTCCAGTCCGGCTGACAGAATCTTACTGGCAACATCTCAACTGATTGAGGATGCCGGTAATTGGTGGGAAGTGGTAGAAAAACAGCAATCACTGGTGCCGGAAAGGGAAAGAATACCTTTGACTTGGGAATGGTTCTCAGCCACTTTTCTAGAACAGTATTTTCCGGAGGAAGAAAGAGAGAGCCAGACTGAAGCTTTTATATCATTAGTACAAGGCAATATGATGGCGGTAGAGTACCATAGGGAGTTCCTTCGTCTATCTGTCTACGCATTCTATATGGTGGATATTGAGCACTGGAGGGCCCGTAAGTTTGAACGGGGCCTTCGGCTGAGCATCAAGGCTAGGGTGACAGTATTCAAGGAACCTACATTGGCAGGGGTGGTCAGCAGGGCCACTATAGTGGAGCAGGAATTGAATGAGATAGCGCGGCCTGACAACCGCTGAGGGCAGAGTGGGCGGGGCACATTTCAACCCAACAAGAGGTTCCGCCCGGGTTTCAGCAGACCCTCATCCTCTACTGGATCTACAGGGGGCTTTCGCCCCAATCAGCCCTCCCCATCAGCATCAATTACCCAGGTCCCTCTGGGTGGGGGCACTTGCTATCAGTGTGGCCAACGGGGCCACTTCAAGAGAGAGTGTCCACAGCTCAACAGACCCTCTAATTTCAGGGGTTCTTCCCGCTCTCCAGCTAAGCCAGCTCAGTCGCGAGGAGGCAGAGCGCACAACCAAGTGGGGCGGGCGACAAACCCTATAGGATCTGGACGGCTTTTTGCCATACCTTCTCCAGTAGCGGTGGATCGCTCGGTGATGCAAGGTATGGCCGTAGTTGGTAGTTCCTATGCTGTTACATTATTTGATTCTGGACCTTCCCATTCATTTATATCTGCTGCATTCATATCTGCTACGGGCACATTAGTACAAAAACTGTCCGCATCACTTACCATTGTATCCCCCATCGGAGACACGTCCTTGGGACTCATATGCACGGCACTGAACACTGAACTCGCTGGATTCAGATTCGAGTTCAACTATTTGGTAATAGATATGGCTGAGTACGATGTTATATTTGGTATGGACTGGTTGGCTACATATCAGGCCCATATTGATTGCCATCTTCGTAGGGTGATATTTTGGTCACCTGAAGGAAAACGGTATATAGTGCCCGCTGATAGACAAGGTATTCCTAGAAGACTGCAGGAAGAATTGAACCACTTTGTCTTGAACAGCATTAAGTTAGACAGGGCACCAGGGGCTGAACTTCCGGCGGTAGTAGCAGAGTTTGCCGAAGTATTTCCAACAGAGCTCCCTAGTTTGCCACCCAAGAGGGAGATAAACTTTGAGATCAAGTTATATCCCGGCACTGCTCCAGTATCGTTGCCACATTATAGGATGGCACCAGCTGAGATGACTGAGTTGAAGAAGCAGATTGATGAACTGCTTAGATTGGGTTTTATTCGGAATAGTACATCAGCATGGGGAGCCCCGGTATTATTTGTGAAGAAGAAGGACGGTACCCTTCGGATGTGTGTGGATTATAGAAAATTGAACCAACTGACTGTTAGGAACAAGTATTCCCTACCCAGGATTGATGATCTGTTTGATCAACTTAGGGGTTCCTCTCACTTCTCCAAGATTGATCTGATGTCCGGATACCATCAAATCCTGGTTAAAGAGGAGGACATAGAGAAGACAGCCTTCAGAACGAGGTATGGTCTATATGAGTATGTAGTCATGCCGTTTGGGCTTACTAATGCACCAGCTGTGTTCATGGACCTGATGAATAGGATATTCCGGCCTTACTTAGATCAGTTTGCTGATCGTATTCATTGATGACATCCTGATCTATTCCAAAAGTCAGGAGGAACATGCCGAGCATTTGCGGATAGTCCTGGACACTTTGAGGAAGAACCAGTTGTATGCCAAAGCCAGCAAGTGTGAATTCTGGCTATCTGAGGTCAACTTCTTGGGGCACGTTATATCGGAGAAAGGTATAGCCGTGGACCCAGCTAAGGTGGCGGCTAGTGAAGGAGTGGAAAGTGCCGATAAATGTGACTAAGATCCGCAGTTTTCTGGGATTGGCCGGTTACTACAGGAAATTCATCATGGACTTCTCCAAGATTGCAGCTCCACTTACCCAACTCACTCAGGAAGGAGTCAAATTTGAGTGGTCGGATCTGTGCAACCGAAGATTTGAGGAGCTAAAGGAGAAGCTTACAACTGCTCCTATTCTGATCTTGCTGGAAAGAGGCAGAAATTATGAGGTGTACTGTGATGCCTCAGGAGATGGACTGGGGTGTACACTCAGTCAAGGTAATCAGGCGGTAGCGTATGGATCAAGACAGTTAAAAATTCACGAGCGTAACTATCCCACACATGATCTGGAATTAGCAGCGGTAGTCCTTCGCTCTCAAAAGCTGGAGACACTACCTGTATGGTGAGAAATTTGAGGTGTTTTCTGATCACAAGAGTCATGAAATATGTATTTGATCAGAAGGAACTCAGCATGAGACAACGCCGCTGGATGGAATATCTGGCAGATTATGACTTTGCACTCCGATATCATCCCGGCAAGGCGAATAAGGTGGCGGATGCCCTCAGCCGCATGTCACATGCGACAGCAGCTAGCTTGATCAGGACGAATGGGAGCTATTGAATACCATCAGAGAGTTCAAACTCTACCTCAATAATCACGGGACCATATATAATCTGATCATACGATCCAACATGGTCTCCGAGATTGAACGGGAACAACGGACAGATCTAGAGGTGGAGGAGATATGGGCTAAGATGTCTACCGGTGAGGTTGTACCAGAGTGGGAACTACGACCAGGACAGGGTCTTGTGTTCCGAGGCAGAACACTACGTGCCTAAGAGCTGCAGAAGAGAGTTGTTGGTTGAGGCACACCAAACCAAGCTCTCTATCCATCTGGGCAGCAATAAGATGTATCATGATCTTAAGAGGCACTATTGGTGGCATGGACTCAAGAGAGATGTGGTAGAATTTGTTACTCGTTGCCTAACTTGTCAGCAAGTTAAGGCGGAACATCAGAAACCACCGGGTTTACTTGCACCCTTACCAGTGCCGGAGTGGAAATGGGAGCACATATCTATGGATTTCGTATCAGGGTTGCCTAGGTCATCAAAGGGCAACGATGCGATATGGGTCGTAGTGGACCGGTTGACTAAATCTGCGCATTTCCTTCCCATCAAGATGACAGATTCATCGGAGACATTGGGTCTATCGTACATCCGGGATATCATCAGACTACATGGTATTCCTCGGACTATTGTGTCCGACAGAGATGGTCGATTCACAGGCAGAGTATGGCAGGGCATGCAGTCGGCTATGGGGACCGACATATTGACTAGCACAGCATTTCATCTACAGACTGATGGACAGTCGGAGAGGACAATACAGACGTTGGAGGATATGCTGAGAGCATGCATGCTAACTTCAAGGGTGGATGGGTGGATCATTTACCACTGGTGGAGTTTTCCTACAATAATAGTTACCAGGTAAGCCTCCAGATGGCTCCGTTTGAGGCCTTATATGGTAGGCCATGTAGATCACCGGTGTGTTGGACAGAAGCCGGTGAGCTGGCGCTGATTGGACCGGAGTTGGTTACAGAAACTACAGCGTAAGATAAAATTGATACGGCATCATCTACTCACTGTACAGAGCCGTCAGAAGAGTTACGCCGACAAGAGGAGAAGGTTCCTCAAATTTGAGGTGGGAGACTTGGTGTTTTTGAAAGTCTCACCACGGAAGGGACACATGAGATTTGGAAAGAAGGGGAAACTGTCACCTAGATTTGTGGGACCGTTTCCAATCTTGAAGAGGGTGGGGGGGGGGGGGGGGGGGTAGTTTATCAGTTGGCGCTCCCTCCACAGTTATCATCGTTACATGATGTGTTCCATGTGTCTATGTTGAGGAAGTACAACCCTGATCCTACCCATGTGTTAAATGTTCAAGACATCGATATACAAAGCGATGTGACATATGTGGAGAAGCCGGTCAGAATAGTCGGGAGCGAGCAAAGGGTGCTGCGGAACCGTGCCATTCAGTTCGTCAAGGTGGTAATGGGAACGACATGGTAATGAAGAAACCACCTGGGAACTTGAGTCAGAGATGAGAGCCTCTCATCCAGAACTCTTTGTGTAAGATGTTTTGAACCTCTACTTCGCTCGAATTTTCAGGGACGAAAATTTCAAAAGAGGATTGTATTGTAATGGCCCGGAATTTTTAAATTAATAAATATGTGAATATTATTTATTTTAAGGATGGAAGTTAGAAAATTGGTGGAATGAATGGTAAATGGGCCAAAATTTGGACAAAGGCCCAAGTATGGCCCAATAGACTATGGTTTGGAGTTAAATTTATTTAAATGGTCAATGAGGGTTAAATAGGTAAGACGGATATGTAATTGGGCCATGGGCATAATGGGGATCCATTTAGAATGAATGGAATGAAATTTAAATCACCTAAGTTATTTGGAATTAAACCAAGTTGATGTGGCCAAGTGGGACCCACCTCCACCTCATCAAGTGAGGTGGCGTGTGGGCCAATGATTGGTGGGGCCGGCCACCATGGTTGATTTGGTCAACCATGGGTGGAATAATGGGAATTAGGTTAAGTATAAATGAATTAACCTAAGGAAATTATCAAATTAATTAAATAATTAAATTATTAAATTGGTTAAAATTAGTCAAATGGAGACCAAGCTACCCCACCTCCAAGGTTAAACACGTTGGGCTTGGTGGTGGTTTAGATAACCACCACCATAAAGCAAATAAAAGATCTTTAAAATATCTTGCTTTGGTTGGTGAGAGTAGTAATGTAAAGGGTAAGTTAAGTCACCAAATGGGGGGTAAGTCTTGAGTTCTTTTCCATTTTCTTATCCTCTTTTCAACTCTCTCCATTGTCATTCTCCATGGCCGTCCCACACTAGGAAGGAGAAGAGAAGAAAAATTAAGGAAAGGAAGCTAAGAAGAGAAGGAGAGAAGAAAGAAGTGGAAATTTACACAAAATCACTCTAAGGTCAAGGGTTGGGGATTGCCACCGTTAATCAAGAATCTTGACCTATCAAAGATCAAGAAGAAGGAGAGAGGAGGCTACGGAGACCGACAGGGAGTGACGGAAATCGGAGGAGACGACGGATTGTAAGTGTTTCTTAAACAAGAAATTTTGGATTTTTAGGGTTTAAGAATTGGAATTTATTTTGTGAAATAAATGGTGGATAGATAATTTTATGCTATGGAATTTAGATCCATCAAATGGAAGGGTGGAAGATGGAGAAAACCCTAAATGGGTGAATTAGGGTTAGGGAAAAGAAATAAGTAAATCTAGTATGTGCATTGTATAATTTATGGAATTGAGCATGGAATGGGGTGCTTGGAATAAGAATCATGGGCCATAGGGTTCGGCCATGTAGTATGGCCGAATCCCATGGTGGGTGATTTGGTGGTTGGTTTAATTGGTTAGGGTTTTATGGATGGAAGACAATGAGGGTTTGTAGCTAATGAAAATTAGGGTTTTAAATGAGTGAGTGTGGGTAAGTTTAAAAATGATTTTATGATAAAAATGTAATGGAGTTTTATGGCTTTGAAATGCATGGATGGAATGAACCTTGAACCATGGGTTCGGCCATGGTATATGGCCGAACCCTATGGTGATGAAATGAGTGATTAATCATGGAAAATGAAGTAGTGGCAAAACTGTAATTAATGGCCAAATTCAAGAATTCCATGGAGATTGATCATGGACTTAGGGGCTTTAATGTAATAACCTTATAAGTGATTGATAAAGCTTAAGGTGGCCAATTTTTAAGACTTATGGGATTAAAAGTTTTAATAGATGAAATGGGACAAAACCTAAATAGGGACCGGTTTTTCATATGGACTTGGAAATGTGAATGGACTTAGAAATAGTTAAAATGTGAATTGATTATGTGTATGTAATAGGGTATTGCATATCGCGAGCAGTACGCATGTCGGTAGCCGGATTATCGGGCGAAACAGTAAAAGGATACGAGTCGGTATTCGGTAGGATTCCTACCTCCTTGTAAGCCATGGATATGTGATGGTATCTTTATCTTATTTTGTGGACTATGTGATTTATTTTATGATGGGTTTTCACGATTATGAATGTTATGTTTAATACTATGATTTATATTTTAAGATGATGCATTATATGCCAAGGCTATGTATGATATACTAGAGTTATGAGATATATATATTACATAGCATAATGCATTACATCTCATGCACAGCATGGGCGCGAAAATAATGGAACCGAAGTCCATGCTCCGTCGGGGCGACCGAAAAGCAAGCATGGGGATATTTTGATAATCGGAGTCCATGCTCCGTCGGGTCGACCGAGAACATGCATGGGGACACCTTGACGAGGTTTTGTTCCGTCCAGAGGGATATGATATTATATGGTTTGGATGATGGGTGGGATGCATAACATAGACACCCATGGCATGGCATCATGTTATATTTTCATTGTATGATGGTTTATCAAATTTCATTGTGTTATTATCTGTATGTTGTTATTACTAATTCACGTGCTAGCCTTACTCGGAGTCCTACTAGGCGCGTGTTCTAACGCCCTACTTCTACCCTAGCTGACGATGCAGGAGATGGCGGAACGGAAGGACGGAACGGGAGCCAAGCTTAGGAGCTTGGGAAGGCGGACTAATTATTGTGTTTAAGTTTATTTTGGAAAATGTGTATTTGTATAATTTAGCTTGTCGGAAATGTAATAACTTAGATGGCTTGCTATGTTTTATAAGTTATTTTGGACAGTACAGTATGAGGGCATTTTAGTAATTTAATGGATATTTCTTCCCTGCTAACTGAAAACTGGTAGGATAGTTTTATTATCATCCGTATTTATTTTTATAATCCGCGAGCTTACTTTCTACGCGTGAACCGTACTCGTGGACTTGGTTCCACGCACGAGTAGGGTTGGCCAGTTAAGGGCCGGGCTTTAGAAGCTCGGAACTTAACTCACGTCGTGATGTCCGTGCCCTTTGTCACTTTTAAAAAAATAAAAAATAATTAAACTCTAATTTTCGGTGATAAAGGGGCGGGCGTTACATTTCCCCTCTATTTTTTTTCACAACCTCAATCACTATGATTGGTTGTAGTAGATTTCACAAGTGTAAGCACAAGAGAGAGAGTGATCCTTTTGTTGGCCTTTGTTTAAGCTCACTGATAATGATGAGGGTCCAACGGATTTGCCAAAGGATATGAAACGGTTGCACAAGGATTGGTATTTATAGAGAAGGGAACCTGTTTCGGTAACTGTCATGTACAGACAGGTCGGGCGCACCGAGGGGTCGGTGACTAAGAATATTATCATTCAACCACCCAACCGTTGCACATTAAATGCATTCCCAACGTCATAATTTATACCCGGTCGATAGGTCGGTGTTACCGATGGGTCGACAGTCATGGCACCGAGAGGTCAGTCCATACGAGGGTCTCGATCTAGGGCAACACCATGCAGACAGAGTTTCATGTCCTGAATCATGTCTCCCTTTACCGACTTGTCGCCCTTTACCGAGGGTTCGGTCCTGGTACTCTCGATCGGTCTTAAATTACTGAGATGTCTGCTTTCTCTAGAGTCAACATGAGTTCTAGGTTCCAAAACTCATACGCTATAATCGACGAGTAGTTGACCACGAGGGGTCGTTAAGTTCATCACCAAGGGGTCGGTGCATACAAGACTCTCGATCAGAGGCATACCCAGAATGACAGTTCAATGTTCCAGAACCTTTGTCAATCTGAGCGACCAATAGTTGACCACGATGGTTTGATCTTGTCTCCACCGAGGGGTCGGTGAGAATGACTAGTTGAGTTACAGTGAACTTAATTCATACTTCCGAGTTCTCTTCCAGTTCACTGTCAAGCTTTCTCTCTAGGTCTTTTATGATTTACCATTTGTTCAACTAAGTATGGAAAGGTCCTACTAAGGTGTTGGTGCCACCTAAAGTCATATTCGGCCAAATACACATTTTGTGATTGCCATAACGATGAGCTTTAATCCGATGGAACATGATCTTCAATCTTGATCACCTTGAGTCTTCAAGGTTCTAGCAAGTGCTTCTTCCCTAGTCATGGAATTGAAAAACATAGGGACGCGGCAAAGCCAGGGCACTAACAATCTCCTCCTTTGTTAATTTCATGACAAAACCTAGAAGTTAACCCAAATACAAGCCCACCCTTATTACTTCACATTTGAATACAAAAATTACATCAATTACATGTACATATTCAAATGGAAAAACAAGATTATGATCTTTGCATATTTTTGTTCAGCTTGGTTCATTACATGTTTTCATGTTCAAGCACATAAGCAAGCAACACTAGAAATCATTAGAGGGGTTAGTACAAAACATATATATGCATCCATGGAATAAACTAAATTTGTATTCATGCTCCCCCAAACACCATGGTTTCCTAGCCACCAACACTACCTATAGCTTATCTGAGCTAACAGTGTTGAGAAGATTTTCTCCCCTATTCTTCTTTGAGTTTAAAGTCCCAAACTCCAAGTATAGACATTTTCTTATGTCCATTGGCTTTTGAATATTCCTACCCTTCATGGCTCTCTCTTTCTAGAGGCCCAAGCACTTAAGCTTCTTCCCATTTTACCAATTACTCCCCCATAATTGGATTTGATGTCTAACAACTTCTACTAATTTCAGCCCTATTTTGTCATTTAATTGACAAAAGTTAGTAGGCTGACATCTAGTTTCCCTTCATTTTGAAGGATTTGGATTTCAAGCACTCCCCCATGTTTCTTACATTTAATGCTTCTATGAGTTCATGTCCAAACTCATTAACTCTCCCCTACAGTCCAATGCACACTTATCATGCATTTACTATTTTTCTTCATCCCCTTTAAGAGTTATGCAAGCTTAAAGGTTTGTTCTCCATGGTGTCAAGCTAACTTACCTAGCTTCCCTAGACTGCTCCCCCATTCTCCAAGCTATATTTTCTAGCTTCTTCGACTCATCTCCCCATGAAGTTAGCTAAATTTTTTTAATTTGTCTGATTGTTTTCCCATAGAGTTAGCTGCCTCTAAGTTTATTTTTCTCTAAGCTTCCTTCCAAGCTTTCATCAATCATCCTCCATCCACTGTCATGACCAGTGACAGGTGCTAAACGACACATTTTTTGTTATCCCCCAAACTCCATTGACGTGCAATCATCATGTGCCAAATCCTATCTCCACACATTTGAACAACCACTGTGGGACTTGGAATCTAAGTCCACAACACCATGGCAGCCTTTTATCAAATCTGGTTTTGATCTTGGATGCCTTCCCACTTAACTTTATGAATCAAAACACCAGAGTTTGTACTGTGTCCCAACATGAGAGGACAATCACCATGGACAACCGTGTCTTGAGACAACTTCAAATCTGATACGTTCAGATTATTAATGTCAAGACTTTTTCCAACTTCATTTGCCATTTTGAAGTTGATTAGAGAGTTAGGCATTCTTAAAATTTGCAGTGTGAATGTCCTTAGCCTATTTTAAACTCTCTTGGTACACGCCTTTATAGGATACTTGGAGGTCAAACTCCATCCTCTTCTTCTTTAGAAGTTTCAACTTGGATTTGTTCAATGGATGAACTTAATCAGTCATCTTTTCTTCTTGGTACATTGATTTCTCTGGATAGGTGATTTCATCCATTGGGCTAGAAGAGGAAATTTCTTCGTGGATTCTTTCAGCTTCTTATGTTGTTTTATATCTCATGAGTCTCTCATAACCATTCTATGAAACACCATTGACGAAAGCTACCAGTGTTTTAAATAAAAGTGCATAGACATTTCATCACAAATCCAAGCTACTTGTTTTTGGACTAAGTGGTCGTAGAATTTGAGGGTTAATCAAATACCTCTTCCATAGGTTTAGACCACTTTCAATTCACCTATTTCCAAACATATTTATTGATGAAAACAATTAACATTTTTCGTTTTTGCTTTTCATTTTTCATCACAAATGGAGACTTGGAAATATCATGGCTTTCTCTCATAGCCATTGTTTTAGCACGGATCAACTCGGATGGTTAAATCCTTTATGAAGAGCACAAGGCTTTGACACTAATTGAAAATGGGTTTTCTATCTTTGGTGCTAGAACACGGTTGACCCTAAGAGGAGGGGGGAGGGGGGGGGGGGGGGGGTGTGAATAGGTCAATCCCAATTCGTTGGTCTTTTTAAAATTCCTTGATTGATAAATTTGACTATAGTGGATACTTCAATCAAGTGTGTGTGTGTTAGCAAATGTGATTATGCAATCAACACAAGAAATTGATTATAACACGACAAACAAAAGGACACAAGATATATAGTGGTTCGGTTAGCCAACATCCAATGCTAGGACTACCTCAACCTTGATCTATCTCCAAATTCACTAAGTGGGAACTTACACCCTCACAGTTAGAGTAGTAATTCCATCTAACTCAATCCACCATATGTAAAATAGGAATTCCACCTATTTGATTTGGCTGAGAATTCCACCCACTACGTGTTCCATAGACGACGCTCTAGATTTTTTTTAGTGGTTTTGGAGCCAAGCCTCCTTAATCCACTTTAACAAGATAAAGGTTTAAAAAAAAAAATTAAAACCAAGAAGCACTTGCCTTTGCCGCACTTTCTCGAAGATGTGTGATTCTCAAAGATCAACCCAATGTGTGCCCGAGTTTAATCCCGACGCTTCGGCTTGTAGCCGTCATTGAGCAATCACAATCTCAGGGTAACTAAGAAATTGGATCTACCAATATCTATCCTAGTTGTATATCTTTTCCCTCTCTCTCTTCTCACAACCTCAATCACTATGATTGGTTGTATTATATTTCTCAAGTGTAAGCATAAGAGAGAGAGTGATCATTTTGTTGGCCTTTGTTTAAGCTCACTGATAATGATGAGGGTCCAACGGATTTGCCAAAGGATATGAAACGATTGCACAAGGATTGGTATTTATAGAAAATGCAACATGTTTCAGAAACTATCATGTACCGATAGGTTGGGCTCACCAAGGGGTCGGTGACAAAGAATATTACCATTCAACCACCCTACCATTGCACATTAATTGCACTCCCAATGAATGAGGAAAGCCAATGAGTCCCTCACTTTAGAGCTGAAATCTTCAAATGGAGAAGTTTTGAAGATTAAGAAAAATGAAGTGTATCTTCAGAGACATTAAAAAGTCAAAGGGATGACATCAAAATGCTGAGTGATGTCAAGAAAGATCTTGAAGATCATGTTATGGAACTACCTCTAGAGTTACAAGATTTGAAAAATGATAAAGAAAAGTTCCAAGATAAGTTTATCCAAGGGGAAGAAAGATTGGAAAAACTCTCAAGTATGGGTAAAATATTTGGCGATAGGTCGGGTATTGGTTCCTCTTTGGACATCAATGGACCTATTGGCCAAAGGGTACTTGTTAAGGGAAATATCCCTAAAATCCCCAAGGATAAGTGTTTTTATTGCCATGAGGTAGGACATTATAGATGGAATGCAACCTTAGAAAGAGGCACAAGGAGAACAAAGCCCAAAAACAAGCTTCAAATCTTGATAATAAAAGAGACCCACGAAATCCTAAGCTAAAGCCTAAAAGATATCCACCAAGACCTAATGGTAGGATACTCCCAATGAACCTAGACTCAATTCATGACTCCTTGTTAAGACAACTTGGCTATGTTTTAAAGGAGTTAAGATATCCAATACTTGGACCTCCAAGGTATGCCGAAAGGAATGTGTATGAGAGAACTTACTCAACCATTTGGGATCCTAGGAGATAGATCATCATCTAATCATGTGTTGCTATGGTTCTAAACTCAAATTTATATCTTAAAACCTTAGCACACTGAACTCTAGTGTTATGTATAGTTCAAATAGTCCAAGTGCTATGACATGAAAGAGAAATTTTGGTGACTACAAGCTTAGACTATGCATTTCCTGCCTATTGCACTAGTTCTTCTTGGAAAACCATACCTGCTGTGGGAACACAGATTCAAAATGCAAAATTTCAGTCTAAAACTGCAAAACATATTTGTGTGTTTGCTTGTCTGAAAGGGGGTGTGTCACGATAGCTTATTCTTGCATAGATTTGATCAAAGTATACTTAACTTGGTATATGGATTTCAATTTGATCAATTGCAAGTGGTTTTTATGATATATGTTGTGGTTATTATGATAAATGTGATGTGTTTATATCATGCTGGTGTTAAGAAATCAAATGAATTTTAAAAAATAAAAAATTCAAAATTGCTAAAAGAAAATCCAGTCTGTACTTTGGCAATCAATCATCGAATGTAAGCTATCGACTATACAACTGATTGTCGAGACGATTAATCATCTGAGTTGAGGAGTTAGCTTAAGTTAAAACCAGATCGCATTTTGGGGTTATTTCACTCTTATTCTCCGTAACTCTTCGCCCCTTCCTCTGAAAAACCAATGATTGGTATGTGCCCTAGACCTTTAGAGACGATCGTACAAACGACGATTCATGATTTTCATCCGGAAAAAGAGATCCTCGATCTCCGACAACCATTCTCCTAGACAATTCTAGTGGATTTTTAGCTCAAGTAAGCCCTATTCTCTGCCCATTTAGTTTCGGGTAAAATATTCGTGAAAGATAGAAAAGATATGGCAAGAACCAAGTACCCGGAGAACTTTGAGAGACTAGAAATTGAGGTTGAACCATTGAAACCTATCCTCCATCCAAAAGGGCTAAAAATAGGAAGGTGAGAGCAAAGCCAAAACCCATGCCCTCTAAAAATTCTCTTGAGGACACAACCACCCCTCAAAATCACCAGAGCCACAGGGTTTGATTCAAGTATAAGGCTAAGAAAACTTCCTCTCCACAAGACAAAACTTCAAAATTAACCCCTAGAAGGCCAAATGTAATGACCATTAGAGAGCCTACCTCTCCAACTAGAGCCCATCTGAAAGAAGTGAGTAGAAAAGGGAAAGCTCAAAAGGAACCCACTCCTCCAGGAGAATCAAGCAATAGTGAGGGTACACCCATTAGGAGACCTGTTACGGGTGAGGGAAGTCAAAGAAAGAAGTACATGTGGAAGAAGGAGGCCACACTAAGAAAAATATTGGGGAAGAAACTATTAGCATGGGAGACCAAGATGAGGATTTAGATGAAAGTGAAGAAGGAGATGATGTGGATTCAAAGGACCAAGGCGTTAGGTTTGAATATGAAGATGTAAGTGAAGAAGAGGAAGATGAAGCTAATTCCGCCTGCCCGCCGCCCCCCGCACCCCCCCCCCCCCCCCCCCCCCCCCTCCCTCCTTTCTCCACCCACCTTCTTTTACTGGCAAACCTTATCCCTCCTTCAGGGAACTTAACATGGAAAGAACAACTGATGTAGAGCTGTTTTACAAGATTGGTGTTCTCAAACACCTCAGAAACGTTGGATGGGAAAACCTTCTGAAGTGCGGTGGAAAATTGCACCCCAGGATGGCCAAGAGGATGTATTGTTCAATCAAAGCTCATAAAAAGAAAATAAATTGGTTTTGACTCTACTTCCAAAACCAGGAGCCCATAGAATTTGGCCCTCCGTGTAATACCCCGAATTCTCAAGTTATAAATATTTATGGAAATTACCTATTTAAATTGGGAGATTTTAGATATGGACTTTAGATGGATAAAGTGATTGGGTCTTTGCCCAATTAAGACCCAACGATTTTGATAAATGGTTTCAAATAAATTTAAATGGGTTGAATTATTTTAGTAACGCAAAATTAAATAGATAAAAGATTGCATGGCCGAATATAAGATTTTATATCACAAAAAATCAAGGGGATTATATGCGCATAATATTTTGGATGAGATGATATATTTAAGATTAAGTGGAAAGATTTTAGGATGGTCCTAAAATAGGTCACACGTTGGGTTTAAGCAATGATATCTTATTGCCAAACAATAAGATGTCTATAATTAATTATATGCGCATGATGTGGAAGGATTTAAATTAAGGCAATAGGCTAAATTTGGAAAGTGCCTAAATATGAAAACATTGAAGCTAAATTTGGAAAGTGTTTAAATATGGAGAATGGTTATTAAGTTAGTAAGTTTCTAAGTTTAGAAGTTGGAAATTAAAATGGGAAGTGTAATTAAAGAGAAGGTTTTATAAGAGGCAAACAAGTGTACACGGCATTGCTATATGTATTTAGCATTGGCCGATTGGAAGGTCTTAAATTAAGAAAGGGAAAGTCGGATATGGCAAATTAAAGAGGGAAAATCGGCCATGGTTAAATAAGGAAAGTTTGACATATGTTCCGTATTTTGGTTATAAATTTCCACTCCTATATCCGATTGCTTTGATTCTTTTTGCGTTGGAAAGAAGACTTCAAGGACTACAACTTTCTAGTCTACCACCTTTTTCTAATTCGGAATTTAACAAAGTCAAAACTGAGCTATAATATAGTATATGTGTAAAAACGGGGAACACAAGGGGCGTACGGCTAAGTGTTGCTTATCTTAAGAACTTTCTAATGTGGGATTAAGAAAAGCTATAAAAGGAGAGATCAAGAGGGATACACAGTTTTGACATCCTTTATTGTTGAGTTTATTTCTCTCTCTCCCTCTCTCAATTCATCATTCTCTTCCACACGGCAAGAGCAAGGAGAAAGGACAAGAAGATTGTAAGAGAAAGATCAAGCAAGGAGAGAACAAGAAATCAAACGGAAAGAGGTTAGTATCTGAATGGTATTGTAACGCCCCGCCCTTTTCACTCTAATTTTCAGAGTTTATTTTTTTTTTTGATATAATAATCATGTGATCGGGGCGGAGTGTCACGACGCGAGTTAAGTTCGGATCTCTAAATCCGACCCTTAACTGGCCAAGCCCATGTGCATATGAACTAAGTCCATAAAACTGATCCGCACATGGTACATATATAACTTGCGGAATTAACTTAGTCTTAATCCAACTGAGGTTATAATATAACCCATAACTATTCCAATTTTCCATTCTTAGATAGCAAAGTACATAACTTATTCTCCAAAATTACTAATCAATCTTAACTAATCATTCAATCAAACCATCCGACTTAAAACAAACCATAGCATCTATCTTAACTACTTATTACAAGCCAACATAACTAATTATCAAATTACATTGTCCAAATTCAAATAACAAATCCTTAATTAGTCCATTCATGTCCATTCAAATCCATTCAAAATGCCCAAGCTCCTATGCTTGGTTTTCATCTCGATCCACGTTCTTCCATTTCCCTGCGTCATCCACTAAGGATATAGATAGGGCGTTAGATCAACGCGCCCAGTAGTGTTTCCGAATAGGGCTACCACATGGTTAGTCAAAAACATGCAAATAATATAATAATAATACATGTGTGTCAAAATTCCATAAAACATGCTATGTATGAAATGAACATGTAATGAGTCCCACCCATCACCATTCAACATAGCCATCACTTGACGGGATTCTCATCGTCAAGGTAACCCACAGTGGTCTTTCGGATGCCCCGACGGAGTGTGGCCTCCGGATTCCTCCTGATGGGATTCTCATCATCAGGGTACCCCACAGTGGTCTTTCGGACGCCCCGACGGAGTGTGGCCTCCGGTTACAACACCATCATCCCATGTCATGCATGAGATGTCTATGCAAACATGTCATTTAGAAACATAACTTTACAATCATATAAGTTATCGAAATCAACATAAAACAGCATATGAAATAGTGGTTACAATAAAGGTAGGAAACCTACCGTTTCCGCGACTCCTCCAATTGATCTTCCCTCCGGCTTGTTCCTTTCCCTTTCTTAGCCTCTCCTTCTTCTTGATTCCTTGATGGTCAGGGACTGATTTAAACAACCAGCTGCTGCTCTAGGTAGAAAACGGCAAAGAGAGAAAGAGATAGGATTTTGACTTTGGATGGAACACCTTGATGGCAACTCTTTTGCTCAAAATATGCTTTTGTCTTGGTGAAATAAATCAATCAAGGACTGATTGCAAATCAGTAACCACCTGCTGTTCTTGCTTTTGGAATGTAGAAGACAGCAAAGAGAGAGAGAGAGATAGAGATAGAAAATTGAACCTCTTTTGGCTACTCAAATTCAGCCCAACCTTGCCTCACATGTAACTCCCATATTAACCCCAAGTCCTTTATGCTTACTTGGGGGTTTCATCTATTCAATGAGACCTCCCCAAGCTCTCCAACGTCTCCCATGCTGGTATTTGTGTAACCTCTCCTTTTATTCCTCCTCTCATTATCATCTTACATGGGGGTTTCATCTAGAAATGAAACCTTCCCCCCCCCCTCCAATGTGTAGTCTTATCATATTTGAATTTTAAAAGTCAAAACCTCATTTGTAACTCTATAATACAGCAGCTCCATTCAGCCCATTTGATCGTCATCAATGTCCCATTTGAGAGTTTCATTCTTGAAATGAAACTCCCCTCCTCCAAGTGTGAACACACTTTGTAACTCTCATTGGTTTTTAATATCTATCTTGGAGTTTCAACTTTTAAATAAAACTCTCCATGTTCCAATGACTAGCCCCTTGGTTAACCTTGTATTTGTAACTCTCAAAACACCCACCCCACTTATCTCACTGAATTTTCAGCCCATTTGACTTCCATTTTTGACTCACTCAACTCAATGTCCAACTCACCATAATTAATGCATTTCATTCAATGCACATGAGTTAACTCAACCCTTGATTTAATTCCAACTCACTTCAGTCCCACTCAACTGATTTAACTCGTGTTTTAGCTCCCTAGAGGGTCCACACGGTCAACCATAGTCAACTCGACCCGTTGGGTCCACTTTTAGCTCATTGACCCGTTTTTGACTCCATGACCCAATTATGGTATTTTGGTCATTTGTAAATGGTTTTCACATATGGATCAAGCCTACCCATTTTTTCTCCACTTAATTTCCAATCAAATAAGCTTAACCCCATTTAATTTGAGCTTACACAATGGTCAAATCATCCATTTTGACTTATTGGGTCCAATTGGGCCCTTTGACCCATTTAGCCATTTTCGACCCAATTGATGTTCATTACCTATCCAATCAAACCTGACATTTATAATATGCTCATATCATCTTAATTTGAGCAATGGACCCCACCATTTCCTTACTTAACATCACAAAATAATTAATTTAACACATCAGGGGCATTTTCGTAATTTATCCACTTCATTGAGAAATTACCCATCCAATCAAACTTGACATTCATAATGTGCTCATATGATCTTAATTTGAGCAATGGGCCCCACTATTTCCTTATTTACAATCACATTTATTGAATTCACCAATCCAGGGGCATTTTCGTAATTATTCCAACCATTGAGAATTCTTTGACCCAATTAACCATTTTGACCTAATTTGATGTACATTACCCATCCATTATAATTTGGCCCTTATAATATGTTCATAGGATCTTAATTTGAACAATGGGCCCCACTATTTTCTCATTTAACATCATAATTAATAAATTTACCAATCCAGGGGCATTTTCGTAAATATTCATCTTGTTGAGAAATCGGGGTGTTACAATATAACCCTCTTTTTAAAATTTTCGTCTCGAAAATCGAGCGAAGTAGGGTTCTAAACGATTCCATAAATATCTCAGAGTGTGCTATTCTTATTTCCGATTTCAATTTCCCAAGTGACTTCTTCATTGCCATGTTGATCCACACCACTTTGACAAATTGAATCGCTTGGTTCCGTAACACCTTTTGTTCTGCCTCATGTTATATCTTTTTCTCGTGAGCCATTTGTGATCTCACATAGATCAATCTATTCTGTTTCACTTTACCTGTTCTCATAGTATTTTCCATACGTACCTGCTCAATATGTTCTTTCATCTACTCTCCGTGTGAGGCAGTCTGTCAACACGAGCCTATGCTCAAAGCTTTTTCTGATTCCATTTTAACTAGGTTTCTAGTTATATTCTCCTGGAATTCCATTGACTAACTACAGAGCCAGGTGATCAGTCTAACTCGGCAGTCGTCCATAGTTTCCCATTCAAGTTTCACCAGACACTTATCTTTTCCGTTGAGTATATCTCCAAATTTAAACACATCTTTCTTTGCACATAAGTCTCTATGTGACTAACAACTTTTGTTCCAACTTCCACGATTCCAATACCCGGGGCATAAATTCAAACCATCATGGGAATAATCATCCATGGTTAAATACATCCATCCCTAGTATCACTCTTTCAGTAACTATCATCTATCCCTATTTAATAATCATCCATGAATATAACCCATCTATGGGTATAATCCATTCATAGAAACAATCCATCCTCGGTATCACTCTGTCCATGAATATAACCCTCCTCTGGGTATAATCCATTCATGGGCATACTAACCTAGGCACTTCATCCACCATGAGATATTCTATCCGTAAAACAACACTTGACTGTATCACTACGTGACTGTGGCACCAATAACAAAACATAAATGTATCCCGACCCCTAGCAAGACTTAGGGCTCATGACTTACCAAGCAGAAGACCCACGTCCAACGTGATCCGGTCTACCTCGTCCTGCATCCCTTCACCTCATAGGTGATTCAGTCAAGCTCTAAGACGGTCACTCCGCGTCTGACGAAGCTAGTACCATCCCCACAGGGTAAAATAGTACCTAGCTCTGTGCATTCTAGCACATCTAGTGTTCCAAACAGCCGTGAGAGCGCCCTCCAGCGCGTAGCTTGCGAGGGACCCACTCCTCAACGGTAACCCTATGGGACCAAGTCTCCGTAATTCGTATCGAGTTTCCCACAGTCTCAATCATCAATATCACATGAGGGACGCACCCATACCACGTCTCAATATACTCCAATAACTTATTCACATACATCTCAGTGTCAAAGTCCTCATGAACTCCTAAAATTGCATACTTTATTGAAAATCATTTAAACTTCCATCACCATACAAGGGTTGATAGGGTAAAACAAACCCTTAGAATCACAAAATACACCCTTACAAAATATTTCCATTTCCCTAACCTTTCTTTCTACCTCTTAACCTAGTCTTCCGTAGAAGACCCTGCATCATCGTCAAAGAAATTGTCAGGGCATGTCATCGACACGTGCCCCAACACTCCGCACGTCAAACAGGGTATTATTCCCAGTCCTCCAATGTAAGGACAATTAGTCCTCTCCTTCCCGTGCCCGTACAGTCCACAAACAGGGCAAATGACCTCAAGGAGGTAGGGGCAGTAAGTACAATTGTGCCCCTCCTGATTGCACAACTCGCACATATACCCGGGCTCTATCTCCCCTACAAATTCTCTTATGTTTAGGACATATTCCTCATCCTCTTCGGGTACAAAGGCCCCAACATTGTACTCGGGCGATCTTACCTCCATGTCCTGACTGTTTTCAACTTCATTGATGAAGTTTGGTATGCTAGCATCGTCGGAAGAAGAAACTAGGTCTATCGGACAGCTAGGTGTCCCTTTGTCCCACAACTCGGTGTACTCTATGTTGCTCGTCATATCTGTATCATAGCAACAAAAACATATCAATAACAACCATAAATCAAATCAAACTAATCATTGTTTTGGGGAATTTTCCCTAATCAACATCTTGTACTTCTTGTTTGGGGATTCTTCCTATGTATCATATAATGTCTCGTGTTTGGGGAATTTTACCAAATAAACATCTTGTGTTTCTTGTCCTTGGGGAAAATTGCCAAATAAGCACTCTTTGTATTTCTTTGTTTTTTGGGGAAACTTCCTAAGTATCATTTCTCAATTTGGGGAAATCTTTATGTTCTCCTATTCTAGGGGAAAAACCTCCCTAAGTATCATGTGTTTGTTTCTCCATTTGGGGATATCGGGGAAGTGTTTCCTATGTTGCTATGTTTGGTCTATTCATTTATGTTGACTGTACTTCCTTTGCTATCTTTGTTGTTCTCAGATTGATTGTTCAGTCTGAGTCTACGAAGTAAATTAATCCGGCCCCCAGTCAGCGGACTCCGAAGAGTCGGTCAGTTGGGATTCTTATCCGTCAGTGAGACATGAAACCGTCTTAATCTTACTTCGGAAGATTCAACTTCCCGTTTCGCTCTGATACCAACTGTGGGATTAAGAAAAGCTATAAAAGGAGAGATCAAGAGGGATACACAGTTTTGACATCCTTTATTGTTGAGTTTATTTCTCTCTCTCCCTCTCTCAATTCATCATTCTCTTCCACACGGCAAGAGCAAGGAGAAAGGACAAGAAGATTGTAAGAGAAAGATCAAGCAAGGAGAGAACAAGAAATCAAACGGAAAGAGGTTAGTATCTGAATGGTATTGTAACGCCCCGCCCTTTTCACTCTAATTTTCAGAGTTTTTTTTTTTTTTTGATATAATAATCATGTGATCGGGGCGGAGTGTCACGACGCGAGTTAAGTTCGGATCTCTAAATCCGACCCTTAACTGGCCAAGCCCATGTGCATATGAACTAAGTCCATAAAGCTGATCCGCACATGGTACATATATAACTTGCGGAATTAACTTAGTCTTAATCCAACTGAGGTTATAATATAACCCATAACTATTCCAATTTTCCATTCTTAGATAGCAAAGTACATAACTTATTCTCCAAAATTACTAATCAATCTTAACTAATCATTCAATCAAACCATCCGACTTAAAACAAACCATAGCATCTATCTTAACTACTTATTACAAGCCAACATAACTAATTATCAAATTACATTGTCCAAATTCAAATAACAAATCCTTAATTAGTCCATTCATGTCCATTCAAATCCATTCAAAATGCCCAAGCTCCTATACTTGGTTTTCATCTCGATCCACGTTCTTCCATTTCCCTGCGTCATCCACTAAGGATATAGATAGGGCGTTAGATCAACGCGCCCAATAGTGTTTCCGAATAGGGCTACCACATGGTTAGTCAAAAACATGCAAATAATATAATAATAATACATGTGTGTCAAAATTCCATAAAACATGCTATGTATGAAATGAACATGTAATGAGTCCCACCCATCACCATTCAACATAGCCATCACTTGACGGGATTCTCATCGTCAAGGTAACCCACAGTGGTCTTTCGGACGCCCCGACGGAGTGTGGCCTCCGGATTCCTCCTGATGGGATTCTCATCATCAGGGTACCCCACAGTGGTCTTTCGGACGCCCCAATGGAGTGTAGCCTCCGATTACAACACCATCATCCCATGTCATGCATGAGATATCTAAGCAAACATGTCATTTAGAAACATAACTTTACAATCATATAAGTTATCGAAATCAACATAAAACAGCATATGAAATAGTGGTTACAATAAAGGTAGGAAACCTACCGTTTCCGCGACTCCTCCAATTGATCTTCCCTCCGGCTTGTTCCTTTCCCTTTCTTAGCCTCTCCTTCTTCTTGATTCCTTGATGGTCAGGGACTGATTTAAACAACCAGCTGCTGCTCTAGGTAGAAAACGGCAAAGAGAGAAAGAGATAGGATTTTGACTTTGGATGGAACACCTTGATGGCAACTCTTTTGCTCAAAGTATGCTTTTGTCTTGGTGAAATAAATCAATCAAGGACTGATTGCAAATCAGTAACCACCTGCTGTTCTTGCTTTTGGAATGTAGAAGACAGCAAAGAGAGAGAGAGATAGAGATAGAAAATTGAACCTCTTTTGGCTACTCAAATTCAGCCCAACCTTGCCTCACATGTAACTCCCATATTAACCCCAAGTCCTTTATGCTTACTTGGGGGTTTCATCTATTCAATGAGACCTCCCCAAGCTCTCCAACGTCTCCCATGCTGGTATTTGTGTAACCTCTCCTTTTATTCCTCCTCTCATTATCATCTTACATGGGGGTTTCATCTAGAAATGAAACCTTCCCCCCCCCTCCAATGTGTAGTCTTATCATATTCGAATTTTAAAAGTCAAAACCTCATTTGTAACTCTATAATACAGCAGCTCCATTCAGCCCATTTGATCCTCATCAATGTCCCATTTGAGAGTTTCATTCTTGAAATGAAACTCCCCTCCTCCAAGTGTGAACACACTTTGTAACTCCCATTGGTTTTTAATATCTATCTTGGAGTTTCAACTTTTAAATAAAACTTTCCATGTTCCAATGACTAGCCCCTTGGTTAACCTTGTATTTGTAACTCTCAAAACACCCACCCCACTTATCTCACTGAATTTTCAGCCCATTTGACTTCCATTTTTGACTTACTCAACTCAATGTCCAACTCACCATAATTAATGCATTTCATTCAATGCACATGAGTTAACTCAACCCTTGATTTAATTCCAACTCACTTCAGTCCCACTCAACTGATTTAACTCGTGTTTTAGCTCCCTAGAGGGTCCACACGGTCAACCATAGTCAACTCGACCCGTTGGGTCCACTTTTAGCTCATTGACCCTTTTTTGACTCCATGACCCAATTATGGTATTTTGGTCATTTGTAAATGGTTTTCACATATGGATCAAGCCTACCCATTTTTTCTCCACTTAATTTCCAATCAAATAAGCTTAACCCCATTTAATTTGAGCTTACACAATGGTCAAATCATCCATTTTGACTTATTGGGTCCAATTGGGCCCTTTGACCCATTTAGCCATTTTCGACCCAATTGATGTTCATTACCTATCCAATCAAACCTGACATTTATAATATGCTCATATCATCTTAATTTGAGCAATGGACCCCACCATTTCCTTACTTAACATCACAAAATAATTAATTTAACACATCAGGGGCATTTTCGTAATTTATCCACTTCATTGAGAAATTACCCATCCAATCAAACTTGACATTCATAATGTGCTCATATGATCTTAATTTGAGCAATGGGCCCCACTATTTCCTTATTTACAATCACATTTATTGAATTCACCAATCCAGGGGCATTTTCGTAATTATTCCAACCATTGAGAATTCTTTGACCCAATTAACCATTTTGACCTAATTTGATGTACATTACCCATCCATTATAATTTGTCCCTTATAATATGTTCATAGGATCTTAATTTGAACAATGGGCCCCACTATTTTCTCATTTAACATCATAATTAATAAATTTACCAATCCAGGGGCATTTTCGTAAATATTCATCTTGTTGAGAAATCGGGGTGTTACAGGTATAGTTTTATTTTTGAAGCAAAAAGAACCATAGGGTTTCGCCATGGTGTTTGGCCGAACCCCATGGAGGGAGATTGGAGATGATTTAATGGTTTAAATGGAGAGAAAGAACTATAGGGTTCGGCCATAGTGCATGGCCGAACCCCATGGAAAGATTTGGTTTATTTATTGGTTTTTAAGAATAAAAACCATAGAGATTCTAAAATAAGTAATTGGTGATAATGATATGTAATTTTGAAGGGATTAAATGGAGATCCATGATTGATTAATGGAGACATGGATAGGGATGTGGGTCGGCCATGGCATGGTCCGAACCATGATTGTATCATGGCCAAGTTATTGGATCTAAAAAATGGAAAGGAAGGGGGTGAGGTTCGGCCATGGTGTATGGCCGAACCCCACCAATTATATTTTGGGAGTATGTAAGAATTATTATTGAATGTTTTAATGGATTTAAACCATTGATGAAGATCATGAACCATAGGGTTCGGCCATGGTGCTGGGCCGAACCCATGGGGTTGTTTTTGGAATGGAGATGGATTTGGTTGCTTAATATGGAAAGCTTCCAAATATGGAAGGAGTTGCTAACTTGAATGGCATCCAATAATGGAAAGATAGTTTCTAATTTAGGAAACTATCTATATATAAGAGTTTGTTTAAGATAGGAAAGTGTCTATTCTTGGAAAGTAGATATTGAAATTAGAAAATATCTAATTATGGAATCTATATTTGGAAAGCATTCAATTAAGGAAAGGTGGATTATAATCTAGGAAACTATCTAAGTATGGAAAATGGTTACTAATTTGGGAAGTTTCTATTTTGGAAGGAGTTGGCTAAATTTGAAAGCTTCTAATTTTGGATGGTAAAATATGAAAACCTTCTAATAATAGAAGGTGGAGTTTAATTATAGTAACCTTCCAATTATGGAAAGGTGGAGATTAAGTTTCGAAACTATTTATTTATGGAAGTGTGAATGATGAAAGCCATTAAATACTATGTATGGATTTTAAAAGAGAACCTTATGAACCATAGGGGTTCAGCCATGGTGCATGGCCGAACCCCATGGAGTTGTAATGGCATTTTTTAAAGTATGTTAATTGTTTTTGGAAGGTAGGATTAAAATGGAAAGCCTTTAATTTAGAAAGGACCTATTTTTGGAAAGAACTTGGAATTATGGATCCAAGATTAGGAAATGATAAATTTAGAAAGTTTCCATTTTAGGGACTTTCTAAGTATGGAAGTTGGTTAATGAAATTGGAAAGTTTCTAAAAGTGGACTTTCTAAGTATAAACTTAAGTTGTTGAGAAATTATTATGGGCCATATAACGGGTGAAAGATTTTAAAAGAAACTATGGGTTATGTAAGCTATGAGTGGCAAAAATTGTAAATACTTGTTAAAGATGGAAGTTTAGCCCTGTATGGCAATAAGGTAATTATATGAGAAATTATTTGGAGAACTTAGATGTTTAGAATCTATGTATTTGGATCTAAACATGGGAATTGATTGGCGGACCTAGGGTTATGTACTTTGGATTAAAATAAATAGAATATTAAATAAGGTTTGGACCAATGGCATTTTGGTAATTAATGGAATAAATGAACAAAAAGGGTGAGGCTTGGCCATAGGTATGGCCGAACCCCACAATTATGGTTTATGAATTTAAATATTACAAATCAAGTAGGACTTGGTGTTGACTTAATATTATATTATAAGGTAACGGGATCTCGCAAGTGGTGCGCGATCGGCGATCGATTATTGGACGAAAGACGCAAGCACTCGTTAACGGTCTTTGGTAGGATTCCACCTCTTTGAAACCATGGGTTTATGTACATTGTCTTTATCTTATTTTGATGATTTTATATTGCAAAGGATATGTTTCAAATGGTGATTTTATAAGCTATGTTTATTTGATAAAATAACATGTGTTTTAAATATGAGCTTTTAAATGCTATGATTTTGTATAATTGCATAGCATGTGGTATTTGCATCTCATGCATGGCATGGGAGGGACCCAGACTTCGTCGGGGCGTCCGTAAAGCACTAGTGGGGGATACCTTGATGATAAGAATCCCATCAAGAGGATACTATGTATAATACCTTGATGATGAGAATCCCATCAAGAGGAATACTATGTATGAAGGCCCTGGTGATGAGCATTCCATCAGGGGATACCTTGATGATGAGAATTCCATCAAGAGGATACTAAGTAACCGGAGCTCACACTCCGTCGGAATGTCCGTAAGGCAACTGTGAAAAATAACTTGATGATGAGAATTCCATCAAAAGAGAAGACCTTGGTGATGAGAATTCCACCAGGAAGATACCTTGATGAGGAGAATTCTATCAAGAGTATATCCTATATTTTGTGATGGGCGGGACTCATTGCATATGATAGCATGGCATGGCATTGAATCGGCATGATTATGACTTTTATTATCATGCAAGGTTTTGGTTTTTATCGGTATGATTGGATCTCTATTATCATACACTGTTTTGATATGATGCTTTATGAGTAAGTTATGATTTATTATAACTAATTTGATATATTTATTATATCTGGATTTTTGGTACTAACCCATGTGTTAACCCTAATTGGAATACCAACTGGGCGCGTTGTACTAACGCCCTACTTCTGCCCTAGTTGACGATATAGGAAATCAGGGAAACGATGAACGCGTAACGGGCAAGGAATAGGAACTTGGATGCTGTTAATTTATATTTTGTTTAAGATACTCATGGGCTTGTATTTTGAGTATCTAGAGTTCGAATGTAATAACTTAGATGGATTTGCTATGGTTGGATGTCTTATTGGATAATTGCGTTATGATAATAATGATTAATGACTTGACGTACTTTGCTATCTGAATGGAATAGAACTTGGTTCTATTATGATTCCGCATTTTGATGTTATGATTCCGCAGGTCATGATTTTATTCCGTAAGTTGATATTGCTATGTGTGAACCATTTTATTGGACTGAGTCCATACACACATAGGGTTGGCCAGTTAAGGGTCGGACTTTGGAAGTTCGGACTTAGCTAGCGTCGTGACGACCCGAGCTCTATCACTCTACTCTGTTATAAAAAAAAATATACTCTGAATTTACGGGAAAAAAGCGAGTGAAAAAGGGCGGGGCGTTACACTCCGTTGGTAGCTCAACTGATTAGATCCTTTCATACCAGTCGTCCATAGCAAGTTTGAGACAATGATGAGAGACAAGAAGAAATATGTGAACAAGTTCTGTGAGAAAAGAAAGACTAGTTGTCTGGGAGGAAAAAAATTTGGCTCATGAAAACGGATATGCTTCCAGAATATAAGTTGCTGGACCTATTTTTCTTTTCAAATATCTATCCTAGGCATGGAAACAGGGCGATTTGAATCAATTCATGCTACCTCACATGTACGCAGTTATGGCTGGGAAGAAACTTTGTCTACCCATTATAATATATCAAACCATTCTCAAGTACATTAATTCTTCCATGGTCAGTCATTCTCCATTTTGCTACCTCATGTATAGGATAGCACTGCATTTTGGACTAAATCCATCCAGGGAGGATAAGTTCTAGCCAACTCGGCCTCTGGATGCCAATGCAATCAGCAAGTCTCTGGGCAAGACTCTGTTTGAGCAGCTTATTGGTACTGCCTCTGTAACCTCTTCTATTCTTGGCCCTATACTCCTCCACATCCCTTGCAGAAGAAACTGAAGCAGAAGAGGACACAGATGAAAACCTAGAGTCGACACTGCCAGTCGAAGGTTCATCGAGGAACCCCTTCAAACCCTTGAAGATAAGCAGTCTATAAGGCACAATGCCTTGGAAGCCAGATTGGAAACCAAATTTGACGCGTTGGCAACCTATATAAAGGAATCCATTCAGACCATCATCTCCGCCATGTCGTGCAGCAAGGATGACACTACCCCTCAACGCTTCTCCTCCCCACCTGCTAGCCCAACTTAGGATAGTTTTTCTTATGTTGTTTTTGAAAAACTAAGTGCTTTGGCTTGTAATTATTAAAATCTTTTTGCATGGAATGATTTTGTGGATCAATGCAATGATTTTACTTAATCTCTCTATCCTTGTTATGTGATGACCATTAGAAAGCCTACCTCTCCAGCTACAGCCCATGTGAAAGACATGAGTAGAAAAGGGAAAGCTTGAAAGGAACCCACTCTTCCAGGAGAATCAAGCAATAGTGAGGATACACCCACTAGGAAACCTGTTACAGGTGAGGGAAATCGAATAGAAGAATTACATGTGGAAGAAGGAGGACACTAGGAAAAATATTGGGGATGAAACTATTAGCATGGGAGACCAAGATAAGAATTTAGATGAAAGTGAAGAAGGAGATGATGTGGATTCAAGGGATCAAAGTGTTAGGTCTAAATATGAAGATGTAAGTGAAGAAGAGGAAGATGAAGCAGATTATGATACCCCCCCGCCCCTCCCTCCCTCTCCCCTGTTACTGCCACTTAAACCTTATCCTTCCTTCAGGGAACTTAACATGGAAAGAACAACTGACGTAGAGTTGTTATACAAGCTTGGTGTTCTCAAACACCTCAGAAAGGTTGGATGGGAAAACCTTCTGAAGTGGGGCGGAAAATTGTACCCCAGGCTGGCTAAGAGGATGTATTGCTCTGTAACACTTTAGAATTCATGTTATCAATATTTACGGAATTTGCCATTTTAATTATGAATTAACAGATACGAACCTTAGATGAGTAAGGTGTTGGGTCAATGGCCCAATTAGGACCCAACGGTTATGGTATAAGGTTCAATTTAAAGTAAATGGGTAAGGTGCATTTAATTGGGTCAATGTTGCTATTTGGGGTCAAAATGCCCAATTAGGACCCAATGGGTCGTGGTTGACTTGGTTGACCACCAAGTAAGTTCAAGCCTAATTAAATGGGGCTGAATTAAAATGGTAATGCAATATATCTATGAATAAGGGACACACACATACACGAAAGGAGCACTAAGGTCGGTTGTTTGTGGTTACACGGTAGACAGAAAAAGGGGTCCTTGTTGAGACTGTGGCCCGATGCACCACAGCTAAGGTTGAGATTTTTCCTCTCAGAAAATCAAGGAGTGTTAGTCGAACAAGGATTGTCCTAAAAGTGGCAACACGTATAGATGAGTTGGGATTAGGCAATGACATCTGGTTGCCTAATCCAAATAAAGAAGATTGTCTAAAATTAAATATAGGTTGCTTGGCTGTATAGGAGATATGCACATCCACGATGATGCGCTGGAGTTTCTTTAAAAGGTGTCCTTTCCTTTGTCAAGAGCAATACTAGGGAATTGCTAAATTGAAGGGTCTCAGTATCTTCTAAAGATAGGACCGATTGGAAGTATTATAAAAGAGAGGCAGCAGTAAGACAAAGAGGGCGCTCGACATACACAAATCAAGGGAGGACTTGACGCTGTGTGCTCTGTCAATAAGGAGTTCTCGGCAGTGTGCAGAGAAGGAGAGGGCAGCTAGCTGTGTGAAAGATCAAGTAGAAAGTGGAATACATACAAAAGAGGCTAAGGAAGGAAAGGATCGGAAGAACAAGTTGGAGCGAAGGAAAACCTGAGGAGTTACGCAACCGGTAAGTATTTTGATAATTTTGTTTAGAGAAAGGAACCATAGGGTTCGGCCATGGTGTATAGGCTGAACCCCATGAAAGAAAAATTAGGGGATGAATATAGAAATTTAATGGAAGGATGAACCATAGGGTTCGGCCATACATGAAAGACATTGGTTATTTTATGGGTTTTTGAGGGATGAAAACCACGGAATGTTATGAATGTTTTAAAAGGGTTTAAAATGGATATATGGCTAAGGACATGGCCGAACCCTAATTTTATTATGGCTAAGATGCTAAGCATGAACCATGTATGAAATAGGTGGAAGATCAAGGATTAAAAGGGGGACCAAAGTCAAATGAGTGAGGTTCGGCTATGGTGTATGGCCAAACCCCACTAGGGTTTATTTTATGGACTTGAAAATGGTAATGGATGCAATGGAGAAATTGGAAAGTTAGACATCATGGGGTTCGGCCATGGTATATGGTCGAACCCATGGAACAATTTTATGGGTCAATTATGGATCTAATATATCAAAATGAATGAAATATCAAATTAAAGAATGGAGGGATCTATTAGGGTTTTATGCTATACATGATTAAATAAATGAATGGACCTATGTTTTGGAACCTAAACATAGGGTGATAGGATAATGGCAAGGAGGTAAATAGGTAAAAATAAGGGACCATGGGTTCGGCCATGGTGTATGGCCGAACCCCATGGGGAATATTTTTACTGAGACTAGTGAATCAAAGGACTTGAAGAAGGGACCCAAAACCAAGATGGCGAGGTTCGGCCTTGTTGTATGGCCGAACCCCACTAAGGAATTTTATGGACTTGGGTTGTTATGTGTGTTAAATGGTTAATGTATGAATGGTTAGATTAATGGAATGTTAGAAATGGATAGAAGGATGGCAACATTGTAATTAAGTGGAAATAATGGATCATGGATTCGGCCATGGTGTATGGCCGAACCCCATGGGAAAGGTTTGATGGACTTAGGGTTTATGTATGTTAGATTAAATGGATGAGAAGTGATATGATCTTGAACTTAACTTAAACGAGCAAAAAGGGAACTAAAACCAAAGAGGTGAGGTTCTGCCATAGTGTATGGCCGAACCCCACAAAGTTGGGTTTATGGACTTAGATATAAATAGAAATCAAATTGAACATGATATGATTGATTGTTGTGTAATAAGGTGACGGGACCTCACAAATGGTGCACGATCGTGAGCGGTTGCCGGATTAAGAAGCAAGAACACTTAATGGTTTTTGGTAGGATTCTACCTCTTTGAAACCATGGGTTTATGTACGATGTTTTTATCTTATTTTGATGAATTTACATTGTAAAAGATATGTTTCAAATGTGAGTTTTAATGCTATGTTTATAGTATAAAATAACATGTGTTTCATTAGCATCTCATGCATGGCATGGGGTGAAGGATATGTAACCAGAGGGGCCACACTCCGTCGGGGCGTCCGAAAGACCAATGTGGGGATACCTTGATGTGCATTTCCCATCAAGAAGAAACCGGAGGGGCCACACTCCGTCGCGGCGTTCCAAAGACCTATGTGGGGCTACCTTAATGATGAGAATTCCATCAAGAGGTTATTTGTACTTGTGATGGGTGGGGACTCATTGCATTTGACATCATGACATGGCATTGTTTTATATGGTTTTGACTTTATGTTATTATATATGATTTGTACTAACCATGTGTAGACCCTAAATGGAATACCTACTGGGCGCGTTGTTCTAATGCCCTACGTCTACCCTAGTGGATGATACAAGAAACGAGAGGAACGATGAACGCGAAAAGGGCCAAGTATAGGAGCTTGGATGCTTTTAGTTTTTATATTGCTTAAGATACTCATGGACTTGTAATTTGAATAGTTAGAATTCGGCATGTAATAGCTTAGATAATTTTGCTATGGTCTAATGATTGTTGGATATTTAAGTTAAGTTTAATTATGGTTAAAGACTTGAAGTACTTTGCTATCTAAAAAGGAATAGATCTAGGTTCTATTTTAATCCCCAGGTTATGATTTTAATCCGCATGTTTATATTGTTATGTGTGAACCGTTTTCATGGACTTAGTCCATGCACACATAGGGTTGACCAGTTAAGGGTCGGATTTTAGAAGTTCGGACTTAGCTCGTGTCGTGACGTCCCGCTCTCTATCACTCTTTAAAAAAAAAATTGACTCTGATTTTCGGAAAGAGAGTGAAAAAGGATGGGGTGTTACAGTTGGTATAGCGCGAAACAGAAAGATTGAATCTTTCGAAGTAACATTAAGACGGCATCATGTCTCACTGACAGACAAGAATCCCAACTGACCGACTCTTCAGAGTCCGCTGCACAGGGGCCGAATTAATTTACTTTGTTAGACTCAGACGGAGCATTCAATCTGAGAACAACAATGGATAATAGCAAAGGAAGTACTATCAAAATAATTGGATTTATCAAACATAGCTAAATAGCATATATTTCCCCAATATACCCGCATTGAGAAACAAATAATACATACTTAGGGAATTCCCCAAAAACAAAGAAAAATCAAGAGTGCTTATTTGGAAATTTCCCCAAAAATAGGAAAATACAAACTTTACGATGGAAACTAAGTCATGATATTTTTCAATGCCTTAGGGAAAAAAATGCCTCTAAAGAGAAATACCCTGACAAAACCAGAAAGGGAAAGAAAAAGAGGTAGAAACCTCTCAACTTGAAAAGGAGGTAGAAAAATCTCAACATGAAGAGGAGGAACGACAATCTCGACATGAAGAGGAAGAACAACCACCCCACCAAGAGGAGGAGGAACAAAGCAGCGTGACTATACCGGTGGTGCCTCCTGAACTACAAAGCTTGGTTCAAGCGGTGGTCACTTCGGTGCTTCAACAACACTTGAACGGGAATGGAACCACCAACGAGACCAATGACAGGAGCATGGTCAGGGACTTCCAGCAATAGTGCCCTCCTTATTTCAAAGGGAAAGAAAGGGTTTTTGGAGCAAAAAATTGGCTAAAGAAGATCACTCAGATCCTGACCCTACTCAAGATTTCGAGTCATGCTGACAAGATTTTACTGGCCACATCACAACTGATCGATGATGCAGGTAAATGGTGGGAGGTGGTAGAGAAGCAGCGAGCACTTCTTCCGGAAGGAGAGAGGACTGCAATGACTTGGGATCAGTTCTCAGCTACCTTCTTGGACCATTATTTTCCTGAGGAGGAGAAGGAGCGCCAGACTCAACGTTTTCCATCTTTGGTACAAGGTACCATGATGGTGGCAGAGTACCACAAGGAGTTTCTCAGTTTGTCTTGCTATGCATTGTATATGGTGGATACAGACTATCGAAGGGCACGCAAGTTTGAGCGAGGCCTTCGGCCTGTAACACCCCGCCCTTTTCACCCTAATAATCAGAGTTTATTTTATTTTTTATAATAATAAACAAGTGACCTGGGGCGGGATGTCACGATGCGAGTTAAGTTCAGACTTCTAAAGTCCGACCCTTAACTGCCCAAGCCCATGTGCGTATGAACTAAGTCCATAAGAACCGATCCACACATGGTACAAATAAGACTTGTGGAATAAACTTAATCTTAATTTAACTAGTGGGTTATAGTAGATCCTAAGACTACTCCATTTCATATCTTTAGATAGCAAAGTACATAATCATATTCTCCAAAATTACTAAAATAACCTTAGACTAACATTCATTCCAAACCATCCAAAATAAACCAAACCATAGTCACTAGTTAACTACATTATTACATGCCGACATCATCTAACTCTCAAATGACATTGTCCATATAAAAGTCCATAAATCAATCCATTAAAAGTCCATTCAAAGCCCAAGCTCCTATGCTTGGTTTCCTTCACGATCCTCGTTCTTTCCCTTTCATGCGTCATCCACTAAGGATAGAGATAGGGCGTTAGATCAACGCGCCCAGTAAGTGTTTCTGATTAGGGCTACCACAAGGTTAGTATCAAAACATGCAAATAATAGAATAATATATGTTCATCAAAATCTCATAAAAACAATGCTATGTATATAATGCACATGTAATGAGTCCCACCCATCACAAATATACATAGCTTCCTCTTGACGGGATTCTCATCGTCAAGGTACCCCATAGTGGTCTTTCGGACGCCCCGACAGAGTGTGACCTCCGGATTCTTCTTGATGGGATTCTCATATCAAGGTACCCCATAGTGGTCTTTCGGACGCCCCGACGGGGTGTGGCCTCTGGTTTCCATAACCATCACCCCAAGCCATGCATGAGATGCCAATGTGTTCATGCCAATTGTAAATACATCTTAACATACAAAACCACTTTGAAACATAATAACTTAGCACATTTTTCATCAAATTAAGATAAAACATCAAATATAGGTGTGGCTATAAAAAGGTAGGAAACCTGCACAAAGTTCACTTAGATTGACCGTTCTTTAAAACCGTCACCCGTTCACGACTTGTATACCATTCAAGAAGTCCTGTTACCCTATTTATATAGCAGCAAGTCAAACATATGTCCATATCATTTCAAACTTAGTCTAAGTCCTAAAAACCACTTTGTGGGGTTCGGCCATACCCCATGGCCGAACCTCACCCACTTAAATTTTGGTCTCTCTTTTTATTTAACTAAAACCATACAATTACTTATATACAAACCCCAATCCACCAAATGCAACATTGTGGGGTTCGGCCATACACCATGGCCGAACCTCACTTAATTTTGTTTTAATCCCTCATTTGAATTCTTAAACCCAAACACACCTTCAAATAACCTAATCAAACACCTTAACTACATCCATACTTTGGTAGGGTTCGGCCATACAACATGGCCGAACCATACCTCTTTGATTTTGATTCTTATTTCCTTTGATCATTTCATTCATATTTACCATCTTGCCATTAGCATAACCCTTTGTTTAATTTTGCTTAAAAACCAAAGTCCATATCGTAACCACCTTAGTGGGGTTCGACCATACAACATGGCTGAACCTCACCACTTAATTTGGTCCTTTAAATCCTTCATTAACCCATCTCCAATTACATTATAAATTAGCACTAAGTCCACCAAATGACCATTGGTGGGGTTCGGCCATACTACATGGCCGAACCTCACCCTATGGATTTTTATCCCATGTTCCATCATCTATCATAGTTGATCAATTTAATACTAAATCCATAATTAAGCATAGGTGATTCTTAAATCAAAAGCATATTACAAATCATAATTTCCAACATAATCTTAATCCAATTATTCCATCAAAACAGTCCATGGGGTTCGGCCATACACGTGGTCGAACCCTATGGTTCTCTTAACTCAATGATTCCATCATTTATATACAAATTAGGCTCTACACTTTAGCCATGATAACCACATGGTTCAGCCATCCAATGGCCAACCCAAAATATTAAACTTATCTCCATTCAAAACCCTTTAAAACCTTCATTACATAATATGGTTTTTATCCCTCAAAAACCATAAAATTACCACATCCTTTCATGGGGTTCGGCCATCCAAAGTGGCCAAACCCTATGATCCATGTGTTATCCTTTTTAAACAGCATAAACCATTATCCAAACCTTTGATAGATTCGGCCATACAATGGCCGGATCATGTTCCCTTAGTCATTCCTTTTAACAGGTGTTTATTGAGCACTTACCAAAACTGCGACTCCTCCGGTTCTTTCACTTCTTCTTGATCCTCTCCTTAGTCCTTCCCTCCTTCTCCTTTAGCTGAGACTGATCTTGCTTGTAGACTCCTTGAAATGGTTTAGCCAAAGTATTGATTTGAGAGAGAGAGATAGAACTTTTGGCCTTTGATGATAGTGATAACCTTGATGCCAAACTCCTTTGCTGAATTTTGTTTTGGTGAAAGGATCGGCCAAGGACTGATTTTGAGAGAGACAACCAGCTAATGTCCTTGGTCTTGAGAGGTGAAACACGTCCAAGAGAGAGAGAGAGGGAGAGAGTGAAAATGAATCCTCCTTTGGCTAATGAAATTCAGCCAAAGGTTGGCATTACAAGTAACTCCCATACCCATTAACCAAAATCCTTTATGTTTACTTGGGGGTTTCATCTATGAAATGAAACTCCCAAAGCATCCAACGTCTCCTATGGATTGCATTGTTGAACCTCCCCCTTACCTCCTCCTCTCATTAACATCTCAAATGGGGGTTTCATCTTGAGATGAAACTTTTCCCTTCCTCCAACGTGTAGACTAGAATTTTGAATTTGAATTGCCATAACCCCTTATGTAACTCCACCTCCCTTGATTCTCACCAATGCCCCATGTGGGGGTTTCATGCATGGAATAAAGCCTCCATAGTATCCAACATGCATAGTACTTTTGATTTTGAAACATAACCTCTCCATTTGGAGTTTCATGCAAGACATAACCCTCCCATGCAATTCCAACGTGTATATGGATTTAAACTTTGAAATACAACTCCCCACATATGTAACTCCCAAAACCGCCACCCCATTCATTTCTTATGTAGGAGTTACATGCATGGAATTGCCTCTCCATGCAGCCAACGTGTGGAGTGGTTTTGTTTTGAAACTACAAATCTTCTCCCTCACATTTCATTTACTCAACTTAATTATTTAATTCAACTCCATCTAAACTCAATCATTTATGTCTACTCAATCCAAACTCAATCATTTATTCCAACTCAATCCAAACTCAAACATTTAATTCATCTTAACCCAATCAAGCTTTGAGCTCACCTAATGGTCAAACATGTCAACCACTACCCATTGGGTCCCATTTGGGTCCTTTGACCCAATTAACCACTTTGACCCAAATAAATGTACATTACCCATTTAATTTAATTTAATCCCATAGCACCTACATTGAGTCTTATTTGAACAATGGGTCCCACCATTTTCTCATCTACGATCATAACCCTTTAATTCATAACTCCAATGGCACTTTCGTAAATATTGATATATTGAAAAAAATCTAGGGTATTACACGGCCAAGCATTAGGGCCAAGGTAACCATATTCAAGGCAGCTACATTGGCAGAGGTGGTTAGCAGGGCCACTATAGCAGAACAAGAGATGGCTGAGTTAGTGCGTTTTGACAACCGCCGAGCTTAGAGTAGGAGGGGTACATTTCAGCCCAACAAGAAGTTCCGACAGAACTTTAGCAGACCCTCACCATCCACTGGGTCAACAGGGGGCTTTCGTCCCAATCATCCCTCCCCATCTGCATCAGTCACTCAAGCTCTTAGAGGGGTGAACAACTGCTTTCATTGTGATCAGCCGGGCTATTTTAAGAGGGAATGCCCACAACTCAACAAACCCACTTATTCCAGAGGTTCATCTCGCCCACCAGCTAGACCAGCTAATTCACGAGGAGGCAGGACATTTAACCAGGCGGGACGAGCGCCTACAGGATATGGACGGTTGTTTACCTTAGCTCCTTCAGCAGCAGTGGATCACTCTGTGATTCAAGGTATGGCTGTAGTCAGTAGTTCCTACGCCTTTGTTTTATTTGATTCTGGAGCATCCCACTCTTTCATATCTGCTGCATTCATATTTGCAACTGGAACTTAAGTACAAAAACTGTCCACATCACTCACCATTGTATCCCCCGTTGGAGACACATCATTGGGGCTTATATGCACAACAGTGAATAATGAACTTGCTGGACTCAGATTTGAATTCAACTATTTGGTACTCGATATGACATAGTATGATATTATCTTCGGCATGGACTGGTTGGCTAGCTTTCAGGCCAACATTGATTGCTATCGCCGCAGGGTGACATTTTGGTCACCCGAGGGAAAACAACATGTGGTGCGTACTGACAAACTAAGCAGACTACATGAAGGGTTGAGTCATCTAGTATTGAGCAGTATCAGAATCAACAAGGCACCGGTCGCTGAGCTTCCGGCAATAGTAAAGGACTATGCAGATGTATTCCCAAAAGAACTCCCTACCTTGCCTCCCATGAGGGAGATTAATTTTGAAATCAAGATGTACCCTGGCACTGCACTAGTGTCATTACCACACTACCGGATGGCACCAGCGGAGATGTCCGAGCTAAAGAAACAGATTGATGAATTGCTCAGACTGGGTTGCATCCGGAATAGTACATCGGCTTGGGGAGCTTCGGTTTTATTTGTGAAGAAGAAGGATGGTTCACTCTGTATGTGTGTGGATTACCGAAAACTGAACCAGCTGATGGTCAAAAACAAGTACCCTCTACCCAGGATCGATGATTTATTTGATCAACTTAGAGGTTCCAGTCATTTCTCTAAGATTGACCTGATGTCCGAATACCATCAAATCCGGGTTACGGAGGAGGACATAAAAAAGACAGCCTTCAGAACGCGGTATGGACTATATGAGTTTGTAGTCATGCCCTTTGGACTCACTAATGGACCGGCTGTGTTCATGGATTTAATGAACAGGATTTTCCGTCCTTACTTGGACCAATTTGTCATTGTATTTATTGATGACATTTTGATTTATTCCAAAACTCAGGAAGAACACGCTGAGTACCTGAGGATAGTTCTGGACACTTTGCGGAAGAACAAGTTATATGCTAAAGCCAGCAAGTGTGAATTCTGGCTACCCAAGGTTAACTTCTTGGGACATGTCATATCAGCAAAAGGTATAGCCGTGGACCAGGCTAAAGTGGCGGCAGTGGGAGAATGGAAAGCGCTAAAGAATGTAATCAAGATCCGTAGCTTCTTGGGATTGGCTGGTTACTACAGGAAGTTTATCATGGACTTCTCCAAGATAACAACGAGAGGATTGAGGACCTGAAAGATAGATTTACAACGGCTCCTATTTTGATTTTGCCAGAAAGAGGCAAGGGTTATGAAGTACAATGCGACGCTTCAGGAGAGGGACTTGAGTGTGTCCTCAGTCAAACTCATCGTGTGGTGGTTTATGGTTCAAGACAATTGAAAATACATGAACGCCTCTATCCTACGCACGATCTTGAACTAGCCGCAGTGGTCTTCACTCTCAAAAGCTGGAGATATTATTTATATGGCGAGAAATTTGAAGTGTTTTCTGATCATAAGAGCTTGAAGTACTTGTTTGATAAAAAAGAGCTCAACTTGAGGCAGCGTAGATGGATGGAATATCTGCAGGATTATGAGTTCGCACTTCGTTATCACCCTGGCAAGGCGAACAAGGTGGCAGATGCCCTCAGCTGCAAATCACATGCATCAGTGGCATGTTTGATCAGGACTGAATGGGAGATGCTGAATACCATACGAGAGTTCAATTTATATATCAATAACCATGGGAGTATGTACAATTTGATCATACGGTCCAACATGGTTACCAAGATTGAATAGGAACAGCGGATAGACCCGGAAGTGGAGGAGATATGGGCCAAGATGTCTACTGGTGAAGTCATACCGGAATGGGATTTACGACCAGGACGGGGTCTTGTATTCCGAGTAAGGATATATGTGCCTAAGAACTGCAGAAGAGAATTACTGATTGAGGCGCATCAGACCAAACTCTCAATTCATCTGGGTAGCACCAAGATGTATCACGACCTGAAGAGACATTACTGGTGGCACGAACTCAAGAGGGATGTGGCAGAATTTGTGGCTCATGGCTTAACTTGTCAGCAGGTTAAGACGAAACATCAGAAGCCACTAGGATTACTCAAACCTTTACCAGTGCCAGAATGGAAATGGGAGCACATCTCCATGGATTTTGTGACAGGGTTGCCAAGGTCTTCAAAGGGCAACGATGTGATATGGGTCGTGGTAGACCGACTGACCAAGTCTGCACATTTTCTTCCCATTAAGATGACAAACTCATCTGAGACTTTAGGTCGGCGGTATATCAAGTATATCATCAGATTGCATGGTATTCCTCGGACTATTGTGTCCAACAGAGATGGTCGATTCACCGGCAGAGTATGGCAGAGCATGCAGTCGGCCATGGGAACAAACCTACTGACTAGTACAGCATTCCATCCACAGACTGATGGGCAGTCTGAGAGGACAATACAAACATTGGAGGATATGCTGAGAGCATGCATATTAGATTTCAAGGGTGGATGGGAGGATCACTTGCCGTTCGTAGAATTCTCATACAACAACAGTTACCAGGCAAGCCTCCAGATGGCTCCATTTGAGGCATTGTATGGTAGACCATGTAGATCACTTGTGTACTGGACAGAGGCCGGTGAGCTTGTACTAATTGGACCTAAGTTGGTTGCAGAGACTACAACGCAGATACAGGTGATACGGGTGCATCTATTGGCTGCGCAGAGTCGTCAAACGAGCTATCCTAACAAGAGGAGGAGGTTCATTGAATTTGAAGTGGGGGACATGGTGTTCTTGAAAGTCTCGCCACGAAAGGGACACATGAGATTTGGAATGAAAGGGAAACTGTCACCAAGATATGTGGGACCGTTTTCAATCATAAGAAGGATGGGGGATGTGGCTTACCAATTGGCACTCCCTTCACAGTTGGCATCTTTGCACGATGTGTTCCATATATCGATGTTGAGGAAGTACAATCTTGATCCCTCTTATGTACTGAACATACAAGACATAGAGGTCCAAAGCGACGTGACATACGTCGAAAAGCCTGTCCGAGTGGTGACACAGAACAAAGGGTATTACGAAACCGAGCGATCCAGTTTGTCAAGGTGGTATGGGATCGACGTGGCATTGAGGAAGCCACTTCGGAACTCGAGTTGGAAATGAGAACAGCTCATCCTGAGTTATTTATGTAAATGTTTGAAACCCTACTTCGCTTCATTTTTAGGACGAAAAATTTAAAAAGACGGTTGTATTGTAACACTTCGGAATTCCATGTTATCAATATTTACAGAATTTGCCATTTTAATTGTGAATTAACAGATACGAACCTTAGAGAGGGGTATGGTGTTGGGTCAATGGCCCAATTAGGACCCAACGGTTATGGTATAAGGTTCACTTTAAAAGTAAATGGGTAAGGTGCATTTAATTAGGTCAATGTTGCTATTTGGGGTCAAAATGCCCAATTGGGACCCAATGGGTCGTGGTTGACTTGGTTGACCACCAAGTAAGTTCAAGCCTAATTAAATTGGCCTGAATTAAATGGTAATGCAATATATCTATGAATAAGGGACACACACATACACGAAAGGAGCACTAAGGTCGGTTGTTTGTGGGTACACGGTAGACAGAAAAAAGGGTCCTTGTTGAGACTGTGGCCCGATGCACCACAGCTAAGGGTGAGATTTTTCCTATCAGAAAATCGAGGAGTGTTAGTCGAACAAGGATTGCCCTAAAATGGGCAACACGTATAGATAAGTTGGGATTAGGCAATGACATCTGATTGCCTAATCCAAATACAGAAGATGTCTAAAATTAAATATAGGTTGCTTGGCTGTATATGAGATATGTACATCCACGATGATGTAACACCCCGCCCTTTTTCACTTACTTTCCGAAAATCAGAGTCGAATTTTTTTTTTAAAAAAAAGTGATAGAGAGCGGGACGTCACGACGCGAGTTAAGTCCAAGCTTCTAAAGCTCAACCCTTAACTGGCCAACCATACGTGTGCGTGGACTAAGTCCACTGAGATGGTTCACACGTATTAAGTTTATAATTGCGGAATATAACATAAACTGATTGCGGAATATAATAGAACCTAAGGCTACTCCATTTTAGATAGCAAAGTACTTAGTCACTTAACCAAATTAACTTTAATTAAATATCCATACCAAACCATTCACAAACCATAGCAAATATCTAATTATTACATGCCGAAGCCTAACTACTCAAATTACATGTCCTTGAGTAACTCAATAAAATAATAAATAACATTCCAAAGTCCTTATGCTTGACTCCATTCACGATCATCATTTCCTTCATTTCATATTTCATTCACTAGGATAGAAGTAGGGCGTTAGAACAACGCGCCCAATAGGAATTCTAAGTATGGTTAACACATGGTTAGTATAAGACATGCATATAAATAATATAACATCAAAACCGTGTAAAACCATGCCATGCCATGTATGCAATGATTTTGCCCACCCATTACAATCAAACATATCCTCTTGATGGGATTCTCATCATCAAGGTACCCCCACATAGGTCTTTCGGACACCCCGACGGAGTGTGGTCCCTCCGGTTATCTCTTGATGGGATTCTCATCATCAAGATACCCCCACATAGGTTTTTCGGACGCCCTGACAGAGTGTGGTCCCTTCGGTCCCATAACCCTCACCCCATGCCATGCATGAGATGTTAATGAATTCCATGATATTCCATATGATAAATCTAGCATTAAATCCTCATATTTGCAACATATTATTTTAAAACATAACTCACAAAAATAAGATAAAACCAACATACATAACCATGGTTTCAAATAAGGTAGAATCCTACCAAGACCACTAAGTGTCCTTGCTTCTTAAATCGTCGACTGCTCACAATCACGTCCCACTTGTAAGATCTCGTTACCTTATTTACACAACAATCAATCAAACCAACAACCCATTTGATTCACATCAATGTCTAAGTCCAAAACTCAACCTGGTGGGGTTAGGCCACACACCATGGCCGAACCTCACCCTTTTTAATTTGGTCCATTTTATTTAACCGATCTCATCCAAGTGACCCATTTAAAAACCCTCAATCGACCAAATACACCTTGGTGAGGTTCGGCCATACAACATGGCCGAACTTCATCATCTTGGTTTTGGTCCTTTCTTTTCAACCTTTTGATCTTTCAAATCCAATCCTTGCCATTCTTGATTCATAAAACCCAACACTTTTAAATCAGTCATCCAACCTCATCAACACTTCAAATATATAAAACATATCCCATGGGGTTCGGCCATACAACATGGCCGAACCCTTGGTTCATTATTTTCATTTATTTACCATCTTGCCATTGATCCAATTCTTAGTTTCCATTTCATTCATATGTCCATAAAATAAACCATAGTGGGGTTCGGCCATACTCCATGGCCGAACCTCACTTATTTAACTTGGGTCCCCTTTTAATCCTTGATCTATTATTTCCACCCATTAACTTTATTAAAACAGTCCATAATATTCAATAACCAAGCAACCTTAATTCCATACATGTTATTTGGTGGGGTTCGGCCATGTACCATGGCCGAACCTCGTCTCTTCTTTTGATCCAAGCAATCATTAAAACCTTTCTAAAGTACCAACCATCTTCCATCAATTAAACATAAGAACATACTATCCATCATTGTCTCTCCATGGGGTTCGGCCATATGCATAGCCGAACCCTATGGTTCCTTAGTTCCATTAAAACCTATTACACATCTATGATTGATTCTCACACTTCCATCCGTTTAAATCCTTTTAAAATTTTAACAAAATCTAACACATACACTTATGATTTCCTTCCTTCAAATCCAATAAAATCAAACCAATATCTTTTCATGGGGTTCGGCCATACAAAGTGGCCGAATCCTATGGTCCAGGTTCTTCCCTTTTTAAACATCATTTTAAACCCATAAAAATTCTTTGACTCTTTCCATGGGGTTTGGCCATACATCATGGCCGAACCCAAGGGTTTCTTATCTCCTCTTTTAAATTCTATAGCCATGATTTTAACCCTTGATGGGTTCGGCCATACAATGGCCAAATCATGTTTCCTTGACCATCTTTTTAGCAAGAGTTTATTGAGCACTTACCAATCCCGCGTGTAACACCCCAGTTTCTCAATGAAGTGGAAAATTACGAAAATGCCCTTGAGTTGTTAAATTAATTATTTTGTGATGTTAAGTAAGGAAATAGTGGGGCCCATTACTCAAATTAAAATCATATGAGCACATTATGAATGTTAAGTCTGATTGGATGGGTAATTTTCATCATTTGGGTAAAAAATGGCTAAATGGGTCAAAGGGCCCAAATGGGACCCATCGGGTCAGAATGGATGATTTGACCGTTTTGTGAACTTAAATTAAATGAGGTTAAGCCTATTTGATTGGAAATCAAGTGGAGGAAAAATGGGTAGGCCTGATCCATATGTAAAAATCAAGTACAAATGACCAAAATATCATAATTGGGTCATGGAGTCAAAAACGGGTCAAGGAGCTAAAAGTGGACCCAACGGGTCGAGTTGACTATTGTTGACCGTGTGGACCCTCAAGGGAGCTAAAACACGAGTTAAATCAGTTGAGTGGGACTGAAGTGAGTTGAAATTAAATCAAGTAGTGAGTCAACTCATGTGCATTAAATGAAATGCATTAAGTATGTGAGTTGGGTGAGTTGAGATGGAAATCTAAATGATCTTGAGTTGGGTGAGTCAAAATGGAAATCCATGGGACTGCAACTCAGTGAGCTAAGTGGAAATTTGAAGAGGTTGGCTGGTCTTAAACCAACCAAAACAAGTCCCACACGTTGGGGACTTGTTTTGGTGAGTTCCATGTTGAATCATGAATGCAAATGATGGGTTTGAGGTGAGTTACATGGAAATCTGAATGGCTGCATGGGTAGGTACCAAGGGGTGCCTTGGATGGCACCCAATGCCCATCGTTTTGTGCATGAATTGATGAGAAGTGGAGGGGTTATGATGGCTGAAATACATAAACAATGAACACCATACTTTTGTCATTGCAAACCCAAGTTTTCCCATCTCTTTCTCCCTCTCTCCAATTGGTGTTCTTGGCTGGAACAGCAAAGGTTTTTGGTACCAAATATTCAAGCTTAAACCAGCAAGGAATTAAGGAAGAAAGGAAGAAATAAAAGGAAGAAGACAACGAGCAAAGACAATAGGAAGAGCTTGGAATTTGGTAAGTGTTTCATGGATTTTTGGATTAATAAAGTGGGGTATGTATTGGGCCATGGTCATGGCCGAATACACCAGTGTTTAACCTTGATTATGGAGGATTTAAAATGGTAAAAATAACCATTGGGTTCGGCCATCATGGAGGGCCGAACCCCATGTAAGAGATGGCTTTGTTTTCATGTTTTGATACATGAAAACCATGGATTTTGTGGACTGTTTTTGGGTTTTGATTTAAGATTTAAATACATGTTTTAGAATGGTTAAAAACATGGATCTGAATGACATAGGGACTGAAGTTTATATGGTCTAAAATCAGTGTATTAAAAGATGGAAATGGACCATTGGGTTCGGCCACTTAGCATGGCCGAACCCCATGGAAACAAGTGGTTGTTTTTGATAGTTTTTGGAAATTAAAACCATATGATTTGGGACTGATATTAGATGTTATTGTTGAATTTAAAATGCATGTTTTAAGGAGGTTAAAACATGGATTTGGGTGTTGGTTTCAGACCCAAGATAAAGGGTTAAATGTTCAAAACCAAAGGTCATGGTGTTCGGCCAATGAGCATGGCAGAACCCTATGAAATTGGGCTAATTTTTGGATGTTTGTTTGAAAGGTAAAACCTGATTTTAATATACTGTTATTACATGATTATCTGAGGTTTAAAAACAGTAAACATAACCATTGGGTTCGGCCACCATGGAGGGCCGAACCCCATGTAAAAGAATGTTGGTTTTCATGTTGGAAAACATGTAAACCATAGACTTTTTATGGACTGTTTTTGTATGGTTTTTGAAAGGTAAAATCCGATAATATTATGCTGATTCTTACATGATTTAATGGAAATGAAATGTAAGTGAAAAAGGGTCCAAAACATGGGTATAGGGTTCAGCCACATTGGATGGCCGAACCCCATAAAATTGGTTGATAAGTTGGTATGGTTTTGGAGAGATAAAACCATACCAAATGGTGGAGATTTTTATGTGTTATGGTTACTGATTTTGGGTTGGCCATAGGATGGCTAAACTATGGGTTTAACATGGCTAAGGGGTAGAGCCAATTAGTATTTAAATAAAGGACATTATTGAGCAAAGAACCATAAGGGTTCGGCCATGAGTATGGCCGAACCCCATGGACTGTTTTCATGGGTCATTTTATGAATGTGTATGTGATCAAAGATGGAATTATGTTTGCTATTTTGGTCCTCCAAAACATGACTGAACCATGTTAAGGTTGCGGTTAAGGTTGTAGAGTTTAATCAAGGTATTGGTAGTAATGGCATGTTTGTAAATAAGGGTCACAACCATGAGTTGGTATTTGTGGACTTAGACTCAAAAAATGGGAATCAAATAAAGTAAGGGATTAAAGTTGATCCATGATTTATGTGAATAAGGTGACGGATCTCTGTGACGGTGCACGACTGCGAGCGGTGACCGGATAAAGCCTAAGAAAGAACGGACGCTGAAGTGATTCTTCAGTAGGTTTCCTACCTACTTGTAACCACAGTTTTACCCCAGTTTTCTTGTGAGACTCTTGTTTTATTTTATGTGTTTCAAATGATATATTATGCATTAACAAATGGCATACAGGCATTGGCATCTCATGCATAGACATGGGATTATGAATGAGGTTCTACAGTGTTTCAAGTTAGGAGTTACGTCCTGCCTCGGTGGTGCAAGTCACGCCAGGAGGAGTAACATGATGATCATAGTCACATTGGTCTCCTTAGGCGACGAGAGTCCCGCCAGGAGGACTAATACGTGATATGAATCAGTCAATGATGAAGAGATAAAGGTGTGTTGTAATTTACCTTGTCGGTGCAAGGCACGTGAAGTGATGGCTATGAAGGTACATGATGGGGGATGCTCATTGCATGTGCATACTTCATAGCATTGTTTTATCTGTTTTGATGATCATGTATTATGATATGTATATGCATGTTTTATATGCTAACATGTGGTAGCCCGGATTCGGGAACCTACTGGGCGCGTTGATCTAACGCCCTAATTCTATCCTCAGAGGAGATTGCAGGTACAAGTAAAGGGAAAAAGAAGGTCGATGACCAGGAGGGGAGCCAAGCTTAAGCGCTTGAATGATGGATTGGATTACTTATATTACTGTCATTTGAATACTTTTGTTGGACATGTAATAAAGTAGTTACTTGCTATGGTTTGTTTAGGATATTGACAATGTATGGTTGATTTATGTAATTACTAGTTGAGACTGGTACTGGCTATCTTTTCATATTATTCTGCAGTTAACTTATACTATTCCGCAAGTTGATGTTAGTACCATGTGTGTTCATTATCATGGTCGAGTCCATGTACATATGGGTGGCCAGTTAAGGTTCAGACTTGGGTAGTCTGAACTTAACTCGCGTCGTGACGCCGCCCGCTCTTTTCCGATGTTTTATTATTACTTTAAAAAAAATTAGACTCTGAATTCTCGGAGAGGACGGGGCGTTACACCACGACTCCTCCGGTTCTTTCACTCCTTCTTGATATTTTCCTTCCTTAGTCCCTCCTTCCTTTCTTCTTGATCTTTAGCCGAGACTAACCTTGCTGGAAACCCCTTGGAGTGGTTCGGCCAAGTGATATGGATTGAGAGAGAAAAGCTTGAAATCAAATTACTCTAAGTCCTTTTTGATCTTGAGAGGAGAACCGGCCTTGAGAGGGAGGGAGAGAATGAGATAGAATTCTCAAAGTGTTTGGTCCTCTTTCCTTAGAGTGCTGGTCGGCTAAAAGAGGGAGAGAGTGAATGGAAATGAAACTCCTCATTTGGTTAATCAAATTCAGCCCCAAGGTAGTGTCTCTAGGTGGCACCACTTGTAACTCCCATTTTCATTAACTATTCTCCTTTATGTTCTCTTGGGGTTTCATGTATGGGATGAAACTTCCAAGACATCCAACAGCTCCCTTAGATTGCCTTGGTGTAACCTCCCCCCCCCATCTTCCTCCTCTCATTAACGTTTCATGTGGGGCTTTCATCTTTGAGATGAAACTTTCCCCCCTCTCCAACATGTGCCCTTGAATTTTGAATTTTAAAAGCACCACTCCTCACCTCTCCATTACTTCTCCATGTGGGGTTTTCATCTTTGAGATGAAACTCCCATGCCAAGGTGTACCCCTTGATTTGGTGTTTGAAACAACAATTCTTCACTTTTAATTTAACTCACCACTTGATTTAATTCATTTCAACTCAACTCACTCATTTAATTAATCACTTCAAAACCAACTCACTCACTTGATTGTCTTTCCATTTTAATTCAGCCACAGCCTATTTAGAGTTGAGCTCACTTGATGGTCAACCAACTCAACCACGACCCATTGGGTCCCAATTGGGCCTTTTGACCCAAATAAGAACCTTGACCCAATTAAACACAACTTATCCATATAAGGTCCATGTCCATTAATTTATAATTTAAATAGACAAAATTCATGTACATTGATATCTCAAAAATCCAGGATGTTACAATACAATCTTCTTTTTAAAATTTTCGTCCCGAAAATCGAGCGAAGTAGGGTTCCAAACAATTTACATAAATAACTCAGGGTGAACTGTTCTCATTTCCGACTCAAGTTCCCAAGTGGCCTCCTCAATACCATGTCGATCCCATACCACCTTGATGAACTGAATCGCTCGGTTTCGTAATACCCTTTGCTCAGTCTCCACTATTCTGACAGGCTTCTCGACGTAAGTCACATAGTACCTCTATATCTTGTACATTCAATACATGAGAAGGATCAGGATTGTACTTCCTCAACATCGATATATGAAACACAATGTGTAGAGATGCCAATTGTGGAGGAAGTGCCAATTGATAAGCTACATCCCCCATCCTTCTTATGATGGAAAACTGTCCCACATATCTTGGCGACAGTTTCCCCTTCTTTCCAAATCTCATGTGTCCCTTCCGTGGTGAGACTTTTAAAAACACCATGTCCCCCACCTCGAATTCAAGGAACCTCATCCTCTTGTCAGCATAGCTCTTCTAACGATTTTGTGCAGTTAATAGGTGCTGCCGTATCAACTGTATCTGCACTGTGGTCTCTGCAACCAACTCGGGTCCTATCAGTGCAGGTTCACCGGCCTCTGTCCAGCACACTGGTGACCTACACGGTCTACCATATAGAGCCTGAAATGGTGCCATCTGAAGACTTGCCTAGTAATTGTTGTTATATGAGAATTCTACAAACGGCAAGTGATCCTCCCATCCACCCTTGAAATCTAGCATACAAGCTCTCAGTATATCCTCCAACGTTTGTATCGTCCTCTCCGACTGTCCATCAGTCTGTGGATGGAATGTTGTGCTAGTCAGTAGATTTGTCCCCATGGCCGACTGCATGCTTTGCCACACTCTGCCGATGAATCGGCCATCTCTATCAGACACTATAGTCCAAGGAATACCATGCAATCTGATGATATCCCTGATATACCGCCGTCCCGAAGTCTCAGAAGTGTCTGTCATCTTCATTGGAAGAAAATGCACAGACTTGGTCAGTCGATCTACCACGACCCATATCGTATCGTTGCCTTTTGAAGACCTTGGTAATGTACATCTTATGGGTCAAAATGGTTAATTGGGTCAAAGGGCCCAATTGGGACCCAATGGGTCATAATGGATTATTTGACCCTTGTGTGAGCTCAAATTTAATGGGGTTAAACTAAATTGATTGGAAATCAAGTGGAGCAAATATGGGTAGGCTTGATGTACATGTGAAAACCACCTACAAATGGTTAAATCAGCCCATAAATGGGTCATGTTGTCAAAACGGGTCAAGGAGCTAAATGGGGACCCAATGGGTCGGGTGACCAAGTTGACCACGGCTGACCGTGTGGGCCCTCAATTGAGCTCAAGTGTGAGTTAGTTCAGCTCGAGTTGGGACTGAATTGGATTGGGTTTTAATTAAGAAATGAGTTGACTCAAATATGCATTAAGTATGTTGAGTTGGGTGAGTTGAGTTGGAATAAAGGGGCCATGAATCAAGTGAGTCAAGAGGATATGGAAAGGTGCTTTAATCTCACACAACACTTAGGGAAATCAATCCCAGCCGTTGGAGTGAAAAGGTGCCTTGGCAAAGCCAAGGGACACCAAGGATGGGTGTCATCATCTCATCTCATGAGATGCATGGGCTGAATTGAATGGGTGCAACGATTGGTACTAAGGGGTGCCGTGGATGGCACCCAATGTCCCCTTGGTTTTATCAAGGATTAATGAGGAGAGATGAGGGAGTTTAAACTGATTAACAAAGGGGAAGAAACACCAACACTTGGCAGATTACACCTTGAAGAGTTTCGTTTCCATCTCTCCCTCTCCCCCTCTCAGGAATACCACTTCTTGGCCGAACCAGTTCCTGTGTTTCACCATAAGATCAAGCACCATTTCGGCAAGGGATTAAGGAAGAAGGAAAGAAAGGAAGTGTAACGCCCGCCCCTTTTCACCGAAAAATCAGAGTCTATTTTTTTTTTTTTAAAATGACAAAGTAAGAAGAGTGACAAAGGGCGCGGACGTCACGACGCGAGTTAAGTCCGAGCCTCTAAAGTCTGGCCCTTAACTGGCCAACCCTACTTGTGCGTGGAACGAAGTCCACGGGGAAAAGTTCACACGTAGAAGTAAGCTCAAGGAAATACTAACCTAAGTGCAGAAATTACAATAGAGGCTAACCTACAATTTTTAGATAGAAGGGAAGATTTCATTCATTTAACTAACAAAAATATCTCAACATCACAATGTCCAAAATTAAAACCAAAATATCGCAAGTAATCTAATTATACAGTCCGACAAGCTAAACTATTCAAATATATATTTCCGAAAATAAACTTAAATAAAGTAAATAGTCCGCCTCCCCAAGCTCCTAAACTTGGCTCCCGTCTCGTCCTTCTGCTCCGGCATTTCCTGCGTCATCAGCTAGGGTAGAAGTAGGGCGTTAGACCACGCGCCCAGTAGGACTCCGAGTAGGGCTAGCACATGGATTAGTGATAACAAGCATACCGATAATAATATAGTGAAAACTGGTAGACAATCATATAATAAAACTATAAAGTGAATGCCATGCCATGGGTGTCTGTGTTATGAATCCCACCCATCATCCCCGCCATCATGATGTCACATCCCCCTTGACGGAAAAACCTCGTCAAGATATATCCAATCATAAAATATCCCCCTTGACGGCAAGGCCTTGTCAAGGTGTCCCCATGCCTGTTCTCAGTCGCCCCGACGGAGCATAGGCTCCGGTTATAGCCTATTAGTCTATCCCCATGCCTGTTCTCGGTTGCCCCGAAGGAAGCATGGACTCTGGTTCTTTTATTTTTCCGCCCATGCCATGCATAAGATGTAAGTGCATTATGCTATGTAATATATATAATTCATATCCTTAATTCATAATTCATAGCATTAAAATATAATCCATAGCATTTAAGTATAATCCATAGCATTAAAATATAATCCATAGCATTAAAATATAATCCATAGCATTAAAACCCATCTTAAAATAAATCATATAATTACCGAAATAAATCATGGAAACCATCACATACACATAATCCACGGCTTACAAAAAGGTAGGAATCCTATCGAATACCGATTCGCGCCCTTTTATATTTTCGTCCGATAATCCGGCTACTGACACGTGTACCGTTTGCGATATCCAGTACCTTATTATATACACATAATCAGTCCATATTTTTAACTATTTCTAAGCCCATAAATCATTTCCAAATCCACACGAGTAATCGGTCACTATTTAGGTTTTGTGGGTCCCATTTAATCCATTAGATATTTTAATTACATGGGTCTAAAAAAAACCAGCCTCCTAGGCTTTATTTAACCGTACATAAACTTATTACTTAGTGCCCCTAAATCCATGGTCCTCTCCCATGGAGTTCTTGAACTTGGCCATTAATTACGGTTTTGCCACTACCCCTTCTCCATGGTTAATCACTCTTTCACCCTTGCCTAACTAAATTCATAATTGATCATAAACTTGGACCCCTAACTTAGGTCCATTAATGACCCATTAAACCATGTCACATGACCATTAAAATTAGCCATTTAATTAATCTTATCCCCATTATAATCACATACATACATCCTTCCTTAGCCCATAAAAATGACTTACAATTAAATCACCATTCTTAGCCACATTCTTGGGTCCATAATTGACCCATCACCCATATCACAAGACCACTTACATCAGCCATTTAATTTAACCTAAAGTTCATTCATTTAAACATATACCTACACATTAGTCTTATGCCAAAATGATCTACCATTGGGTTCATTAAAAATCAACCCCTTCTTAACCAAATCCCCATTTTCCTTGGTCTTTGGTTACATATTAGATTCATCATAAGTCCTTCCATTGAGAGAACCTAAACCATACATTTGATTCATCATTCCTTAATCACATTTCCATCCCAACTATCAACATTAAGTTCACATTGGTCCATCAACACCACCAACATTCCCCATTTATTTTTCCATAATACATAACCATTAAATCCACCATTTGATCACCATAGGGTTCGGCCATACACCATGGCCGAACCCATGGTTCATGATCCACTCCCATTTACCATTTTTAAGGTCCTTAACATCATTCATACTTCCCATGCATTCTTCATTTACAATGCCTTTAAAAATTACCCCATTCAAACATTAAAACCCTAATAATCATAATTCACCCTCCATAGCTTCCATTCTTTACAAAACCCTAACAATTAATCAATCACATAACCAATCACCTAATCACCCACCATGGGGTTCAGTCATGCTACATGGCCCAACCCTATGGCCCATAATTTTCTTCCAATTACATAATTCCATGCTTAATCCATTTAATTACATAACACCCTTAATCCTTTTATTTTTTCTTCTTAACCTTAATTTACTCATTTAGGGTTTTCCCCATTTTCATCCTTCCATTTGATAGATTTGAGATCAAAGGCCATGATTTGGCCACCTCCAAATCCAAGAAATGGATTTCATAGCCTTTTAAACCCTAAGAAAATCCAAATCTCTTGTTTTAGAAAATACTTACAATCCGTCGTCTCCTCCAACTTTCTTGCTCCCATCGGACTCCTTGGCCTCCTTTCTTCTTCCTCTCCTTGTTTGATCGGCTAAGATGCTTGATCAATGGTGACAACCTCCAAACTTGGGTTCGGCCATAGTATGGTTTGTTTGAGAGAGGGAGAGGAGGAGATGATGAGAGGGAAGATAGTAGACCTTGATCTTAGAGTGGTGGACTAAAAATTGCACTTATTTCTTCTCTCCTTCTCTTCTTTTCTCTTTAGCTTTCTTTTTCCTTCTCTTTAGTGTGGGACGGCCATGAGAGAGTGAAAGATGGGAAAAGAGTGAAATAGCAGAGAATGAGAGAAAACTCATCTTATCCTAAGATAGCTTAACTTACACTTCACCATAAATTTCTCACCTACCAAGCATAAGATATTTTTTATGTTTTTTGACCCAACAACATTATCCAACATTTTTGGTGTCTTCCAATGGGCGGTTTTGGTCTTTCATTGACCATTTGACCACCTTTTTAACTTAGCTTAATTAGCTAATTAATTGGATCATTAAGTTAATTAATTTCATTCAACTTAACTCCACTTGCTTAAATTCCCTTTATGCATACACCCATGGTTGACCAATTCAACCATGGTGGCCTGTCCCACCAAACCTTGGGTCCGCACGCCACCTCACTTGGTGAGGTGGAGGTAGGCCCCATTCAGCCATGTCACTCAGGTCCAACCAACACTAACTTAGATGATTTAATTTCCAAATCAATCCATTCCTCTTATTGGATCACCATTGGGCCCATGGCCCAATTATATTTTCATCTTACCTATTTACCTTAGAGCTTACACCAACTTGATCCATTGGGTCCCAAGTGGTTATTGGGCCCAATTTGACCACCCTTGGCCCAATTGACCATCATTGACCCTTTAAATGAATTTAAATCCAATCCATAGTCCATTGGGCCATACTTGGGCCTTTGTCCATATTTTGATCCATTCACCATTTATTCCATCAAATTTCCAATTTCCACCATCAAAATAAATAATAACACATATATATTGATTTACAAATTCCGGGCCATTACAGGAAGCAAGGGGGAAGAAGCAAGGAAATTGGTTTGTTTTTACATAAGTGTTTAGTTAAATAAAGGTGTAGAATGGAGTATGATTGGGCCATTGCTTGGCCGAATCCATCAAGGGTTAGACCTTGGATGGTATTTCATAAATGAGATGAAAAATGAATCAAGATGGCCGAACCCCATGGAAAGAATGGGTTAATTTGGATGGTTTTTGTAAGATAAAACCATGGACTGTTTTAGATGTTAAATTAGATTAAGTATATGTTTTGAAAAGTTTTAAATCATGGTTTTGAGTGACATGTGTTGGGCTATGGATTGGCCGAATACATCAAGGAATTAAACCTTGGATAAGGGTTGCTAAAAAGGGAAAAAAATATGTCATTGGGTTCGGCCATCTTGGTTGGCCGAACCCCATGAAAAGAGTAGATTAGATGATGATTTTGAAGGTCAAAAACCATGTCAAACCATGGTGATTTTTTTATGTGTTAATTAAGTCATCTTGTGGCCGAATTAAGTAATGATGTAAAGTATGATGATGAGGTTTAAAAGGATGGAAATTTAGAGCATAGGGTTCGGCCACTTGGGATGGCCGAACCCCATGAAAATAATTGATAAATGGTATGGTTTTTGGGGGATAAAAACCATATCATGTGTGAAGATTTTTAATGGATTGAAAAAAAAAATTGAATTAATTAATTGTATAGGATCGGCGATGAATGTTTAACCTTGCTGTTTTTATGGTTAAAATGCAGTGGATAAATAATGTAGAAGTGTTGGAAAAATTGCATCAAAAGAACCATAAGGTTCGGCCATGTGAATGGCCGAATCCCATGGGTCATCTTATGAAGTTTTTATGTGATTTACTTGGAGTTATGGTTACTGTTTTGGGTCAGCCATTGGATGGCTGAACCATGTATTTATCTTAGTAAAAGAGTGGAGCTTAAGTTAAGTACATAGGTTAAAATTATTGAACCAAGGGAACCATTGGGTTAGGCCATGTGTATGGCCGAACCCCATGGACTGTTTTGATGGGAGATTTGGATTAAAATTATGTTGGAAGCTAAGGTTTGTTTTATGCTTTTGTTCTAAGAAACACCTATGCTTAGTTATGGATCTAATATTAATTTGATCAATCATGATAATGATGGAAAGTAGGACTAAAATCAGATTGGTAAGGTTCGGCCATGAAGTATGGCCGAACCCCACAAATGGTCATTGGTGACCCTAGTGTGTAGTTACTAATGTTGATGGATGGACTTAGTGGTTAATTTATATGTATGTATGAATGATGTAAAGGACCAACTAAGGTGGTTTGGATATGGACCTTGGTGTTTAAGGAAAATTAAACAAAAGGTTAGCCTAAATGGCATAAAGGTAATTATTGATGAATTGATCAAAGATGGAACGATCATAGGATTGGATGTATGGACCTAAAACAAAGTGGTATGGTTCGGCCATGTTGTATGGCCGAACCCTACCAAGGTATTTTTATGGTATATGAGACCTAAACTTGATTAGAAATCAAGTAGATCAAGTATTTGACTTGCTGATTGTATAACAAGGAAGCGGAAGTTGAACGGCGTGCAAGTTGTGAGCAAGTAACGCTTTAAGAAAGAACAAACACCGAAGCTAATCTTCAGTAGGTTTCCTACCTACTTGTAACCACAGTTTCATCTTGGTTTTTATGAGACTCATGTTTATTTTATTGGTTTTGAATGATGGATACTAATTACATGTTTTATATATACATTGGCATCTCATGCATGGACATGGGATGATGATTGTGGAAACCGGAGCCCACACTCCGTCGGTATGCCCGTGATGCAACTGTGGGGCCTCCTTAGGCGGTGAGAGTCACGCCAGGAGGATCAATATGTTGATATAAGACACGTCAAGTGATGGCTATATGTATGTGTGATGGGGTGGGGCTCATTACATTTGCATACATACATAGCATGGTTTTATATGTTTTTGATAATCAGACATTTGATATATGCATGATTTATAATCTAACCATGTGGTAGCCTTGATCGGAAATCCTATTGGGCGCGTTGATCTAACGCCCTAATTCTATCCTTAGAGGATAATGCAGGAACAGGGAAGGGGAAAGAGAAGGTCGTGGACCTGGAGGGGAGCCAAGCTTAAGCGCTTGATTGATGATTATGATGTCTTAATTATTGTTTTATGAGTTACATTTTATGGACATGTAATAAGTTGATACTTTGGCTATGGTTTGTTTATGATATAGACAATGGATGGTTGGATAAGTTATTTTAATAATTGAGACTTGTACTTGCTATCTATTTAGTCTATTTCCGCAGTTAGTCTAGTTTATTCCGCATGTCATTGTTTAGTTCCATGTGTGGATTGTTATCATGGGTTTAGTCCATGCACACATGGGTGGCCAGTTAAGGGTCGGGCTTGGGTAGTCCGGACTTAACTCATGTCGTGACGCCACCCGCTCTCGACCAGTGTTATTATATTGTTATTATAAAAAAAATTAGACTCTGATTTCTCGAAGAGGGCGGGACGTTACACGGATAGATCCGGAAATGGAGGAGATATGGGCCAAGATGTTTACTGGTGAGATCATACCGGAATGGGAGTTACAATCGGGACAGGGTCTTGTATTCCGAGGAAGGATATATGTGCCTAAAAGCTGCAGAAAAGAGTTACTGATTAAGGCACATCAGACCAAATTCTCTATTCATCAGGGCAGCACCGAGATGTATTACGACCTGAAGAGACATTACTGCGGCACGGACTCAAGAAGGATGTGGTAGAATTTGTGGCTCATTGCTAAACGTGTCAGCAGGTTAAGACGGAACATCAGAAGCCAGTAGGGTTACTCAAACCCTTACCAATGCTGGAATGGAAATGGGAGCACATCTCCATGGATTTTGTGACAGGGTTTCCAAGGTCTTCAAAGGGCAACTATGCGATATGGGTCGTGGTAGGCCGACTGACCAAGTCTGCACATTTCATTCCCATCAGAATGACAGATTCATCTGAGACTTTGGGTCGGCGATATATCAAGGATATCATCAGATTGCATGGTATTCCTCAGACTATTATGTGCGACAGAGATGGTCGATTCACCGGCAGAGTATGCAGTCGGCCATGGGAACAAATTTACTGACTAGTACAACATTCCATCCATAGACTGATGGACAGTCTAAGAGGACAATACAAACATTGGAGGATATGCTGAGAGCATGCATGTTAGATTTCAAGGGTGGATGGGAGGATCACTTGCCGTTGGTAGAATTCTCATACAACAACAGTTACCAAGCAAACCTCTAGATGGCTCCATTTGAGGCATTATATGGTAGACCATGTAGATCACCCGTGTGCTGGACAGAGGTCGGTGATCCTGCAATGATTGGACCTGACTTGGTTACAGAGACTACAACGCATATACAGGTGATACGGCAGCATTTATTGACTGCGCAAAGTCGTCAGAAGAGCTATGCTGACAAGAGGAGGAGGTTCCTTGAATTTGAAGTGGGGGACATGGTGTTCTTGAAAGTCTCGCCACGAAAGGGACACATGAGATTTGGAAAGAAGGGGAAATTGTCGCCAAGATATGTGGGACCGTTTTCAATCATAAGAAGGATGGGGGACGTGGCTTATCAATTGGCACTCCCCTCACAATTGGCATCTTTGCACGATGTGTTCCATATATCGATATTGAAGAAGTACAATCCTGATCCCTCTCATGTACTGAATATACAAGACATAGATGTCCAAAGCGACGTGACATACGTCGAAAAGCCTATCCGAGTGGTGGACACAGAACAAAGGGTATTACGGAACCGAGCGATCCAGTTTGTCAAGGTGGTATGGGATCGATATGGCATTGAGGAAGCCACATGGGAACTCAAGTCGAAAATGAGGACAGCTCATCCTGAGCTATTTATGTAAATATTTGAAACCCTATTTCACTCGATTTTTGGGAAGAAAATTTTAAAAAGAGGATTGTATTGTAACACCCCGGATTTTCAAGTTATTAATATATATGAAAATTACCCATTTAATTTGTGAATTATTAGATATGGACCTTAGATGGGTAAAGTGTTGGGTCATTGCCCAATTAAGACCCAATGGATTGTGGAAATGGTTTCAATAGAATTAAATGGGGCTTAATTAAAAAGGTAATGCAATATGTCTAAAAAATTAAAGATGGATAGCTTTGGCCGTGTATGTGAGGTTGACATGGGAATATGGAAAGATTTTAGGAGTTGCATGGTCGTATATGAAGATATGCACATCCACGTGAATGTGCTAGAATATCTTTAAAAAGGGGATTGCTAAATAAATAAGATGTCTAAAATTAAATAAAAGATCTTTGGCCGTGCATAGGAGATATACGAATGTGTTAGAGTATCTCTAAAAAGGGTCTTTTCCCTTGATTAAGAGTGATACTAGGGGAATTGCTAAATAAAGAAGGTTGCTTGGCCGCATGAGAGATTTGCATATCCATGAGGAGGCGCTAAAAGGTGTCTATTTCCCTTGATTAAAACGGCACAAGGTAATTGCTAATTTGAAGGGATCTTGGCATCTTCTAATTATGGATAGGACCGATTGGAAGATTGATAAAGAGAGGCATCAAGGGGTGCAATGCACCTTCTAAAAATATTGGCCGAGTGGAAGTTTTATAGAAGGGAGGCGCATAAGGAAGAAAGGGCGCATGGAACCTTCTAAATAGAGGACCAATTGGAAGTATTAAAAAGAGAGGCAACAAAGGACGCATGGCTTACACAGGCAAGAAGGTGTTCACGGCATAACAAGAGAAGGAGAGGGCAGCCAGCAAGTGTGCAAGGAAGAGAATGATTGGAAGAGCAAGAACAAGTGAAGGAAAACCGGAGGAGTCGCGGAACCAGTAAGTAGTTTGATAATTTTGTATAAAGAAAGGAACCATAGGGATCGGCCATGATGTATAGCCGAACCCCATGGAAAAAGATTGGGGGATGAATAAAGTAATCTTAAGGGAAGATGATGAACCATAGGGTTCAGCCATGTTCTATGGCCGAACCCCATGGAAAGAGATTAGTTATATTTTAATGGATTTGAATGATGAAAACCATGGAATATTATGTATGTTTTAAAAGGGTTTAAATGGAAGGTTGTTGGTAAAGAACCTTAGACCATGGGTTCGGCTAAGGGGTATGGCCAAACCCCATAACGAATCATGGAATTATATTCATATAGTAAGATCATGGAAGTGATAGCAAAGTTGTAAATATAGCCTAAAGTGAAAGATCATGGATTCAGCCATGGTGTATGGCCGAACCCCATGAGGTCTCTTTTATGGACTTGAGTGGTTAAGGAATTTATATGGGTCTAATGATTTTTAAAGAGAAGATTATGAACCATAGGGTTCGGCCATGGTGTATGGCCGAACCCCATGGAAGATGGTTAATAATTTAGAAAGTGATGTGAACAGTTGGATTGTCTCTATGAGTGAGGTTCGGCCATGGTGTATAGCCGAACCCCACTAGGGTTTATTTTATGGATTCAACAATTGTAATGGATACAATGTAGAAATTGGAAGGTTAGATATCATAGGGTTTGGCCATGGTGTATGGCCGAACCCATGAACCAATTTTTATGGGTCATATATGGACCTAATATGATTAAAGGAATGGAGGATTCAAATAAGTAATTGGCTGTGATAAAAAGAGGAATGGCATGGATGTAAATAAATGATAGACCATGGGTTCGGCCATGGTGTATAGCCGAACCACATGGGAAATATTTGGTAGACTTGGGGGTTTTATGTTGTGTTTTATGAATGATCAATTTTGGAGCTAAACATGAGTGAATAAATGAAGGTGACTAACCATGGAAGGAATAATGGAAAAAAATGTAAATATGGTCGAAAATGAAAGATCATGGGTTCGCCATGGTGTATGGCCGAACCCCATGATGAAGGCTTTTATGGACTTAGGTAGTTACCAAGATGGTGAGGGTCAACCATGATGTATGGCCGAACCCCACTAAGGTGTGTTTTGATGGACTAAGTGTTTAAATAAATTAACTTGGGGATTTGTATAAGTGGCAAAGAAGTAAATAAGAGTGAAAGTGATAGACCATGGTGTATGGCTGAACCCCATGGGAAATGATTTAGGGATTTAATTATATATAGACCTATGTTCATGGTTTATGTTATTGGTTATGGATATGTATAATGGCAATGTTGTAAATAAGTAAAATATTGTACTTGGAAAATATTGTAAATAAAGGGAGACATGGCTTTAATTTATTGTTATATTATAAGATAACGGGACCTCACAAGGTATGTACGATCGTCAGCCGTTACCGGACGAAAGCGCAAGGATACGTTAGTGGTCTTTGGTAGGATTCCACCTCTTTGAAACCATGGGTTTATGTATAATGTTTTTATATTATTTTGATGAATTTACGTTGGAAAGGATATGTTTCAAATTGTGAGTTTTAATGCTACAATTGTGAGTTTTAATGCTATGTTTACAATATAAAATAACATGTATTTCATTAGCATCTTATGCATGGCATGGGGTGAAGGATATGTAACCGGAGGGGCCACACTCCATCGAGGAGTCCGAAAAACCTATGTGGGATACCTTGATGTGCTTTTCCATCAAGAAGAAACCGGAGGGACCACACTCCGTCGAGGCGTCTGAAAAACCTATGTGGGATACCTTGATGTGCTTTTCCATCAAGAAGAAACCAGAGGGGCCACACTCCGTCGGGGCGTCCGAAAGAGCTATGTGGGGGTACTTATATGTACTTGTGATGGGTGGGACTCATTGCATTTGACATCATGACATGAAATGGTTTATATGGTTTTTGACATTATGATATTATTATATATATTTTGTACTAACCATGTGTTAGCCCTAATTGGAATACCTACTGGGCGCGTTATTCTAAAGCCCTACTTCTACCCTAGTGGATGATACAGGAAACGAGGAGAACGATGAACGCGAAAAGGGCCAAGCATAGGAGCTTAGATATGCTTTTACTTTTATTTTGTTTAAGATACTCATGGACTTGTATTTTGAGTATCTAGAATTCGGCATGTAATAACTTAGATAATATTTGCTATGGTTGGATGTTTATTTGGATAATTATGTTATGTTAGTTATGATTAAAGACTTGACGTAATTTGTTATCTAAAATGGAATAGAATCAGGTTCTATTATAATTCCGCAGTTATGATTTTAATCAACATGTTTATATTGTTATGTGTGAACCGTTTTCATGGACTTAGTCCATGCACACATAGGGTTGGCCAGTTAAGGTCGGACTTTAGAAGTTCGGACTTAGCTCGCATCGTGACGTCCCGGTCTTGCTCACTTTGTTATTTAAAAAAAAAAAAAAATAGACTCTGATTTTCGGAAATCCTAGAGTGAAAAAGGGCGGGGCATTGCACCCATGGTCTAAGGTTCTTCACCAACAACCTTCCATTTAAAATACTTACAACCAGTATGCAATCTTCCAAGTTCCCTCTATGCAAATGCCACTTAATCTAGATCCCTTATTTATAGATACATTGCATTACAATTTTAATTCAGCCCCATTTAATTTAAATTGGACCTTATACCATAACCGTTGGGTCCTAATTGGGCCATTGACCCAACACCTTACTCATCTAAGGTTCATATCCGTTAATTCACAATTAAAATAGCAAATTTCATAAATATTGATAACATGGAATTCCAAAATGTTACAATACAACCCTCTTTTTAAAACTTTCGTCTCGAAAATCGAGTGAGGTAGGATTTCAAACATTTACATAAATAGCTCAGGATGAGTTGTTCTCATTTCCGACTCGAGTTCCCAAGTGGCTTCCTCAATGCCATGTCGATCCCATACCACCTTGACAAACTGGATCGTTCGGTTCCGTAATACCCTTTGTTCTGTGTCCGCCACTCGGACAGGCTTTTCGACGTATGTCACGTCGCTTTGGACATCTATGTCTTGTATATTTAGTACATGAGAGGGATCAGGATTGTACTTCCTCAACATCGATATATGGACCACATCGTGCAAAGATGTCAACTGTGAAGGAAGTGCCAATTGATAAGCCACGCCCCCCATCTTTGTTATGATTGAAAATGGTCCCACATATCTTGGTGATAGTTTTCCCTTCTTTCCAAATCTCATGTGTCCCTTTCGTGGCGAGACTTTCAAGAACACCATGTCCCCCACTTCAAATTCAAGGGACCACCTCCTCTTGTCAGCAGTAGCTCTTCTGACGACTTTGCATAGTCAATAGATGCTGCCGTATCACCTGTATCTGCTCTGTAGTCCCTGCAATTAACTCAGGTCCAATCAGTGCAGGCTCACTGCCTCTAGTCCAGCACACAGGTGATCTACATGGTCTACCATATAATGCCTCAAATGGAGCCATTTGAAGGCTTGCCTGGTAACTGTTGTTGTATGAGATTCTACCAACGGCAAGTGATCCTCCCATCCACCCTTGAAATCTAGCATGCACGCTCTCAGCATATCCTCCAATGTTTGTATTGTCCACTCAGACTGCCCATCAGTCTGTGGATGGAATGCTGTGCTAGTTAGTAGATCTGTTCCCTTGGCCGACTGCATGCTCTGCCATACTCTGCTGGTGAATCGACCATCTCTGTCGGACACAATAGTCCGAGGAATACCATGCAATCTGATGATATCCTTGATATACCGCCGACTCAAAGTCTCAGATGAATTTGTCATCCTGATGGGAATGAAATGTGCAGATTTGGTCAATCGGTCTACACGACCCATATCGCATCGTTTCCCTTTGAAGACATTGGCAACCCTTGTCACAAAATCCTTGGAGATGTGCTCCCATTTCCATTCCAGCATTGGTAAGGGTTTGAGTAACCCTACTGGCTTCTGATGTTCCGTCTTAACCTGCTGACACGTTTAGCAATGAGCCACAAATTCTGCCACATCTCTTTTGAGTCCTGTGCCACCAGTAATGTCTCTTCAGGTCGTGATACATCTTGGTGCTGCCCGGGATGAATAGAGAGCTTGGTTTGATGTGCCTCAATCAGTAACTCTTTTCCTGCAGCTCTTAGGCACATATATCCTTACTCGGAATTGAAAACCCTATCCTGGTCGTAACTCCCATTTCGGTATGACTTCACCAGTAGACAACTTGGCCCATATCTCCTCCACTTCCGGGTCTATCCGCTGTTCCTATTCAATCTTGGTAACCATGTTGGAACGTATGATCAAATTGTACATACTCCCATGGTTATTGATATATAAATTGAACTCTCGTATAGTATTCAGCATCTCCCATTCTGTCCTGATCAAACATGCCACTGATGCATGTGATTTGCGGCTGAGGGCATCTGCCACCTTGTTCGCCTTGCCAGGGTGATAACGAAGTGCGAACTCATAATCCTACAGATATTCCATCCATCTGCGCTGCCTCAGGTTGAGCTCTTTCTGATCAAACAAGTACTTCAAGCTCTTATGATCTGAAAACACTTCAAATTTCTCGTCATATAGATAATGTCTCCAGCTTTTGAGAGCGAAGACCACTGCGGCTAGTTCAAGATCGTGAGTAGGATAGAGGCGTTCATGTATTTTCAATTGTCTTGAACCATAAGCCACCACACAATGAGTTTGACTGCGGACGCACCCAAGTCCCTCTCCTGAAGCGTCGTATTGTACTTCATAACCCTTGCCTCTTTCTGGCAAAACCAAAATAGGAGCCGTTGTAAGTCTATCTTTCAAGGTTCTCAAACCTCTGGTTGCACACATCTGACCACTCAAATTTGACTCCTTTCTAAGTGAGCCGGGTCAGTGGAGATGCTATCTTGGAGAAGTCCATGATAAACTTCCTGTAGTAACCAGCAATCCTAAGAAGCTACGGATCTCGGTTACATTCTTTAGGGTTTTCCATTCTCCCACTGCTGCCACTTTAGCCTGGTCCACGGCTATACCTTCTACTTGACTATGACATGTCCCAAGAAGTTAACCTTGGATAGCCAGAATTCACACTTGCTGGCTTTGGCATATAACTTGTTCTTCCTCAAAGTGTCCAAAACTATCCTCAGGTGCTCAGCGTGTTCTTCCTGAGTTTTGGAATAAATCAAAATGTCATCAATAAATACAATGACAAATTGGTCCAAGTAAGGACGGAAAATCCTGTTCATTAGGTCCATGAACCCAGCCGGTGCATTGGTGAGTCCAAACGGCATGACCATAAACTCATATAGTCCATACCGCGTTCTGAAGGTTGTCTTTTCTATGTCCTCCTCCCTAACACGGATTTGATGGTATCCGGACATCAGGTCAATCTTAGAGAAATGACTGGAACCTCTAAGTTGATCAAATAGATCATCGATCCTAGGTAGAGGGTACTTCTTTCTGACCGTTAGCTGGTTCAGTTTTCACTTAATCCACACACATACGGAGTGAACCATCCTTCTTCTTCACAAATAAAGCCGGAGCTCCCCAAGCTGATGTACTATTTCGGATGCAATCTAGTCTGAGCAGTTCATCAATCTGCTTTTTTAGCTCGGACATCTCTGCTGGTGCCATCCAGTAGTGTGGTAATGACACTGAGGCAGTGCCAGGGTACAACTTGATTTCAAAATTGATCTCCCTCATGGGAGGCAAGCTAGGGAGTTCTGTTGGAAATACATCCGCATAGTCCTTTACTATTGCCGGAAGTTCAGCCACTGGTGCCTTGTTGATTCTGATACTATTCAATACCAGATGACTCAACCCTTCATGCAGTCTGCTTTGTTTGTCATTACGTACCACATGTTGTTTTCCCTCGGGTGACCAAAATGTCACCCTGCGGCGATAGCAATCAATGTTGGCCTGAAAGCTAGCCAACCAGTCCATGTCGAAAATAATATCGTACTCTGTCATATCGAGTACTAAGTAGTTGAACTCAAATCTGAGTCCAGCGAGTTCAGTATTCACTGCTGTGCATATAAGCCCCAATGATGTGTCTCCGACGGGGGATACAATGGTGATGTGGACAGTTTTTGTATTAAAGTTCCAGTTGCAGATATGAATGCAGCAGATATGAAAGAGTGGGATGCTCCAAAATGAAATAAAGCAAAGGCGTAGGAACTACTGACTACCGCCATACCTTGAATATAGAGTGATCCTCTACTGCTGGAGGAGCTAAGGTAAATAACCGTCCTAATCCTGTAGGCACCCATCCTACCTGGTTAAATGTCCTGCCTCCTCATGAGTTGGCTGGTCTAACTGGTGGGCGAGATGAAGTTCTGGAATAGGAGTGTTTGTTGAGTTGTGGGCATTCCCTCTTAAAATGGCCCGGCTGATCACAATGAAAGCAGTTGTTCACCCCTCTGGGAGCTTGAGTGACTGATGCAGATGGGGAGGGATGATTGGGACAAAAGCCCCCTGTTGACCCAGTGGATGGTGAGGGTCTGTTAAAGTTCGGTAGGAACTTCTTATTGGGCTGAAATGTACCCCTCCCACTCTGAGCTCGGCGGTTGTCAAAACACACTAACTCAGCTATCTCTTGCTCTGCTATAGTGGCCCTGCTGACCACCTCTGCCAATGTAGCTGCCTTAAATATGGTTACCTTGGCCCTAATGCTTGGCCGAAGGCCCCGTTCAAACTTGTGTGCCCTTCGATACTCTATATCCACCATATAAATGCATAGCAAGACAAGCTGAGAAACTCCTGGTGGTACTCTGCCACCAGTCATGGTACCTTGTACCAAAGATAGAAAAGCTTGAGTCTGGCGCTCCTTCTCCTCCTTAGGGAAATAATGGTCTAAGAAGGTAGCTGAGAACTGATCCCAAGTCATCGCAGTCCTCTCTCCTTCCGGAAGAAGTGTTCGCTGCTTCTCTACCACCTCCCACCATTTACCGGCATCATCGATCAGTTGTGACGTGGCCAGTAAAATCTTGTCAGCATGACTCGAAATCTTGAGTAGGGTCAGGATCTGAGTGATCTTCTGCAGCCAATTTTCTTCTCCGACGGCCCCTTCTTTCCTTTTGAATAAGGAGGGCGTTGTTGCTGCAAGTCCTTGACCATGCTCCTGTCATTGGTCTCAGTTGGTGGTTCCATTCCCGTTCGAGTGCTGTTGAAGCACCGAAGTGACCACCGCTTGAACCAAGCTTTGTAGTTCAGGAGGCACCACCGGTATATTCACGCTGCTTTATTCCTCCTCTTCTTGGTGGGATGGTTGTTTTTCCTCTTCATGTCGAGATTGTCGTTCCTCTTCATGTTGAGATTTTTCTACCTCATTTTCATGTTGAGAGGTTTCGACCTCTTTTTCCTTCCCTTTCTGGTTTTGTCGGGTATTTTTCTTTGGAGGCATTTTTCCCTAAGCCATTGAAAAATATCATGACTTAGTTTTCATCGTAAAGTTTGTATTTTCCTATTTTTGGGGAAATTTCCAAATAAGCACTCTTGATTTTTTTTTTCTTTGTTTTTGGGGAATTCCCTAAGTATCTATTGTTTGTTTCTCAATTCGGGTATATTGGGGAAATATATCCTACTTTGCTATGTTTGATAAATCCAATTATTTTGATTGTACTTCCTTTGCTATCATTCCTTGTTGTACTCAGATTGAATGTTCCGTGCAGCAGACTCCGAAGAGTCAGGTCAGTTGGGATTCTAATCTGTCAGTGAGACATGATACCGTCTTAATGTTACTTCGAAAGATTCAATCTTTTTGGGTGGCTCTGATACCAACTGTAATGCCCCGCCCTTTTTCACTCGCTTTCCATAAATCAAAGTCTATTTTTTTTTTAAATAACAGAGTGAGCAAGAGCGGGACATCACGATGCGAGCTAAGTCCGAACTTCTAAAGTCCAACCCTTAACTGGCCAACCCTATGTGTGCATGGACTAAGTCCATGAAAATGGTTCACCCATAACAATATAAACATGCGGCTTAAAATCATAATTATGGAATTATAATAGAATCTAATTCTATTCCATTTTAGATAGCAAAGTACTCCAAGTCTTATCCATAATTAATAGAACATAATTTGTAACACCCCGCCCTTTTGCACTCTAAAATTAGAGTTTTTTTTTTAATGATAAACAAGTGATCGGAGCGGAGTGTCATGACGCGAGCTAAGTTCGGACTTTTAAAGTCCTACCCTTAACTGGCCAAACCTATGTGAGCATGGACTAAGTCCATGAGAATGGTTCTCACATAATAAAGTATAATCTTTGCGGAATATTACTTAATCTAACTGCGGATTATAATGGAACCCTAATCTACTCCATTTTATTAGATAGCAAAGTACAAGTCATTTATCCAAGGTTATCTTAACTTAATCATTCAATCCAACCATTCCAAACCATAGCAAATATTTAACTAAGTTATTACATGCCGACATCTAATTAGCAAATTACATGTCCATGTAAACTTAAATAAAATGTCGATAAATAAGTCCAATCAAAAGCCCAAGCTCCTATGCTTGGTTTCCTTTACGCTCCTCGACTTTCCCCTTTCCTGTGTCATCCATAAGGATAGAAATAGGACGTTAGATCAACGCGCCCAATAGGTCTTCCGATTAGGGCTACCACAAGGTTAGTATAAAAACATGCATTTAACATAGTAATACATGATCATCAAAACTCACAAAAACAATGCTATGTATGTATGCAAATGTAATGAGTTCCACCCATCACAAATATACATAGCCATCACCAAAGTACCCCACAGTGGTCTTTCGGACGTCCCGACGGAGTGTGGCCTCTGGTTTCCTCTTGATGGGATTCTCATCATCAAGGTACCCCACAGTGGTCCTTCGGACGCCCCGACGGAGTGTGGCCTCCGGTTACATAACCATCACCCCATGCCATGCATGAGATGTCCATGAATACATGCCATTTCTAAATAAACCATAACATTCAAATCCACTTTGAAACATATTAGTTAAACCCATATCTCATACAAACCAACGGAAAAACGAGCAAGTATATATATTGTGGTTACAAAAAGGGAGGAAACCTACACAATGTTCACTTAAATTGACCGCTCTTCTTAAACCGTCACCCGTTCACGACTTGTGCACCATTCAAGAAGTCCCGCTACCTTGTTTATATAACAGCAAGTCAAACACATGTCCATTTAATTTCCAACTAAGTCTAAGTCCCAAAAACCACTTTGTGGTGTTCGGCCATACCCCATGGCCGAACCTCACCCACTTAAATTTTGGTCTCTCTTTTCATTTAACCAAAACCATACAAATAACTTATACACAAACCCCAATCCACCAAATGCAACCTTTTGGGGTTCAGCCATACACCATGGCCGAACCTCCTTTAGATTCTTAAGCCCAAACACACCATTCAAATAACTTAATTAAACACCTCAACTACAAACATACCTTGGTAGGGTTCGGCCATACAACATGGCCTGAACCTTACCACTTTGATTTTGACCCTTCTTTCCTTTGAACATTTCATTCATATTTACAATCTTGCCACTTGCAGAACCCTTGTTTAATTTTGCTTAATAACTAATGTCCATAACAAACCCACCTTAGTGGGGTTCAGCCATACAATATGGCCGAACTTCACCATCTTAATTTGGTCCTTTAAATCCTTCATACATCCATCTCCAATTACATTATAAGTTAACCACTAAGTCCACCAAATGACCATTATTGGGGTTCGAACATACTACATGGCCGAACCTCACCCTATGGATTTTTATCCCTTGTTCCATCATCTATCATGGTTGATCACTTTAATACTAAATCCATAAATAACCATATGTGATTCTTAAATCCAAAAGCATATAACAATTCATAATTTCCAAACATATTCTTAATCCGATTATCCCATCAAAATAGTCCATGGGGTTCGGCCATACACATGGCTGAACCCTATGGTTCTCTTGACTCAATCATTCCATCATTTATATATAATTTAGGCTCAACACTTTAGCCATAATAACCATATGGTTCAGCCATCCAATGGCCGACCCAAAATATTAAACTTAGCTCCATTTAAAACCCTTTAAAACCTTATAACATTGTATGGTTTTTATCCCTCAAAAACCCATACAAATAACCAAGTCCTTTCATGGGGTTCGGCCATCCAAAGTGGCCGAACCCTATGATCCATGTTCTACCCTTTTTAAACATATTTATCCATGATTTAAACCCTTGATAGGTTCGGCCATACGATGGCCTGATCATGTTTCCTTAACCAATTTATTTAACAAGGGTTTATTGTGCACTTACCAAAACCGCGTCTCCTCCGGTTCTTTCACTCCTTCTTGATCTTTACTCCGACTTGTTCTTCCGTTCCTTTCTTAATCCTTCCTTCCTTCTCCTTTAGCTGATCTTGCTTGGAGACTCCTTGAAATGGTTTAGCCAAAATATTGATCTGATAGAGAGAGATAGAAATTTGGCCTTGGATGAGAGTGATAAAACCTTGATGCAAAACTCCTTTGCTCTATGTGTACTTCATCTTGGTGGAGGAATCGGCCAAGGACTGATTTGAGAGAGACAACCAGCTAATGTCTTTGTCTTGGAAGATGGAGAACGGCCAAGGAAGAGAGATAGAGTGAATGGAGATGAAATTCTATCTTTGGTTAACCAACTTCAACCTAAGGTTGGCACCACATATAACTCCCCCCCATTCATTTCCATCACTTATTTCATTTGGGGGTTTCATCCTTGAGATGAAACCCTCCAACGGTTTTTTGGCTCTTGGCTGCCCTAGATGCAACCCTTCTTCATCACTTCTACATGTGTGAACTCATATGTAACTCCAATTTGCTTAGTGCCTCCCTGGGGGTTTCATCCTTGAGATGAAACTCCCAAGGTACCCAACGTCTCCCATGCATGAGTTAGTGTATCCTTTCCTCCACCAACCATCTCTCATTAACCTTGCATGTGAGAGTTTCATATTGAAATGAAACTCCCATAGGCTCCAACGGCTAGCTTTTGGTTGGCCTTGTGTAACCTCCACAAATCTATTCATCTTCCATTATTTACCCATGTGGGAGTTTCATCCATGAGATGAAACTCCTGCATGCCAGCGGTTTTGTGTCTTTAACCCTTGAATCATCCAACTATCCAATTCCCCTTTTATCCTCATGCATAGACTAATTTCTCATGCAATTCCAACGTGCATAATGTTTGAATTTGAACATAACCTCTCACCTTATGTAACTCCCAAAACCGCCACCCCATTTATTTCTTATCTAGGAGTTACATGCATGAAATGGCCTCTCCATGCAGCCAACATTTTTCCTTGTTTTAAACTTGAAATCAAAACACTCCACTCTCATTAACACACTTCACTTACTTAAAATTAACTTAACTCCCTCAACTCAACCCATTCATTTAATTTAACTCAACCAAACTCCATCATTTATTTCAACTCAATCCAAACTCAATCCTTTAATTCAACTCAATCTAAACTCAATCATTTAATCAACTTAACCCAATTAGGCTTGAGCTCACCTAATGGTCAACCTAGTCAACCACGACCCATTGGATCCCAATTGGTCATTTTGACCCAAATAGTGACCCAAATAATTGTAACTTACCCATTTACTCTACATACAACCATTCCATAACCTTTGGGTCTTAATTGAACAATGGAGCCCACAATTTACCCATCTAAGGCCATATCCTTTTAATTCACCATTTCAATGGCACTTTCGTAAATATTGATATAGTGAAAATCGGGGATATTACATAATTATCCAAATAAACATCCAACCATAGTAAATTATCTAAATTATTACATGTCCGAAGTCTAGTTACTCAAACTACAAGTCCATGAGTATCTTAAGCAAAATAAAAACTAAAATCATCCAAGCTCCTATTCTTGGCCCTTTTCGCGTTCATTGTTCCCCTCGTTTCCTGTATCATCCACTAGAGTAGAAGTAGGGCGTTAGAACAACGCGCCCAGTAGGTATTCCATTTAGGGCTAACACATGGTTAGTACAAAACATATATAATAATATAATGTCCAAAAGCCATATAAACAATGCCATGTCATGATGTCAAATGCAATGAGTCCCACCCATGTCATGATGTCAAATGCAATGGCCGAACCCTATTTTTCCTTATGTAACGCCCGCCCCTTTTTACCGAAAATCAGAGTCTAATTTTTTTTTTTTTTGAATTAAGAAGTGACAAAGGGCGCGGACGTCACGACGTGAGTTAAGTCTGAGCTTCTACTGCCCGGCCCTTAACTGGCCAACCCTACGGGTGCGTGGAACGGAGTCCACGGAGAATGGTTCACCTGTAGAAGTAAGCTCGAGGAATAATACATTAAATGCGGAATGATAATAATACTATCGTACCAATTTTTCTAGATAGCAGGGAAGATTTCATCGTTTAATTACTGGCATGCCATAACATCATATGTCTACAATAAAATCCAAAACATAGCAATAAGTCTAAAATATTACATTTCCAACAAGCTAGGCTACTCAAATACATTTCCTAAAATAAATTTAAATAAAGTAAATAGTCCGCCTCCCCAAGCTCCTAAGCTTGGCTCCCGTCTCGTCCTTCTACTCCGGCATTTCCTGCGTCATCAGCTAGGGTAGAAGTAGGGCGTTAGACCACGCGCCCAGTAGGACTCCGAGTAGGGCTAGCACATGGATTAGTGATAACAAGCATACCGATAATAATATAGTGAAAACTGGGAGACAATCATATAATGAAACTATAAAGTGAATGCCATGCCATGGGTGTCTGTGTTATGAATCCCACCCATCATCCCCACCATTATGATGTCATATCCCCCTTGACAGAAAAACCTCGTCAAGATATATCCAATCATAAAATATCCCCCTTGGCGGAAAAACCTCGTCAAGATATATCCAATCATAAAATATCCCCCTTGACGGCAAAGCCTCGTCAAGGTATCCCCATGCCTGTTCTCGGTCGCCACGACGGAGCATGGGCTCCTGTTATAGCCTATCAGGCTATCCCCATGCCTGTTCTAGGTCACCCCGACGGAGCATGGACTCCGGTTATAGCTTATCAGGCTATCCCCATGCATGTTCTCGGTCGTCCCGATGGAACATGGACTCCGGTTCCTTTATTTTCCCGCCCATGCCATGCATGAGATGTAATGCATTATGCTATGTAATATGTATAATCCATAGTCATAATATAGAATTCATAACTTGGCATATAATTTATAATCTTGCATTATGCCATATAAGATACATAAACCATGATCTTAAAATTCATCTTATAATAAACCATAAAATTCCCAAAATAAATCAAAGAAACCATCACACAATCCACGGCTTACAAAAAGGTAGGAATCCTACCGAATACCGACTCGCGTTCTTCTTTTTCGTTTTCGTCCGATAATTCGGCTACCGACACGCGTGCCGCTCGCAATATCCAATACCTTATTACATACACATAATCAGTCCATATTTTACCTATTTCTAAGCCCATTAATCATTTCCAAGTCCGTATGAAAAATCGTGCACTATTTAGGTTTTGTGGGTCCCATTTAATCCATTACATATTTTAATTACATGATTCTAAAAATCAGCCTCCTAGGCTTTATTTAACAGTACGTAAACTTATTACTTAGTGCCCCTAAATCCATGGTCCTCTCCCATGGAGTTCTTGAACTTGGCCATTAATTACGGTTTTGCCACTACCCCTTCTCCATGATTAATCACTCATTCATTCATGCCTACTTAAGCCCATAATTGATCATTAATTCAATCCCTTAATGACCCATTTAATCATGGCATAACATCATTAAAATTAGCCCTTTAATTAACCTAATCCTTATTCATTTAAACCCATACAAAACCCCATATTTAACCCTTTAATTGGTTAATGGATCATGGGTTCAAAATACCCCATTCATCAAATCTTCCCATGGGGTTTACTTCATGCATTTAAACTACAATGAGCCCATTTCCAACTCATTCCCTTTGGAGGCCATAAACATCATTCACCCTCCAATTTAACCCATCAAAAGGCTCACAATTGGGCCATGGGTTCGGCCATACACCATGGCCAAACCCATGGTTCATTGTTCATTATTCATTTGTAACCCTTAAGACCATTAACCTTTCTCTATGGATTCCCTCACTTATAACCCTTAAAAAAAAAATCCCTTAACATAGACCCATTTAAAACTTTTAAACCATCAACACCATTGCATAGTCTTGATTCTTAAAAACCCTTAAGATACCCAACCTTCCGTTCATGCATGCATACATAATCCCTTAACATTTCACTAGCATTCCATCATTCACAACTTCAACTCTAAAATCATAATTCATCCTCCAAATTTTTAACCTTAAACCCCCATTACAATTTCCTCAATTACCTACATTTAATCATTTTAAACCCTAAAATCATTAACCACCCTCATTGTCTCCCATTCTTATAAACCCTAATAATTAATCCAATCATCTACCATGGGGTTCGGCCATGCTACATGGCCGACCTCTATGGTCCATTTACCTCTTCAACCTCCCCATATAACATGCTTAATCAATTTCACCACATAATGTCCTTAATGTAATTATTTTTTCTTAACCTAATTTATCCACTTTGTTCATTTTTCATTTCATCTTTTGTATGGATTTTAAATCCAAGGCCATGATATTTTTGGCCACTTTAAATCCAAGAAATGGACCCATTTCTAAACCTCTTAAACCCTAAGAAAAGTTTAATCTCTTGTTTAGAAAATACTTACGAACCGACGCCTCCTCTGACTTTCGTTACTCTCGTCAACTTCCTTAACCTTCTTTCTTCTCCTTCTCCTTTGTTGGTTGGCTAAAATGCTTAATCAATGGTGTAAACCCCCAAGCTTGGGTTTGGCCATGGTAGGGTTAGATTTGAGAGAGGGAGAGGAGAGATGGAGATGAGAAATAAAATTCTATGGCTTGATCTTGGAGTAATGGCCAAGCTTACACCTTTCTCCTCTCTTTTCTTCCAAGCTCTTCTTCTACTTTCTCTTGGTTTTCTTCCTTTCCTTCTCCTTGGGTGTGGGACGTCAATGAGAGATGGTTTTCTTCCTTTCCTTCTCCTTGAGTGTGGGACGTTAATGAGAGAGATGAAAAGAGAGAGAGAGTGAAAGAACTCGTTGGAATGGAGAGAATGAGATGAAAAGTCATCTCATCTCTTGGTTGTTTAAGATATACCCACATTAATTCCTCCCACCAACCCATGGGATATTTTTCCTACTTTATGGTGGTGGTTGGGATAACCACCACCCTAGCCAACGTGTTTGGTGTTTAGAAAGGGTTGGTTTTGGTCTTCCATTGACCATTTGACCACCACTTAATTAGATTAATTAATTAGTTAACTGGATCATTACTTAGGTTAATTTAATTCCCATTTAATTTAATTCCATTAAATTTCTTCCATGAAATCCACCCATGGTTGACCAAGTCAACCATGGTGGCCGGCCCCACCAACTCTTGGTCCACATGCCACCTCACTTGGTGAGGTGGAGGTGGGTCCCATTTGGCCATGTCACCTAGGTTATTCCATCACCAACTTAGGTGATTCAAATTTCATTAAGTCCATTCCACTAGTTGGATCACCATTGGGCCCATGGCCCAATTACACTCACCCCTATCCATTTACCTTAGGGCTTACACCATCTTGATCCATTGGGTCCCCAAGTGGGTATTGGGCCCAATTTGACCATCCTTGGCCCAATTGACCATTTAAATGAATTAAATCCAATCCATGGTTCATTGGGCCATACTTGGGCCTTTGTCCAAATTTTGGTCCATTTACCATTTATTCCATCAATTTTTCCCAATTTCCATCGTTAAATAATAATATCCACCTATATATTGATTTACAAATTCCGGGCCATTACACCTTACTTTAAACAAAAATTTATCAAAATACCTACCGATTCTGCGGCTCCTTCGGTTTCTTTCTCTCCGGCTTGTTCTTTCAATCCTTTCTTTCCTTAGCCTCTTCCTCCTTCCTTCTTACTTCTTTGGCCGAGAGTGAAACTTCAGAGAGAGGGAGAGTTTAGCCTTGTGTGAGAATGATAGAACTTTGAGATGAAACTCTATGTCTTTGGTCTTGAGGAGTGATCGACCAAGAGAGGGTTTGAGGGAGAGAAACAGCCAAGAGGGAGAGGGAGAGAGTGAGATGAATATCAAAATTGTTTTGTTCCAATGATGTGGTCGGCCAACGATGATGGCTTCGGTAAAACCCTTGATGTAACTCCCATTTTCCTTAACCTCTCTCCTTAATGCTCCAACGTGTGCCTTTGTTCAAATTTGAAATGTGCATCCATCCACCTCCATTAACTCTCCATGTGGGAGTTTCATCCATTAGATGAAACTCTCATTCCAACTCACCTAACTCATATAATTTAATTCAAATCAACTGTCTTGGTGGTTAACCAAGTCAACCACGATCCATTGGGTCCCAATTGGGCACTATGACCCCAAATAGCAACATTGACCCAATTAAATGCGCCTTACCCATTTACTTTAAATTAAACCTTATACCATAACCGTTGGGTCCTAATTAGGCCATTGACCCAACACCTTACCTATCTAAGGTCCAAATCCATTAATTCACAATTAAAATGGCAAATTCTGTAAATATTGATAACATGGAATTCCGAATTGTTACAATTTAAGACCCAACAGATGGTGGATATGGTTTCAATTGAAATAAATGGGTCTAAATGATGTAAAAGGGTGGAGAACCATGGACCATGGATTCGGCCATGTTGTATGGCCGAACCCCATGGAGAAATATTGAATCAGTTACATGTAATTAGATCATGGAAGTAAGAAGGAATGTAATTGATTTTTGAATGGTCTCAGAGGTTATAATGGTGAAGAACCATGGACCATGGGTTCGGCCATGTGTATGGCCGAACCCCATGGAGAGATATTGTTGGACTTAGGTATTTTCGGACAATGGAAATGATGGGAAATATTGGTAATGTTAATGGGTTTTTTAAATATGGTAGAGGATGGTTTAAAATGATGAACCTAAGTGTATGGTTAAATCCCTATGGAGGGACTTGTCTATGGACTTAAATATTGTAATTGATTTAATGGAGAACATGGAAATGAGACATCACATGGCCGAACCCCATGAACCATTTTAATGGGTCATGTGGAGATTTATACATGATTAAATGAATGAATGAATAAACTAACAAGTGGAAGATTCATTTGTGGATCTATGTTTGGTTATGGATCAAGTATGGATCTAAGTATGGGTAAGTAAATTACGTGATTACCTATGGAAGGAAAGAATGGCCAAATGGTGAAATTAAAGGACCATGGGTTCTGCCACGGTGTATGGCCGAACCCCATGGATCATGTTTTGGTTTTGGACATGCATAAATGGCCTAAGTGAATGATTGAATCATAGGAAATGTTTATGGATTTAGGGCTTCCATTAATGCAAAACTAATGGAATGATGTTGGGACTTAAGTCATGTAAATATAAGCTAAGTAAGTAGCCATGGAAAGATGAATGGCAAAGAGGTAATTATGGGTGAAAATGATGGACCATGGGTTCGGCCATGGTGTATGGCCGAACCCCATGGGGAATGTGTTGGTGGACTCATGGTGTTATTAAGGTTAAATGATTAACTTATATGTGTTAGGTTTAATGAATCCAAGATGGAATGATCTTGGACCCACAATGGTTAGAATGATCAAGGATCAAAAAGAGGGGCCAAAACCATGTGAGTGAGGTTCGGCCATGTTGTATGGCCAAACCCCACTAAGGTGTATTTTGTGGACTAAGGGTTTAAATGATTAACTTAATGGTGATTGATTAATAAATCAAAGGAGGGGCTAAAACCATGTGAGTGAGGTTCGGCCATGGTGTATGGCCGAACCCCACAAAGATATGTTTATGGACTTAGACATAATTGTAAATCAAATGGAACATGGGTTTGATTGATTGATATGTAATAAGGTAACGTGACCTCACAAGTGGAGTACGATCGGTAATCGGTTTCCGGACAAAAAAACGCAAGGACACATTAGTTGATCATTGGCAGGTTTCCCACATCATTGAAAACTATGGGATGTGTACTGTAATACCCTGACCCAGATTAGGCGTTGTAACACCCCAATTTCTCAATGAAGTGGAAAATTACCAAAATGCCCCTGAGTTGTTTAATTAATTATTTTGTGATGTTAAGTAAGGAAATAGTGGGGCCCATTGCTCAAAATAAAATCATATGAGCACATTATGAATGTTAAGTTTTATTGGTTGGGTAATTTTCATCATTTGGGTCAAAAATGGCTAAATGGGTCAAAGGGCCCAAATGGGGCCCATCGGGTCTTGCTGGGTTATTTGACCGTTTTGTGATTTTAAATTAAAAGGGGTTAAGCCTATTTGATTGGAAATCAAGTGGAGGAAAAATGGGTAGGCTTGATCCATATGTAAAAACCAATTGGAAATGATCAAAATACCATAAATGGGTCATGTTGTCAAAACGGGTCAAGGAGCTAAAAGTGGACCCAACGGGTCGAGTTGACTATTTTTGACCGTGTGAACCCTCAAGGGAGCTCAAACACGATTCAAATCAGTTGAGTGGGATGGAGGTGAGTTGGAATTAAATCAAAAGGTGAGTTAACTCATATGCATTAAATGAAATGCATTAAATGTGATGAGTTGGGTTGGAATAAAAAATACCTTGAGTTGAGTGAGTCAAAATGGAAACTCAAGGGGCTATAAATTCAGTGAGTCCAAGGGGAATTGGAGGAGTTTAGCTGGTCTCAAATCAGCCAAAACAAGTCCCACACGTTGGGGACTTGTTTTGGTGAGTTCCATGGTACAAATTAAATACAAGTGCATGGGTTTGAGGTGGGTTACTTGGGGATGTGAATGGCTGCATTGGTAGCTGCCAAGGGGTGCCTTGGATGGCACCCAATGCCCACCGTTTTGAGCAAGAAGTTATGAGGAATTGAGAGGTTTTTGGGGGCTGAAAATGCAAAGGCAAACAACACCATGCTTGGCCGAATTTCTTGTGCAAAAGTTTTAGAATTCATCTCTCTCTCCCTCACTCAAAAACACACTCTCTTGGCCGAGTTTACCTTGGTGTTTTATCACCATTAGATCAAGCACAAGACAGTAGAAGAAAGGAAGGAACAAGAGGGAAGAAGGCAAGGAGCAAGAGGCAAAGGAAATTGGTAAGAATTCCTTACAATGTTATTTAATAAGTTAGATTAAGTGGAACATGAATTGGCCATGGAATGGCTGATTTTATCAAGGACCTAAGCCTTGGTTAAAGGTTGTCTTAAGTGGTAAACAAATCACATTGGGTTCGGCCAGTTTGGATGGCCGAACCCCATGACATTTGTTTGGGTATTTTGATGGTTTTTGGAGGCTAAAAACCATGCAAAAATGATGAACAATTGTATGTGTTTAGATGCAAGATAAAGGATTTTAAATCTTGGATTTGGATGGCATAATTCAGCCTTGGAATAGCCAAATGCATCAAGAGTCTAAACCATGGAAGAAGGTGTCAAAAGAAATGAAATGAACCATTGGGTTTGGCCACTTTGGGTGGCCAAACCCCATGAAAAGAGTTGGTTAATGGTTATGGTTTTTGAAATTTAAAACCATCCATTTGGGGACTGTTTTTATATATTTTATTAAGATTTAAAATACATGCTTAAAGAGGGTTAAAACATGGGTTTGGATATCAGAAAAGGCTGAAGATATGTGGTCTAATCAGTGGAGTAAAATTGGAGAAGATGGACCATGGGGATCGGCCATCTTGGATGGCCGAATCCCATGATATCATGTTGGTTTTTTGGATGATTTCTTTGAGAGTTAAAACTTGATATTAGTATACTGTTTATGCATGTTTATATGAGGTTCAAAAACAGCAAACATAGCATTGGGTTCGGCCACCATGGAGGGCCGAACCCCATGCAAATGATGGTTGGTTTTAAGGTGTTTGAAACATGGAAACCATGAACTTTCAAGGACTGTTTTTGGATGAATTTAATTAGATGGTCACTAAGAGGTATGAAGGCAGCAATATGATATTGATATTGCATGTTTAGATAAGGCCTAAAGCATGTTTGAAAGATCATAACATGGGCATAGGGTTCGGCCACATTGGATGGCCGAACCCCATAAAAGTGTGTGATAAATTGTTATGGTTTTTGGAGAGAGAAAACCATACCAATTGTGGAGTTTTTTTTAAGAGATAAGGTTACTGTTTTGGTTTGGCCATAGGATGGCTGAACCATGTGGTTAACATGGCAAAAGGGTAGTATTCAATTGGTATATGAAATAAGGGAATCATTGAGCAAAAGAACTCCATGGACTGTTTTATGGTTATATGGAGTAAGAACATAGTGGAGATTTTGAATGAATCCGTGCCTTTGATTCAAGAATTATGTATGTATAATAGGTACTTAATATCAGTAAACAACCAAGCATGATAGATAAGGGAATATGGGATGAAAATACATAGGGTGTGGTTCGGCCATGTAGTATGGCCGAACCCCACCAAAGATTATTTGATGGACTTTGTACTAATTCATAATGAATGGGAGATGTATGTATGAATGATGTAAATGAACCAAGTAATTTGAATGGTCATGGAATGTGATTGGAATGGATTAAGAGATTCAAATGGGAAAGGTGAGGTTCGGCCAAGTAGTATGGCCGAACCCCACCAAGGTAGTTTTGTTATGAACCATGGTTTATCAAGGAAAATTAAACAAGGCTTGGCCTAGTGGCAAAGCTGTAAATACAAGTGATATTTAGTGGTTTGAAGTGTTAATAAATCATTTGGGTGGTGTTAATCCAAAACCAAAGAGATCAAGTTAAAGTGGGTAAGGTTCGGCCCTGGGTATGGCCGAACCCCACAAGATGTTTGGGTCTTATATGTGAATGGATATTTAAATATTAGAATGATTTACTTATTGTTACATCACAAGGTGACGAGAGTTGAAGGAAGTGCGAGTCGTGACCGAGTGAAGCTCAAAAAAAGGAACGGACACTTAATCAAAGTTTAAGTAGGTTTCCTACCTACTTGTAACCACGGTTTTTACCCAGTTTTACTTATGATACTCTTGTTTAATATATGTGTTTCAAATGATATCTTATGCATTAACAAATGGCATACAGTCATTGGCATCTCATGCATAGTCATGGGATAATGAATGAAGTTCTACAGTGATGGCTACAAATGTACATGATGGGGGTTGCTTATTGCATGTACATAGAAGAGATGAATGTTGTTGTAATTTACCTTGCCGGTGCATGGCACGTCAAGTGATGGCTACGATGGTACATGATGGGGTTTGCTCATTACATGTACATCGCTTATAGAAGAGATGAAGGTGTGTTGTAATTTACCTTGCCGGTGCAAGGCACGTCAAGTGATGGCTATGAAAGTACATGATGGGGGATGCTCATTGCATGTGCATATTTCATAGCATTGTTTTACCTGTTTTGATGATCATGTATTATGATATGTATATGCATGTTTTATATACTAACATGTGGTAGCCCTGATTCGGGAACCTACTGGGCGCGTTGATCTAACGCCCTAATTCTATCCTCAGAGGAGATTGCAGGTACAAGCAAGGGGAAAGGGAAGGTCATTGACCAAGAGGGGAGCTGAGCCTAAGTGCTTAAATAATGGATTTGGATTACGTTTTATTACTGTCATTTGAATACTATTGTTGGACATGTAATAATTCGTTATTAGCTATGGTTTGTTTAGGATCATAACTTGTGGATGGTTGATCTATGTTATTTAATATTTAAGAATATTACTTGCTATCTCGTCTTTTTATTCCGCATGTTGATGTTAGTTCCATGTGTGAATCACTATCATGGTCTATTCCATGTACACATGGGTGGCCAGTTAAGGTTCAGACTTGGGTAGTCTGAACTTAACTCGCGTCGTGACGCCGCCCGCTCTCTTCCGTTGTTTATAAAAAAAAAAAATTAGACTCTGAGACTCTCGGAGAGGGCGGGGCGTTACAGGCGTAGTTTAGCGTAATAATCTTGTTTGACCGGTTAATCTCGAAGATTACGGTCACGGCTTTGAGAAAAGCTCAGGTGTGGCCCAATCTGTGCTCGATAGCTCAGTGATCCAGATCGTCCAGCTGGACGGGCAAAATGGTAATTTACCGTTTCTTGTTATTATTTTTATAAATTATGTTGTTTGTGTCTCCTGGGAGGGATTTATGGTATATGTTTGAGTCCACATGTTGGGAACATGTGTGACCTTTGGGCCTAACTGTTGATCTGGCCCAGTTGGAATGCTTGAGTTAGTTTAATTTAAAAAAAAAAAATCAGTCGCGTTCTTGGCCCACCCTTCAGGTCAGGGCGTGACAGCTTGGTATCAGAGCTTCGGCTCAAACTCTATCACTGTTATGGGTTACAACCTAGTTAGACTTGTTTTTGATTGAGTACTGCAATTCTTTTTGACATTTTCCTGTTTTTGTGATACAAACATGTCAAACAATACATAGTACATTGAGTTGTGGGACAGGGGGACCCCTAGCAACCCGATTGACTTGGTTTCGTCTGATTCCAGTGTTCCAAACTTCGTCAATAAGTTTCACCAAATGAGGAAGTGGGAATAGCTTCACCTGAGTATCATGTTGGGGCTGATCGTGAAGAGGAAGTGGGAGATATCCCAAATCTAGAGGAGTCTGTAGGGGAGAATGGCTCGCCTGAATATAATCTGGCTACTCCACCTTTGGATGAGTATTCGGACTATATGTGCGAATTATGCAATCAGGAGGGGCACAACTGCACTTATTGCCCCTACCCAATTGATGTCATCTGCCCTGTTTGCGGACTTCGCAGGCATGGGAGCACAAGGACTAATTGTCCTTATGTTAGAGGACCAAGGATCATACCCTGTTTGACCTGTGGAGTGTTCGGGCATAAGTTGGCGACTTGTCCGGACAACTTCTTTTACTTTGGTGATGATGCAGGAACTTCTTCGAAAGATTATATTAGGGTTTGTCGGGGGATCGGGGAGATTTTGTTTTGTAAGGGTTGAGTATTGTTTTGTTTTTTTGAAGGTTTTCATACCCTACTAACCCTTGTACTTGTAATTGAAATGCATTTGAATGATTTCTAATGAAACTTTTACAACTTGTGTGATTTGCTTTAATAAGTCTCTTAAAATGTTTAAGTGATAGTTACAAATGTAAATAACAAACATCAGGACCCAACGCTCATGCTAACAACTGCCGTGGGAGGAGGACTAGTCTTCCACCCAATGACCTACCCAATGAGGCCGTTCGAGGGGCAGTTGAAGTATTTCAGCAGATAGCTGAAAATTTGCCACGCCCTTCTATCCGTACGCCAGAAGAAACAGCCACCTCGGCTCTTAAAGAGTCCAAGCGACTGAACCCGACAAGTTTCTCGGGGACAGAGGACCCTAGCGCAGCGAAGAACTGGCTGACTCAGATTAGTTGGATCCTTAACACCCTCGCTATTGGCGATGACTTGCGAGTGACCTTGGCGGCGTACCAGCTAGAGGGAAACGCTTACGAGTGGTGGGAAACGAAGAACTTGGTTCGTAACCACGAGCCAATGTCGTGGGAAGAGTTCTCTGCAACCTTTCTGGCCCGTTACTTTCCGAAGAAAGTGCAGGAGGCGAGGAAGAGGGAATTCCTCAACATCCAACAAGGTTCCAACTCTGTGGCACAGTATGCCATGCGCTTCATCGACTTGATGCAGTTCATACCGTGGATAGCGGCGAACGAAGAGGAGAAGGTCCAGCATTTTGAGAATGGACTCCGACCGTTTCTGCAGAGCAAGTGGCCGGCCTAGTCTTCGACACTTTGGAGGAGGTCATTGATCGAGCTTCAAAAGTAGAAGCAATGGACACCATCAACCGGAGCACTGACAATTCCCAGAAACCTTCTTCCAACAAGAGGGCCAAGTTTAACAAGCAGAGGCCATCCTTCAAGAAGAGCCAGCCTAGCACAGGACAGTCGAGTCAGCCTGACTCCTTGCAATTTGTGTGCTATACCTGCAGCCAGCCTGGGCATACTTCTAAGTTTTGCCTGGCAGGAAAGGAAAAGGCGTGCCATCACTGCAAGTAGATCGGGCACCTCCTTAGAGACTACCCTTATCTTGGTAAAGTTGCACCTTCGCAAGGCGCAGGAGCTACTTTCTCTGTCGCGCAACCATCTGTTGGTCAAAGTTCTCAGCAGACCTCCAGAGGTTCGGTGGCACCAAGGAACGGACCACCTCGGAACGGTCAGGGGAGAGGACAAAGACGTCCTCAGGGGAAAGTCTACACGATTGGAACTCAGAAGGAAAAGCCAATGGAGAATACTGTGATGGAAGGTACCCTTAATCTTTCTAGCTATTTGGCTGGAGTGCTTTTTGATACCGGTGCTTCGCATTCCTTTATTTCTAGAACTTGTTGTGATAGATTGGGTTTGAAACCAGTAGAAGTAGATAACCCACTATTGGTAGTATCACCCTTGGGTAAGAAGGCTTTGGTGAACAAAGAGTGTAGATCTTGTGTTTTGAAACTTAGCAGTGTAGAGTTGTCATATGATTTTCTTGTGTTGGAAATGACGGACTTTGACATCATCCTTGGCATGGATTGGTTGTCAGTTTTTGAGGGTCTGATAGACTGCTCTCAGAGGAGAATTCGTAGGGTCTCCTCAACCAATGAGAAGTTTATGGAGAAGTTGGTACCCTATGAGAAGATGAGAATCACTTTCTCTGGCCTTAGGGCTTATCCTGGTAGTGTGGTGGCGAGCATGGGTTGGGAAGATGTAGGTGGTGTAGGGTCTGTTACTCCTCGGGTGGTGTGTGAGTTAATGGATGTGTTTTCTGACTAGTTGGCTGGGCTACCTCCACGCCGAGAGATAGAGTTTGTTATAGACCTATAGCCAGGAACATCTCCAATTTCCATGGCACCCTATCGGATGATGTTGGCTGAACAGGGAGAGCTAGCTACGCAGGTAGATGAGCTTCTTAGACTTGGTTTTATCCATCAGAGCAACTCGCCGTGGGGCGCACCTGCTCTATTTGTGAAAAAGAAGGATGGATCGATGAGGATGTGTATAGATTACCGGCGGCTTAACCAGGTAACTATTAAGAATAAGTATCCGTTAGCTAGAATAGACGACCTCTTTGATCTTTTGAGAGGATCGAGATGCTTTTCGAAAATCGATTTGAGGTCGGGTTACCATCAGTTGCAGATTCGAGAGGTAAACATTCCTAGGACTGTTTTCCGAACGCAGTATGGTTTGTATGGGTTTGTGGTGATGCCTTTCGGTTTGACGAATGCACTAGCCATGTTTATGGATTTGATGAATCACTTGTTTCAACCGTATTTACGAGAGTTCGTGATAGTCTTCATAGACAATATCTTGATCTTTTCGTCGTCAGAGGAGGAACACGACTTTCATCTGCGCATAGTTCTTCAGACTCTTCGAGAACATCATCTGTTCGCTAAGCTGAGCAAGTGTGAGTTTTGGTTGACTCAAGTGCAGTTATTGGGACATGTGGTGCCTCTAGAAGGAATCTCTGTAGATCCAGTGAAGGTGGAAGCAGTGAAGACTTGGGAAAGTCAAGAACGTGTTCGAGATCAGGAGCTTTCTGGGATTAGCAGGATATTACCGAAAGTTTATCCCACACTTCTCTTAGATCGCTGTGCCGATGACTCGGCTGACGAGGAAGAACGTCAAGTTCGAGTGGAACGAAGCTTGTGAAAGAGCATTCCAAGAGCTGAAGGAGAAGTTGACTACGTCTCCAGTTTGGTGATACCCGAGCAAGGACAAGGTTACGATGTGTATTGCGACGCGTCCAAGTTTGGTTTGGGTTGTGTGATGATGCAAGAGGGGAAGGTAGTAGCTTATGGTTCCAGGCAATTGAAGGGACATGAACAGAACTACCTGACTCATGATTTGAAGTTAGCAGCCGTTGTATTCTCGTTAAAGTTGTGGAGACATTACTTATATGGTGAGAAGTTCAATGTGTTTTCTGATCACCATAGCCTCAAGTATATCTTCACTCAGAAAGACTTGAATATGAGGCAGCGAAGATGGATGGAGTACCTGGGAGATTACGACTTCAGTCTCTCTTATCACACAGGGAAAACAAACGTAGTGGCCGATGCCTTGAGCAGTAAGTCTCACAGCAACGTGGCGAGGATGGCATCCTTGCAGTGGAAGATGTTGGAAGTTCTGTCTGAGTAAGATCTAGAGTTGATTCGAAGGAAACGGGTCAGTAAGAATCCATAGTTTGGATCTGCAACCCGAGGTAGTTAGATTGGTGTTGGAAGGACAACAGAGCGACCCAGAAGCGAAGGAGTTAGCGACTTAGCTTTCAGGAGGAGCGACTCTAGAAGATTGGAAGATCAAGGCGGATGAAGGTCTGACTTTCAAAGATAGACTTTTTGTACCAAAGTCGGACGAGTGCAGGAGAAAGGTGCTTGATCACTTTCATCATTCTCGTTTTACGATGCATCCTAGTGGTACGAAGATGTATCATGACTTGCGGTGACTTTTCTGGTGGAAAGGTATGAAGTGAGAGGTAGCAGATTTTGTATCCAGGTGCTTAACTTGTCAACAAGTGAAAGTGGAACATCAACGACCTGGTGGAAAGATACAACCTTTAGAAGTGGCTGAATGGAAATGGAGCATATCACGACGGATTTTGTAACTGGATTTCCGAAATCTCCTAAGAAGAACGACGCTATTTGTGTAATAGTCGATCGATTGACAAAGTCAGCTCACTTTCTGCAGATTAAGAAGACGGACTCTTTGGCTACTCTAAGTAGATTGTATTTAAAGGAGGTAGTCAGATTGCATGGAGTACCTGTATCCATTGTATCTGATAGAGATCCGAGGTTTGTATTAAGGTTTTGGCAAGGATTGTAAGAGGAGTTGGGGACTAAGCTGTGCTTCAACACTGCTTTTTACCCTCAGAAAGATGGTCAATCAGAGAGAACCATTCAAACCTTAGAGGATATGCTAAGAGCTTGTGTGATGGACATGCAGGGAATTTGGGAAGATCACTTGCCTTTGATCGAGTTTGTCTACAACAATAGTTATCACTCCAGTGTGTAGATAGCGCCATACGAGGCTCTGTATGGCAGACCTTACAGGTCATCTCTTTGTTGGACAGAGGTAGGAGACAAAGCGCTGCTAGGACCTGATCTAGTCCGTGAGACGTTAGAACAAGTTGAAGTGATCAGAAATGTCTCAAGACAGCCCAGAGCAGACAAAAGAGTTATGCTGACAAAAGGCGGCGACCTTTGGAGTTTATGGTTGGCGACCAAGTTTTCCTACGTGTGGCACCACGTCATGGAGTGCAACGGTTCGGACGCAAGGGAAAACTATCACCTCGATATGTTGGACCCTTTGAGATCTTAAAGAGGATAGGTGAAGTGTCCTATCAGTTGGATCTTCCTCAAGCTTTGGAGAGAGTGCAGAGTACATTCCACGTGTCTATGTTAAGGAAGTACGAGCCTGACTCGTCGCATGTGATAAGTTTTGAAGACATTGAAGTCTCAAAAGACCTAACTTTTGAAGAAATGCCAGTCAAGATTCAAGGACGCCGGACTCAAGAGCTCAGAAGGAAGTCTATTCCTCTAGTACGAGTGTTGTGACAACATCGTGACGTTTAACACGAGACCTCGGAACCTAAATCAACTATACGGAAGCTGTACCCTGGCTTGTTCACAGACGAAAAAGGCATAAGTTTGTCTTAAATTTCGGGACGAAATTTCTTTTATGGGGGTATGATATAATACCCTAACCCAGATTAGGCGTAGTTTAGCGTAATAATCTTGTTTGACCAGTTAATCTCGAAGATTACGGTCAGGGCTTCGAGAAAACCCAGGTGTGGCCCAATCTGAGATCGAAAGCTCAGTGATCCAGTTCGTCCAGCTGGAGGGGCAAAATGGTAACTGACCGTTTCTTGTTATTATTTTTATAAATTATGTTGTTTGTGTCTCTTGGGAGGGACTTATGGTATATCTTTGAGTCCACATGTTGGGAACATGTGTGACCTTTGCGCCTAACTGTTGATCCGGCCCAGTTGGAATGCTTGATTTAGTTTAATTTAAAAAAAAAAAAAATCAGTCGCGTTCCTGGCCCACCCTTCGAGTCGGGCATGACATGTACAATGGTTTTAATTCTTATTTTGATGAGTTACTTTGTATCAAATGATATGTTTCAAATGTGAGATTTTAAAGGCTATGATTGTATTATTGCATAGCATATGGACATTTGCATCTCATGCATGGCATGGGAGGGATGATTTGTAATCGAAGGCCACGCTCCGTCGGGGCGTCCGTAAGGCATCCGTAACTGGAGAACACACTTCGTCGGGGCGTCCGTAAGGCAACTGTGGGGATACCTTGATGAGGAGCTTTCCATCAAGAGGATAATATGTTTGTAATATAACCGGAGATCCACACTCCGTCGGGGTGTCCGTAAAGCAATCGTGGGGATACCTTGATGAGGAGTTTCCATCAAGAGGATACCATGTGTTTGTGATGGGTGGGACTCATTGCATATGCTAGCATGGCATGGCATTGAATCGGCATGATTATGAGCTTTATTATCATGCAATGTTTCTTGTTTTTATTTGTATGATTGGATCTCTATTATCATACACTGTTTTGGATACGATGCTTTACAAGTATGATATGATATATTATATTTGGATTTTTGGTACTAACCCATGTGTTTACCCTAATTGGAGTACCTACTGGCCGCGTTGTCTAAAGCCCTACTTCTACCCTAGTTGATGACACAGGGAATGGACGGAACGAATGATGTGATCAAAGCCAAGCTTAGGAGCTTAGATGATTTGCATTTTGTTTAAATTACTCATGGTTAATGTATTTGAGTAATTAGTTGAGTCGGGAATGTAATAACGTAGATATATTTGCTATGGTTTGGATGGTTGATTTTGGATATTTAACTTAAGGTAATCATTATTAAGTGTTGGACTACTTTGTTATCTAAAATGGAATAGGATTGTTATCCTATTGTAATTCCGCATGTATGATTATTCCGCATGTTAACTTGAGTACGTGTGAACCATTTTAGTGGACTTGGTCTACGGACACGTTTGGTTGGCCAGTTAAGGGTCATGCTTTGGAAGCTCAGACTTAGCTCCCGTCGTGACGTCCTGCTCTCTCTCACTCTTCTAACAAAGAAAAAAAATAGACTCTGATCTTCGAAAAATGAGTGAAAAAGAGCTGGACATTACATTTGGTATCAGAGCGAAACGGGGAGGTTGAATCTTTCGAAGTAAGATTAAGACGGTATCATGTCTCACTGACAGATAAGAATCCCAACTGATCGACTCTTCGGAGTCTGCTGCACGGGGGCCGGATTAATTTACTTCGTTAGACTCAGACTGAAACATTCAATCTGAGAACAGCTTGACGAAAAAGGAATGATAGCAAAGGAAGGACAATCACTATAAGATGGATTATCAAACATAGCAAATAGGAGATATTCCCCCGGAACAAGTAAATATCAAGATTTCCCCAAATTGAGAAATGATACTTGATACTTAGGAAGTTTCCCCAAAAACAAAGAAATACAAAGAGTGCTTATTTGGCAATTTCCCCAAACAAGAGACATTATGTGATACGTAGGAAACTCCCCAAAACAAGAAATACAAGATGATGAATAGGGAAATTCCCCAAAACAAAGATTAGTTTGACTAGAACTGCTGTTGGCATTGATATGCTTCGGTTGTTGTGATACAGATATGTCGAGCAACGAAAAGTATACAGAGTTGTGGGACAAAGGAACTCCTAGCTGTCTTATAGATCTGATTTCTTCTTCCAACAACTCCAGCAGGCCTCACCTCGCTGTGGAAGTTAACATAGACGTCCAAGTAGGACCACCCGAGGATGTCAAAGTGAATCTAGCCCCTTTTCCAGAAGAGCATATGGGAGATATCCCAATGATAGGAGAATCCATAGGGGAGATAGCGCCCGGGTATATGTGCGAGTTGTGCAACCAGGAAGGGCACAACTGTACTTTCTGTCCCCTACCCCCTTCAGGTTATTTGCCATGTTTGTGGACTTCACGAGCACGGTAAAGAGAGGACTAACTGTCCATACATTGGGGGACCGGGAATAATAACCTGTCTGATTTGTGGAGTGTTGGGGCACACGTCGATGACATACCCTGGCAATTTCTTCGATTTTGGTGATGATGCAGGGTCTTTTAAGGAAGGTTAGGCTAAGGAGTGGTAAAAAATGTCGAGGAAAGGGGAGATTTTGTAAGGGTTGTGGGTACGTTTTGAAGGGTTTGTTCTAACCCTACCAACCCTTGTATTGTGATGGAAGTTTAAATAATTTTCAATAAAGTATGCAAACTTAAGAGTTTATGAGGACTTTGACACTGAGATGCATCTGACGAGGTCACTTGATTACATTGAGATGTAGTATGGGCGCGTCCCTCACGTGATATTGATGATTGAGACCGTGGGAACCTCGATATGAAATACGGAGACTTGGTCCTGTAGGTTTGCTGTTGAGGAGTGGGTCCCTCGCATGCTACGCGCTGGAGCGCGCTCTCACGGCTATTTCGCACACTTGATGTGGTTTGATGTGCAGAGCTAGATACTATTTTACCCCATGGGGGTGGTACTAGTTTCGTTAGACGCAGTTCGACCGCTTTAGAGCTTAACTGAATCACCCTTGGGGTGAAGGGATGCAGGGCGGGGTAGACTTGATCACGTTGGATGTGGTCTTCCGCTTAGTAAGTCATGGGCCCTAAATCTTGCTAGGGTCAGGGTATATTTATGATTTGATATTGTTGCCACAGTCACATAGTAATTCATTCGAGTGTTGTTCATATGATAGAATATCTCATGATAGATGATGTTCCCTGGATTAATTATGCCCAAGGATGGATTATGCCCATGAATGGATTATACCCATAGGAGGGTTATATTCATGGATGGTTATTAACCATGGATAGATGATACTCATGGATATAATGATACAAGCGATAGATGTGTATACCGTGGATGATGGTTCCCATGGTGGTTTGGATTGATGTTAGGTATGGGTACCATGGTAGACATGTTGGTAGTGTGATGGACCTGTTGGTCTCATACATGATGAATTGTTCTAATGATTGGGACATGTCTCGATCTACATCCCATGTTATAAAAAAAAAAAGGGAGTGTCAGTCCTATTATGACTTGTATCACAGGGAAGTTAGTGTTGAGAGATACTTAGTATTGTAGAAGTTTTGAACAAAAGGTGTTAGTCATATAGTGACTTATGTGCAAGTGAAGATATGCTTAATTTTGGAGATGTACTTAGTGGAAAAGATAAGAGTCTAGTGAAACTCGAATGGGAAGCTATGGGCGACTACCGAGTTGGACTGATCAGCTGACTCTGTAGTTAGCTGATGGAGTTCCAGGAGAGTGCAGCTAGAAACTTAGTTAAAATGGAATTAGCCGAAAGTTTTGAGCATAGGCTCGCATTGGCAGGCTACCTCACACAGAGAGTAGACGAATGAACGTATTGAGCGAGTGCGTATGGAAAATATCTTGGTAGCAGGTAAAGTGAAACAGAGTACATTGATCTACATAAGATCGTAAATGGGTTCACGAGGAAAACGAGATAACATGTGACAGAGTAAATTCTGCGAGAATGGAACTCATAGGTTGATATGAGTGATTTTGATGTAATTAAGTGGTACTTGACAAGATTTATAAATTAAAAGGGGATTAAAGGGAACTTGAATCGGAAATGAGAACAATTCACCCTGAGCTATTTATGTAAATCGTTTTAAACCCTACTTCGCTCGATTTTCGGGACGAAAATTTTAAAAAGAGGGTTGTATTGTAACACCCCGGATTTTCAAGCTATGGATATATATGGAATTTGTCCATTTAATTTGTAAATTAAATGATATGGTGGACCTTAGATGGGTAAGGTGTTGGGTCAATTGCCCAATTAAGACCCAACGGATGGTGGATATGGTTTCAATTGAAATAAATGGGTCTAAATGATGTAAAAGAGTGGAGAACCATGGACCATGGGTTCGGCCATGTTGTATGGCCGAACCCCATGGAGAAATATTGAATTGGTTACATATAATTAGATCATGGAAGTAAGGAGGAATGTAATTGATTTTTGAATGGTCTCAAAGGTTACAATGGTGAAGAACCATGGACCATGGGTTCGGCCATGTGTATGGCTGAACCCCATGGAGAGATATTGTTGGACATAGGTATTTTTGGACCATGGAAATGATGGGAAATATTGGTAATGTTAATGGGTTTTTTAAATATGGTAGAGGATGGTTTAAAACTGATGAACCTAAATGTATGGTTAAATCCCTATGGAGGGACTTGTTTATGGACTTAAATATTGTAATTGATTTAATGAAGAACATGGAAATGAGACATCATGGAACCGGCCACGTGTATGGCCGAACCCCATGAACCATTTTAATGGGTCATGTGGAGATTTATACATATTAAATGAATGAATGAATAAACTAACAAGTGGAAGACTCATTTTTGGATCTATGTTTGGTTATGGATCATGTATGGATCTAAGTATGGGTAAGTAAATTAGGTGATTACCTATGGAAGGAAAGAATGGCCAAATGGTGAAATTAAAGGACCATGGGGTCGGCCATGGTGTATGGCCGAACCCCATGGATCATATTTTGGTTTTGGACATGCATAAATGGCCTAAGTGAATGATTGAATCATAGGAAATGTTTTATGGATTTAGGGCTTCCATTAATGTAAAACTAATGGAATGATGTTGGGACTTAATTCATGTAAATATAAGCTAAGTAAGTAGCCATGGAAAGATGAATGGCAAAGAGGTAATTATGGGTGAAAATGATGGACCATGGGTTCGGCCATGGTGTATGGCTGAACCCTATGGGGAATGTGTTAGTGGACTTATGGTGTTATTAAGGTTAAATGATTAACTTATATATGTTAGGTTTAATGAATCAAAGATGGAATGATCTTGGACCCACAATGGTTAGAAAGATCAAGGATCAAAAAGATGGACCAAAACCATGTGAGTGCTGTATGGCCGAACCTGTAATAGCCCGAATTTTTAAATCAATATATATATGGCATTTATTTATTTTAATAATGGAAAAATTAGAATTTTAATATTATGGATGATAAATGGATCAAATTCTGGGGCAAAGGCCCAAGTATGGTCCAATAGACCATGGATTGGATGGAACCCATTTAAAGGGTGAATAATGATCAAAGTGGGCCTGATAACCATATGGGACCCAATGGATCAAAATTGATTCAAACTCTAGGGTAAATGGTAGAAAATAATTTAATTGGGTCATGGGCCCAATGGTGACCCAATTGATTGGAATTAAACCCCCCCCCCCTTAGGTAATGATGAGATGATTAAGCTAGCATAACCAAGTGGGGCCCACCTCCACCTCATCAAGTGAGGTGGCGTGTGGACCAAGGAAAAGGTGGGGCCGACCATCATGGCTGACTTGGTCAACCATGCATGGGTCAAAGGGAATTAAGGATGACCCAAGTAAATAAAGTTGATTTAATTAATGTAAATCACCTAAGTTTAATCTTGATTAGACCAAGGGACATGTTCAAGTGGGACCCACCTCCACCCCATCAAATGAGGTGGCGGGTTGGCTAAGAATTGGTGGACCACCATGGTTGACTTGGTCAACCATGGGTGGATTCATGGAGAAGAATTAAGGAATTTAATGGAATTAAAATTAAATAGGAATTAATTAACCTAAGTAAGGATTTAATTTAATTAATTAGGTTGGTCAAAGTAGAGTCAAGTGAGTAAGTCAAAGGGGCAAGTCAGGAGTGGTTTCATCCCATTGAAACCACCCAAGGAAACCATGGACTTAGGGTGGTCGTTTCATCTCAACCACCACCACTCAAGGTATGAAGACCCATACCTCTCATCATATGGTCAAGTAGTCAATGGGAGGTAGACCAAACCACTCCCACCTTAAACCCCCAAACCGTTGGCTTGGTGGTGGTTTGGTCTCAACCACCACCACCAAGGACAAGGAGCCCATGCTTGGTGGGTGAAGGCCATCATGGAAGTGTGTGGGCTAAGGCATCAAGGAATTGAATGGCTCTCACCTTACCACTCATCTCACTCTCTTTCTCTCCTCCTCCCTCTCACCACCGACCCCATCCAAGGAAGAAAGAAGAAGAAGAAAATTAGAAAAAAGGGAAGAAACTACTAAGGGTTGGCCGACCACCCAAGACCCAAGCTTGAGATATTGTCTTCATCCCCTCCTTCTCTCTCTCCCTTAAAATCTAACCCTACCATTAGCCTAACCCAAACCTTGGTGACCTTACCTTGATCAAGCTCACCATTGGCCGAGTATCAAGGAGAAAGAGGAATGAGAAAGGCTAAGGAACAAGAGGAGCAAGAGACAACCGGGAGAACCACGGATTGTAAGTATCTCTAAACAAGATATTAAGTTTTTAATGGTTTAAAAATGGAATCCATTTCTTAGAATGAATGATGGCCACAAATGTTGTGGGCCTTAAATCCAAGATCCATCAAATGATGAGATGAGAAATGGACGAAAAGAGGAGAGATAGATTAAGAAAAATAACAAATTAAGGACATTATGTATTTGAGATTTAGTAAGCATGGAAATGTAAATTTTTTTAAGGAAACCATGAAGGAAGGGTGTACAAAATATGCAATGGAGAAGACTGACAAAACAGTCAGTCAACTGAATCTTAGATTCAGTCGACTGAAATGATAATGGACGAATCAGAAACGAGTTTCTGGGAGTTTCAGCCGACTGAATAAGGGTTTCAGTCGACTGAAATAATGGTGGCTGATAATAGAAAGAGTTTCTGAGAGTTTCAGCCGACTGAATCTGATGATTCAGTCGACTGAACACAAACGTCTCGGATAAGAAAAGGGTTCTGAAAGTTTCAGCCGACTGAATATATGATTCAGTCGACTGAAGGGATGTTTATTAAACACGTAAATGGATGGTTGGTAGTTCAGCCGACTGAATCTATGATTCAGTTGACTGAAAATAAACTGGCAGAACAAACAGATAACCTGATACAAAGTCAGCCGACTGAATATGTGATTCAGTCGACTGAAAGGGGTACGAACCATGTTTCAGCCGACTGAATGTGTATTTCAGTCGACTGAAACTGAACTGGCAAGACAAACAGACAATCTGATTCAAAGTCAGCCGACTGAATCTGTGATTCAGTCGACTGAACTCCTGATTCAGTCGACTGAACTCCTAATTCAGTCGACTGAATTGAAGTGTACGGTTTTGAGTATTTTCTGAGGTCGCTGTTAATCCGGTAGGATAAATGGGGGTTATGTTAAATTAAAAGGACTGATTTTAATGATCCTACGACATGATTGGTAAGTCATTAATGGACCTAGGTGTATGGATCAGTTATGGATTGAATTGTGTATGTGTTTTAATCAATGGAAAAAGAGGCTAAGTTAAGGGCTGATTTATGATAATCTCGTAACATGGTTAAAGATCATTAATGAACCTAGGTTTATGATCAGTTAGAGACTTAATCATGGATAAGATATAGACTAACTTGGAAAATGTATAATAAGGTATCGAGACATCACAAACGGTACGCGATCGGCGACTGGAATTATCGGACGAAAACGGAAGGGGACGTTATCGGTATTCGGTAGGATTCCTACCTTTTTGTAAGCCGTGGATTATGTGTATGTGATGGTTTCCGTATTTTATTTTGGTAATTATATGATTTATTATAACATAGATTTTAAATGCTATGGATTATACTCTAATGCTATGGATTGTATTTTAAATGCTATGGATGGTATTCTTAATGCTATGGATGGTATTTTAAATGCTATGGATTATATTCCTATCTTATGGATTTTATATTACGGATCTATGAATTATAATATATATGATATATATATATATAATATATATATATATATATATTACATAGCATAATGCACTTACATCTCATGCATGGCATGGGCGGGAAAATAAAGGAACCGGAGTCCATGCTCCGTCGGGGCGACCGAGAATAGACATGGGGATAGCTTGATATGCTATAACCGGAGTCCATGCTCCGTCGGGGTGACCGAGAACAGACATGGGGATAGCTTGACATGCTATAACCGGAGTCCATGCTCCGTCGGGGCGACCGAGAACAGACATGGGGATAGCTTGGTATGCTATAACCGGAGTCCATGCTCCGTCGGGGCGACCGAGTAGCAAACATGGGGACACCTTGACGAGGTTTTGCCGTCAAGGGGGATATGACATTTTATGATGATATGGATGATGGGTGGGACACATGACATAGGCACCCATGGCATGGCATTCATCATATGGCCCTTTTACAATATTATCAGTATGCTTGTTATCACTAATCCATGTGCTAGCCCTACTCAGAGTCCTACTGGGCGCGTTGTCTAACGCCCTACTTCTACCCTACCTGATGACGCAGGAGACGAAGGAAACGGTGAACGCGACGGGAGCCAAGCTTAGGAGCTTGGGATAGCGGCTACTTTGTTTATCAAAGTTGTATTTTGGAAAAGTTGTAATTTCAGTAGCATAGCTTGTTGAATTGTAATAATTTTGGATTTCTTACTATGGTTGGATTTCATATTTGGACATTATGATTATGGGGTATTTTAGTAATTGAATGATGTATCTTCCCTTCTATCTAAATCTGGTAGCATAGTATCTACTATAATGTTCCGCATATAATTATATTCTGCGAGCTTATTTCCTAAGCGTGAACCGTTCTCGTGGACTTCGTTCCGCGCACGTGTGGAGTTGGCCAGTTAAGGGCCGGGCTTTAGAAGCTCGGACTTAACTCGCGTCGTGACATCCGCGCTCGTTGTCACTTTTACTTAAAAAAAAAAAAAAATAGACTCAGAATTAGGTGAAAATGGGGCGGGTGTTACAGAACCCCACTAAGGTGTATTTTGTGGACTAAGGGTTTAAATGATTAACTTAATGGTGATTGATTAATAAATCAAAGGGGGGACTAAAACCATGTGAGTGAGGTTCGGCCATGGTGTATAGGCCGAACCCCACAAAGATATGTTTATGGACTTAGACATAATTGTAAATCAAATGGAACATGGGTTTGATTGATTGATATGTAATAAGGTAACGGGACCTCACAAGAGGAGTACAATCGGTAATCGGTTTCCGGACCAAAAAAAAAAGCAAGGACACGTTAATTGATCAATTGTAGGTTTCTTACATCATTGAAAACTATGGGATGTATACAATGGTTTTAATTCTTACTTTGATGAGTTACTTTGTATCAAATGATATGTTTCAAATGTGAGATTTTAAAGGCTATGATTGTATTATTGCATAGCATATGGACATTTGCATCTCATGCATGGCATGGGAGGGATGATTCGTAACCGAAGGCCACGCTCCGTCGGGGCGTCCGTAAGGCATCCGTGGGAAGACCTTGATGTGCATTATCCATCAAGAAGTAACTGGAGAACACACGTCGTCGGGGCGTCCATAAGGCAACTGTGGGGATACCATGATGAGGAGCTTTCCATCAAGAAGGATACTATGTTTGTAATATAACCGGAGATCCACACTCCGTCTGGGCGTCCGTAAAGCAATCGTGGGGATACCTTGATGAGGAGTTTCCATCAAGAGGATACCATGTGTTTGTGATGGGTGGGACTCATTGCATATGCTAGCATGGCATGGCATTGAATCAGCATGATTATGATCTTTATTATCATGCAATGTTTCTGATTTTTATTTGTATGATTGGATCTCTATTATCATACACTGTTTTGGATACAATGCTTTACAAGTATGGTATGATATATTATATTTGGATTTTTGGTACTAACCGATGTGTTAACCCTAATTGGAGTACCTACTGGCCCCAGTTGTCTAACGCCCTACTTCTACCCTAGTTGATGACACAGGGAATGGACGGAACGAAGGATGTGATCGGAGCCAAGCTTAGGAGCTTAGATGATTAAGTTGCATTTTGTTTAAATTACTCAAGGTTAATGTATTTGAGTAATTAGTTCAGTTGGGAATGTAATAACGTAGATATATTTGCTATGGTTTGGATGGTTGATTTTAGATATTTAACTTAAGGTAATTATTATTAAGTGTTGGACTACTTTGCTATTTAAAATGGAATAGGATTGTTATCCTATTGTAATTCCGCATGTATGATTATTCCGCTTGTTAACTTGAGTACGTGTGGACCTGTAACGCTCAGCCCCTTTTCACCGAATGATCCATTGTCTTGGAGGAGAAATCCTAGCATTCAGCTCTCCCGACTCTGATTTTCGGTGAAAAGGGACTGGCGTTAGCAGAACCATTTTAGTGGACTTGGTCCACGTACACAGTACAGTTGGCAAGTTAAGGGTCGGGTTTTGGAAGCTCGGACTTAGCTCTCGTCAGTGACGTCCCGCTCTCTCTCACTCTTTTATTTTGAAAAAAATAGACTCTGATTTTCAGCGAGTGAAAAAGGGCGGGCTGTTACAATGCTCCATTCGGGGTATCCGATAAACCCACGTGGGGAGGGATCCGCACTGATTCCGATTGACATACGGGAAATGATACGTGATGTTAGAAATGAAAGAGGAGTCCACGTTCCATTCTGTGGGACCGATTAACATACGTGGGGAGAGATGTATGATGTTTGAAATGTAAAAGGAGTCCACGCTCCATTCGGTGGGACCGATTAACGTACGTGGGGAGAAATGCATGATGTTTAAAAAGGAAGTGGGTGGGAGATCCTTGGTATATGATCCATGACATGGCGTTACATTAGCATGATTGATATGACTATCATGCACTGTTTTAATGATACAAAATGTTTTATAAGTATGATATGTTTTTCTATATTGATTTTATACTAACCCCATGTATGACCCTACTTGGAACTCGTACTGGGCGCGTTGACTAACGCCCTACTTCTACCTTAGATGATGGTACAGGGAACGGAACGGGCGATGGACGCGAAAGGAGCCAAGTTTAGGAACTTGGATAGTTTATGCTTATTTTATTTAAGTTTTATTTTGGACCATGTAATTTGAGATAATTGCATTTTGGGACTGTAATAACTTAGATATTATTTCGCTATGGTTTGATATTACATTTGGATAATTAAGTTCAGTTTATTATATGGTGATTGACTGTCTTGCTAATTAATGGATAGGGATAGTAATTCTAATCATATGATATTTCCGCAATATGTTTATTCCACAATTATAACTGTGAAGCGTGTGAACTGTTTTAGTGGACTCGGTCCACGTACACGCATCGTTGGCCAGTTAAGGGTCGAGCTTTGGAAGCTCGGACTTAGCTCGCGTTGTGCCGTCCTCTCTCTCTCACTCTTTATTTAAAAACAAAATAGAATATGATTTTCGGACGAGTGAAAAAAAGACGGGGCGTTACAGTTGGTATCAGAGCGATACCGGAAGTGTGAGTCTTTCAAAGTAAGATTAATACGGTATAATGTCTTACTGACAAGATAAGAATCCCAACTGACTTACTTTTCGGAGTCTGCCGCACGGGGGCCAGATTAATTTATTTTGGTAAGAATCAGACTGAAGCATTCAAACTGAGAACGACACTATAACAGCAAGGGAAGGACAATCACTATAAAAATGGATTTATCAATCCCCGAAACAAGAAACATCAAGATTCCCCCAAATTGAGAAACAATACTTGATAGATAGGAAAGTTCTCCCAAAATAAGAAATACAAGATGTTGATTTGGCAATTCCCCAAGCTATGTAAACGCAAAAATTTATGACAAAGCTATGTCAAACGATGTTTCAATGACTTAAGAAAATGCCTCCAAGTAGAAGAAGAACTCGACAACACCCGCATGTGGAGGAAGAGGTACAGTAACCACACCAAGAAGAGGCGTAGAACAGCATAAATATTCCTGTGGTACCCCCCGGGCTGCAGAACTTTGTACAACCTGTGGTTACTTCCGTTCTACAGCAACATATGAACGACAATGGAAGTGCAACCACCAATGAGGCACAGGATTGAAGCATGGTTAGAGACTTCCAACAACAGCGTCCCCCTCATTTCAAAGGGAAAGAAGGACCTGCAGGAGCGGAGAATTGGCTGAGAAATATCACCAAGATTTGACATTACTGAAGATCATCAGTAACGAAGATAGAATACTGCTGGCTACTTCACAATTGATCAATGATGCTGGGAAGTGGTGGGAAGTGATTGAACGACAACGGGCATAGATTCCAGCAGGGGAAAGGACTGAAATGACATGGGACCAATTCTCTAGAATGTCCCTGGATCACTATTTTCCAGAAGAGTAGAAGGAGCGCCAGACACAAACGTTCATATCTCTGGTACAGGGCACCATGACTGTGGCGCAGTATCATCAGGAGTTTCTCCTTCTATAGTGTTATGCTTTTGTAACACCCCGGATTTCCATTTCATGAATATATATGGAAATTCTCCATTTAATTTGTGAATTAATGGAATTTTAAATTAAATAATGGAGATGGACCTTAGATGGGTAAGGAGTTGGGTCAATTGCCAAATTAAGACCCAATGGGGTATGGATAAGGTCCAATTGGAATAAATGGGTAAGATTAATTTAATTGGGTCAAAATACCCAATTAAGATTCAAGTGTAGGTCCACCTCATCAAGTGAGGTGGCATGTAAATGAAATGGCTAAATGGGACCCTAAATATCATGTGGTTCGTGGTCGGCTAACCATGGTTGACTTGGTCAACCATGGGTGAGTTCAATAAAGTTGAGTTCATGAATGAGTTCAAGTGGGATAAATAATGCTTGAGTAGGAAAGTGAATTCACATGAGTTGAGAATTTATTAATGTTGAGTTCAAGTGCTTGAGTTGGAAAATGAGTTCAGCCCTTGTATGGCCGAACCCTAATTGTTATGTATATATGGCTAAGGACCTCATGCATGTCCAAGATAAGGAATATCATCAAGGATCATGGTTTGGCCCTTGCATGGCCAAACCCTAGATTTTATGCATGGACCATTCAGGACAAAGGAAGGGTTGGATGAGGTTCGGCCATGATGTATGGCCGAACCCCATCAAGGGATATAATCATAGATATGTGATTTTTAAGGGTAAGTGATGAACCATAGGGTTCGGCCATGTTGTATAGCCGAACCCCATGGAAGGGTGTTAATGATTTTAACAGGTTTTAAATGGATGTATGTTAGTGATTTTAAAGGGTTTTAAAGGAGGGAAATAATGGAGGAATGTTAATGATTTTAAATGGTCTCAAATGTTGTAATTGGTGAAGAACCATGGACCATGGGTTCGGCCATGTTGTATGGCCGAACCCCATGGAGGGATATTGATGGACTTAGATGTATTTGGACCATGAAAATGATGGAAGACATGTTGATGGATGTTGGATTAAAAAATGATGACCTAAGTGTATGATTAACCAACCCACCCCCCCCCCCCCCCCACAATGGAGGGACTTGATTTATGGACGTAATGTTGTAAATGATTTAAAGGGAGGATGAAAATGGGACACCATGTGTTCGGCCATGTTGTATGGCCGAACCCCATGAACCATTTCAATGAGTCATTTATGGATCCATGCATGTTTAAATGAATAAATGATCAAGCTAAGGAATGGAGGGATTTATTAGGGTTTTATGTTATGATTAATGAATCATGTATGGATCATTTTTGGGACTTAAGTCATGTGTAAATAAGCTAAGTGATTAGCTATGGAAAGAATGATGGCTAAGATGGAAATATGGTTAAAATGAAAGACCATGGGTTTGGCCATGGTGTATGGCTGAACCCCATGGAGAATGTTTTTGTGGACCTTAGAGTTTTATTAATGGTACAATGATTAACTTATGTTGATTAACTTATGTGTGTTTGGATTAGTGAATCAAAAGATGGCATGATCTTGGACCCACATGATTAAAATGATTAAGGGATTAAAAAAGGGACCAAACCAAAATGGTGAGGTTCGGCCATGTTGTATGGCCGAACCCCACTCATGAGTGATTGTGGACTTAAACATATTGCAACCCTAAGATATGGCCAAACCCCACTAGTGGACAGTGGACAGTGGACGGTGGACAGTGGATAAGATAGGGCCAAACCCCACTAGTGTACAGTGGACGGTGGACAGTGGACAGGTGGACGGTGGACACTGGACAGTGGACAGTGGGTAGTGGGCAATGGGTAACTAGCTGATTTTAAAAATGAAATACTTACGTGATTTTTCAAATGGTTAAATTAAATTGGAAGGATGAAAGGAATGGGTTAAACCAACTAATTTGATTATTTTATGGAATTTATTTAAGGTAAAAAGATTCCACCACGGGGGCGCGATCGGCGAGTAATTTTTGGACAAAAACGCAAGGCAAAGATAATTGGTCGTTGGTAGGATTCCTACCTCATTGAAAACGATGGAATATGTGTATATGATGTTTTTACTTGAATTATATTGGTATCAAATGATATGTCTTGATGATGGGATTTTAATGCTATGATGTTTTATTATTACATAGCATGTTGCACTTGCATCTTATGCATGGCATGGGAGGGATACTATGTGATTGTGATACCTTGATGAGGATTTTCCATCAAGAGGGATACTATGTGATTGTGATACCTTGATGAGGGTTTTCCATCAAGAGGGATACTACGTGATTGTGATAACTTGATGAGGATTTTCCATCAAGAGGGATATTATGTGATTGTGATTGTAACGCCCCGCCCTTTTTCACTAACTTTCCTTACCGAAAATCAGAGTCTATTTTTTTTTTTTTTTTGGTAAACAAAAGTGATAAAGAGCGGGACATCCCGACGCGAGCTAAGTCCGAACTTCTAAAGTCCGACCCTTAACTGGCCAACCCTATGTGTGCATGGACTAAGTCCATGAAAACGGTTCACACATAACAACATATACATGCAGAATAAAAATCATAACATGCGGAATTATAATAGAACACAATTCTATTCCATTTCAGCTAGCAAAGTACGTCAAGTCCTTAATCATAACTATCATATCATAATTATCCAATAAAACATCCAACCATAGCAAATTCATCTAAGTTAGTACATGCCCGAAAACTAGTTACTTAAATACATGTCCATAAGTAACTTTATTCAAAACATAAAATAAATCATCCAAGCTCCTATGCTTGGCCCTCCTTGCGTTCATCATTCCCTTGGTTTCCTATGTCATCCACTAGGGTAGAAGTAGGGCGTTAGAACAATGCGCCAAGTAGGTATTTCAATTAGGGCTAACACATGGTTAGTACAAAACATATATAATAATATCATAATGTCAAAATCCATATAAACCATGCCATGTCATGATGTCAAATGCAATGAGTCCCACCCATCACATGTACATAAAAGTACCCCCACATAGGTCTTTCGAATGCCCCGACGGAGTGTGGAGCCTCTGGTTTCTTCCTAATGGAAAAGCACATCAAGGTATCCCACATAGGTTTTTAGGACGCCCCGACGGAGTGTGGTCCCTCTAGTTACATATCCTTCACCCCATGCCATGCATGAGATGCAAATGAATCACATGCTATTTTATCATATAAACGTAGCATTAAAACTCACATTAAAAACATATCTTTTTCCACAAAAATCATCAAATAAGATAAGAAACATTGTACATAAACCCATGGTTTCAAAGAGGTTGAATCCTACCAAAGATCACTGACGTGTCCTTGCGTCTTTCGTCTGGTAACCACTCACGATCGTACACACCTTGTGAGGTCCCGTTTCCTTATAATATAACAATCAATTAAAACCAAGTCTCACTTGATTTACAATAATGTCCAAGTCCATAAACCAAACTTGTGGGGTTCGGCCATACACCATGGCCGAACCTCATGCCTTTTGTTTTGGCTCCCTTCTTTGGTTTATTAATCAATAACCCCTTATTTAAACATTTAATCACTTCCCTTTTTTATTTAATCCAACATATATAAATCCTAAGTCCATCAAAACAATCCCCATGGTGTTCGGCCATGCACCATGGCCGAGCCCATGGTCCCTTATTTTCACTTATTTACGTCATTGCCATTGTCCTATTTATGGTTGTCCATTCCATTATTTTTTTAATCTACCATGCGTAGACCCTACGTTCACCAAATAAATCCCATCACATAATCCATAAATCATTTCCTATGGGGTTCGGCCATACACCATGGCCAAACCCATGGTTTATCATTTTCAGCCGATATTACCAAATTGCCATTACCTCATGTTCAAGTCCAAAACCGATTATAACATTGACTCATAAAACAATCCATAATTAACCATAACATAAAACCCATATGATCCCTTAAGTTGGTTCATGGGGTTCGGCCATACACCTTGGCTGAACCCTATGATGTATAACTTTCCAATTTTAGCAACTTCCAAACTTGAATCCATAAATGAAGGTTCTTTCCTTTTTTATCCAAAAATCCATCATTAGAAACTTTCTAATTTAATCTCCACCTTCCATTTTAATCAATTAACATACATTAACAATACCAATACACCTTCATGGGGTTCGGCCATGGTGTGATTCATAATGTTCTCTTTAAAAATCATTAGACTCATAAATTCCTTAACCAATCAAGTCCATAAAAGAAACCTCATGGGGTCGGCCATACACCATGGCCGAACCAATGATCTTTCATTTTGGCCTATAATTACAACGTTGCCATTCATAGAACATAACCACTGTTTCTCCATGGGGTTCGGCCCTTCATCATGGCCGAACCCTATGGTTCATCAACTTCTCTAAAACCATTTAAATCCTTTTAAAACATACATAATTATTCCATGGTTTTCATGATCTAATTGCATCTAAAACCATCGAACCTTCTATCCATTTAAAATAAAACATAAATAACCTTTCCCATCATTCTCCATGTTCTAAGTACATGAACATAATTCCATAAATATTTATGGGGTTCGGCCATACTCCATGGCCGAACCCATGGTCTAGGATCTTCACCAAAAGCGTCCATTAAAACCCATATAAATTATTAACCAACTCCCATAGTTTTCCTCATTAAAAATCCATACATTAAACCATGTCTTTCCATGGGGTTCGGCCATGGTGTGGTCCATTCTTTCCATTAAAAACACTATATTCATCTCCCAATTCCCTTCCATGGGGTTCGGCCATACACCGTGGCCGAACCCTATGGTACTTTTCTTTAAACAAAATTATCGAATACTAACCGGTTCCGCGACTCCTTCGGTTTTCATTCGGTTGTTCTTGCTCTTCCAATCCTTCTCATTCTTGATCTTTCCCTCTTGCTGGCTGCCTTATCCTTCTCTTTGGGTATACCGTGACTGATCTTGATGTTATGTATGTGTGCGCCCTTGCTGTCCTTCTTTTAAACAACTTCCTTTTGATCCCAACTTAGAAGGCGCTATGCGCCCCTTCTATAAAACCTCTACTTGGCAAATCTTGTTTGAAATAGCCATTGGCGTGTGCTCCTTTGTCTCTCTTGATTAGAAGGTGCCATGCCCCCCTTTGTGTCTTAAGTTAGAAGGTGCCATGCACCCCTCTTAGCAATTCCCTTAGTGCCATTCTTAATCAAGGAAATGCCCCTTTTTAAATGATCTTATGCGCCTAACCTTAGATATGGAAATCCATATACATGGCCTAAACACAATCTATCTTTATTTTGTAATCCCCTTATGTGCATATTCAAGGATATGCAAATCTTCATACACGGCTATGACAATTAATCCAAATCCCTTTATGCGCATAATAATTAATTGTAGACACAATGCATTACTAATTTAATTAAGGCCCATTTAATTTAAATTGAAACCATTTCCACAACCGTTGGGTCTTAATTGGGCAATGACCCAACACTTTTCCCATATAAGGTCCATATCTAATAATTCACAAATTAAATGGGTAATTTTCATATATATTAATAACTTGAAAATCTGAGGTGTTACAGTGATACATTGATGATGGTTTTCCATCAAGAGGGACACTATGTGATTGTGATACCTTGATGAGGATTTCCAACAAGAGGGATACTATGTGATTGTGATACCTTGATGAGGGTTTTCCATCAAGAGGGATACTATGTGATTGTGATACCTTGATGAGGATTTTCCATCAAGAGGGATACTATGTGATTGTGATACCTTGATGAGGATTTTCCATCATGAGGTGTAATGGCCCGGAATTTGTAAATCAATATATAGGTGGATATTATTTATTTTAATAATGGAAATTGGGAAATTTGATGGAATAGATGGTAAATGGATCAAAATTTGGACAAAGGCCCAATTATGGCCCAATGGACCATGGATTGGATTTAAAATCATTTAAATGGTCAATGGGGCCAAGGATGGTCAAATTGGGCCCAATACCCGTATGGGACCCAATGGGTCAAGATAATGTAAGCTCTAAGGTAAATGGGCAAGGGTGAATTTAATTGGGCCATGGGCCCAATAGTGATCCAATAAGAGGAATGGATTTAATTAAATTTAAATCACCTAAGTTGGTGATGAATTGACCAAGGTGACAAGGCCAATTGGGACCCACCTCTACCTCACCAAGTGAGGTGGCATGGGGACCAAGGATTGGTGGGGCCGGCCACCATGGTTGAATTGGTCAACCATGGGTGGAGTAATGGAGAAGAATTAAGGAGATTAAAAGAGATAAGTGGGAATTAATTAACTTAACCTAATAATCTAATTAATTAAATGATTAAGCTAATCTAATCATGGTCAAATGGTCAAAACCACCCAAAGAAACACAAACTACTTAAAACGTTGGTTAGTGGTGGTTGGGTCATAAAGCATGGAAAATATCTTGTGTGGGTTGGTGGGAGGAGTTAATGTGGAGTATATCTTAAGCAACCAAGAGATGAGATGACTTTTTCATCTCATTCTCTCCATTCCATTTAACTCTTTCACAAGTCCTCCATCTCTTGCCCTCTCAAAAAATGTCCCACACCCAAGGAGAAGGAAAAGAAGAAAACCAAGAGAAAGAAGAAGAAAAGCTTGGAAGAAAAGAGAGGAGAAAGGTGTAAGCTTGGCCATCACTCCAAGATCAAGCCATAGTATTTTCTTTCTCATCTCCATCCTCTCCTCTCCCTCTCTCAAATCTAACCCTATCATGGCCGAACCCAAGCTTGGAGGTTTTCACCATTGATCAAGCATTTTAGCCAACCAACAAAGGAGAAGGAGAAGAAAGAAGGTCAAAGAAGCCGACGGGAGTAACGAAAGTCGGAGGAGGCGTCGGAGCGTAATTATTTTCTAAACAAGAGATTAGATTTTTTGTTAGGGTTTAAGAGGTTATGAAATCCATTTCTTGGATTTAGAGGTGGCCAAAACAACATGGCCTTGGATCTCAAATCCATCCCATGGAAGGATGAAAAAAGGACAAAACCCTAATAGGTAAATTAGGGTTAAGAAAAATAAATGGATTAAGGACATTATGTAATTAAATTATTTAAGCAATGGATGTATGGAATTTTTGGAAGGAATCATGGTGAGTAATTAAGTAAATTGGAATGGGGTTTTTAAGGTCAAAACCATGGTGGGTGTTTAAGTGATTTTATTAGGGTTGTAAAGAATGAAAGCCATGGAAAGATGATGATGATTTTTAGAGTTTTTATGATCAAATGTAGTGATTTTTGAAAGGGTTTTAAATGAAGAAATTCATAAAAATGTTAATGGTTTTATGGCCTTGAAAGGCATAGATGGGAGTGAACCATGAACCCTAGGGTTATGTGTTTGTAAATTTGAAGGGTGTAAAAATAGGGAAAAATGGTTGAGAATGGTGATAGTTTAAAATGGATTTTAAGAGTGGGAAATAATGTTCTAAAAAATAAAACCATTGGAAGATTTTAGGGATGGAATGTTTTTAAATCCTATGGTGATGTAATGGTGGTTTTAAATGGGTTTAGAAGGATGGAAGATATGGAGTAATGCATTAATAATTTGGAGGTTTAAAAAGGGTCAAATGTTTGTAAATTTTAAAGGGAGCTTAATGAAGAAAACTATGGTAGGTAATTAAGGATTTTTAATGGAGTTTTTAGGGTTAGAATCATGAAGGGATGATTAATGATTTTAGTTTGTTTTTAATGATTAAATGTAATAATTTTAAAGGGATTGTAAATGATGAAATGCATGATGTGAACCTTCTCATGGTGTTAGAATTTTAATGGATTTAGAGAATGGAGGCTATGAAAAGGGGTTAATGATTTATAAAGGTTTTAAATGAATGGGTATTAGTGAATTTTAAAAGGGGTGGAAACAATGATAAAAACCGTGGAGAGTGATTGGTGAATTTAGAAGTACTTAGACCATAGTAAGGATGAAGGAATGTTGGCAACTTCAATGGATTTTAAATGTAATTGGTAATGTTGACGAACTCCAAATGATGAACCTAGTGTTGAAAAGAAAAGGGAATTATGGCTAAGATTGATGGACCATAAATGTATCAAATAATGATTAAGGAATGATGAATTAAATGTATGGTTTAGATTCTCTCAATAGAGGGACTTGTGATGGAGTCAAATGATGTAAATGGACCCAAGAAAAATGGAGAAAGAGACATCATGGGTTCGGCCATGGTGTATGGCCAAACCCATGACCCAATTGTAGATCATTTTTTTTGTCTAAGATTAATGTGTATGTATGTGCTTAAATTAATGGAATTAGTTTAATTAGACGATTGAGGTAAGTGGCCTTGTGATATGGCTGATGGATCAATTATGGACTCAAGATGTGGCTAAGAAGATAATTCAATTATAAGTCATTTTTATGGGCTAAGAAAGGGTTTATGTATGTGGTTAATTAATGTAGATTAAGTTAAGAAAAAGGGTTGTTTTAATGATATTATGGCATGATTAAATGGGTCACTAATGGACTTGAGGGTATGGATCAATTATGAATAAAGGTGTACATGGTTAAGTGAATGGTTAACCATGGAAAAAGTGGTAGTGGCAAAACCGTAAATAATGGCCAAATTCAAGAACTCCATGAGAAATGGTCATGGACTTAAGTGCAATTATGGTAACCTTAAGTATGTGATTAATAAAGCCTAGGGTGGCTGATTTTTAAGACTTATGGGATTAAAAGGTTTAATAGATTAAATGGGACCCACAAAACCTAGTTAGTGAGGTTCGGCCAAGGTGTATGGCCGAACCCCGCTAAGGTGTGATTAATGGACTTAAAAGGTTAAAAAACATGGACTAATTATTAATGTATAATAAAGTACTGGACATCGCAAACGGTGCGCGATCGGCGACCGGGTCTATCTGAAGGAAACGAAATAAAGGACGTTAGTCGGTATTTGGTAGGATTCCTACCTTTTTGTAAGTCATGGATTAAGTATTATGTGATGGTTTTTCCTTTGATTTATTTTGGTCATGGATTGAGTATTATGTGATGGTTTTTCCTTTGATTTATTTTGGTCATTGATTAAGTACTATGTGATGGTTTTTCCTTTGATTTACTTTGGTCATGGATTAAGTATTATGTGATGGTCTTTCATTTGATTTATTTTGGTAATCATGTAATGGTTTTAAGATGGGTTTTATGACTATGATCATATATATTACATGGCATATGACATCTACATCTCATGCATGACATGGGAGGGATATGGTATGGGAAGGATGAAATGAAACCGGAGTCCATGCTCCGTCGGGGCGACCGAGAAGCAAGCATGGGGATATCTTGATGTGTTTCATCCATCAAAAGGGATATTATGAGATATAACCGGAGTCCATGCTCCATCGGGGCGACCGAGAAGCAAGTTTGGGGACACCTTGACGAGGCTTTGCCGTCAATGGGGATGATTTGTGATTGTTTACACCTTGAAGAGGTTTTGCTGTTAAGGGGGATGATTTGTGATTATTTATATCTTGACGAGGTTTTTCCGTCAAGGGGGATATGGCAGCATGATGGTATGGATGATGGGTGGGATTCATGACATAGGACACCCATTGCATGACATTGCACCAAATTACATGGTTTTGGATATGATATTATCTATATGTTTTGTTACCACTAATCCATGTGTTAGCCCTACTCGGAGTCCTACTGGGCACGTTGTCTAACGCCCTACTTCTACCCTAGCTGATGACGCAGGAGATGGCGGACACGAAGGACGAGACGGAGGCCAAGCTTAGGAGTTTGGGAAGGCGGACTACTTAGTTTATTTAATTTATTTTGGAAATGTAATTTGAATAGCTTAGCTCGTCGGAATGTAATAATTTAGAGTACTTGCTATGTTTTGGATTTTATTGTGGACATTATGATTTTGAGGTAACTTTGTAATTAAATGAATGTTTTTCCCTGCTATCTACAATTTGTAGGATAGTCTCAATTATATTTCCGCACTTAATTTAATATTCCGCAAGCTTACTACTACGTGTGAACCGTTCTCCGTGAACTTAGTTCCATGCACACGTAGGGTTGGCTAATTAAGGGCCGGGCTTTAGAAGCTCGGACTTAACTCGCGTCGTGACGTCCGCGCCCTTTTGTCACTCGTTATTTTCCAAAAAAAAAAAAACATAGACTCTGATTTCGGTGAAAAGGGGCAGGCGTTACATGCGGGATACTATGTGATTGTGATCCTACCTTCGATGATGACACAGGAAATGGATGAAGCGAAGATGGCTCGGAGCCAAGCTTAGGAGCTTGAATGAGCTCGATTTATTTATTTAAGTTTTATTCATGGATATGTAATTTGATTAATTGGCTTGTTGGACTATAATAATTTTGACTAAATTGCTATGGTTTGGACTTTTATTTAGGACATTTTAAGTTAAGGTAATTATTATTAAGTGATGGAATTCCTTGCTATTTAATAATTGGTAGGATAGACTCTATTATAATTCCGCATCAAGTTTATTTTTTCAAGCTTAACTTATTACGTGTGAACCGTTCTCGTGGACTTAGTTCCACATACACGTTTGGTTGGCCAGTTAAGGGCCAAGCTTGGGAAGCTCAGACTTAGCTCGTGTCATTACGTCCCGCTCTCTTGTCGCTTTTTATTTCAAAAAAAAAAAAGACTTTGATTTTCGGCATAGTGAAAAGGAGCGGGGCATTACAAGAAGGAGGTTCCTTGAGTTGAAGTGGGAGACTTAGTATTTTTAAAGGTCTCACCAGGAAAGGGACATATGAGATTTGGGAAAAAAGGGAAGTTGTCACCTAGATTTGTGGGACCCTTTCCAATCCAAAAGAGGGTGTGGGAAGTGGCGTATTAATTGATACTTCCTTCACAGTTGTCATCTTTGTACGATGTCTTTCATGTATCTATGTTGAGGAAATACAATCCAGATCCTTCGTACGTGTTGAACGTGCAAGATGTTGATGTGCAAAGCGACGTGACTTATGTTGAAAGGCCGGTCAGAGTAATCGGGAAAGAACAAAGGGTGTTACGGAACCGAGCAATTCAATTCGTTAAGGTGGTATGGGATCGACATGGCAATGAGGAAGCTACCTGAGAACTTGAATCAGAAATGAGAGCAGCCCGTCCTGAGCTTTTTGTATAAGTTGTTTTGAATACCCTACTTCGCTCGATTTTTAGGTCGAAAATTTCAAAAGAGGGTAATATTGTAACACCCAGGATTTTTCAATGCATTATTATATTGGATTTTGTCTATTTAAATTATTAAATATGTTGAATTTAAGATTTATAGATGGAATGGATTTTAGATGGTTAAGAATTGGGTCAATGGCCCAATTATGATCCAATGGGTCATGAATAGGGCTTGATTGCAATTAATTAGGTAAATGAAATTGATTGGGTCAATTACCTAATTGGGACCCAATGGGTCAAGGTAAATGGATTTTGAAAGTAAATGGGTAAAGGATTAATTTAATTGGGTCATGTACCCAATTATGACCCAATGCATGGGATCCACCTCTTCAAGTGAGGTGTCATGTGTATGAGGTGGCATGTGAGTGACATGGCCAAGTCGGACCCAAATCCACCTCATCAAGTGAGGTGGCAAATTGTTAAGGTAACCTACATGGTCGGCTAAGGCATGGTTGACTTGGTCAACCATGGGTGAGTTCAAATATGTTGAGTGGCTTGAGTTGGAAATTGAATCCACGTGAGTTGAGTAAGAATTTATTAATGTTGAGTTCAAGGGCTTGAGTTGGAGAAATGAGTTCAAAAAGATTGCATGGAGTGAGTCGAGTTGCATGGAGTGAGCCGAGTTGCATGGAAGAGGAAGAGGCTCTAAGTGAGTCAAAGGGGGAGATGGAGGGTTTCCATCTCATGGAAGCCCTAGGCATGCACGTTGGGGACCAAGGAGGTGCCTTGGTTGTGCCAAGGGACTCCTTGGATAGACCAAGCACTAATGAGGGTAGGTGAGGGAGGCTAGGGCTAATTACAAAGGATACACACCAAACCCTTAGCCGATTTTTCCATCTCAAGAAAGATAAAATTTTCATCTCTCTCCCTCTCCCTCTCTCCCTCTCTCCCTCTCTCAGTCAACACCTTTGGCCGACCCTTCCACGGAGAATTTTCCATCTCATTCTCTCCCTCTGTCAACTACCTTGGTCGAATGCTCCATTGAAGAACAGGGAGGTCCTCATCTCTCTCTCTTTCTCATTTTCGGCTCTAGACTTAGAGAAACCAAAGAACAAAGGAGGAAGAAGAAATCACTAAGGAATGAAAAGGACTAAGGAAGAATTCAGAGAAAAAGAAACGAAGGAGACGCGGAAGAGGTATGTGTTGAGTTTAATGTTATGGGATTATGACAAAGGAAACCATAGGTTTGGCTCTGGTGTAGCTGAACCTATGGGTTCCATATTTGATTGAAAAAAGATGGCAAAAATTATGTTAAGTTCATGGACCTTGAAATCCATCCAAGAAGGGTTAAATGATTGAAAAAAAGGATGGTTGGAATAAATGGTCAAAACCATTGAATGATCATAGAGTCGGTATCCTTTTAAGGAATGGGTAGGTCTTGAGGACCAACAACCATAGGGGATTGAACGAAGAAGTATGTTTGATGACATGAGAGTAAATGTACTACGCAAAAGACCTTAGCCTTGGCTGGGGGGATGAAGTAGGAACATCAGGACTAATAAGAATAATATGTTTTGAAGGAGAATGTCATGAAGAAAAGGAATGTAAAAACATGATAAAAAGAGGACTGTCCACGGGTGTGCACTGTCTGCAACGGGTTTCTGCCGTCCGCGGTATGGGTTTTTACCGTCCGAGGATGGGTAACCAACATAAATAGGGTGTTGTCTACGGATGGATTACACTCTCTGTGGGATGGGTGTCTACTGTCAGCGGGACGAGTTTTTATAGTCCACGGACGAGTGTGGACCGTCCGCAGGATGGGTAACTGGACTGGACAGGGTGTTGTCTGCGGACGGGTTACACTCTCTATGGGACGGGTGTCTACCGTCCACGAGACTGGTTTTTATTGTCCGCGGACGGGTGTGGACCGTCCGCAGGACGAGTAACGGGTGTGGACTGTCCGCGGGTAGCGGACAGCGGATATTGGACAGCGGGTATCGGACCACGGCTGTGTGCTGTCTGCAGACGGGTTTCTATCGTCCGCGGGACGAGTTTCGACCGTCCGCGGACGGGTAATAGACTTGAGTATAGTGTTGTCTGTGGACGGGTTACAGTCTGTAGGACGGGTATCTATCGTCCGCAAGATGGAGCAGTGGACGGGTAATCGACTGAATTTTAAAAGTGAAATTTTAATATAATTTTTCCAGATTGTTTAAGATGAGTAAAGGATGATGGAAATTGATTGGGTAAGTAAATTAACATATGTGTGTGATGAATTCGTTAAGGTAACGAGATTTCACAAATGGGTGTACGATCGGCTTTGACGTGATCAGTGATCGATATCTTCATGAAAACATCAAGGATACAATACTTGGACGGTGGTAGGATTCCTACCTCATTGAAATACATGTGGATTTTATATGGTTTTGTACGTTTCAACATGATGATTACTTTGAATTATGAAATATAAATATGTATATGAACTGTTTCCAATGGCATATTGTAATTTGAAAGAAATGGCATCTTTGCACGCAGCATCTCATGCATGGCATGGGAGGGAACATATGAGAGTAGTCCACACTCCATTCGGGGTATCCGATAAACACACGTGGGGAGGGATCCGCACTGATTCCGATTGACGTACGGGAAATGATACATGATGTCTGAAATGAAGAAGAGTCCACACTCCATTCGGTGGGACCGATTAATATATGTGGGGAGAGATTATGATGTTTAAAATGTAAAAGGAGTCCATGCTCCATTCAGTGGGACTGATTAATATACGTGGGGAGAAATGCATGATGTTTAAAAAGGAAGTGGGTGGGAGATCCTTGGCATATGATCCATGACATGGCATTACATTAGCATGATTTGATATGAGAATCATGCATTGTTTTAATGCTACAAAAGGTTTTATAAGTATGAAACGTTTTTCTATATTGATTTTATACTAACCCCGTGTATGACCCTACTTGGAACTCCTACTGGGCGCGTTGACTAACGCCCTACTTCTACCTTAGATAATGGTACAGGGAACGGAACGGGCGATGGACACAAAAGGAGCCAAGCTTAGGAGCTTAGATAGTTTATGCTTATTTTATTTAAATTTTATTTTGGACAATGTAATTTGAGATAATTGCATTTTGGGACTGTAATAACTTAGATATTATTTTGCTATGGTTTGATGTTACATTTGGATAATTAAGTTCAGTTTATTATATGATGATTGACTTCTTTGCTAATTAATGGATAGGGATAGTAATTCTAATCATATGATATTTCCGCAATGTATTTATTCGTAAGTATAACTTTAAAGCGTGTGAACTGTTTTAGTGGACTCAGTCCATGCACACGTATCGTTGACCAGTTAAGGATCGAGCTTTGGAAGCTCAGGACTTAGCTCGGGTCGTGGCGTCCCACTCTCTCTCACTCTTTATTTTAAAAAAAAACAAAAGTAGACTCTAATTTTCGGCGAGTGAAAAAGGACGGGGCGTTACATAAGATGATCAATGCATGAATTAGAAGGTTATTCATGGATGAATACTAATCTAAGGTTAAAATGATCATGATGATTATGGATGACCTAGATCTAATGATAAATGAATGAATGGGTTAGATTTGATGGTGGATCTTGAAATTCCGTTACTAGAGTAATGCACGACCTAGAGGGGGTGAATAGGTCGAATTTCAATTTCAATTTCCTTTTTAAAAATCCTCAACCGAATTATAACTTAACTGTATGAGATATGCAATGAGGTCTTTTTCCTTTTAAATTATCCAATGTTAATTAAAAATGGCCGAACCAATATGTGTGTGTGTACGGGAAATAATATTCAATCAAAGCATTCAAGTCAAACCATCACCCACACAAATGCACAGATATTTTATAGTGGTTCGGTTTCAATTAACCTACGTCCGTTATTATACTTCTCAACTCTAGGGTCGTCTCAAATATACTATGAATGGGCCTCACTGCCAAATAGTACAACCTAGTTTTTTTAGAGGTTCGACCCAAATGGTTTAATCCTCGACACCTGTTTTTTTTTTAGCGGTTCGAACACAATGTTCTAATCCACCTTTCAATGATATAAAATAAAACAGAAGGAGAAACACTTGCCTTGGGCCTTATCCAATCTTCTGAAAGTGCTTTCTTCTTTACTCAATGTCTTTGTGCTTCTTCCTTCAGATTCGATTCATCAGAGTTGATTATTGGCACACCGATATGTAATAGCCCGAATTTTTAAATCAACATATATATGGCATTTATTTATTTTAATAATGGAAAAATTGGAATTTTGATATTATGGATGTTAAATGGATCAAATTTTGGGGCAAAGGCCCAAGTATGGTCCAATGGACCATGGATTGGATGGAATCCATTTAAAGGGTCAATAATGGTCAAAGTGGGCCCGATAACCATGTTGGACGCAATGGATCAAAATTGATTCAAACTCTAAGGAAAATGGTAGAAAATAATTTAATTAGGCCATGGGCCCAATGGTGACCCAATTGATTGGAATTAAAACCCCCTACGTTAATGATGAGATGATTAAGCTAGCATAACCAAATGGGGCCCACCTCCACCTCACCAAGTGAGGTGGCGTGTGGACCAAGGAAAAGGTAGGGCCGACCATCATGGTTGACTTGGTCAACCATGGATGGGTCAAAGGGAATTAAGGAGGACCCAAGTAAATAAAGTTGATTTAATTAATGTTGATTAGACCAAGGGACATGATTGAGTGGGACCCACCTCCACCTCATCAAGTGAGGTGGCGGGTTGGCTAAGAATTGATGGGGCCGACCATCATGGTTGACTTGGTCAACCATGGGTGGATTCATGGAGAAGAATTAAGGAATTTAATGAAATTAAAATTAAATAGGAATTAATTAGCCTAAGTGAGGATTTAATTTAATTAATTAGGTTGGTCAAAGTAGAGTCAAGTGAGTAAGTCAAAGGGGCAAGTCAAAGAGTGGTTTCATCCCATTGAAACCACCCAAGGAAACCATGGACTTAGGGTGGTGGTTTCATCTCAACCACCACCACTCAAGGTATGAAGACCCATACCTCTCATCATATGGTCAAGTGGTCAATGGGAGGTAGACCAAACCACTTCCACCTTAAACCCCCTAACCGTTGGTTTGGTGGTGGTTTGGTCTCAACCACCACCACCAAGGACAAGGAGCCCATGCTTGGTGGGTGAAGGCCATCATGGAAGTGTGTGGGCTAAGGCATCAAGGAATTGAATGGCTTTCACCTTACCACTCATCTCACTCTCTTTCTCTCCTCCTCCCTCTCACCACCGATCCCATCCAAGGAAGAAAGAAGGAGAAGAAACTTAGAAGAAAGGGAAGAAGAAACTAAGTGTTGGCCGACCACCCCAAGACCCAAGCTTGAGATATTTTCTCCATCCCCTCCTTCTCTCTCTCTCTCCCTCAAAATCTAACCCTACCATTAGCCGAACTCTAACCTTGGAGATTCCATCTTGATCAAGAACATATTGGCCAAGCAACAAAGAGGAGAAGAAGAGAAAAGGCCAAGGAGTCTAAGGGGAGAAAGAAAGTCGGAAGAGCCGTCGGATTGTAAGTATCTCTAAACAAGATATTAAGTTTTTAATGGAATCCATTTATTAGAATAAATGATGGCCACAAATGTTATGGGCCTTAGATCCAAGACCCATCAAACGATGAGATGAGGAATGGATGAAAAGAGGAGAGATAGATTAAGAAAAATAATAAATTAAGGACATTATGTATTTAAGATTTATTAAGCATGGAAATGTAGTTTTTTAAAGGAAATCATGAAAGAAGGGTGTACAAAATATGCAATGGAGAAGACTGACAAAACAGTCAGTCAACTGAATCAAAGATTCAGTCGACTGAACTGATAATGGACGAATCAGAAAAGAAGTTTCTGAAAGTCTCAGCCAACTGAATAAGTGATTCAATTGACTGAACTAATGGTGGTTGATAATAGAAAGAGTTTCTGGGAGTTTCAGTCGACTGAATCTGATGTTTCAGTCGACTGAACACAAACGTCTGGGATAAGAAAAGGGTTCTGGAAGTTTCAGCCGACTGAATATATGATTCAGTCGACTGAAGGGATGCTTATTGAACACGTAAATGGTTGGTTGGTAGTTTAGCCGACTGAATCTATGATTCAGTCGACTGAAAATGAACTGGCAGAACAAACAGACAATCTGATTCAAAGTCAGCCAGATTCAGTTGACTGAAAGGTTGTGAGTCATGTTTCAGCCGACTGAATATGTATTTCAGTCGACTGAAAATCTGCGGGAAAGGCAAAGAACTGTAGCTAGGCAGGATTCTGTCGACTGAACTCCTAATTCAGTCGACTGAATTGAAATGTACAATTTTGAATATTTTCAGAGGTCACTGCTAATCCGGTAGGATAAATGGAGATTATGCTAAATTAAAGGGACTGATTTTAATGATCCTATGACATGGTTGGTAAGTCATTAATGGACCTAAGTGTATGGATCAGTTATGGATTAAATTATGTATGTGTTTTAATCAATGGAAAAAGAGGCTAAGTTAAGGGCTGATTTATGTTAATCTTGTAACATGGTTAAAGATCATTAATGGACCTAGGTTTATGATCAGTTAGAGACTTAATCATGGATAAGATATAGAATAACTTGGAAAATGTATAATAAGGTATCGAGACATCGCAAACGGTACGCGATCTACGACCGGAATTATCGGACGAAAACGGAAAGGGACGTTATCGGTATTAGGTAGGATTCCTACCTTTTTGTAAGCCGTGGATTATGTGTATGTGATGGCTTCCGTGTTTTATTTCGGTAATTAGATGGTTTATTTTATGGATGATATTTTAAATGCTATAGATTATATTTTAATGCTATGGATGATATTTTTTAAGGCTATGGATTATATTCCAATGCTATGGATTTTATATTAGTGATATGAATTATTTATATATACTACATAGCATAATGCACTTACATCTCATGCATGGCATGGGCGGGAAAATAAAGGAACCGGAGTCCATGCTCCATCGGGGCGACCAAGAACAGACATGGGGATAGCTTGATATGCTATAACCGGAGTCCATGCTCCGTCGGGGCAACCGAGAACAAACATGGGGATAGCCTGATAGGCTATAACCGGAGTCCATGCTCCGTCGGGGCGACCGACAACAGACATGGGGGATAGCTTGATATGCTATAACCGGAGTCCATGCCACGTCGGGGCGACCGAGAACAGACATGGGGATAGCCTGATAGGCTATAACCGGAGTCCATGCTTCGTCGGGACGACCGAGAAGCAAACATGGGGACACCTTGACGAGGTTTTGCCGTCAAGGGGGATATGACATTTTATGATGATATGGATGATGGGTGGGACACATGACATAGGCACCCATGGCATGGCATTTATCATATGGTTTTATTATATTGTTATCAGTATACTTGTTATCACTAATCCATGTGCTAGCCCTACTCGGAGTCCTACTGGGCGCGTTGTCTAACGCCCTACTTCTACCCTAGCTAATGACGCAGGAGACGGCGGAAGTGGTGGACGTGACGGGAGCCAAGCGTAGGAGCTGGGGAAAACGGCTACCTAGTTATTTAAGTTTGATTTTGGGAAATTGTAATTTAAGTAGCTTAGTTTGTCGGCTTGTAATAATTTTGGATTTCTTGCTATGGTTGGGATTTCATATTTGGACATTATCATTATGAGATATTTTAGTAATTTAATGATGTATCTTCCCTTCTATCTAAAAATCGGCAGGATAGTCTCTATTATAATATTCCACATGTAATTATATTCCGCGAGTTTACTTCCTACGAGTGAACCGTTCTCGTGGACTTCGTTCCGCATACGTGTGGGGTTGGCCAGTTAAGGGCCGGGCTTTAGAAGCTCGGACTTAACTCGCGTCGTGACGTCCGCGCCCTTTGTCACTCTACATTTAAAAAAAAAATAGACTCTGATTGAGGGTGAAAAAGGGGCGGGCGTTACACGATATGAGGGTGATAGGACAAATATATGAGTGATTTGTAGTCCAAAGTGAATACCTTTAACTTCATCAAACATTAGGTATTGATTACCCAAACATCTCTATTAGAAGATGATGATGAAGGTGTAAGAGAAGGCAGTTAATCTCTTTGGTCACTGTTGTTCTTTTTCCAAAAAAAATCTCTGTAACTTTTATTCAGCCCATGAGATTTAAATAACACAGACTGGTTGTGGGCAGTCATGTCTCGAGGCCTCAAAGTTTCCTTCGAGGCCTTGAGCCTGTAAAAGGTAATACAGTACATAGATTTTTTAATTCAAACCTTTCTACTTAGATATTAAGATAATTACCAGCTTATCTACATGCCACCTGTTCCTGATTGACAATTATATTATTTTACCAACCAATCATGAGATTACACCATGATTTTAAATAATCTTTTGAGATCACAGAAAGTCTCAAAATGATTTTCCAAATCTTTCAAATCAATGGTTTACTTAGAGTCTGCACGTGATTGTCAATCACGCATAAGTGTATCTTTACACAAATTGAGGAGCCTTTCCAAACCAGTAAAAGATAGCCATCCACGATGCTAGGCTCCAGAAGATTTGTTCAATCTGTGTGAGGTGGCAACTAGAGTTTCATTCTAAAGAGGACCCTGTAGATATTTCTTATTTCCATTAAACTCCCAATTTAGGATTTTTCGAAATCAGAGAAAAACCTTTTAGATTTATTTAACTAAATCTGTAAGATACTCGGTCAAAGGACACTTGGCCTTATGGTCTCACGCTGAATTACAACTGTCACAATTTTCACTCAGCTAAATACAATCTTTGAGGCCTCGACAAACTGCTTGAGGCCTTGAGGCTGGAAGTCAACCATTTTCTAATTTTTCAGTTGCTAAACTATTGACTTCTAAGTTATTGGGCTTAGCATAAGGTCTACTATGTTCACTTACCTGTGCGCCAATAAAAAATTCGATGTAGAGTCCTCAATGCACAGTAGAACTTCTGTCATCTTCATATTCTTCCAAGGACATATCCAACTGAGTCACGTAATTGATAATATGGGTGATTCGGACGAACCGGGGCACTAACAGATCTAAGGTTTGACCTAATTTGGTATGTGAAATGGAAGGTTAAGATCTAAGGCAGAAATTGGATGATGAAAAAGATTAGACCCCTATCTAAGAAGAGATTATTGAAAGTTTTTCAAATCTTTGGATAGTTCATTGGAAGACTACATTTCTCATAACAAATTGGAGAATCATGAGAGAGGTGAAAATCCAATTTTCAAATGTTTTATTGCCTCCATTGGTGATGATCAAGAGGGACCCTCTAGTGATGAGGGTGCTTCGGCTGTGTTGAGTCCCTGTTTGTCAATTCCATGACTCTGGAAGAAGCACTTGCTAAAAAGCTTGAAGACCGAAGATGAACAAGAATGAAGATCTGCTCCACCAGGTTCAAAGCTCATCGTCATGGCAATCACAGATATTTGGTCATAGATAAATTTAGGTGGTACCCATACCTTAGAGAGGACCATTCCTAGGCTAAGTTGAACAAATGGTAAACCCATAAAGAAGCCTAGAGAGGAAGTTGGACAATAAAATAGAAGCGAACTTGGAAATATGAATTAAATTCACTGTTAGCTCGACCAATCGTTCTCACCGACCCCTCAGTGGAGACAGGATCGACCCATCGTGGTAAAAGATTGGTCGTCCAGTTTGACAGAAGTTCTAGAACTTAGAACTGGCATTCTGGGAAAGCCTCTAACCGAGAGTATCGTATGCACCGACCCCTCGGTGATGAAGTTAAACGAACCCTCATGGTCAACGACTTGTCGGTAAAAGACTTGTGAGTTCTGGACTTTGAACTCAAATAGGCTCTCGAAGAAATAGACACATCGGTAGTTCAAGACCGACCCCTCGGTAAAGGTCGATAGGTCGTTCTGGGTAGAACAAGTTTCGGGACATGAAACTCTGTCAGCATGGTGTTGCTCCAGACCAAGCCTCTCGTATGGACCGACCCCTCGGTACCATATCTATCTACCCATCGGCGACACTAACCTGTAGACCGGGAAGTATTAAAGACATTGGAAGTCCATTTAATGCGCAATGGTCTGTGGTGGAACGATAATAAATATGAACACCGACCCATCGGTGCCACCGACCTGTCGGTTGTGGACAGTCAAAAAAAGACTCCTCTATAAATATGAGTGTTGGGTGATCGTTTTACCATCTTCCTTAAGCCGAGAAGAGTTACATACTCTAAGGAACGATCAAAACTCTTGTGAGAAGAATCATAAACAACCAATCTATTGATTGTGTTTGAAAGTGAGAAAGAGATGAGGAAAATCCATAAACAACCAATCTATTGATTGAGTTTGCAGTGAGGAAAAGAGAGAGAAAATACATAAACTAGGAAACCTGAAACCAGTTTCCTTGTCACCCTGAGATTGTGATTGTTCTACGACGGCTACGAGGAGGAGCGTCGACACTTAGTGGGTGGGATCTTCAAGAAGCACACATGAGCGAGAAAGAGCTTTAAGGCAAGTGCTTCTTGGTTTTAATTTGTTTTTAAAACCTTTAACCTGAAAGTCGATTAAGGAAGATTGGTTCCGAAACTACTATAAAAAAATCTAGAGCGTCGTCTCTGACACATGTGGTGGGTGGAATTCCTACTCTAATTATGAGGGTGTAAGTCCTCACTTGGTGAATTTTGGGATATCTCAGGGTTGAGGTAGTCCTAACAGTGGATGTAGGTTGGCGTACCGAACCATTATATATCGTGTGTCCTTGTGCTTGTGGTGTTAGAGTTAATTTCTTGTATTGATTTCTTAAATCACATTTGCTAACTCGTACGCTCTTGATTGTTGTATCAGCTACACTTAATAAATCAATCAAGTTAACTTTAAAAAGGACCAACGAATTTGGATTGACCTATTCACCCCCCCCCCCCCCCCCCCCTCCCTCCCTCCCTCCTCGGGTCAATCATATTGTTCTAGCTCTGAAGGGAACTTTCAATCTTGATGAAGATGATGATGACCTCCAAGAATCCTATGATGCCTTGTATTTAGAGAGTATGAGATTTGCTAAGGACCTCGATAAGATGAAAGTTGAGAATGCCAAACTCTCTACCCAACTTCAATGTGCAAATAATGAAAATGATCTTCTCTCAATAAACATGAAAAATGCAAAGAAATTGAGAGAAAATCAAAAGTTGCTTCAACAAAAGTTAAAAGTTTTGAAAATGAAAACTTGAAGCTAAATGAAGCTGGAAAATGTCTTTGAGATGAAAATATGAAATTGAGCTCAAATTTGGAAAATCTAAAGAAATCTCAAGACATGGTTACCCAAGGTGAGCTAAAATTGGAAGAACCTATTTTGGGTAAACCGCATGGTTGGCATAGTTTTGGACATTCTCAGTCAAAAATAAAGAGACCCATGAACCAATCCATATTAGGTATAAGCAACACCACACACACTTCTATTATAAAATGTTTTTATTGTGGATTAACCGGGCATTTCAAGCATGAGTGCAAGAGAAGAAGAATGCAGGTTAAATCAAAGGTGGCTAATGGTCTTTCTCCAAAAACAAAGAAGAGAAAGATTGAGGTGATTGGAAATTCACACCATGCAAAGAAAAATAAGATAAATGAATTTGTGAATGCTCCTAGGATACACCTTACACCTCACTCCATGCATCATCCCTACAATATAGAATCTATTAAGGTTAAGTTAAGACCTTCTTATTCTATGACTAGGAGCACCAAAAGGAGAGTCTTGTCTCAATCTTTTGGATTTGGGACAAATGTTCAAAATGGAAGAATTAAATTGCCCAAGGTTCAAGGATTTGAGAGGAAATGTCCGGATCAAAAATTCATATGGATCCCCAAGGGATAGGACCTTGTCCATGCCCTACATTGTTCTAAGAATTGAGCCTAATTGTTGAATCTCTAGACCATTGTAGTTGAACTCAATATTTATTCAAGTGAGTTCAAACAACCCTTGTGTTGTGGCATGGCACATTTGACTATTTCAAGCACTTTATTGTACTTTTCCTGAATATAATACATATCATGCTTGATGAATCATACATGTATGGACTTTAGATTCCAAGACTGGTAGTGCCCCGGGTCCCTAAGTTTGTCAATTCCATGACTTGGGAAGAAGCACTTGCTATAATCTTGAGGACTCAAGATGATCAAGATTGAAGATCATACTCCACGGGATTAAAGGTCATCGTTATGACAATCACAAAAAAGGTATTTAGCCATAGATGACTTTAGGTGGTACCCGTACCTTAAGATAATCATTCTTAGGCTTAGTTAAACAAATGGTAAAATCATTAAAAGCCTAGAGAAGAAGCTTGAGTGTGAATTGGAACCCAACTTGAAAATATGAATTTGATTTCACTGTCAGCTCGACCAATCGTTCTCACTGAGCCCTCGGTGGAGACAGGATCTACCCATCATGGTCAAAGACCGGTCGGCCATATTGATATAGGTTCTGGATCATAGAACGGTCATTCTAGATGTGCGTCTGATCTAAAGTCTCATATTCACCGACCCCTCAGTAAAGGCTGAAACGACCCCTCCTAGTAAACGACTCTTCGATAAAGACTTACGAGTTTTGAAACATAGAACTCAAGTGGGCTCTCGAGAAACAGACATATCGGTAGTTCAAGACCTATCAAGGGTACGAGGACCGACCCCTCGGTAAAGGGTGACAGGTCATACTGGGCAAGACAAGTTTCGGGACATGAAACTGTCTGCATGATGTTGCCCCAGATCGAGACCCTCGTATGGACCTAGTCTCGGTTCCATGACTGTCAACAGTGACACCAGCCTACCGATAGGGAAATAATTATACCGTTGGGAGTGCATTTAATGCGCAACGATCCAGTGGTTGAACTGTAATATTCTTAGTCACTGACCCCTCGGTGCGCCCAACCTGTCGGTACATGACAGATTCTGCAACTGGTTACCCTTTCTATAAATACCAATTTTTGTGCAACCAGTTGACATCCTTTCACAAATCCGTTGGACCCTTATCATTATCAGTGAGGTTAAACAAGGACCAACAAAAGGATCACTCTCTCTCTCTTGCGATTACACTTGAGAAATCTAATACAACCAATCATAGTGATTGAGGTTGTGAAAAGAGAGAGAGGGGAGAGGTTAATAAACTATGAAAGTTTTGTTACAACCAGTTTCCTAGTCACCCTAGAATTGTGATTGTTTCACGACAGCTAAAAGGCAGAGCGTCAGCACATATTGGGTGGATCTTGAAGAAGCGCACATCAACGAGAAAGAGCTTCAAAGGAAAGTGTTTCTTGGTTTTAACTTTGTTCTTAAAACCTTTGTCCCAAAAGTGAATTAAGGAGGCTTGGCTCCGGAACCACCATAAAAAAAAAAAAAATTCTAGAGCGTCGTCTTTAGCATAGTGGTGGGTGGAATTCCCAGACAAATGAATAAGTGGTATTCCTATTCTACTTGTGGTGGGTGAAATTCCCAGTCGATTAAGTGATGTGGAATTCGTACTTTAATTGTGAGGGTGTAAGTCCCCACTTAGTAGATTTGGCGATAGCTCAAGCTTGAGCGAGTCCTAACAGTTGATGTAGGTTGGCTAACCGAGCCACTATAAATTTGGTCTTATGGTGTTTGATCTTTGTGTGTTTGTATTTAGTATTTAAGTACTCTGTTAGTGCCTCGGCTTGGCCAAGCCCTTATGTTTGTCAATTCCATGACTCGGAAATAAGCACTTACCGGAAGCATGAAGACCAAGATAATCAAGAGAAAAGATCATGCTCCACCAGATTGAAGCTCATCCTTATGGCAAACACAAAATATGTAAAATGGCCATAAATGAATTTAGGTGGTACCCACACCTTAGAGAGGACTATCCCTAGGCTTAGAAAAACAAATGGTTAAATCATAAAAAACCTAGGGAAGTTGCTTGACAGTGAATTGGAAACCAACTTGGAAATATGTATTGGTTTCGATGTCAGCTAGATCAGTCTATCTCACCGATCCCTCAATGCAATCAGGATCGACCCATCATGGTCAAAGACTGGTCGGCTCAAACGACATAGGTTCTGAAACATTGAAGTGTCATTCTGGGTTTGCCTCGGATCGAGAGTCTCGTATGAACCGACCGCTCGGGGAAAGGCTGAAACGACCCATCATGGTCAACGAATCCTTGATCAAGATCTTGAGTTCTGAAACTCTGAACTCATGTGGAATCTCGAAGAAACAAACATATTGACAATCAAAGACCAATCGAGAGTACCAGGACCGACCCGTAGGTAAAGGGCGATAGGTCGTTCTGGGTAACAGGTTTCTAGAGTTGAAACTACTGTCAAGCATGTTTTGCACCAGAACGAGCCTCATGGATGGACCGACCCTTTGGTACCATAAATGTCGACCCATCAGCAACAACGAGATGTCGACCGAGAAAGAATATTACTATTGGGAGTGCAATTAATGCACAATGGTTGGAATTGTAACGGTAACATTTCTAGTCACCGACCCCTTTGGTACAATATTGTTATTTCAACTGGTTGCCTTCGCTATATAAACCAATCCTTATGCAACCGGTTGGTATCCTTCGAAAGGATCAATTGGACCCTCATCTTCACCAGTGAGCTTAAACAAGGGCCAATAGAAGGATCACTCTCTCTCTTGTGCTTACACTAGGGGAATCAAATACAACCAATCAGATGAATTGAGTTGTGAGAGAGAGAAGAAGGATGAAAACTCATAAACAACAAATCTAAGGATTGAGTTTGAAAGTGAGAAAGAGAGAACCATAAACTATGAAACCTTTGGTAGAACCAGTTTCCTTGACACCTTGGACTATGATTGCTAAACGACGGCTACGAGGCGGAGCGTCGGCATACATGGGTGGGATCTCGAAGAAGCACACATCAGAAGAAAGAGATTAAAAGGCAAGTGCTTATTGGTTTTAATTTTCTTTAAAACTTTTTTTCCGAAAGTGGATTAAGGCTAGGTACGCCGGAACCACTACAAAAAATTCTATAGCGGTGTCTCTAGCACAAATGTGGGTGGAACTCCCTGTGAAATGGATAGGTGGAATTCTTATTCGACTGTGGTGGGTGAAATTCCCAACTGATTGAGTGAGGTGGAATTCTTATTCTAATTGTGAGGGTGTAAGTCCCCACTTAGTGAATTTTGGGGATAGATCAAGGTTGGGCAAGTCCTAACAGTAGATGCAAGTTGGCTAACCGAACCACTTTAAATTAGTCTTGTGGTATTTGATGCATGTGTGTTTGTATTTAGTATTTAAGTACTCTTCTTAACACAAATCACTTTGCATATTGATTATCTCATAATATACATTGTGCACAAGCATCGATAATCAAAGTCTATGTAAAGGGTCATAATCTTAGTGTGATCACTAAATGAAATTATCACATTAAACAAATCTCTCGATAAACATTCCGTTGCACCTTAAATAATCAAGAATTTTTTAAACACAATAGAAAATGAGATTGACCTATTAACACCCCCCCCCCTCCTCCCCTCTCTCTCCTCTAGGGTCAGTAAGATGTTCTAGCACATTGAAAATGGGAACTTTCAATTGGTATCAGAGCGAAGTGCTCCTGAGAAAGGATCTAACTATCCGAATTGATCCGTGTTAGAACAATAGCTACAAGAGAAAGCCATGATATTTCAAAGACTCTGTTTTTTATGGAAATGGAATGAAGGACTATAAAATGTTTTCATCATAAAAACATAGTTGGAAATAAGTGAATTGAAAGTGGTTTGTGCCTATGGAAGAGGTATTGGATAAACCTTCAACTTCCGTAACCACTCAGTCCAAAGACCAAAACTGCTTGGACTAGTGATGAATTGATTATGCACCTTAATCAAACACTTGTATAATTTCATCATTGCTGTTTCATAATATGTCTTTAAAATATCTAAAATATATGAAGCAGGAAAAAAGGTTGAAAAAATCCAAGGAAAAATTGTCTCTTCTAGCCCAATGGATGACACCACCTATCTTGACCAATGTGTGTACTAAGATTATAGGTGAATGGTTCATCCATTGAAAAAGTTCAAGCTATATCCTCCAAGAGAAGAAAATGATAGATAAAAGGAACATGTTGAAAGTAATGACCTTCAAGTATCCTTTGTGGCCATGTACAAATATGTTTGTGGGGACAACATTGTGGTACAAAATCTGGAAATTTTGATTCAAAATTTCAAATGGGAAGGCACCCAAAATTCAAACCAGATTTAAGAAAAGGCCAACACTAAATTGTGAACTTATATTTCAAGTCTCACAATGATTGTGTTCAAATGTGTAAAGGAATTTACATTTGAAACATATTTTGGAATCACCTTATATCTTGCCTTCAATCCATGTTTTTGTTTGATTGTTGGATTGATCTTATGCAAGATATTTGTCTGTACATATAGTTTGCACTCTAGTATTGGATTATACTTGTCTCATTTCATTTCATATGCATGTGATATGTGAATCTTTAAGAAATGAATGTAATGTGTGCATTACCTCATGTGTAGGGTATGTATGTGATTAAAACTGGTTGAATACACATACATAATGTTGTTTCATTCCAAAGTTCTAAAACTTGTGAATCCTATGTGGAATGAAACATGCTCTATGCCCTTAAATGGATATTTTTCTGTTGGTATGACCTACCAAAGTAAGGACCGAATAATCCATTTAAGTACATAATCCTTTCAAGAAATTAAAACTGTCTTGAAAGAATGGTAAAGTTGTTCATCATGTTCTGGGTAATAAAATGATAACAGGCATAAGAGCCGTGTCTGAAGGATCATACTTCATTCCTGTATGCTTGATCAGTACTCAAAACAAGAAATGAATGCATGATTAGTGTGCTTTGATTTTCATTCCAACAAACATTAATTTATATATCATGTGGAATGAATTATGTTCATATATGTCTTGCCTTGCTAAAACCTGGAAATACCACATCTTATGACATCACACACTTGGATGATATACTTAAATTGGTGAATTAAATGTGTCCAAAATCTTGGATTTATTTGGATTCAGAAAGGAGAGCCGTAATCCATGATCTGTGCCTATTTTTAGAAGGGTGAACTGAATCTTGAAATGGCACAGATACGGTGTGAATATATGTATCATCACTAGCTTAAAAGGTGTATAAGCAAAGCTTGAAGAACTATGAATATCACAAGCACACACACACACATACCCAATCTTCCTTCATTAAAAAACCCAGGTTGAAGGATAGACTAGTCGGAGGAACAGAAAGGTCTGTACTGTTGAATTTCAGAACACTGTCTGAAAGGGGAAGCTCGCAAAGGGAGACAGATCTGTATATATCGACATATAGACACAAACAGGTCATTGGTCATGACCGGTCACTGTAACAGAAAAAGTAAGTTAAAAAGGTCTCTTTCTGTGAAAACGATAGAACATTTCGAAATCGTCGTTTCCTCTTCCACTGAAGCTCTGTGATTTGCTCCTGTCCTCTCGTGCCCTAGGTCAGTCGATAGGACCTACCGGAGCAAAATCTCGCCGAAAAACCTTAGGATTTTTACTTCCTTCACTTCCAAAAGAAAGAGTGTCACGGTGTTTGTGAGATTTAGTGATTGTAAAAACCTTGGGCAGCTCTTCCCCTGCAACCATGCCGAAAAAGAAGACAACTAAATCTCGGTCTTCGACCACGGGAAAAATCCCTGAGTCCAGACTCCATTTCCTCAGGAGATCACCTTGGTTCGCACGGGATGCTCCCGAATCTAGTGTTGTTGGCTCTGCTCAGAAGAGTACTCCTCGCAGAAAGACCCATGCCTCAAACATTGTACCAGACCATAGAGCTGAAGTAGAAGTGATCTTAATCGAGGATCCAGAAGAGGAAAAAACACGTATATCTGAGGTATTTCTGAAAGAGTTTCAATCTCTTCAACATAGGAATATCCCTCTTGATGAAATAGTCTCCTTGCTTGAAAGGAGTATGGATGACCTTGAAGAATTAGTATTCGAGATCAAGGTGGTTGTCCAGAAACTCCACGGAGAGGATTTTGTTCCTAAATCTCAACGAACATCTTCCTCAGATGAAAGAACTTAGGATAGTTTTTTTTTTGGAAAACTATACTTCTGATATTTTGATGCCCCCTCCTCCCTTCTGGATGATATGTAATGAACATACTAATAAATGAAATGATTATTTTAGTATGTGTGCTAATTTGATGCATTTTACCATCTATCTCATGTCAATGTTTAACATGGTGTTTGTAAAACTGATTAACATGCAGGATGTTAGGGAGATAGAAATCTGGCTGTGAAATTACACATACCTTGGAGAATGGGGGAGCACAAAATATGTGCTGATTAACACCTGCCACTGATCATGACAGCTTAAGGAGGAAGATGATGCAAGCTTGAAAGGGAGCTTGGAGAAAAATAAACTTAGAGGTAGCTAAGTTTATGCGAACTGGGTCGAGAAAACTGAGGGAAACAACTTGAAGAATGGGGGAGAAGACTCTAGGAATGCTGAAATCTTATTTTGTACAGGGACAAACTAATCTTGCTACACAAGAAGTGTACATTAAACCAAAAGGGAAAACCATGAGTTAGAGTAGAACCTAATCAAGCACTAAATGCGAAGAAGCATGGGGGAGTGCTTAAATCTCGATGTCAGCCTACTAATCTTTGTCAATTAAATGACAAAATGGGGGAAAAATTAGTAGAAGTTAAAAGACATCAAAGCCAATAGACATAGGGAGAATGTCTATGCGTGCTTGGAGTTTGGGAGACCAAGCTCAAAGAAGATTGGGGGAGAAATGTTCTCAACACTAATAGCTTGGATTTTCATCACTTATATATATATTGGAATGGTTCATTTAAATTGTGATTTAATGGAATTTGAGATTTAAATAGTTGAAATGGACCTTAGATGGGTAAGGAGTTGGGTCAATTACCCAATTAAGACCAAATGGATCATGGGTCAATAAGATGTTCTAGCACATTGAAAATAGGAGAATAGAAAGTGGTCTAGGCCTATGGAAGATGTATTGGATAAACCTTCAACTTCCATGACCACTCAGCCCAAAGACCAAAGAGCTTGGACTAGTGATGAAATGACTATGCACCTTAATCAAACACGAGTAGCACTCATCAGTGTTGTTTCATAATATATTTTTAAGATATTTGAAAAGATTTGAAACAACAAAAGAGGCTGAAATAATCCACGAAAAATTTGGATCTTCTAGCCCAATGGATGACATCACCTATCATGACCAATTTGTGTACCAAGAGTATAGGTGATTGCTAAGTTCATCCATTAAAAAAGTCCAAGCTAAATCCTCTAGAGAAGATTCCAAGTCTCACAATGATATGTTCAAATGTGTGATGGGATACCACTGTTGGTGTCACATTTGAAACATGTTTTGGAATCACCATTGTATCTTGCCTTCAATCCGTGTTCTTGTTTGATTGTTGGATTGATCTTATGCAAGATACTCGTAATGTACATGTAGGTTTGCGCTCTAGTAGTGGATTATAGTTGTCTTATTTCATTTAATATTCCATGTGGTTTGTGCATCTTTAGGAAATGAATGTAGTTTGTACATTACCTCATGTATAAGGTGTGTATGGTACACATACACAGTGTCGTTCATTCCAAGTTATACCTCGTGGAATGAAACATGCTCGATGTCTCTAAATGGATTTTTGGTTTGGTATGAAATACCAAAAGTGTTGATCAAAATAATCAAATGTGTTTATCTATAATCCATTTATGTACCAGCTCATTTCACAGAATGAACCTCATTGGAGTATGCTTGAAAGAATGGTAAAAGTGTTTATCATGTTTTGGGTAATAACCTGATAACAGGCATGAGAGTTATGTGTGTAGTGTCATACTTCATTTCCATATGCATGATTAATGTATTCAAAATGTGAAATAAATATATAATTTGTGTGTTTAGTGTCTCATTCCAATATCCATTATTTTACACAATATGTGGAATGAGTTATATTCATAGACATCTTGCCTTTGCTAAAACCTGGATATGCTGCATGTCATAACTTCACACACTTGGAAAATTATTTGAATTAATAAATTAAATGTGCCCAAGGTACTTGGATTGGTTTGGATCCAAGAAAAGAGATCCGTAATCCATGTTTTTTGCCTATCTTGAGAAGGATGTGTTGAATCTTTTAATGGCACAGAACTTGTGTGAATATATGTATCTACACTGGCATTAAAAAGTGTATAAGCATAGCTAGATGAACTATGAACATCGTAAGCACACACACAGAGTCATCCTTCAAAAATCCTAGGTCGAAGGATAGATTAGTCGGAGGAACCGACATGTTGGTTTTGTTGGAAATCAAAACACAAACTAAAAAGGGAGAAAAATCTAAATGAGGGACAGGTCGATACTTATTGACATGTCGACATAGATCGCTCGTTGGTCACAACCTATCGGTAAGACAGAAAGATTACGTTAAAAGGTTTCTTTCTGTGAAATGATAGATCATTTCGAAATCGTCGTTTCTTCTCCTGCTGAACTTTGGCGATTTCCCCTTTCCCTTCTGTGCCCTAGACCATTCGATAGGACCTCTCGGAGCGATATCTAAAATCATAGGGTTCTCACTTCAAGAAGCAAGGGTGTCACGAGGTCTGTGAGATTTAGTTGTCGGGTAAGCGTTGGTCATCTCTTCCCAAGTAACCATGTCAAAAAAGGAGGCTGCTAAATCTTGGTCTTCGACCACTGGAAAAATTCCTGAGTCTAGCTCCCATTTCCTCAAGAGATCACCGAGGTTCGTGCAAGATGCACCCAAATCAATCTCTACTCCTAAGAGTACTCCTCACAGAAAAATCCCTGCCCCTATGACTGGATCCAGCCGTCGGTATCATCTTAGGTCTCAATCTGGACAAAACCTGAGAACTGGAGCAGAAGTGATTTCCATGTGGACAGTTCTGATAAGGAGGAAGGGGTAAAAGTCAAAGATACTGACTGCTCTGGGTCTGGAAATACCCACTTCGTTTGTAACCTTGTTGCAAAACAAGGAAGTGGAGAAGCAAAACCACTTGATTAGCAACCCCTCACTCGATATGTCTATAAAACCGAAGTGCGTGTATCTAAAGTAGAGGAGTAGCTGGATGCACTAGATAATCGAGTGGAAGATTTAGCTCCGAGAGTTTATGACCACTATTTTGCCCTGCGTCATTTTTTCGTCGACCTCTCCCAACGTGTTAACCCTTCCCCACCAACATCACCCCCTCGGGATGGCTCTACTTAGGATAGTTTTTCATGCTTTAAGTTTTGCATTTTTGAAAAACTATATGTCTAGTGTTTTGTCTAAGCATCTATGATACCCCCTCCTAAACCATATGTATTGAATGCACATTTTGTTTATCAATGAAATGATACGGTTTGATTTAGTGTGTGTACTAATTTGATGGAATGACTTCTAACTCATGTCTATTGTTAACATGGATTTTGCTAAATAGACTGACATGCAAGATCTGATGTGTTGGTTTCATATTGACATGTTAGGGAGATAGGATTTGGCACATGATGATTGCACATCAATGGAGTTAAGGGAAGCACAAAATATGTGTTGATTAGTTGTTGTGACTAGTCATGACGAGGATGGTGAATGTAACCTTGAAAGAAAGCTTGAAGAAAAATAAACTTAGAGGCAGTTAAGTTTATAGGGAAGATGAGTCGAAGAAGCTAGAAAAGATTAGCTTGGAAAATGGGGGAGAAGACTCTAGGAAAGCTAAGTAAGTTAGCTTAACCCCATTGGGAGAACACCTTTAAGACAGCACAGCTCTTAAAGGGGAAGAAGAAGAAAAACAGAAATGCAACGGAAATTTACATTGTACTGTGGGTTAGATCAATGCTTGAATGCATGAGAAGCATGCATCGATCAATGTAAAAATTAAATGAGTTGGAAGTGAACTCATGAAAGCACTAAATGCAAAAAGCACTAGGGAGTGCTTGAAAATCGATGTTTGCCTACTAATCTTTGTCAATTGTATGAGAAAATGGGGGAGAAATCGGTAGAAGGTATAAGACATCAAAAACAATTATGGAGAGTAATTGGTGAAGCCTAAGTGCTTGGGCCTCTAGAAAAAGAGAGCCATAAAGGGGAGGAATATGAAGAAGCCAATGGACGTGGGAGAATGTCTATGTCTAGAGTTTGGGACTTCAAACTCAAAGAAGATTGGGGGAGAAAATCTTCTCAACACTGATAGCTTGGATATGCTATAGGTAGTGTTGGTTTCTAGGAAATCATGGTGAATGGGGAAGCACGAATACAAATCTAGTTTAGTCCATAGATGCATGTTTATGTTTTGGACTAACCCCTATAATGATTTTCTAGTGTTGCTTGCTTATGTGCTGAAACAGGAAAACATGATTTGATGCAAGCTGAATAAGAATATGTGAAGATCATAGTCTTCTTGTTTCCATTTGAATATGTACATGTAAACAATATAATATTTTTGTATTCAAATGTGATGTAGGGTGGGCTTGTATTTGGGTTAGCTTCTAGGTTTTGTCATGAAATTGACAAAGGGGGAAATTGTTAGTGCCTCGGCTTGCCGAGCCCCTAAAGTTTATCAATCCATGACTTGGGAATAAGCACTTACTAGAAGCTTGAAGACTCTAGGTGATCAAGAAAGAAGATCAACTCCACCAACTCATCGTGTATGGCAATCAAAACAGGTATTTAGCCATAGATGACTTTAGGTGGTACCCACACCTTATGAGGGCCATTCCTACGCCTAGTTCAATAAATGGTAAAATCATAAAAAACCTAGAGAGTAAGTTTGACAATGAATTGGAAAGTGAACTTAGAAATATGAATTAAGTTCACTGTTAGCTCAACCTGTCATTCTCACCTACCCCTCGGTGGAGACAGCATCTACCCATCGTGGTCAAAGACTAGTCGGCCTAGACTGACAAAGGTTCTGGATCATAGAATTGTCATTCTGGGTGTGCCTCTGATCGAGAGTCTCGTATGCACTGATCCCTCGGTGAAAGAATGAAACGACCCCTCGTGGTCCAAAACTCTCTGATTAGGACTTATGAGTTCTGGAATTTATAACTCAGGTGAACTCTCGAGAAAACAGACATATCGGTCAAGAGTACCAAGACCGACACATTGATAAAGGGCGACATGTCGGTCTAGCTAAGACTAGTTTGTAGACTTGAAACTCTGCCAACATGGTGTTGCCTGTAACCCCCCCCCCCCCCCCCCCCCCCCCCCCCCCCCCTCTTTTTCACTAGCTTTCCCAAAATCAGAGTATTTTTTTTAATAAATAGAAGAGTGAGCGAGAGCGGGACGTCACAACGCGAGCTAAGTCCGAACTTCTAAAGTTCGACCCTTAACTGGCCAACCATACTTGTACATGGGCTAAGTCCATGAATACTGTTCACACGCAATAAGTTAATCAAGCGGAATAAAACATAACTGCGAATTATAATAGAACCTAATTCTATTCCATTTTAGATAACAAAGTAGTCTATGTCTTAACCATAATTATCTTAACTTGAATATCCAAAATAAACCATTCAAACCATAGCAAAATATCTAAGTTATTACATGCCCGAATGCTAGCTACTCAAATTACATGGTCCATAAGTAACTTTAAATAAATAAAATCAAACACATCCAAGCTCATATGCTTAGCTTCGATCACGCTCATCATTCCCTTCATTCCTTGTGTCATCCACTAGGGTAGAAGTAGGGCGTTAGACAATGCGCCCAGTAGGTACTCCAAATAGGGTAACACATGGTTAGTTCAAAATCATATAAATAACATAATACCAAAACCACGTAAAAACAATGCCATGTCATGGTGTCAAATGCAATGAGTCCCACCCTTCACAAACACATGTATCATCTTGATGGAATTCTCCTCATTAAGGTATCCCCACAGTTGGACGCCCCGACGGAGTGTGTTCTCCGGTTACTTCTTGATGGATATTGCACATCAAGGTCTTCCCACGAATGCCTTACTTATTTGCATATGACTTCAAGTCCAAAAATGATCCATAACTGATTCCTTAATCTAAACATGATCCACAAATGTATGACCCATTAAAAATTGGTTCATGGGGTTCGGCCATACACTATGGCCGAACCCATGATGTTCATCTTCATCCTTTAAATCCTTTATCATATTAAGTCCACAAATCAAGTCCCTCCATGGGGAAGTTTAATCATACTCATAGGTCATCATTTACAATCCCAAAGTCCATCAACATGACTTCCATTTTAAACCTTTTAAAAAAACATTAATAACCTTCCATGGGGTTCGCCCATACACCATGGCCGAACCCTATGATCCATGGTTTTTTCACCATTTACAACCTTGGAGACCATTAACAAATCACCAACATTCCTCCATTATTCTTCTCTTTTAAAACCTTTTAAATCACTAACATCATTTTATATAAAACCTTTTAAAATTATTAATAATCCCCCATGGGGTTCGGTTATACACCATGGCTGAACCCTATGGTTCATAATCTTCTCTTAAAATCATTCATCCAAGATTATAATCCTTTGATGGGGTTCGGCCATACATCATGGTCGAACCTCATCCAACTTATTTTTGGTCCTTGATGGTTCTTGTATATACCATTTAGGGCTTGGCCATGCAATGGCCGGACCATGATCCTTGACCAACTTACTTAATAACAAACTCATTGAGTACTTACCGATTCAGTGACTCCTCCGGCTTTCCTTCGCTCCGACTTGTTCCTTGGATCTTTTCCTTCCTTCTTGATCCTTGTGAGAGAGTCGGCCTTAGGTTCTTGTGAGAGGGAGAGGATCTTGAGATGAAGCTCTAAGTCCTTCCTCCTTTGTCTTTGGAATAGGTTGGTTTTGTGTGAGAGGGAGAGAGTGAGATAAAAATATTCTAAGTGCCCCTTGTCTTGAGGTGTGGTTCGGCCAAGAGAGAGCTTGAGAGAGAGAGTCTAAGATGCAACCCCTTAGTCTTTTCTTGTTTAATGAAATTCAGCCAAGGGTGGTGTCCTTTGGTGTCACCCCTTTGTAACTCCCATGCCCATTTACCTCCTTCCTTAATGTTCCATTTGGGGGTTTCATCCATAAGATGAAACTCCCATGTCTCCAACGGTATTGTCTTGATTTGGACAACAAAACCGTCCACCTCCCATTGATGATTCATTTGGGGGTTTCATCCATGAGATGAAACTCCCATGTATCCAACGGTATTGTCTTGACTTGGACAACAAAACCGTCCACCTCCCATTGATGATTCATTTGGAAGTTTCATCCATGAGATGAAACTCCCATGTATCCAACGGTATTGTCTTGACTTGGACAACAAAACCGTCCACCTCCCATTGATGATTCATTTGGGGGTTTCATCCATGAAATGAAACTCCCATGTCCAACGTATAGGCCTTGACTTGGGTTTTTGAAATGTATCTCTCCATCTACTCCATTCACTTAAGCTCAAGGTCCCATTAACTTCCCATCCAACTCATCATAACTCAATTATTTTCCATTCTTTTAAACTGAACTCACTCAAAATCAACTTAATTACATAATTCCATTTCCAATTTAATTCAGCCCCAATTAAGTAAGCTTGAACTCACTTGGTGGTCAACCAAGTCAACCACGACCCATTGGGTCCCAATTGAGCATCTTGACCCAATTAAATAAATCTTACCCATTTATTTCAATTGAAACCATATCCACAATCCGTTGGGTCTTAATTGGGCAATTGACCCAATACCTTACCCATCTAAGGTCCATATCATTTAATTCACAAATTAAATGGGCAAATTTCATCTATATTGATAACTTGAAAATCCGGGGTGTTACATTGCCCCAGACCGAGCCTCTCTTATGGACCGACCTCTCAGTGCCATGACTGCCAACCCATCGGTAACACAGACATGTCGGTCAGACATAAATTGTGCTGTTGAAAGTGCATTAAATGCTCAACGGTTAGGTAGTTGACTGGTAACATTTTTAGTCACCGACCCCTTGGTGTACCCGACCTGTCTGTACATGACCGTTGCTAAAACTGGTTGCTTTCTCTATAAATACCAATCTTTGTGCAACCAAGGTGAGATCCTTTGGCAAATCCATTCGACCCTCATCATTACTAGTGAGCTTAAACTAGGGCCAACAAAAGGATCACTCTCTCTTGTGCCTTCACTTGGGAAATCTAATACACCAATCATATGGTTTGAGTTTGTGAGAGAGAGAGGGGAAAGGATAATAAACTATGAAAGATTTGGTAGAAGCAGTTTCCTAGTCACCTTGAAATTGTGATTGATCTACAACGGATACTAGGAGGAGCATCGGCACACATTGGGTGGATCTTATATAAACGCACATCAACGAGAAAGAGCTTTAAAGGCAAGTACTTCTTAGTTTTAATTTTATTTAAAACATTTGTCCTGTGAAAGTGGATTAAAGAGGCTTGGCTCCGGAACCACTATAAAAGCTCTAGAGCGTCATCTCTGGCACTTATGGTGGGTAGAATTCCCAGCCAAATGAATAGATGGAATTCCTATTCTACATGTGGTGGGTGAAATTCCTAGTCAAATGAGTGAGGTGGAAGTCCGACTCTAATTGTGAGGGTGTAAGTTTCCACTTATTGGATTTGGGGATAGCTCAAGGTTGAGCAAGTCCTAACAGTGGATTTAGGTTAGTTAACCGAACCATTATAAATTTGGTCTTATGGTACTTGATCATTGTGTGTTTGTGTTTTAGTATTTAAGCACTCTTTTCAACACACATCACTTCGCATTTTATTATCTTTATTTATACATTGTGTACAATCATAGATAATCAAGCAATATGCAAAGGGTTCTAAACTTAGTGTGATCATTTAAGAAATTCTAAACAATTTATCACACTAAAACAAATTTCTTGAAAAATGTTTTTATTCTGTTGCACTTAAACTTTAAACAATCAAGAAATTTGTGAACACCATAGATATTGGGATTGACCTATACTTCTCCCCCCGCCCCTCCTCTCCTCTCCCTCCTTTAGGCCAATCGTGTTCTAGCATAAAAGGGAGAACTTTCAGTGAGCTCCATATTCTAGGCCTTAATTTTGTTTTTAGAATATGGAAAATAATTTCTCCTTGATTCTTTGATCTAGTTCCACTGTAAAAATAATATCTTTATTTTTGTTTATAAAATTCAAATGATTGAAAATTGAGAACTAGGTTGCTAATTAATTAATTGCATCTTAATTTTTGTGTTCTAAGTTAGATTAAGATTATTTATAATTTTTAGATTAATTCAACCATCTTAATTGAAATTAGATAAACTTTGTGTTTTCCGTGAAAATTAGATCTCTTAAATGGTTAATTTCTAATTTAAAATTAAATTTCCTAGATTATAGAAATAATTCTATATTGAAGATTCATTTCTATGATTTTCTAAATTTCTTAAAATCTATAATCCAATGGTGTACTTTTCGTGGATATATTATCCTAAGTTCCGATGAGTTCGACCTCGCACTCTTGATCTATACTATAAATGGTTCGTGCGCTTGCGAGTATAAATTTAAAACACAATAAGCTTTTGGCGCCATTGCTGGGGACTTAGAAGATTGCCATTTGGATCATTTATTTTTAGAAATAATGGTATTTTTAAAATATTTCTATTTTTTGTAACTTTTTAAACTTGGAAGTTTATATTTTTATAAAGTATAATTTTAGAAGGTTACCTAAATTAGAAGTTTCTAGAAGTAACAACAATCTGGAGATGATCTAAATTTGGAGAGATTGCTAAAATTAGAAATTTGTCATTTTTAAAACTCCTATTTTTGGCAATTTCTAAAATTAGCTAGTTTATCTTTTTAGAATTTTCTAATCTTAGAAATATAATTTAATTTAGATGGATCCTATTTTTAGAAAATTCAATCTAAATTTAGTTTTAATTTTGGAACTTCTATGGAAAATTCCAAACTTATCTAATATTAGAAATTCCTATTTTTAGGAGTTGTCTAATTTTGGACAGTTTCAAAACTTAGAAAATTTTTAATTTAAGGCCCTCACCTAAATTTGAAAACTTTTCAATCACAGTGTCTAATTTAAAAAATAAAATTGGAACAACTGTGGACTTTAATGGACTATTCTCAAACTTGAAATTCTAATTTTTATTAATTTTGTGGATGTTAATCTAGAAATTTTTATGCTTTTAATTTAATTTGAAGTTCTTAATTAGGTTACAATTAGTTAATTTCCTCCACTAGTTATAACATTATGAAATTTACATTTAATTTAGGAATCATGCATATTTTGCGTGATTAAATGCTTCACCATGGTTTTGAGTTTTGTTTTGTGCAAGTGCTTGTGAAAATTCTTGCAAAATAAATTTGATAATGTTTTTTTGCATTTGCTAATAAATAAAAACGAAAAGCTCAGGTGCGTGCATTCAATCTCCTTTCTTTTAATTTTCAATTTTCATGCATTCATATAGATTTTATTAGGTTGTCTTATATTTATTTTTCATAAAAATATTTTTTTATGCATATTTAAATTAGTCATGCATTTAGGTCGCTAGTTCATGCATTAGCTTAAATTGTTTGCTTATTGTTTTCATATTTACTTGAATTTTACATTGGTAACTTAGGGTTGCATTCACAAAAACTAGAAAAATCCAAAAGGAGTAGTAAAATTTTCACGTTTAAATTCAGTCTACTGAATCAAGGATTCAGTCGACTGAACTGGGCAAGATTACAGTCCGTTACTCGTCCTGCGGACGGTCGAAACCCGTCAGCGTACGGTAATACCCGTCCCACAGACAACGCAACCCGTCTGTGCCCACAACACCTTGTCCATGTCTGTTACCCGTCCCGCGGACGGTCGAAACCAGTCCGCGGAAGGTAATACCCATCCCGTGGACAGTGCAACCCTTGTTCAATCTTCTCTATTTGATTATTTTGTGAATACTTTCTTCATGAAACTCATTCCTTAATCATTTCTCAACATGTATTAATCATTTATACATATAATCAGTAGATGGACACTACTCAATAACCAAAGTTAGGGTCTTTTCCTATAATTCTTTCAATCCTTGATTTATAATCTAGATTCAAATATCACCTTCCCTTCTTATTTCAAATCATTGATCGATCCATGAATGGGTTCCCACTTCCATGATCATATAATCATTTTGACCATTTATTCTAACCACTCTTGGAGCCCATGGATTCAGCCACCCATGATCAAGTCCATGAATTCCTTAATCGTATTCCCATCTAAAATAACCATGGGACATACCTTTACCCATCTCCTCCTTTCTTTTACTCTGTCTTTGCTCCTCAGTCCTTCTTCTTCCTTGGTGCTTTGCCGATCCTCTAAGTGTAGAGATGGAGAGAGAGAGAGAAGAAGAAAAAGAATACTCTTGGTTGCAAGAGATGAAGTTCGGCCAAGGGGTGTGAAGTGCCCCTTGGTTGTGTCTCTTGGTAATCAGCCCAAACTCCTTCCTTAATCCTTCACTTCCTTGTTTCTTCACTGATTTCTCCAAGTCTAGAGGTGTAGTTGAGAGAGAGATAAGAAGAGAATGCAAATCGTTTTCTCTCAAAAGATGGAATTCAGCCACAAGTGTGGTGTGTCCTTTGGGCTAATGTCTTTTATGTGAAAGACCAAACCCTTTCTCTCCCTCTCTTAATGATTCCTCTAATCAAGGTGTCCCTTGGCTTAACCAAGGTGACCCTTGGTTCATGTAACGCCCGCCCCTTGTCACTATGCTTAATTGACCGAATCAGAGTCTATTTTTTTTTTTTTGAAATAAAGAGTGACAAAGGGCGCGGGACATCACGACTCGAGTTAAGTCCGAACTTCTAAAGCCCGGCCCTTAACTGGCCAACCCTACGTGTGCGTGGAACTAATTCCACGAGAACGGTTCACACGTAGAAAGTAAGCTCACGGAATTAAACTTAATGCGGAATTAAAATAGAGTCTATCCTACCAATTTTTAGATAGCAAGGAAGCTACATTACTTAAAATACTAAATTACCTCAAAATCATAATGTCCAAACCATAGCAAGTACTCTAAATTATTACAATCCGACGAGCTAAGTTACTCAAATTACATTTCCAAAATAAACTTAAATAAATTAACTAGCCCGCTCCCCCAAGCTCCTACTGCTTGGTTCCCGTCGCGTCCTTCCTTTCCTGCCATCCCCTGCATCATCAGCTAAGGGGGAAGTAGGGCGTTAGACAACGCGCCCAGTAGGACTTCGAGTAGGGCCAACACATGGATTAGTGATAACAAGCACATAGGTAATAATATAATAAAAACCATAAAATGAATGCCATGCCATGGGTGTCTTATGTCATGAGTCCCACCCATCATCCATACCATCATTGTGTCATATCCCTCTTGATGGAAAAGCCTCATCAAGATATGATCAACACTAGGAATCCCCCTTGATGGCAAAGCCTCGTCAAGGTATCCCCATGTTTGCTTCTCGGTCACCCCGACGGAGCATGGACTCCAGGTTATATCTCATGGTACCCCTCTTGAAGGATGAAACACATCTAGATATCTCCATGTTTGCTTCTCGGTCGCCCCGACGGAGCATGGACTCCGGTTCCATTATTTTCCCACCCATGCCATGCATGAGATGTAAATGCAATATGCTATGTAATATATAATTCATAGCCTTAAAACCCATCTTAAAACAATCATATGATTACCAAAATAAATCAAAGAAAACAATCGTACAACACATAATCCATGGCTTACAATAAGGTAGGAATCCTACCGAATATCGACTAACGTTCCTTTACGTTTTCCGTCCACAAATCCAGTCACCAATCGCGCACCGCTTACGACGTCCGGTACCTTATTACATATCAATAATCAGCCCATGTTTTATCCATGATTAAGTCCCTAACACATGCCTTAGTGGGGTTCGGCCATACACCATGGCCGAACTCTACTAATTAGGTTTGTGGTCCCATCTTAATCCATTGATCCTTTTAATTGTGTGAGTCTAAAAACAGCAACCTATTCTCCATAAATCAGCAATTAAGATTATCATTTGGAGCCCTTAAGTCCACAAACATCCCCCATGGGGTTCGGCCATACACCATGGCCGAACCCATGGTTCTTCATTTTGGCCATTATTTACGCTTTTGCCACTACTCCTTCCATGGTTAAGTTCTCATTTTATTTCTCCATTCTTAGGCCCATAATTGATCCATAATCTTGGATCCATTAATGACTCACCAATCATGAGATCCAAGATTATTAAAAATAAGCCCTTAACGTAGCCTAATTTCCATTCATCTAAACACATACATAATTCCAAATTTAGCCCATAAAATGACCTACAAGTGGGTCATGGGTTCGGCCATACACCATGGCCGAACCCATGATGTCTTTTTCTTATTTTTTCCATGGACCCATTTACACCATTTAGCTCCACCATAAGTTCCACCATGAGGGAATTTAATTCATCATTCCTTAATCATCATTAGATACATTTTGGTCCATCAACTTAACCCTAATTCCCATTTATTTTTCATGGTTCCAAAACACCTAATCCATTAAAGTCTCCCCATGGGGTTCGGCCATACACCATGGCCGAACCCATGGTCCATGGTTTACCACTATTTTCACCCCTTTAAAACATTATATACTATCCTTGAAAATCCATTTAAAACTATCAACCTTCTCCATCATTTTTCCATCTTTTTACCCACATTAAAATTATTAAAAGGATCACCATAGGGTTCGGCCATACACCATGGCCGAACCCATGGTTCATGGTTCATCCCCATCTACCATTTTTGAGGCCATTGAAATCATTAATCATCTTCCATGATTTTCCTCAAAAAAATCACTAACATTTAATCATTAGAACCTTAAGATCATAAATCATCCTTCCACGGTTTTAACCCTTAAAACTCCATTAAAATTATCTAATCACCTTCCATGGGGTTCGGCCATACTACATGGCCGAACCCTATGGTTTATGATTCCTTCAAAAATCACTTCTCCATGCTTTAATAATCTTAATACTTAATATCCTTAATAATCCTTTATTTTCCTTAACCTATCTTTCCCATTTTGTCTATTTCTCATCCTTTCCTTGGATGGATTTTAGATCCATGGCCCATAACATTTTTTGGCCACCATTTAATCTAAGAAATGGACTCCATTTTTAAAACTTAAAAATGTAAATTCTTGTTTAGAAATACTTACCAATCCGACGGCTCCTCCGACTTCCTTTTCTCCCTTTGGATTCCTTAGCCTTTCTCCTTCTTCTTCTCCTTGATGTTCGGCCAAGATGTGCTTGATCAAAATGAGCTCATCAATGTTTGGGTCGGCCAATGATGGAGTGGGTTTGAAAGAGAGAGAGAAGGAGATGGTGAGAAAGAATATCCTAAGTCTTGATCTTGAAGTGGTGGGCCTATGCTTGAGTTTTTTCTTCTCTTCTTCTAAGTCTTTTCTTCCTCTTTGGTCATGTGAGAGTGAGGGACGGTTTTGGAGAGGGAGGGAGAGAGTGAGATGGAAATGGAATGGAAGAATGAGATGAAAACCCATCTCATTTGGTTGCTTAGGCTACACTCCACCATCATTTCCCTCCACCCACCAAGCATGGGCTTACATGCCTTAGTGGTGGTGGTTGGGACAAAACCACCACCAAGCCAACGGTTTTGGTGCCTTGAGATGGGGTGGTTTGGTCTTCCATCTTGACCATTTGACCATCATCATGGAGGGGTATGGGTCAACATGCTTTGGGTGGTGGTGGTTGAGATGAAACCACCATCCTAAGCCCATGGTTTGTTTGTGTTTCTTTAAGTGGTTTGGGTGGTTTCAATGAAATGAAACCACCCATTGACTTATCCCTTTGACTCCCCAATTGACCCAATTTGACTAACCTAATCATTTAATTAATTGGATCATCAACTTAGGTTAATTAATTCTTATTTAATCCCCTTTAATCTCCTTGATTCTTCTCCCTTAATCCACCCATGGTTGACCAAGTCAACCATGGTGGCCGGCCCCACTAACTTCTAGCCTACCCGCCATCTCACTTGATGAGGTGGAGGTGGGCCCCATTTGGCCATGTCACCTAGGTTTTATAAATTCTAACTTAGGTGATTCACATTAATTAAATCAACTTAATTTTAATTTGTTCCTCCTCAATTCCCCTTGACTTATCCATGGTTGACCAAGTCAACCATGATGGTTGGCCCCACCTATGCCTTGGTCCACACGCCACCTCACTTGGTGAGGTGGAGGTGGGCCCCACTTGGTTATACCATCTTGATCATTTCATCACTAACTTAGGTGATTTAAGCCAATTCAATCCATTCCCACTTATTGGATCACCATTGGGCCCATGGCCCAATTAAATTTATTTCCAAATTTATTTCCTACCTATTTACCTTAGAGCTTAAATCATCTTGACTCATTGGGTCCCAAATGGGTATTAGACTCAATTTGACCATTCCTTGGCCCAATTAACCATCATTGACCATTTAAATGAATTTAATTCAATCCATGGTGCATTTGACCATACTTGGGCCTTTGTCCAAATTTTGATCCACTTAACATTTATTCCATCAAAATTCCCAATTTCCATCATTAAAATAAATAATAGCCACATATATATTGATTTAAAAATTCCGGGCTATTACAGTTCAAACCAAGCAACCCTTTAGGCTCCCAACATGTCCTTTAGGTTTTCATGGGTTCCAAGTCCCATGAGATGAAAACTTTCATCTTCCCTCATTAAGGTTGTATTCAACTAAGGTGTCCCTTGGCTTGGCCAAGGCACCTCTTTGCTTCCATCGTGTGCCCCTTGGGTTTCCTCCATGAGATGGAAACCCTACATCTTCTCATTGAACTCATTTATTTAATTCCCTTCAACTCAACTCAATTTAATTCAATTTGGTCTCATTAATCACTCAAGTCAATTCAATTCAGCCACAACTCGTTTCCTTTGAACTCAATTGAACTCATTCATCAACTCAACTCAATTTGAACTCAGCCATGGTTCACCAAGTCAACCATGGCTTAGCCGACCATGCACCACATGGTATTTAGGGTCCCACTTGGCCATGTCACTTACATGCCACCTCACTTGATGAGGTGGATCCCATGCCTTCGATCTTAATTGGGTATTTGACCCAATTAAATGAATCTTTTACCCATTTACTTAAAAATAAACTCATCATATCCCATTGGATCTCAATGGGACAATTGACCCATTTATTAAAGGTTTACCCAATTATTTCCAATTGAACCTTATCCATAACCCGTTGGGTCTTAATTGGACAATTGACCCAACTCCTTACCCATCTATGATCCATCTCCATTATTTAATTTCAAATTCCATTAATTCACAAATTAAATGGACAATTTCCCTATATATTCATAAAATGAAAATCCGCGGTGTTACAAAACCTGACTCATCCTTTTTCTCTTTGTCTCTGATGAAGGACAACATTCCTTTCTCAACTTGAAGTGAGCAACAAGAGGGGTGCCAACGAATTTACAGTCCCTCATGCCAAATCGGTCCAGAATCCTTCTTAATGTACTTTTCTTGAGACATGATAATTTTCTTTTTCTTTCGATCTCGATCACTCTCCATACCCAAAATTTGTCTCGACGGGCCAAGATCTTTCATATCAAATGCCTTTGACAGGTCTACCTTCAATAACTTGATCAATTCGGGACTCTTTCCAAATATCAGCATGTTGTCCACGTATAACAACAGAATGATGAATTGATCACCCTTAAACCCCTGATAGTAAACACATGAATCACCTGAAGTGTGTCTGTAGCCTTTTTTTGTCATGAATTAGTGGAATTTCTTGTACCAATGTCGCGGTGCCTATTTTAACCTGTACAAGCTTTTCTTGAGTCGGCAAACAAGGGTCTCCTTGCCCTTCAACTCAAACCCCTCGGATTGTTTCATGTAAATCTTCCCGTCTAAGTGACCATGAAGAAATAGTCGTCTTCACGTCCATTTGTTCAATCTCGAGATCTAAACTCGTGGCCAAACCCATCATCGTCCATATGGAACTCAACTTCACCACGAATGAAAATATCTCATCGAAATCCCCTCATTTCTTCTGTCCAAAGCCCTTCACCACTAAACGAGATTTATACCTCAGAATCTTCTCTCCATCCTTTTTCACCCAAAAAACTCATTTATTTAGTAGGGTCTTCCTACCAACTGGTAGGTTAACCACCTCATATGTGTTGTTTTTCTTTAGAGACATCATCTCTTCTACCATAGATTTTCCCTAGTGTATTCTATCTTTGTTACCTATTGCCTCTGGGGAAACTCTCAGGCTTCCCCTCACTGGTCATCAACATATAATCTAAACTCGGGGTATCTACTGGATGGGATATGCCCTCTAGTAGAACTCACTGGAGGTACAACATCCTCAGATGTAGAAGAACTTAGGGGCTGCTACTCCTCACTGTATCCTCAACTGAATCATGTAGAGGCTCCTCAACTGTCTCATCTATAGACGTATCTGCTGGCCCACTGACATTGTCACTGCGACTACTAGATAGAACATCTAACCCACTATCGTTTGACTGGCTGTCTGGCGGTGCAGGTGAAGGAGAATGAGTAAGTGTTGACAGAGGTGTGCCCAGAGTGGAAATATGAACCTGATCTGAATCACTGGAGTATGTGGGTTTCTTGTTCTCATTGAAGAATTTGTCTTCATGGAATACCACGTCTCGACTTATGAACAATTTCTGCTGGGCAAAGTCCCACAGTTTGTATCCGAACTCTGGATCACCATAACCAAGAAAAACACACAGGTCGTTGGCCACCACCCGTCGGTGAGTCAAAAAGATTAAGTTAAAAGGTCTCTTTCTGCAAAAAGAACAGATTAATTCAAAATCGTCGTTCCTCCTCTCGCTGGGCTCTAGCGAATTCCTTCTTACCTCACGTGCCCTAGATCAGTCGATAGGATCTCCCGGAGTGAAATATTACTGGAAAATCAGAGGGTTTTTACTTCTCCCGCCTCCAGTAGCTTGAAAATAACAGATTTTTGTAATTCTCATTGGTTGGGTAAGCTCTGTACATTCTTATCTCCTCTAAGTGTTTTTGTTGTTTCTAAGTAAAGAAAAACACAGTGGAGAATGACAAGGAACAAGTCTATTGTCATTATTGTGTCCTTTGATTCTGAGAATGATCATGCCACCTTGTCTAAGAAACCCAAATCTCAGTGGTATCAAGGAGAATCCTCGTCTCTCCTGAACACTATAGGTCATTGAGGCAGGACACTCTCGAGGAGATCTCACGAGAAGAACTCACCACCACCCATGCCTCGAAAAAAAATTGGTATTACCATTAGAGAACCTACCTCTCCTTCTCGGGTGCCAGTTAAAAAAAGTTGAATAAAAGGAAAACGAGTTTAGGTCACAACCTCTCAAGGGGTCGCGATGAAGAAAAAGAAAGGCATACGAAAAGTAAGATGATTAAGGTAAAAGATGAAAAAGAAAAATAACAGACCAAGTCTGATAGAGTTCTCATGAGACAACTCTATTTGCTCTTTGAAAAACATCGAAAGTTGGAAAGAAAGATTCGTGCCTTTGCAACTTTCATGTGTAACACTCCGGATTTTCAAGTTATAAATATTTACGGAATTTGCCATTTAATTTGTGAATTATTAGATATGGACCTTAAATGGGTAAAGTGTTGGGTCATTGCCCAATTAAGATCCAACGGATATGTTATAAGGTTCAATTTAAATTAAATGGGGCCGAGCTTAAATTAGTAATGCATTATGTCTATAATTAATTATTATGCGCATAAAGGGAACATGGAGAGATTTTAGGAGTTGAAATATGGAATAGATATGCAATCCATGATTATGCGCACGGAGAGGATTAAAAATAGAGATTGTTATGCCGTGTGTGGGATAGACGCAATCCAAGTTGAAGCGCTTAAGATCTTCTAAAAAGGACGCCTTTCCTTGTTAGGAGTAATGATAGGGAAATTGCTAAATTAAAGGACTCTCCAAAGTGAGAAGCAAGAGGGGCGCACGGCAACCTCTATGTATACTACACGGCTGAAATTATGACTTGTTATCTCCGCAGCAAGATAGACCGATTGGAACTTGATAAAAGGAGAGACAAAGGGGCGCATGGCACCTTCTAAATAGAGGACCAATTGGAGATTAAAGGCAACAAGGGGCTCACGGCAATTGCTATTGTACTGTGTGGAATTTTTATAAAAAAAGGGCCGCAAGGGCGCACGGTACAAGAAGGTGTTCTCGGCTGTGGAAAAGATCAAGAAGAAGTGGAAATAGGCTAAAGAAGGAGAAGGATTGGAAGAGCAAGAACAAGAGAAGGAAAACCGGAGGAGTCGCGGAACCGGTTAGTATTTTGATGTTTTTGTTTAAAGAAAAGAACCATAGGGTTCGGCCATGGTGTATGGCCAAACCCCATGGAAGAAAATTGAGGAATGGTTTATGGACTTAAACGTAAAAGGAAATCAAATGGAACATGGTTTAAATTGATTAATATATTATAAGGTAACGGGACCTCACAAGGTGTGTACGATCATGAGCTGTTACCGGACGAAAGCACAATGACACGAAGTGGTCTTTGGTATGATTCCACCTCTTTGAAACCATGGATTTATGTACAATGTTTATTATCTTATTTTTGATGAATTTATGTTGAAAAGATATGTTTCAAATGTGAGTTTTAATGTTATTTTTACAATATAAATTAGCATGTGTTTCATTGGCATCTCATGCATGGCATGGGGTGAAGGTTATGTAATCGGAGGAGCCACACTCCGTCAGGGCGTCCGAAAAACCTATGTGGGATACCCTGATGTGTTTTTCCATCAATAAGAAACCAAAGGGTCCACACTCCGTCGGGACGTCCGAAAGACCTATGTGGGGGTACTTATATGTACTTGTGATGGGTGGGACTCATTGCATTTGACATCATGACATGGCATGATTTATATGATTTTTGACATTATGATATTATTATATATGTTTTGTACCAACCATGTGTTAGCTCTAATTGGAATACCTACTGGGCGCGTTGTTCTAACGTCCTACTTCTACCCTAGTGGATGATACAGGAAACAAGGAAAACGATGAACGCGAAACGGGTCAGGCATAAGAGCTTGGATGCATTTAGTTTATATTTTAATTAAGTTACTTATGGACTTGTAATTTGAGTAACTAGACTTCGGACATGTAATAACTTAGATGATTTACCATGGTTGGATGTTGATCTGAATAATTATGTTATGATAATGTTGATTAAAGACTTGACGTACTTTGCTATTTGAAATGGAATAAAACTAGGTTCTATTATAATTTCCGCATGATTTGATTTTAATTCCGCATGTTGATATTGTTATGTGTGAACCGTTTTCATGGACTTAGCCCATGCACACATAGGGTTGGCCAGTTAAGGGTCGGACTTTAGAAGTTCAGACTTAGCTCGCATCGTGACGTCACGCTCTCTATCACTCTTTGTTTAAAAAAAAAAAAATAGACTCTGATTTTCGGAAAGGAAAGATAGTGAAAAAGGGCAGGATGTTACATCATGAATGAATCAATCCAAAGCCTCACCACTTTCAGGAAAAAACTCAAAGAGAGTCCCCAACGAAAATCCGCTTCCCCTCCAGCATCACCTTCTCAAGATGGATCTGCTTAGGGTAGTTTTTCATGCTTTAAGTTTTATATTTTGGAAAAACTATAGTTTTGTTATTTTGTCTAAGCATCCATGATGCCCCCTCCAAAGCTATATGTAATGCACGTTTTGTTTATCAATGAAATGATATGGTTTGATTTAGTGTATGTGCTAGTTTGATGGAATGCCTTCTATCTGATGTCTATTGTTAACATTGATTTTGTTAAATAGAGCATGCAAGTTGTTAAGGAGATAGGGATCGGGCCAAGATATTGCACACACCCTTGGAGTTTGGGGGAGCACAAAATATGTACTGATTACCACCTGTCACAGGTCATGACAGTGTAGGGAGGAAGGTTGATACAAGCTTTAAAGGAAGCTTGATGAAAAATGAACCTAGATGCAGCTAAGTTTATGGGAGAGATGAGTCGAAGAAGCTAGAGAAAATAGCTTGGAGAATGGGGGAGAAGACTCTAGTGAAGCTAGGTAAATTAGCTTTACTCATGGAAGAAATCAGCTAAGCTGGAACTTAGCTTGTGCAGGGGCAAACAAACTTTGATGCACGAGAAGTGTGCATTGAACTGTTGAGCAGAACCATGAGTTGGAGTAGAACTTATTTAAGCACTAAATGCAAGAAGCATGGGGGAGTGCTTGAAAATCTGTGTCTGCCTACTAATGTTTGTCAATTTTATGACAAAATGGGGGAGAAATTAGTAGAAGCTATAAGACATCAAAACCAATTATGGGAAGTAATTGGTAAAGTCTAAGTGCTTGGGCCTCTAGAAAGAGAGAGTCATAAAGGAGAGGAATATGAAGAAGCCAATGGACATAGGGAAATGTCTATGCTTGGAGTTTGGACGATCAAACTTAAAGAAGATTGGGGGAGAAAATCATCTCAATACTGATTAGCTTGGATATGCTATGGGTAGTGTTGGTTACTAGGAAATCATTAGTGTATGGGGAGAATGAATACTAATCTAGTTTAGTCAATCGATGCATATTTATGATTTGGGACTAACCCCGCTAATGATTTTCTAATGTTATTTGCTTATGTGCTTGAACAAGAAAATATGAAATGAAGCAAGCTGAACAAGATTATGCGAAGAACATAGTCTTGTTGTCCATTTGAATGTACACTTGTAATCAATGTAATATTTTGTATTCAATTGTGATATAATAAGGGTGAGATTGTAATTGAGTTAGCTTCTAGGTTTTGTCATGAAATTGACAAAGGGGGAGATTGTTAGTGTCTCGGGTCCCTAAGTTTGTCAATTCCATGACTCGGGAAGAAGCACTTGCTAGAAGCTTGAAGACTTAAGATGATCAAGATTAAAGATCATGCCCCACTGGATTAAAGCTCATCGTTATGGCAATCACAAAACAAGTATTTAGTGATATATGACTTTAGATGGTACACATACCTTAAGATGACCATTCCTATGCTTAGTTGAACAAATGCTAAAATCAATAAAAGCCTAAAGAGAAAGCTTGACAGTGAATTGGAACACAACTTAGAAATATGTATTTGGTTTCACTGTCAGCTCGACCGGTCGTTCTCATCGACCCCTCGGTGGAGACAGGATCGACCCATTGTGGTCAAAGTGTAACACCCAGCCCTTTCTCACTAGAAATCAGAGTATTTTTTTTTTTTAAATATAACAAGTGTGATAAGAGCGGAGTGTCACGACGCGAGTTAAGTCCAGACTTCTAAAGTCCGACCCTTAACTGGCCAAACCTATATGAGCATGGACTAAGTCCATGAGAATGGTTCTCACATAGTAAAGTATAATCGTTGCGGAATAACACTTAATCTAACTGCGGATTATAATGGAACCTAAATCTACTCCATTTTATTAGATAGCAAAGTACATTGTCATTTTTCCAAAGTTATATTAAACTTAAACAATCATTCCAAACCATAGCAAATATTAACTAAGTTATTACATGCCAACATCTAACTAACGAATTACATGTCCATGTAAACTTAAAACAAAATACCCATAATTAAAATCATTCAAATGCCCAAGCTACTATGCTTGGTTTCATTCGCGATCCTCGACCTTTCCCTTTCCTGCGTCATCCACTAAGGATAGAAATAGAGCGTTAGATCAAAGCATCCAGTATGTGTTTCCCATTAGGGCTACTGTCACGCCCCAGACCAGAAGGGTGGGCCCGGAACGCGACTGATTTTTTTTTTTTTTTTGAAAGATAAACTAAACCAACTCACAAGCATTCTAACTGGGCCAAATCAACAGTTAGGCCCAGAGGTCACATGATCCCAACATGTGGAATCAAATACATACCATAAGTCTACCCCACATAAGAGACATAATAATATCAACACATAGCATGAACAAATCAAAACCAACCATTGATTATTACAAACATCGATTCAAGCCATTATAGAGGTATCAAAGTTTAGTACATCAAATTTAAGCAAATTAACTACCACATCCGGTACTTAATAAAAGTAAATGGTTCCAAGAACCAACAAGAAAAGATTAGGGCATTCCCCTCTGGGAGAATCCCAAAACACTGCTTCAGCTTATCCACCCTAAGCTTGATAAAGAGGGTCCTCCTCCTCGGGTTCATCGCCTGAAAGGTGAGTGGTGTGAGCTAACTTGCCCAGTGAAGGAAATATGACAATGCAGTTTAAGTAAAGATATAATAGGTTAGCAACAGTTCAATATCACATGCTTGATAACAATAAGCATAATCTCATATAAATCATCAACATCATCAATTACTGCTATCATCCACCGTAACGCCTGCCAACTACGCTGAGACCAGTATTAAGTCCCGACACGGTCAAAATACATCCTTGCAAGTACATCTCCGGCTCTGACTTAGCCGATACTGACACCCTCAAGTCAGCAACTGACGACATCATGGTCCGCCCATGGTCTAGTAGACATAAACAATCTCCCATATGGCCGATATTGGTTCAATAACCCAGGTACGTGGAAGTAGTCTTATATACTCATACGATCAACATCGTAATATCACAATCATCATCAGCACTCTTACCATAGTGCATCATGTCTAGGCACGTGAGTGGGTTCATCAAAACTGAAACCACTCATTGCTCAATACTCATCTCATCATAAAACCTGTTTACAAAATCTGCAGAGTTAAGTTTCCTCACCGTGATGTGTGGTTTACGGGGTCTCTGTTCAAACAACACATAAGTGCACAATCAATATACATAACAAATACATACATACAAGCAGTATTTGGAAATCATACATTTTCCCAAAAATATCCAGGGTTCATGGAATTGAGTCTCCTACTTGATTTCTATCCTTTTTAAATTATCATAATCCACAATATAATAATAGATAAAAAGGGGCTCAGTCCAAAACTCATATTGTCTTCTGGGCATTGACCAGATTGACTTATTGAGTTAGGTCTAAATCCTTGGGTCACTTCTCGGTTGTATTCTGGATAGGACCAGATCTGACATTTTGAGTTAGGCCTCGAGGTCACCCAGTGCCTAACTATATATCCTTGGCCTGAAAGTGAATCACTCAGTGCCCGACCAATAGGGTCGGCCTGGAAGCGGATACAATAGTATTTACACTGTAAGTAATAAGAGAAAAGGGGTTAGTACATTTTTAATTAACAAAATGGGGTACTAACATCACATCACATAATCTAACAAAATATTAAATTTTTTTTGATAAAATAATAATATTTATCTATTCATTCATTTATTTATTTATTTATTTTTTTTCAAAGGGAACTAACATTACAAACCACAAGCATCAATAATATCAAATAATTTTTTTCTTCTCTTCTTCTTCCTCTCTTTCACTGTCTGCAACAGACAGTGAACGGCCGGAAAACGTGAAAAATGAATTCAGAAATGGGGGGATTTTCCGGATTCGGTTTTCATATCTGACTGGTCCGATGGATTCCTCTGGGAGTCATCTTTCCATATGGAGAGGTTTGGAGCTTTGAAACTCAGTAAGTCATCCGATCTTAGCACCGAAAGCTCACTGGTACAAAGAAAATCGGGTTTTTCTTAAAACTTCAAACTGATTTTTCTCACTGAAAACAGGGCCAAAACCGGGTTTTCTGGATTCGAAATTTACTGAAATCGAAAGGGAAATGCAATGGATACCTTTGCTTGGGCTCCTGGGCTGAGAAATCTGATTATGAAAATCTTTACCCTCTAAGGTACGGTTGGTAAAACAGAGAAATTCAGAGGCTTGTAACGACTGGGTTAGGTCTGAATCAAGAGAGCGGTAGAGAGAAGAAGGTAGATGGGAGTTTCGTCTGCAAGCAGGAGGGTTCCTTTTATAGAAAAAAGGCCGGAAATTGGGGCCGGTCAGCCACTGCATGCAGTGGCATGCGGTGGTGGCTTTCGTATGCTATAGTACGGTAGAAGGGTTTGCAAATCAGCCCTTTATAATTTTTAGTTTTTGCAGATTAGTCCTTGGTTTTAATAAAAGCCGATTTTTAACTAAAACATGGCTTTAAAAGGCTCAAAAATTTAATCCAACCTTACCGAGAGGTTGGGTCTTAAAAATCTTAATCATCATAAAAATTTTGGAATTTAACTCTCACTAAAAACCATTTATTTAAATAAAAACACAATTTTACACTATTTACTTAAATAAACAAATGTTAAATAAATCATTTTAGAAATCTCATTTTGAGGTGAAATAGAATAACTAGACCATTCTTAAAATGGTCTACCATAAAATACTAATTTTGAATTTTATCTCATTTTCAAAACCCTTTAAAATAATTAATACTCCCTTTCGGGTTTTTTACGGGCGGGGTTAAAATACTATTTTCTGAAAATAAATTCATTTTAAAATCAGAAATGCAAATCCTTTATTAAGGAGAACATTATCAACCAAATATAATCATATAATAACATAATTTATAAAATAAACACAACAAGCGGTAAATTACCAAAATGCCCCTCCAACCGAACGAGCTGGATCACTGAGCTCACGAGCTCCGATTGGGCTACAACTGGGCTTCCCTAGAAGCCCTAACTGTAATCTCCAAAATTAACCGGTTAAACAAGAATTATTAAGATAAAACACACCTAATCTGGGGCAGGGTATTATAGCTACCAAAAGATTAGTATAAAACATGCATATAACATAACAATACATGATCATCAAAATCTTACAAAAACAATGCTATGTATGTATGCAAATGTAATGAGTCCCACCCATCACAAGTATACATAGCCTCCTTTTGATGGGATTTTCATCATTAAGGTACCCCACAGTGGTCTTTTGGACGCCCCGACGGAGTGTGGCCTCCGAATTCTTCTTGATGGGATTCTCATCATCGAGGTCTTCCCACGATTGCCTTACGGACGCCCCCACGGAGCGTGGCCTCCGGTTACAAAACCATCACCCCATGCAATGCATGAGATGTCAATGAATATATTCCATTTTGTAAATAAATCTTTAACATTCAAATCCACATTGAAACATAATAGTTTAACATATATCTCATAAAAATCAACATAAAACAGAAAGTATAAATTGTGGTTACAAAAAGGTAGGAAACCTACTCAATGATCACTTAAATGGTCCGCTCTTCTTTAATCGTCACCCGTTCACGATTTGAGCCCCATTCAAGAAGTCTCGTTACCTTGTTTATATAACAATAAGTCAAACACATAACCAATTGATTTCCAATTAAGTCTAAGTCCCAAAAACCACCTTGTGGGGTTCGGCCATACACCATGGCCGAACCTCACCCACTTGAATTTGATCTCCCCTTTTTATTTAACCAATACCAATCAACTAACTTATTTAAACACCTCAATCTACCAAATACACCTTGGTAGGGTTCGGCCATACAACATGGCCGAACCTTACCACTTTGGTTTTGACCCCTCTTTCAGGTCTTTTGATCATTTCATTCCATATTTACAAAATTTACGGTTTTGCCATTGGTTTAACCTTTGCTTAACATTGCTAACCAATGTCCATAACCAATCCACCTTAGTCACTCTATGGGGTTCGGTCATACATCATGGCCGAACCCTATAGTTCCTTATTTCCATTAAAACCTTTATCCATCTATGAATGGTTCTCATAATTCTATCCATTTGAATATTTTTAGACCTTTTAAAACAAAACACCTTACATAGGACTTGGTGGGGTTCGGCCATACATCATGGCCAAACCTCGCCCCTTTGGTTTTGGTACTACTCTTTTCCATTCTTTTTGATAAACATAATACATCCAAGTCCATCACTTTCCATACATTTTAAACCTTTTAAACATCAATAACCTCCCAATTAACCCATAAAAATAGTCCATGGGGTTCGGCCATACACATGGCCGAACCCTATGGTTTTCTTGATTCAAACATTCCAATATTTATCTATGGTTTATGATCAGCAACTTAGCCATAATAACCACATGGTTCAGCCATGCAATAACGGATCCAAAACATTAATCTTATCTCCATTTAAAACCCTTTAAAACCCTTTAAAACCTTATAACATTGTATGGTTTTTATCCCTCAAAAACCCATACAAATAACCAAGTCCTTTCATGGGGTTCGGCCATCTAAAGTGGCCGAACCCTATGATCCATTTTCTACCCTTTTTAAACATCATAATCCTTGATTTAAATCCTTGATAGATTCGGCCATACAATGGCCGGATCATGTTCCCTTGGCTATCTTACTTAATAAAAGTTTATTGAGCACCTACCGTTTTTCGCGACTCCTCCAATTTGATCTTTGCTCCGGCTTGTTCTTCCATTCATTTCTTAGTCCTTCCTTTTGCTCCTCTTTGATCCTTAGCCTTCCTTCTTCCTCTTCTCTTTGATCTTCGACCAGTAGATGAGCTTGATCAAGATGAGATTATCAAGGGTTGGTTCGGCCAAGATGAATTGAAAGAGAAGCTTAGCACAATGCTTCAAACCTTCAAACCCTTTTTGATCTTTGGGAGGAGAACTGACCTTGAGAGAGAGAGGAAGAGAATGAGATAGAATTCTCCAAATGTTTGATCTCCTTTTCTTAGAATGTTGGTCGGCTAAGAGAGAGTGTGAGGGAGAGAGATAGCCAAGTGGGAGAGGGAGAGTTGAATCTTGTTTGAATTTGAAAACTAAACCCCAAACTCCCCCTTATCTCTCCAACGTGTAGCCTTGTTTGAAATTGAGATTTGAACCAACTTCGTTATCTCTCCATGTGGGAACTTCCTCTTCATTATCTTCCCTATCTCTACATGAGATAGAATTCTCAAGACTCCAACGTGTATGCCATTGAAATTTGAATTTTTTAAATGTAAAACTATCTCCATTATATTTCCATGTGCATCCTTGTTTTGATTTTGAAATAAGCCAAACCATCTCCATTATCTCTCCAACGTGTGCCTTGAATTTGAAATAAAACAATATTCCTCCATTTGTTTGAATTTGAAAATTAAACCATAACCATCTCCATTATCTCTCCAATGTTTAAATTTTGAAACAAACCAACCTCCTCCCCAACGTGTATCCTTACCTTTGTTTTGAATTTGAATTAATCATAACTCCTCCATCTCATTTGAATTTGAAATAAAAACCGTCCACCCCATTTGCTTGAATTTCAAATGTACTCCATTTGCTTGAATTTCTAATGTACTCCATTTGCTTGAATTTCAAAATTAAAACCATCCACCCCATTTATTTTGGATTTGAATTTTAAACCACCTTCATCTCTCCAACGTGTATCATTGTTTTGAATTTGAATTAAACATAACTCCTCCATCTTATTTGTTTGAATTTCAAATATAAAACCGTCCACCTCAACTCATTTAATTTAACTCAACTCACTTGGTGGTCAACCAAGTCAAACGCGACCCATTAGGTCCCAATTGGACATTTTGACCCAATTAACAACTTTGACCCAATTGAATACATCTTACCCAATTATTCCAATTGCCACCATATCCACAATCCATTGGGTCTTAATTGGGCAATTGACCCAACCCTTTACCCATCTAAGGTCCATATCCATTAATTCACACTTTCAATGGCAATTTCCGTAATTATTGAGAAACTAAAAATCTGGGGTATTACACAAAGACTGGTCGGCCAGATTGACAAAGATTCTTTATCATAGAACTGTCATTCTGGATGTGCCTGTGATCGAGAGTCTCGTATGCACCGAGCCCTCGGTGAAAGGCTGAAACGATCCCTCATGGGCAACGACTCTTCGATAAAGACTTATGAGTTCTGGAACTTAGAACTCATGTGGGCTCTCGAGAAAACAGACATATCGGTTGTTCAAGACTGATCGAGACTAACAGGACCGACCCCTCAGTAAAGGGAGACAGGTCGGTCTGGGTAAGACTAGTTTCTAGACTTGAAACTCTTTCAGCATGGTGTTTCCCCATACCGAGCCTCTCGTATGGACCGACCTATCGGTGCCATGACTGTTGACCTATCGGTGACACCGACCTGTCGACCGGGAAAGGATTATACCCATTGGGAGTGCATTTACGCACAACGGTCGGGTTGTTGAACGGTAATATTTTTAATCACCGACCCCTTGGTGAGCCCGACCTATTGGTACATGATCATTGCTGAAACTGGTTTCCTTGTCTACAAATACCAATCTTTGTGCATCCAGTTGGCATCCTTTGGCAAATCGATTGGATCCTTATTATTATCAGTGAGCTTAAACAAAGACCAACAAAAGGATCACTCTCTCTCCCGTGCCTACACTTGGGAATGTGATACCATGCCCCTTAGCTGGGAGCGCACCAAACTGATGTGGGAAGTCCCACATCGGTTTGGGAGAAAGAGGATGGTGGGTTTATTTGAGGCCACCCACCTCTACTATAGTGTGAGGCCTTTTAGTCCTAGCCATGTGGGCCAGGGCCCAGGAACAAAACTGTGCGGGCTCACTTGTGTGCGAGGCCTAGAGCGGACAATATCACACTGAGTTGAACCCTAAGCCCTGTGTTTGGATCGGATCGTTACAGGGAATCTAATACAACCAATCATATGGATTGAGTTTATGAGAGAAGAAGGGGAAAGGATAATAAACTAGGAAAGATTTGGTACAACCAGTTTCCTAGTTACCCTGGAATTGTGATTGCTTTACGATGGTTACAAGGCAGAGCATTGGGTGGATCTTGAAGAAGCTCACATCAACAAGAAAGATATTCAAAGGCAAGTGCTTCTTGGTTTTAACTTTATTTTTAAAACCTGTCCACAAAGTGGATTAAGGAGGCTTGGCTCCAGAACCACTATAAAAAAAAATCAAGAGCGTCATCTCTGGCACAGTGGTAGGTGGAATTCCCAGCCAAATGAATAGGTGAAATTCCTATTCTACTTGCTGTGGGTGAAATTCCCAGTCGATTGAGTGAGGTGGAATTCCTACTCTAATTTTGAGGGTGTAAGTCCCCACTTAGTGGATTTGGGGATAGCTCAAGGTTGAGCGAGTCCTAACAGTGGATGTAGGTTGGCTAACCGAACCACTGTAAATTTGATCTTATGGTATTGGATCTTTGTGTGTTTGTATTTAATATTTAAGTACTATTGTCAACACACATCACTTTGCATGTCGATTATCTTATTTTACACATTGTACACAAGCATCGATAATCAAACAATATGCAAAGGGTTATAAACTTAGTGTGATTGTTTAAAGAAATTATAAACAATTTATCACACTAAAAGAATCTCTTGATTAATATCCATTGCACTTATACTCGAAATAATCAAGAAATTTGTAAACACCAAGGAAACTGGGATTGACCTATTCCCCCCTCCCACAACCACCCCCCCCCCCCCCCCCCCCCCTCTCCTCCTCCTCCTCCTCCTCCTCCTCCTCCTGGGTCAATCATGTTTTAGCACCAATGGGAAGGAACTTTCAAAGTCCTACATTGGTTGCTCAAATGTGTTACGGATTAGCAAAGTGGTTAACACATTTGACATTTGGTTGGAATCTCTATTGCTATCTTGCTTTCATTCCATGTGATTAATTGGTATATGTTTTGTGGTTTGAATTTGTGCAAGATATTTGTGTGGCATACATGCTTATATTGGTACGTTCATGTTTACCATATGCGAAACGGATTTCAAAATCAAGAGGGAGATTTCAAAAGGAAAAATGGATTTAAAAGGAAAATTTTGTGTAAAGTTCTTTCGACACATCATCAGAGTCAATGTATCGTGTGTGCACAGAAGGTTTTAGTTTAAAAACCCTCTTTTGGTTTTCCATTGCATTCCATGATCTTGAATTGGTGTATCTTTTATTGGAATGTGTGTTTTACATGTAGGCTTGCGTTTTATGCTTTAATACTGGATTGTATCTTGTTTCATCTCATTCCACATGTCAAATCATTAGTATATTTGTGGGAATGAATGATGGTGTACATTGCCTCATGTATATCTTGTATGTGCTTGTATAATATGTTTTCATCTCTGTACTTATTTGGTAGTATCTTTTCTATAAGATGATCTTGTGCATATACAATGTGTTGTTTCATTCCATGTTTACAGAATTTGTGAATCTCTTGTAGAATGAAACTTGCTCCATGCTTGTGAATGATATTTGTTGAACAAAGTGTGATCAAAAGTTTAAATTAGTAACCTATTCATGTACCATTCAACTCAAAGTATTGAACTTAATTAGAGTATTCCTTTTTGAATGGTAATTGTGTGTAAAAAGCATGGGAGCAAAAATGGTTTTGGACAAACACTTGTGTGCTCAACATGTAGATCATTTCTCATGCACTATTCCTTGATTGTTATATCTTTGTGCATTTGAGAATGTTTTTGCAAGTGTTTGTTGGCTATGGCATGTCATGAGCTCTTATCATGTTGCATTTTTTTTAATGCCATATCTCTCATACTTCATTTGCATGCTTCTCATTGGTATATTATATGGCGATTCCTGATCTAAAGAATTGAGTTGCTATAGTTGAATCTGTTGAATTTTGGAAGGTATGGTGGTATATCCTAACTTGCCAAAAGACTACTTGCTACTAACTGAAGGTGTGACGCTCGTGCTTCTTTCGATCTTGTAACCACGGAGCAGCAGTACACTGAACACCAACCCAATCTCAATTGAAACTGCCATCAAGACAGCCTGGTATTCAATCTACCGACGTAAAAGGAACTTTTTCTCTAAAGCCAACAAAGCAAAGCAGCAGCGCAGAGAGGCCTTGTGTGCTTTTGGTTTTCATTCCTATTCTCTTCATTGGTTTATGTTATAAGTAATGAATTGTGTTCATAAGCACCAAGATTTTGCTAAACCTTGAATGCCTTATCACATGACATCACACATGGGCAATGGTCTTTCAAATGGTATATTAAATATGCCCAAAGTATTGGATTTCGTTTAGATCAAACATTTTACATGGACTTTCAAAGGTACATTGATCCAAAATCCAATCAATTTGTGCAAGTGTTTATAATTTGGTTGACTCATTAAATGGCACAAATTGGTGTGTGAATGTATGGACATTCATAGGCATTCAAAGGTGGATTGGCAAAGCTTGTTGTCTTGTGGACCTATATGCATCACAAAAACACACTCTTTCATCCCTCAAATTGGCAAATTTTATAAGGATGTGTTTACGTTGTTTCCATGTCTTAGTAATGCACTATCTTGGAAAATCATTTTCGGACATTAAAAATGTGTTTTGGAGAAATGCTCAAACAAGGAAAATCTATCCTTCTCCAAAATTAGTTCTATGCACCTATGTTGTGGCTTTCATCTTTTAAAGGTGAATCTTAAAACTAAATGGATTTTGGTAGTGAAAGGCAACATGGTTAAGTGGTCCAAGTGTTATTGGACTTGGTGCATTGTGCTTCAAATTATTGAGCAAAGGAGAGCACATCTTGGAAAGTTTAAGGGAAGAAATAAGTGTCCTTCTTCCAAGTAAATAATGGATTTCCAAGGATATGATGTTTGGTCATTCATAAATCTCTTTATTGGTGTATGTTTTGATGAATGAACTTGTTTTCATTGGTTGATGCATTTACTTTCATATACGTATATGTTTTTGCATCACCTTGTTTTCATGAACTATGTGCCCAAATTGGTGTATAATTTATTTAGCTCCTGATTGTGTTCACTCATATGTTCATTAATGGAATATTTCTTTTATAAGTAATTCCTCCTTTTTCATGCATAACTTATGTTTTCAAAAATGGTATAATTCTTGAAAATACATGTGGCCCTTGCCCCTCCTTCTCCATCTCCTCTTAGTCCAACAATTGGGACTTGTTGAAGCACAATAAATGTGATATATTTTGTGCTTATTACCTTGTCAATTTATGACAAAAAGGGGGAGAAATATTAGAAGCTTGACGTAAGCTTTGGAGGAGATTTTGGAAGCTTGAAAAAAAGCTTAAGTTAAGGGGGAGGAAGGAGGATAGTCTTTGATTAAGGGGGATTTTAATCAAGACTAAAATGGGTTTTAGCCCATTAGTTATGGGGGAGCATATTGTGATTTATGGACTAACATTTGAGGGGGAGACCTATGCTTCCACCATTGCTTGCATTGTTTGTGTGTACAGGGACATGTACAGGATCACAAGGAAGATGGCAAGCGGAGCAAGATAAAGATGGCATCTTGAAGCATAGAGTCTAGAATATTTTTTTTCCATTTGAATATGTACATTAATATTGTTGTGTCTTATGTATTCAAATGTATATTAGGGTTGAGTGAAGTTATCGAGTCTGTATTCAATAGCTTCTAGGTGTTTTGTCAGGGAAATTGACAAAGGGGGATATTGTTAGTGCCCCGGCTTGCCGAGTCATCTATTTGTCAATTTCATGACTTAGGTGAAGTCTTGTGTCGAAAGATTTGAGCAATGAACAAAGACTCTAATGATGAAGATTAAATCAAGAACTCAAGATGGAACATCAAGTTGAAGATTCATCATCACCAAGTGTATGGTAATCACAAAGGTAAATTGGTCATAAATGACTTTAGGTGGAACCCACACCCTTAGTGGACCTTGCCTAGACTTAGGGATCATATTGGTAAAAATTAATCTAAGTCTAAGTGGTACTTGGACAGTCACATATTCAGATAGGATAAACATTAGAAATCTCGTAATCTGTCAGGTTGACCCGTCGAGTCCACCGACCCATTGGTGAAGACAGGACAAATCCATCGAGGTCATCAACACGTCGACCGGATTGACAGGGGTTCTAGACTTGAAGGACTGTCATTCAGGGCTACTCTTATTTCGAGCATATCGAGTGCACCGACCCATCAATGACACAGGAACAACCCATCGTGGTCATCAATATGTCGACTGGATTTGGGCTGTCTCTGGAAAGAACAGACTGTAAATTCGGTATGCTCTCTGATAATCAGGTTCGACCTGTCGGGGAACACGACATGTCGAACTGGATGGAGTTGAGTTCTGGACTTAGAACTTTGGGATACTCTCAGACAGACACATCGAGGTCATCAAACCATCGAGAGTACCAGGACCGACCCATCTATGGACAGAGGATATAGGTTTGTTTACACCGAACAACTATACACCTTGTGTGGTGGGTATTTGGTCTTATCTTTATGTGATTGATCCTTTATTGGCACACTCTTGTATCACACAACACACTTATCTTAATTAATTTGTTTAATTAGCTGCAAATCATTTTAATTAATCAAGAAATTTGTGAAGATCATAAAAAGTGGTGATTGTCCTATTCACCCCCCCCCCCCCCCCCTAGGGTCAATCTTAGATCACATTCTAGCACTACCGGGGACTTACACCTTCCATCTATGTTTTCAATGGTCTACCTTCCTCCATGTACCTACAATTTTAATCTCTCAATTCTATATATGGGAGTCATCTCTAGTCTTCTACTTACATGTACAAACTACCTCCAACAAGTTTCTATCAATTTGGCTCCATTTGAATGATTTTTAAATTATCTCAAATACAATTATTTCTAACCATATCCCTTAGAGTTAACCTACTCATCAAATAGAACAGGCACATCTCCGTCACCCTAATTTTGTTTACTTGTGTTTTTCTTCATTGTCTACCACTTTACTCTATAAAGTGTTGCAAGCCTAATAACTATTTTATAAAATCGTCTTTTCTACTAACATACTTTTACAAATAAAGATGATGTATTTTAATGGGATCATTAAGTAACATCTACGATCATTGAGAATTTTAAATTCAAAATAAATGATCAAATAATATGTTTGGAGCCACTTTTAACAATTCATTACTTAACATGGTTGGAGATGTTATCCACTATCCCAATTTCCACGTACATAGACAACACCTCCTCCTATGTTTCTTACATTCTTGTTACAGCAACTAGAACCCAATTTCTCAAAAATATTCTCCCACACAGAATATCCAAATCCGATATGGAAATGGAAAGGAAGATTTTTGTTGGAGAAGATTGTGTCAGACCTAAGAAGAAAGAGGATGTTTGTTGCAATGAATAATTTTCTCAGTGAATAGAAAATGTATCTTTTTTTTTTAATTTACGTGTGGAAACCTGTGGAAAACCCAGCGTAAAACCCCCACGAGTGATACCCTACTGCCCTTAGGGTATACCAATTTAGACTATAGGAGCTCGAACTTGACACCTTCTCACTTTTTAAAGTGGAAGGTTAACCAATTAAGCTACACTCATATGAGCAGAAAATATATCTTTATCATCTTTATGTCTTTCTTCCCAGTCAATAACCCTTTCTTAATTTGGATGAGAAAAGGATGCTTGTATATAGGGACCGCAATTATCCGGATCTGCATGTGCCCCTAACATGGTGGGTCCCAACCCAAAACCTAAACACATGGTTCAACATTTCAAAACAAGCAGAGGAAGAAGTCTTCCATTTCTAGATCCTTTTCTTCCTTGTCTCATTTTCTTTCACCGAAATTGGAAACTAATCAACATTTCTATATTCTTTTCTTCCTTGTCTGATTTTCTTTGGAAACTAATCAATCACACAAAAATTTCTTTGATAATATTTACCCATCTAACAGAAGAAGAGTTTGTGTCTTTTACATCTCCATTACCAACATATTTTTTCTTTATTTTCTCTTAGAAGTTGGTATATTATTTAATGAACTAAGGTTTGATTCAATACAGTTATATTTTTTTAAATGTTATCACATGTTTTCTCATTTGAATCATTTTCATTAAATTTATTTAAATATAAAAATATTTTTTATTAAATGTATCTATCATATGTTAAACTATCTATTTTATTGTTTTATATTAGAAAATAAAATATAATTTTAAAAATAACTTTTTCTATTTAATAGATTGACGAAAAAACAGAGGTATATATAATAAAAATAGTACTGAATCCATTCTCAGAAATTGGTGTAAGCTCACTAATGTTATTTGAAAGAAAAAAAAAAAGCATATTAAGTAGTAAGAGATGTACGTGCCGTGTCGCGCATTATCACGATAGTAGTCTATGTGGCCTGTCGGTGCAACATATTACCCGATATAAATGTTTTTCGTGACATGTTACCCAACATATGCATCCATGGGTCCATTGTTAGGCCACATTCATCAAATATTAGGAATGTGATGTATAACAAAGATTTTGAAATGCCTAATGATTAAAAAGATTAATGAAAGTTTGGCATGTAGGTATGGAAGATGATATAGTTATCTAATCCTAAACTCTCAATAATTTCGAGTTCGATTTTTAATTTGAGAAATTATCTACTTTGAATTAAATTTTTTATGATTAAGATGTTCAAGTCTTTTAGAGTATCTGGCTAATTTTTGGTGTATGTATAAATCTCTTTACCTATGTATGTCGGATAATTATACAGAGAGTGGTCCTTTAAAGTAAATTAGAAATTGAACTCAGACTTCTGCTTTCAAAGGAGAATTTCTAATCATCAATTCAACTCCTTTAAATTTTAATGTGAAGCAGTTAAAAACTTAAAATTAATTTTTTTCTAGACTTTCAAATAATAGTCTTTGTATGAAAATTTTGACTAATTCAAAAAGTGAAATTTAACATTTTACTTGTTACTTTTTATCCAAAGAATTTGATTAAAAATTTATATTAATTTCTATAAACAAATTTATAATGAGTAATTTTCGCTCCATTCAGCAACCATTTGTCCTCACCGACAACACATGGCATATACTGATGCAATTAATACTGTAACAGCCACTGAAAAGGACATTAGACTGAGTAGACCCATAAGTGTGAGAATATCCATGTCATTCATCAGCTGGTCCAGCCACAAAAATGCCCTTAACCACAAATAAGCCAATTTGCTTGGTAGAAATAGTCGGTCAACTTGATGATTTTAAGCCAGTTTTTTCAGACCACACTTCTTCATGGGTGATGAATGACTTGGAGCTCTTACTACATTTCTTTTTATTATTTTGATGATTGAAGGTGTCTAAGAAATAAATCCCATAAGAAGTGGTCTTTCATCTCTCAAGGGAGAGGCCTTGCACCCAAATCAGTTGGGCTAACCCCTTGGATCTCTTACTACATTTACAAATTAGTCCTAAAACTTGTAAAAAAGTGCTCTTTTAGCAACTTTGTAATTATGAATAAGAGTAATTAGCTTACCTCTAATAAAGAGGTTAAAGTTATGCCAAAGCACGGGTATGAAATTCGTAAGATCATTGTAATGGACCGAATAGTTAGATATAAATGGTAAGGGTATCGATCCTCCCATGGATGTTTGTGTAACCAGACACGGGAATTAGTGGATTCCCGATTTTACTCCTCACCTTCCATACTGAAAAAACGAAAAAATGGAATGTCAGACTCCGACACACCAATTGAATCACTGACTACCCTTTGGCTAGCCGATTTCGGATCACAATTACATTTTACCAGTCGGCACACCAACTGAATCACTTACAATCCTTTGGCGAGCCGATTTCGAATGATTTTAATATAGGGTACAGTGGATCGGCTTGCCAACCCGATCACTTACTTTCCTTTGGCGAGCCGATTTAGATTTCGACTGATTTTCTCTGTCTTCTTCCTTTTCCCCTGTTTCTCTCTTTCTTTCTCTGCTTTTCAATCTCAACGGTGAGCTGGGTTTTTCATCAACTGTGGGTTTTCCGCCCGGGTTTTCAAACGAGGTTGTTTCTCAACCAATTTCTACATACAAGGTATCAAAAGTCATCTACTCTGAATTTTAAGAACTCTGGTACTGATTTTAAATGAAAAGGGTATAGTTTTGGGATTAAGAATCGTACCCAAAGAATTTAAGAAAAATAGCCTTCCCTATTAATTCTTTAGGTACGATTTTTGAAGCCCAAAACAATACACTTTCCACTTAAATTCAGTTTTGAAGTTCATAAAATTCAGAGTAGATGATTTTTGATACCTTGTTTGTATAAATCGGTCGAGAAATGGCCTCGTTTGAAAAACTCGAGCGGAAAACCCACAGTTGATGAACGAACCCGGCTCTCCGTTTTGGAGTGTTACCAACGAGCCGATTACTCAAAACAGCGAGCGGGGTTTGTATCAACAGTGGGGTTTTCGCTTAGGTTTTCAAACGAGACCGTTTCTCGACCGATTTCTACAAACAAGGTATCAGAATACATCTACTCTGAATTTTATCAACTCCGAGACTAAGTTTAAGTGAAAAAGTTAAAAATTGTACCCAAAGAATTTAAAAAAAAATAACATTCCCTCTTAATTTTTTGGGTACGATTTTTGAACCCCGAAACTATACCATTTTCACTTAAAATCAGTCCCGGAGTTCATAAAATTCAGAGGAGATAAATTTTGATACCTTGTTTGTAGAAATTGTTAGAGAAACGGCATCGCTTGAAAACCCGAGAGAAAAACCCATGCCCGGCTTGCCGTTTTGGAGTGAGAAGCAGAGAAAGAAGGAGAAATGGAAACAAAGAGATGGGGTGAAGATAAAGGTGTGGTAGAAGGCAGATATGAACAGGGGCGTGGATTGGAGGAGTTTGGCATGCAGGGTGACAGATGGAAATGACTGAAAGAAGAAGGGTGATGGCTCACCGATTATTCAGCAGCTCTTTCCTTCTGATCTAGGCCCAGCCTCCAAAACGGCGCTTAAAACATCCTCAATTTTTTGGCGAGCCAATTTTCCCATTATGACGAGTCGGTTTGCCATTTTGGTGAACCGATTTCCACTGTCTTCTGTATTTTGTTGTTAGAGTATAGTAAAGCAAGTCGCTAAAGGAATCACTTATTTTCCTTTGGCGAGTCGATATAAACAGTTCACATAGCAAATCGGCACAAAAGGTGAGGGGCAAAATCGAGAATCCACTAATTGCCGTGTCTAGTTACACAAAAAACCTGTAGAAAAATCGCTACCCAAATGAAAAAGACTATTCATAAATTAGTGGTGCCACAAGAAAAGGTTAAAAACAAGTACGGTAAGAACTAAATTTTATCGTCACATGAATTTTGTCCAATGCATTAGAGATAGAAAATGGGGAATGGATAATAAGTAGCTTTCCAAGGCCATTTGCAATGTGCCCTAAACTTTTATTAAATAAATAAATTTAATCAGATGTTCACCTTGTACACAATAAGGAATAAGACTCATCAAATAAGATGGAAATGGAACTATTAGAATAATTTCTCTTTTAATATATTGTCTACTAAAAACACCATGATCTGATTGATCAAACTATATTTTTAATTGTTAAAAAAATTAGAGATTAAAAAATTATTTTAAATAATAAAAATTTGAAAGCTATATTATATAAAGTCATAAAATTAGAGATTCAAAAATTATTTTAAATTATAAAAATTTGAAAGTTTTAAAACTATGACTTGATCATTTTATAGTGCCGGTCCTGTGATTTCAAGAACTCTAGACAAACTCTTAAGAAAGGAGTTTATGGACTTTGAGGCCCTATCTATTTGGGCTTATTATCTTGGGCCTATTTTACTATGTTTAATTTCTAATTTTTTGAACCTATATAACAAAGGAGTTTATGGACTTTGGGGTCGTATCTATTTGGGGCCTTTGGCAGCGGCCTACTCCGCCTATAGATAGGGCAAGACCTGTCATTTTAATTAATGTGAGTTTTAGTAGACAATATATTGAATGAAGAGATATTCCAACAAACTAATCACCACTTTATTTGATAGACAAAATTTTGTATTGACTTATCATGAAAAAAAAAATTATTCATGAAAATAAACAAATTACGAAACTTTTGAAAACTACAAAGTAATTTAAAATCAAAGTACAACGGCCTTTTCTTGTTTGATAGAAGCTCAAGAGAGAACGTGAGTGTCAATACGCAACATAGATGATTGAAATTTAAGGAAAAAAATACAAAGTCTTGAGATTTTAATGCTTATCAGTTTTGGGGCATTAATCCGCCTACAATTTTATTACTGAATATAATTTTAAGAGTGCAATAAAACATTTTAATTTATCAATTAAACTCTATTTCGTTTAATAGATTTTGTTGAGAAAATTAATTTTCATTAATAACTGTTGCCCAGAAATTGACCCGAAAGTGGCGTGAATTGGGTCAATGCAAACTTTTTGGATTTTCTTTAATTTCACAATTTAGAAACATAATATGCAAATACGTAGTAAATAAATGCCTAAATATAAAAGAGGAGATGAGAAGAGATGGAAAGGTTGAACCCGAGATTTTTATAATGTTTGGCGTTCTTGCCTACGTCCTCGCCTCAAGTGCACCACTTGAGGATTGAATGCACTAAACTTCTACCTCAAGGGTGGAGAAGAAACCTATTACAATGTTTGTAGAGAACACTCTCTAATTTGAAGGTGAAGACACCCTTCTCCTTCACAAGGGTTACACCAACCCTTTACAAATTTTATCTCTCAATGAAAAGTAGAAGAATACAATGTAAACCTTAGGAATAACTCTCAAATGTTTACAAATCAAGTGTACTAAGAGTTACTCAAAGATTTGAACTGAAATGGCTCAAGGTAAGATTGCAAGAGATAGATTTTTGAGCTTGAGTGTACTTGGGATTTGACTTCAATAAATTTCTTTTGATTCAAAGTAAGTCAACACCCATTATGCCCATTGATGCTTGGTTTTATAAATTTTTCATGTTTAAGACCGTTGCCAAGCATTAAATGAAGCAAGGGGTCGATGGGGAGAGCATTTATGATTCAAAAAATGTTACTGTTTCGCTATTCAGTCGACTGAAATGAAGATTCAATCGACTGAAAATGCCCTGAATTCTGGACAGTATATCAGTGAGTAATTCAATCGGCTTAATCAGAAGATTCAGTCGACTGAAATCACATTCAATGAAAATCCAGATTTTCAGTCGGTTGAAACTTCATTTCAGTTGACTGAAAACACTGCTCCTTGAAACTCCAGATTTTCAGTCAGCTGAAACTTCATTTCAGTCAATTGAAAATCCATCTCCACTTAATCCATTGCTTCAGTCGACTAAATTCTCTAATTCAATCGACTGAAATGACGTTAAGAATGTTTTGTGCAATTTTGGCTTTATTTTGATCATTTCAAATACATTTGATAGGTCTTGGGGACTAAGTCTTATCCTACAATTCCATTTGTATGCATAAGATAAAGCTGGGTATCCTAGGGTCCACTAGAGGGCGACTTGAGCCATGGTGTTCAAACATAATTGAGTAACTTTACATTTTGTTCCCAACACTCATGACCAATACTAAGAACACATACTTGATCTTCGATCTTTAGTACTTGTATCCTTTGCCATTTGATCTTCAAAGATTGATAAGCCATCCAATAAAATTGATCTTCAGTGATCTTGCCCTTCTTTCTTCTTTGACTATGTCTTTTGCCAGTTGATCTCTATTGAATGATAGATGAAGATGATCTTCTATTTTTACAATATTTGATATCCAATACATGTCTTCTTGTAAATGTGATACCTATCTCATAGAGTAGTATCAGTTGAAATGTTAAATATCACACTTTAATGGTTTGTGGTCATAAAAAATACCCATATATCCTTGGGTTGAAACCTTGGGGCCAACAATAACTATTTTGATTGATTAAATCAAGTTATATTTAAAGACAAAGATGAGTTTAACATTTAGAAATAAATTTAAAGTAATAAAAATATGAGGAGTTCAAAAAATAAATTTAGTCCAAATAATTTTAATAATTTTTTACTAAAGGATAAAACTTTTTAATGTGGGAAAACTACAGCATATCTAGGATTACAAGTGTCTTTTGTAGAGCCTATTTCACGGTAATTTAAACTGTTAAAATTGTTAGTTTTTCTTTTAAACTTGTGTCAAACCTTTTATGTTTATTTAATGTATCTTCACCATTGGATTGATTGTGATAGATAAAAGATTATCTAGTAATTTATTTTAATATTAAAAATAAAATGCAAAATACTTACGTAACTCACACTTTTTATAATTTAAAAACTCATTATATTTTACTTATTTAATTTTATCATAAAACAATTTCTACTTTTCAACACAATCTATTAAAACACTCTGCCCTTGAACATGCTGAATACATTTAAAAACTAAAACCCATTTAACTTTACACTTTCACACATATATAGAAAATTGGTGAATTAGAAGTGCAAGTAAAATTTTCATAGACCGTGATTATAAAACAGAGATAATTGTACACTTTTAATCACTCATTGCTAATGTCATTATCTACGCATTTCAAGTTAATTTTTTTCTTTCCAATTAAAATGAAAGCTTAGGTTCATATGGGTTTTCGATAAATTGAAACCATTAAGGGTTTTTTTTTTTAAATACCCCACAATGGCATTATTTGTTCGCCGGATCTACAGAATTGCTAATTAGGAAAAAGTGCTTTGGACGTTGGTTCGGATAATTTTGTTCAAAAATTGCCCTCAGTGACATTGACATGCGACTCGTACAATGCCGTACATGAATCTACAACAAAGCGTTTATTTCCCTTTGCACGTTATGTAAGGCCCCGCCCGATTAGCTTCATCAAACGGGTCCTCACATTGATAAACAACCAAATAATATGGGACGGCAACATAGCTAATTTTTTTCATTTATCATCAACATGATAATATTCGCATGGCTCATCAACAAATTCAGAGTAGCGGAATCATCTCAATATGCCATGATAAAAAACATCATATCCCATATTAATGTTGCCTGTTAACAGGTATGAATCATCAAGCCAGACCACAATAAAATAACTAATTGATGAGAGTTAAACTAAATCTCATTGTCACACACCAATAACAGTAATAGTCCAAATCTCAACCAACAAAAATTATTACAATCCATAATGACACTTAATGTGCCTCAAAGCAATCAAATAAACTAAAATGTTTAAATCTCTTCTAAAGCAATAATCTAAATTTGACATCTAACGGCATTACGACCTAGTCTTGCTTCTGTGCTGCTCCTTGATCTAACTCCAGAGATGCTCCTGAAACGTAGGGGTGTGAGCTCCATGCTCAGTAAAAGAAACAAATACAACATGCAAAATAGTTGTACAGGAAATCCATATAGATAAAGGTAAACAATGCCAATAATGCATGTAATGCAAATAAATGTCAAGATGATGCATGAATCCGAATCACATGTCATCATCCCAAAACTCATGTGCGCACAAAAAGATGGTTCACAGATCTGGCTCATTACTCACCATCTAAGCTGCCCGCTACAGCATACCATCAAATACTAGCTTGTCAAACGACATGACTGCCTCTCAGTCACCATCACAGGCATGACCTGTAGCTCAAGCCTCATAGGTCGACAGCTTAAGTTGATGGTCGTAGACGCTCATCTCCTCTGGTCGTCAACAGCATATCCAAGGACATGACCTAACCGTTCCCCAACAGTCCAATGAACTATCTCACCTAACTGGTCCTCTGTTGGTTTCTCATTCAAAAGTCACCAACACAAAATAATTCAAGGACATGACCTAACCAGTCCCCAGCAATCCAAAGAACAATCTGACCTAACCGGTCCTCTGTTGGTCTCTGACTCAAAAGTCACCAACAAAATCACAAAGGTTCACTGCCAAAAATCTCCTACGCCCACCCACAATGTGAATGCTCATGCATGATGACAAATTATAATCCATGCATGAATGTCATGATCAAAATAAAACATGGAGACTTAACAATCTACACATATGCCATCATGAACTAAGATTCTCAATAATTTAGCAATTCTAAATTAAAATTCAAAGCACGTAATATTCCATATAAACATGTGCAATATCCAAGGTTTATTCAAACATGGCATAACATAATTCAACCATAATCCCCAAAGTTCCAAACATATCATAGAACCATTCCGGAACAGCTTGAATGCATATCATGGGTTTTTCCAACATGGTAACAGGCATGAACATCAATCCAGGCTGACTGAGTCACTCACTGGCTTAAACACTTAGCCAAAATAAATACCCCATACTTTCTGTGAGATTCATAGGACCTTTACCCATTAATTCAAATAATTCTCAGTTCCTTTCGTTCTAAACCAAACATTTATGCTTTCCAACACAAAAATCATAAATTCATAGGAATTCAGCAATAAAAATACGCATGAAAGTATTTGAATCCCTCACCTAAACTTTGCAATTCACCAAGCACAGAAACACCAGCAATTCCAAGTTCTAACCAAGCTTCAAGTCTCCAAATTTGCTGTCATTGATTAGAGTTTTGGACCATTATAATTTTATTTTAATTTTAACTCCTTTTTAAATCAAGGAATTAAACAAAAAGACAACATTGGTTTCTGCCCAAACAAATCCAGTTCAAGGGGTGCTAAACCAAATACAATTTGTCTAAGGTTTAGGAGAGTTAAACAGAGCAAAATTTGACCACTCAAATCAATGAATTATCCTTTGATATTTTTTTTGGATATAGATATGTTCATGGGATCCAATTTAGGAACTAATTTTATATAATTGGATCTCTAATGAGTGAATTAAAAATCACACACCGGAACGCTGCGAAACTATCTGGATTTCTGTTTTCTGCAATAGGGTCCACTTGCCGGCCTAATTCGACCATTCAAATCATCAAATTGGACCTTAATATTTTTTTTGGAGATATATATCCTCGTTCTAATTCAATTTGGAAATAAATTTCACATCGTTTCGATAATTGGATATCAACTTATGATTTTTAGGAAATTAGGTATCCAAAACTGCCCCCAAACTGCAAATCCGAATTTTCACAATTTCCAGCAATTAATTGGGGGTACGTAAACTGATTAAAATTCCACCAAAATTTTTCTAGGATTTTTTGTTCATATATGATAATCCCAATAATAAAAATTCAGCAAAAACATAAACATAAAAATAATTAAAAATCGGACATCAAATTAGGGAAAAACTGCCCCCAAATTTTAATATGAAGTCCAACTTTAGGATCAGATCCTAGACATCTATGCAAATAATTTCTATTTCAAAATCCTATAGTGGTTAGATTGGAACTCTGGCTTCCAACTTACTTAGTTTTGTCGAAAAATTTAATCGGATGCTCGAGTTTTGGAATTTTTAGCACATGGTGCACAAATTGGATTTGCAGAGTAGGTTTACTCAAATTTTCTCTCTTTTCTTGATTCGAAAGTTTGCAAATAAATTTTAAATCACCAAATTTGTGTATGGTATTACAGATTTAATCAAGGATTAAATAAATAAATTAATGATTAATTTACTTACCTCAAGGAAGAAGAAGTGAAAACTTGAAGGAGAGAGGAGAGAGAAACCCCTAAAAACACCCAAAGGAAAGGTGAGGCACTCGATGGAGAGAGAGGAAGCCCCAATCGTTTTTTGTTTCCTTTTTGCAAGCGTCATACGACTCTACTCCTTTAAATAAGGAGTAGGGTTGGCCATTGCATTCCAAATTCAATTTTTATTTCATGCTTTATCTCTTTTCTTAAAATAAACTCCTTTCTAATTTTCAATTTAAACCTCCAATGAAAAATCCAATCTCTCTCTTCTCCAACATATTTGGGTTCCTTGGTTCTAGTTTTTTTTTTAATCACACAAAATCGTGTGGGACCACGGCCCACCTAACTTCCAAATTAAATTTCAAAATCAAATGGGACTTTACCTAAATTTCAATTTTGTTTATTTAAAAAAAAATTCTCAAAATAAGTTTTCAATTCAATATTTCCAAAAATAAAATAAGTTGGGTCCCACATATGCTAAATTTAGAAATCTTCTTAAAATAAAATCGAAAATTAAAAATTTGAATAATAATATTCAAATAAATTTTCTAAATAGTTGCGGGCCCCGATAACACACCAAATTGTAATTTTCTAAATTTGGAAAGTTCACAAAAATAGACACATGCTAATTTTAGAACTTTGGGTCAAAACCTGATTTTCAGATCAATTAACAAATTTAAGCAATTTTAAACACGCAATCAGGCAAACAGAAACAACTCCCGATTAAAAATCTATCCAAAAATTCTATTTGGATCTCTACCTGATAATTTGGGTCCGGTCGCTACCTGTTAGCACTTTTTTCTTTCAAACTTTACATTTCCTAGGCGTTTTTCTCTCACAAACATACGTTAGCATTTTTTTCTCGCAAATTCTCTCAAGTGCTCTTCACATGGCAATTTGAGATTTACCATGCTGGTTTCTATAGATGCGCTGGAGAGAAAGCTCACACACAAGAAATCAAGGAGGTGTTGGAGGGTGGCAGAAGGGTGCTTTACTTTCTCTCTCTTCATATTGAGTGTGCTGGTTTCCGCAGATGAGCTAGAGAGAACTTGTAAAACCCCTCCCTTTTTCACTCGTTTTTTCCCGTAAATTCAGAGTATATATATTTTTTTAATAACAGAGTAGAGTGATAGAGCGCGGGATGTCACGACGCGAGCTAAGTCCGAACTTCCAAAGTCCGACCCTTAACTGGCCAACCCTATGTGTGTATGGACTCAATCCAATAAAACGGTTCACACATAGCAATATCAACTTGCAGAATAAAATCATGGTCTGCGGAATCATAACATCAAAATGCTGAATCATAATATAACCAAGTTCTATTCCATTGATAACGAAGTACAAGTCAATAAATCACTTTAATCATTATCCAAATAAAACATCCAATCATAGCAATTCATCTAAGTTATTACATTCCGAAATCTGGATACTCTAAATACAAATCCCTGAGTATCTTAAACAAAATATAAAACTAAAAGCATTCTGAGCTCCTATGCTTGTCCCTTTTTGCGTTTAGCGTTTTCCTCGTTTCCTACATCATCCACTAAAGGGTAGAAGTAGGGCGTTAGTACAACGTGCCCAGTAGGTATTCCAGTTAGGGTTAACACATGGTTAGTACAAAAAATCCAGATATAATATATATCAAAATCAGTTATAATAAATCATGCCATACTTATAAAGCATCGTATCCAAAACAGTGTATGATAATAGAGATCTAATCATACCGATAAAAACCAAAACCTTGCATGATAATAAAAGTCATAATCATGCAGATTCAATGCCATGCCATGCTATCATATGCAATGAGTCCCACCCCATCACAAACTCATAGTGTCCTCTTGATGGAATTCTCATCATCAAGGTATCCTTCCACGAGTGTTTTACGGACGCCCCGATGGAGTGTGGATCTCCGGATATATAGTATCCTTTTGATGGAATTTTCATCATCAAGGTATCCCCTGATGGAATGCTCATCACCAGGGTCTTCATACATAGTATTCCTCTTGATGGGATTCTCATCATCAAGGTATTATACATAATATCCTCTTGATGCAATTCTCATCATCAAGGTATCCCCCCACGAGTGTTTTATGGACACCCGACGGAGTGTGGGTCCCCGGTTACCTGTCATCCCTCCCATGCCATGCATGAGATGCAAATACCACATGCTATGCAATTATACAAAATCATAGCATTTAAAAGCTCATAATTAAAATACATGTTATTTTATCAAATAAACATAGCATATAAAATCACCATTTGAAACATATCTTTTGCAATATAAATTCATCAAATAAGATAAGAAAACATTGTACATAGAACCCATGATTTCAAAGAGGTGGAATCCTACCAAAGACCGTTTAACGAGTCCTTGCATTTCCGTCCAAGATTCGATCACCGATCGCGCACCGCTTGCGAGATCCCATTACCTTATAATATAATGATAAATCAACACCAAGTCTCACATAATTACAAAGTTTTAAGTCTATAAACAAAACCCCATGGGATTCGGTCATACACCATGGCCGAAACCCATGGTCTACCATTTTTTGTCCATAATTACGATAATGCCATTGAGCCTAACCATAGACTTCTTTATTGCTTAGATCCCAAATAATCATCCATACTTCTAAAGCACATAATCCCATAAAATAATTCATGGGGTTAGGTCATACATCATGGCCGAACCAAATGTCCAATATTCTCTCATATTTCAAAAATGCCATTGGTTTCCTCATTCCTTTAAATCTTCAATTATTAGCCCTTTGATGAATCTTTAACCAATTTAAATCCATAAATATACCTCATGGGGTTCGGCCATACATCATGGCCGAACCCATGGTTTTCTATTTTGGTGTGAAATTACGTTTTTGCTATTGCTTAATTAATCTCCCATGGGTTCATACTTAGAAGGTGCTATGCGCCCCTTTCCTTTTTGTTTTATAAAAACTTTCCTCTTAATTCTAATTAGAAGGTGCTGATCCTCTATCTTAGATTCCATTCCATGCGCATATCGTGGATTATTTATCAAAATTCTGCCATGCACTTAATATTTATTATCTTCTTAAGATATTCTTGCATATCATAATCCATTTAAATTCAGCCCCATTTAATTTTTATTAAAACCCTTCCATAATCCGTTGGGTCATAATTGGGCAAAGACCCAACATTTTACCCATCTAAGATCCATAATCAATAATTTACAAATAAAATGGGTAATTTTCATATAAAGTAATAAATTGAAAAATTCGGGGTATTACAGAACTAGGCGCAGAGTTTATTAAACTGAACCAAATAATAAGATTTTTTTATGTTTAATTGAACCAAACCAGGCAGAAGAGAAGATGGAGATTGGTTCTGGCGTTGCAAAAGGTGCAGTACTGGCCAGAGGACAGAAAGAATAGAAGGGCGTTGTAGATGGTTAAATGCATCGATCTTGATCCTCATCCGTTGTAGAATATTTCTTGGATAAGCGATGCTACATCTCCTTCCTATTTCTTTTGATGTTTAATCCAATGTGGAAGACCATCACCAAGCCAAAAGAAATGCATGAGAAGTGTTTTTTATATGTAATAGACAGGTAATGTTATTGTTTCTGTACATCTCACTTGTTATTACTGATTGCAAAATAAAAGATGTTTGTAACCCCTCAAAATTTCAATTCGGTAAATCAATATAATTTTCCTTAATAATGAGGAATGAATAGGGTTGATACTATGTATTAGGTCAAATGAGGAAAGAAATAATTAAGTAAGAATGTAAGATTAGAGGGATGATGGAGTAATTAAGCGAGATTTAAGAAAGACTAAATTAAGGGATGATTTAGTTAAATAATTTTGAAAGTTGAGTGGAATATAATTAATTAATGAAAATTTTAGTGATTAGTTAATTAAGAGTGATTAAGGGTGATTTAATTAAGTTACTAAGTTAATTTGATAATACTCGATGGAATGGATTTTTAATTAATAAATATTAATTAATGATGTAGCGAAGGTGCCACATAAGTGATGGCGTGGTAAGGCATTATGAGCTTGCATGGCAAATGGCAAGATAAGGATGAAAATAACATCAGCACATCACCTTTAGTTTGGACCAATGAGTGCTCTCCACCTCACCACCCCACCTTTAGCTTGGACCACTGAGTGCTCTCCACCTCACCACCCCACCTTTAGCTTGGACCACTGAGTGCTCTCCACCTCACCACCCCACCTTTAGTTCGGACCAATAAGTGCTCTCCACCTCACCACCTTTAGCTTTTAATTTTTGACTAAGAAGCAAAAGGAGGATAAGGTAGAGGAAAAAGCAAAAATGAGATGAGGAAAAGCTAGGGCTCCATCTCTACCTCTTTTCTTCCATTCTCTTCTTCTATCCTCCTCCTTCTCCTTCTTTCTCTCTAAAAATCTGAAGCAAAAAAGAGAGAGAGAGTTGGAAATTTCACTTCCTCTTCCTCTCTTTGGTGTAAATCTCTTTTGAAAGCTTGGAGCTTGGAAAATGGAAGGAAAGACTTGAAGACTTGATTAGAGCTTGAACAAGTAGGTTCTCTAATCCTCTTGGTTATTTGATTTAGATGTTAAAATGTTTTATCTCTTCATCTAAGTTCTTACATCAATGAAACTATGGAGAGAATCTAAGAAATAGAGTGTAATGAAGAGACAATGGAAAGTAATAGGTATTTTCATAAAATAGACTTACATGAGAAGTTTCACTTAAAATGCCTTGATTTTTAGAAATAAAGTGTAATGAAGAGCTAAATCGCGGAGTGATTTTGTTTGCTAATCGGCCAAATATCAGGTAGGTTTTCCTATTTCGTTGAAATGCAGTGGGTGTGAATCTAAAACCTTATTAACAATAAGAAAATGATGATTTGAGTCCCTCTGAAAATCATATATTCTTGATTTATGAAATGGACTTCATTTTCAATTGAAGTACTTTGTAATATTTCACCATCTAGAATTATACGATAGATGAGGTGTTTTGAAATGTACATTACAACTATGTGGAATGAATATTTTGAAAGTATTTATGATATAAAGAAAACGATGCTATCTCGAATAAAAGGATTTGTAGGTATTTTGAAAAGTATGATATTTTACTTGAAAGATTGATGTGGATTTCAACTAAATGGGTTTCTAATTTATCTTGAGAAATATATGTATATCTTGTGTTGTGAAAATAGTATCTTCAAGTTCTTGAGAATGATTGATAACACATGACATGAGATAATTAGCATCATTTGCATTCATATTCCTCATGCATGAAGTATGGGATGGGAAAGACATGGAGTGAAAACAAAAGGCTAGTTAGTCCAATAGACCTTAGTGTCATGATTATTGCTATGGGGGTGAAAGTCAACGAACCAAAGTACCAAATGTCTGGACGGGCTTTGGTCTCGTATTTATGAAAAGTGAATTGATGAATAAAAGTGTTGAATTGACCCGAGCAGGCTTTGATGTCGTACGTGTATGGCGAAGGAATAAATGCTTTACCGATGGATCCAGTTGACATTATGATGATATGTATTATGACACCCCAAAAGATGAGTATGAAATGAGTATATGGGAAGATAAAATTTCCCGTTGTCTTAAATGAGTTGTTGAAATACCTATGCATGGGGCATGTAACGCCCCATCCCGCTACGGGCGTGTAATCTCCGAAATGACACAGACATTACAAAAGGACAGATATCGAGTACTTTTTTTTTTTTTTGGGGAAATGTTTTTTTTTTGGGGAAATGGGGTAACTACCTGCCGCTTGGCAACTACAAGTTCATAATACTAGGAAACATAACAAGCAACCATAAACTATTCAAATATGGTTATACAGTTACCCGAAAAAATAACATGTGAATAAAGTTCATACAAACAAAGTATATCAACTAAAAAGAAACTTGATTAACAAATATCTACTGCTACTACTCCTCTCCAGGAGCCTACTCAAGGGGCCCGCCTGCCCCTCGGTGTTTGGGGTACCTAAAAGGTAAGGGGTGATCTAACCAGCCTAATAAAGAAATAAAACATATCACATGTTAGCAACATAATTATAAATCACAAGTATGAAATATAATCAACATCGTAATAGATTAGATGTATATTACATGAGTAATCCACTGTACCACTAACCAATGGTCCCGCTGGCCAGTCTGAGACATCACCTCCATCACTCACAATGGTCTTCTAATAACTCTGGTCTCCCTACCAATATAAACAAGAGACCATGCAATACACAACCGCCTCAACCGCTGGAACACAACGGGGAAACCCACATATTCTATGGGGGTCTCAACCGCCGGAGCATAACGGGGAAGCCAATCTCAAGGGCAGGCACCTCAACCGCCAGAATGTAATGGGGAAACCCACATCTCCTATGAGGGTCTCGCCCGTCGGAGCGTAACATGGAAGTCCTCCCAACAACCAAACTCATTACGTCATCATAAATATATACACATGTAAACAATTCCTCTATCTCAACGTCCAACGGCACGCTGTCCGTTGAGGGTTACACCCCCCCCCCCCCCCCCCCAACACACACACACATGCATACACATGATATACTGGTCATAACTAACAATGTGATCATGCTTTGATATGATTAATCAAGATTAATAACACATACATCACGTGTAACAAAAGGCATATAACAGATTATCTAAACATACATCTCCATGCTCATCATAATTATGTTCACATGTTGTAAATAAACACACAACATTTTGTCATAAAGCTTTCAAGCCTCATGCTCATTATCCAACCCACACCTCATTCCCATTATAAATTCATGTACATGTTATGATTGAACATAAAACATATTATCAACAATTTTCAAGCATCATGATCAATATCCAATGCATGTCTTAATCTCATCATAAATTCATTCCCAAGTAACAATTAAACAAACAACATGTTACCAACAAGCGTCCAAGTTCAATAACCATTCATCCAATTAGAATCGTCCATTAATCGCATATAATTGACATGAGTGCACCTGAATGGATTCCTGGCCACATATTCATTTCAACGGTTCATTTACCGATTGGCTTAATAAACGAAGGATCTCATTCAGGTTACTCCATGTCCAGGGTCAAAGGTTAAGTAAATGTGAATGCATGCTAAAACAGTGATAAGTCCCCTCATTGTGTGTGGAGTCGAAAATCCGAAGTGAACAAGTGGCTTGATGGGTTGAATGGAGCTCAATCTGTTCAAACAATGAAGGAAGAATAAGTAAAAGGTAAAACGAAGTCGAATGAAAAACGAGCCTAAAATTGGACTGGGCCCAAAATGGGTTGAACTGGGTCGGGTCTGAAACGGGCTTGAAAATGGGTTGAGCCTGAAAACGGGCTTGAAAATGGTTCAGGCCTGAAAACGGGCCCTGAAACGGGCTGGGATTGAAAACGTACCCGAAAATGGATCAAGCTTGAAAACGGACCGGGCCAACTGAAGAGCTGGGCCCACAGGAATTGGGTTGGGCCAAGTCTCGCTAGGCCGGGTCCAAGACTGGCTCGACCGGATCAAGGACTGGGCCTAACGTTGGCCTGGGCCAAACAGGACACGAAAATGGGTTTGGGCCTGGACTTGGGTTAGGCCGAAAGACTGTGCTGGATTCGAGTCTCTACCTGGCTGGGCTAGACCGAGTCTGGGCCCGAGTTCCAGACCAACCGACGAATTCAATCAGCTCACCACACCACTGATCTGACTTAGTGATTCGACCAAGTCAACCTAGCTGCAAGGCCGAGTGAAGGAAGGGGAAGAAGGGGAGGAAAACAAAATCAGAGAAAAATAGGGAAATCGGAGAAATTCGCAAAAACGAGGAAAATCAAGTAAAATAAGGGAAAATCGTGGAAAACAAATGAGGAAAACCATGGAATTCATGGGAAAATCACGAAAAGGAAAGGGAAAACCCGAGAAAGAAAAAGGGAAAAGGGAGAAGAAGGGGGTACCTGGAAGAAAGGCAAGAATGGGAGGAAAAATTCGGCGGCCGAAGGCGAAGGTCCGGGCAGCAAGGGTTGACGCTGGGATCGGCTGAAGTAAGGGAGGGGGAGAAGAAGAAGGAGAAGCGTGAGAGAGAGAAGAGAGGGATCAAACGAGAGAAGAGAGGGGGTCCGAACAAAATGCGACGGCACTGCAGCTGGAACGGTACAGTGTTGCGAAAACATGCGTTTTAAGAGGGACGGCAAGGTTTAGGGTTTCGTGGGTATTTTATTCTTTTTTAAAAAAAAATAAAAATCAAGGCTTTTCAAACCTTGTTCCCAAAAGAATTAAGAATTAAAATAAGTTGAAAACCCGAAAAATCTCGAACGTTGAAAGTCGAGCGAGAAAACGTGTGATTTTTCAACAATTTCTTCCTTTTTTTTGACAACATACATAATTATAAAAGTACAAAAAAATCCTTCAAGTTCCCAAACTCGAAATTAGGCAAACTGGGGCCCACCACGGAGCCCACAACACCCTCGATGCCACCAAAGCACTAAATGCGACTCGGAGATCCACAAAAAGTCTCTAGGACCCCGAAATATCGGGTCAGGTCATTACAACACTACCCCTTTTAAGGAATTTTGTCCTCAAAATTCAAACGGAACTCATACTTCTAGTCTCACTCAATGCTAGAAATTGATTCCACATCATTGTCTATTTCTCTCAAGGAGAAGACGCTCTGTCTTCGTGCTGCCAAACCACTAACACTAAGTGGATAGTCTTGCCACGAAGCCACTGCTCTCTCGAATCCTCAATCTGTACCAGTTCCTCCTCTAACGGTCAACATTACTTTTATGCCAGTTTTCTGTAGTTCACAATCTTATACTGATCATTTTTACATGCTCAAAAGTCTCCCTGACCATGTCTGGTCCTGACATCACTGTATCACTAGTCTCCGCCTAACACAGGCGTGATTTGCATGGTCCGCCATGCAAGGCCTCAAGCGGTGCCGATACTTGACTGATAACTATTGTTGTAAACGAACTCAACTAGATGTAAGTGTCTCTCCTAACTTCCACCAAGATCCAAAACTTAAGTTCAGAGTACATCCTCTAAGATCTGAATGGTCCACTCCGACTGACTATCTGTCTGTGGATGGAACTATAACGCCCACCTTTTTTCACTCGTCGAAAATCAGAGTATATTTTTTTTAAATGAAAGAGTGAAAAAGAGCGGGAACATCACGACGCGAACTAAGTCCGGGTTTCCAAACCTAACCCTTAATTGGCCAACAATACATGTACGTGGACTAAGTCCACTAAAATAGTTCACACATTATATAAATTAACTACGGAATTAACTTATGAATAGGAACCTATCCATAACCATGATATTAATAAGTAAGGAAGCCAATCACTATTAAATTAACTGAAACTTAATTATCCAAAATCATCAACAAACCATAGCAAAATTAACTAAGTTATTACAATCCCAAAATGCTAATTATCTCAAATACATTTTTCCAAAATCAATTAAATAAAGTAAACATAATCTGTCCAAGCTCCTAAGCTTAGCTTCCTTCACGTCCCAAGTCTTTTTCATTTCCTGTTCCATCATCTAAAGGGTAGACGTAGGGTGTTAGTCAACCTGCCCAGTAGGAATTCTAAGTAGGGTTATACACATAGGATCAATATACAAATCAAAATAAGAATATCGTATTAAAGTTGTACACATATCATAGTACCAAAAACAGTGCATAATAACAACATCATATCCAAACCATGCAAATGCATGTGTCATGCCATGGGTGTCATATGCCAATGATCCCTCACCCAACCTCCATATCCAACATCATACAAAACATAACAACATTTTCCTTGATACAATGAAACCATATCAAGGTGTTCCCTTGGCCATTTACGTCAGCAGTGTTTTGTGACGGCACCATTAGGTCACTGTTATACCTCTCCACGTGTGCTAATCGGAATTACCAATGGAGCGTGGACTCCTCCCTCTGCGCAGGCTTTTTGGACTAGTTACCCCGGAGCCCTTTGGTCCAATTATGCCGTACCCCTATCTAGCAATCCCGGACAAGGCCAACAAATCAATGGTTCACATAGCTTCACATAAGTTAGTCTCAAGCCCCAAGTCATGTCCAGACAGTTCATAACTCGGCTTGTTATCCCATATACTCCCTCCCATGCCATGCATGAGATCATGTATGCAAAAATGCCATTTCATATCAAATCATATTGAAATTTAGTTCATAAAACTTATACCATTTGATTTACCAAAATAAACATTGTACTGAAATAAGAACCAGTAAGATATAAGATCCATATGCATCTCAACAATGTAGGAATCCTACCAATCCCACTAATATCCTTGTTGTTTTGTGAAGATTCCGTACGACGATCACGTCGAAACCGAAACGCAAACCCTATTGCGAAAACACTTTACCTTAATGAATTTAATCATACACGTATGTCAATTTGATTATCCATTCAGTTCCCATCATCCCTTACATCCTTCCAGATATACTGAAACCTCTGGAATATTATTTAAAATTTAAACTTTTCATGTCAGTCGACTGAATCAGGGATTCAGTCGACTGAAACACACTCTGCTACAGTGTTCTACCTTACCGTAGACTTTCAGTCGACTGAAATACATTTTCAGTCGGCTGAACTCCAACTCAGTACGACAATTCTTTGACTCACAAACATTTCAGTCGACTGAATCACAGATTCAGTCGGCTGACTCTGAGTCAAACCCTTTGTATTCTCGATCAATCCCCTTTCAGTCGACTGAATCACAGATTCAGTCGGCTGACTTTGGATCAGATTAACTGTGTGTTCGGCCAGTATAGATTCAGTCGACTGAATTCATGATTCAGTCGGCTGAATCATCAGCCAACAGTTTACGTGTTTGCTAAGTAATCATTCAGTCGACTGAATCATTAGATTCAGTCAGCTTGAAATACGTCAGAATCCTTTTCTTATCCGTTACGTCTGTGTTCAGTCGACTGAATTACCAGATTCAGTCAGCTGAGACTCCCAGAAACAGTTTTCTGTTTCAGCCACCATTAGTTCAGTCGACTGAATCCCATATTCAGTCTGCTGAAACTCCCAAAAACTCATTTCTGATTTGTCAGTCTCTTTTGTTTACATGTATGGCCTCGACCCTCATTCTTGGAATCCATTCCTTATCAATTTTAAACATATTTAACATCATCCATATAACTCTTAGATGGATATACTCCCACCATCAGCCAAGGCTAGGATCGTTTCCTTTAATCCATTTCAATCTTACTACCACCACATGAATTTGAATATCATCCTATGTTTGTTTCAACCATTTATCATCCCTTGAATGGATTTCTAATTTCTATGGCCTTATAACAATTCAGCCATCCATTCCATGGATTTGTGGAACCCATAGATTCGGCCACTCCATGACCAATTCTATGGTTCACCCTTAGCCTTAGTCATCCATTGTTCTTAAGCTTATTTAAACTCAAAAACATATCTTTTCCCGACTCCTTCCTTTCTTTGGTTCTGTATTCCTTCCTTACTCGTTCTTTCCTTTCTTGTTCTTCAGCAAACTTCTCTAAGTATCGATGGTGTGGGTGGGAGAGAAAATAGAAAAGGAGAGAAGAACACTTGTGTGCTAAGATGAATTCGGCCAAGGGGTGTGAAGTGCCCCTTAGGCTGGTCTCTTGTATAACTGTCAAACTTTTCCCCTTCCTCTCTTAACTATTTGTCCAACCAAGGTGTCCCTTGGTCTAACCAAGAGGACACTTGGCTTAAGCTCAAGGAGCGTTTCCATCTCCCAACGTGGGCATTGAGTTCCATCCATTGAGATGGAAACTCTCCACCTTCCCATCCAACTCACTTGAGATGGAAAATCTCTTCATCTTCTATTTTAACTCATTTCCAACTCAACCACACCTTAATTCGATTGGACCCCTTTGTGGTTGACCAAGTCAACCATGACATGGTCGACCATGACACATGGTACTTGAGGTCCTACCTTGACCATGTTACTTACATGTCACCTCACCCACTTGCCACCTCACTTGATGAGGTGGATTTGGGTCTTAATTGGGTAACTGACCCAATTAACTTATCCTTACCCATTTACTTAAAATTATCTCATCTATGATCCATTGGGTCCCAATTGGGTAATTGTCCCATTTAATCACAATTACCCAATTACTTTACAATCAAATCCTATCCATGATCCATTGGATCTTAATTGGGTTATTGACCCAACTCCTTTACCCATCTAAGGTCCATTTCATCCATAAATCTTAAATTCAATCAATTCAACAATTTAAATAGACAAAATCTGATATATTTATGCATTCAAAAATCTGGGTGTTACAGGAACGCTGCATTGAAACACAACTGTGCACCCGAAACTCTGATAAGCTCTGCCAAAGACGAGAAACAAACCTCATATCCTAGTCTGAAACAATCGACATGGACATACCATGCAATCTGACGACCTCTGCCGACTACCGTCAACTCAAGGTCTCTACAGAATCCGTCGCTTTGCTGCCAAATAAATGGGCCGACCTAGCCAATTGATCCACTCTAACCCATACTGCATCATGCCCTCGAGGTAACTTCGACAAACTAGTAACCAAAATCTATAGTAATGTGGCTCCACTTCCACTTGGGGATCAAGAAGAATGCAATCTAGCAATGGGTCTCGAGTGCTTTATCTTGACATGCTGGAAAGTTAAACAATAAGTCACAAACTCAGCTACTGTCATCTTCATGCTTCTCCACCAAAACTATTGATGCAAATCATGACACATCTCTATGCGTCCCGGATGTGCAGCAAACCTAGAAAGATGGGAGTGTCGTAATACCTCATCACGGCACTACCCGAATGTGGGTGCAAATAGCCTGTCCTGAAAGGTCGAACCACCATCTCATCTCACAGTCCATCAAAAAGGTCCACTACCACTGGCCACAAGATCTCTCAAAGCGATGTACCTCTCATCTGTCTACTGAGCTCTCAAAGCCCTATCATAAATCTTTGGTTGAACATACATGTTACAAAGTCTGGATGCTCTATTTCCTCTGATCAGACTCGATAGGGCTACCCTCGCCTTCCGACTCAAAACATCCGCAACTATATCCGCCTTGCCGGGGTGGTAAGACAACACGGAGTCGTAGTCCCCAAGATACTCCATCCACTGTCTCTACCTCGTGTTCATCTACTTCTTGAGTGCAATACCACAAGTCACTAACTCCAGGTCATAATTAGGATAGTTCGGCTCTTGGGTCTTAAAATGTCTCGAACCATAAGCCACCACTTTTCCATCCCGCATCAGTACACAGTCCAAACCATCACCGGAAGCATCATAGTAGACCGCATAGCCACGGCCCATCTCTGGCACTGCCAATACCAGAGCAGAAGTCAGACTCTCCTTCAACCCTGAAAGGTCGTCTCACAAGATTCGTCCCAGATGAATTACACATCCTTGTGGGTCAAACTTGTCATGGGTGTGGCGATCCTGGAGAAACCCTTGATAAGCCGCAGGTAGTAACCCGCAAGACCCAAAAAGTTGTGAATTTCAAGCACATTCCGTGGTCACTCCCAACTCAGAATAGCCTCAACCTTAGCCAGATCCACGGCCACACCGTCAGTTGACACCACGTGCCCAAGAAACTGAACCTCTGGCAACCAAAATTCACACTTGTTGAACTTCACATAAAACTTATGATCCCTCAAAACATGAAGTATTGTTCTTAGATGTTGCTAATGATCCTTCTCTAATGCTGAATATATCAAGATATCGTCGATGATCACCACTACAACGAGTCCAGGCACGGTCTAAATATCCTATTAATTATGTCCATGAATGTGGCCTAGGCATTGGTCACCTCAAACGGAATTACCTCAAACTTAAAGAGTCCAAAACAAGTGCGGAAAACGATATTCTCAGTACCACACTCTCGTACCCTCACCTGATGGCAACCCAAACGAAGGTCCATTTTGGTAAAGTATTCGGATCCTCTCAACTGATCAAACAGGTCATCAATCATTGGTAATGGATATTTGTTCTTCACTGTAACCATGTTCAACTATCGATAGTCGATGCACAACCTCATGGAGCTATCTTTCTTTTTAGCAAACAACGCCGGTGCACCCTAAGATGAAGTGTTAGGCAGAATGAAGCCAAGGGTTTCTAACTCCCTGAGTTGTTCATCCAATTCCAAAGTCTCTGCCGGTAATCAAAGCACAAACTCATAAAGCCATCTTTTTCTTTGTCAACAAGGCCGGTGCACTCCAAGGAGGGCACTGGGTCAACTGTAGGCAAGAGACTTCAACTCCCCAAGCTAACTCTTCAGCTCCAAAACCCTTACTGGCACCACCCGATAATGAGTAATCGAAACAGGTCTCTTATCGGGGGAGCAGATCCACAACAAACCTTCTCTTTGTCTGTCTACTAAACATTTGTCAATTGTGTAACAAAATGGGGGAGAAATTAGTAGAAGCTTATAAGACATCATAACCAATTAAGTGAAGTAATTGGTGAAGTGTAAGTGCTTGGGCCTCTAAAGAAAGAGAGCCATAAAGGGGATAAATATGAATAAGCCAATGGGCATGAGGAGAATGTCTATGCTAGGAGTTTGGGAGATCAAACTCAAGAAGATTGGGGGAGAAAATCTTCTCAAAACTAGGTAGTGTTGGTGGCTAGGAAATCATTGGTGTATGGGGGATAATGAATGCTGCTCTAGTTTAGTCCATAGATGCATATTTATGTTTTGGACTAAGTCCTCTAATGATTTTTCTAGTGTTGCTTCCTTATATGCTTAAACAGGAATCATGATTTGAAGCAAGTTGAACAAGAATATGTGAAGATCATAGTCTTATTTTTCCATTTAAATATGTACATGTAATACATGTAATTGATGTAATATTTTATTCAAATGTGATGTAATAAGGGTGGGCTTGTAATTGAGTTAGTTTTTAGGTTTTGTCATGAAATTGACAAAGAGGGAGATTGTTACTGCCCCAGCTTGCCGAGTCCCTATGTTTGTCAATTCCATGACTCAGGAAGAAGCACTTGATAAGAAGCTTGAAGACTCAAGGTGATCAAAAGTGAAAATCATGCTCCTACCGGATTGAAGCTCATCGCATATGGCAATCACAACATGTATTTGGTCATAGATGGCTTAAACAGGAAGTCATGATTTGAAGCAAGCTGAACAAGAATATGTGAAGATCATAGTCTTATTTTTCCATTTAAATATGTACATGTAATACATGTAATTGATGTAATATTTTATTCAAATGTGATGTAATAAGGGTGGGCTTGTAACTGAGTTAGTTTCTAGGTTTTATCATGAAATTGACAAAGGGGGAGATTGTTACTGCCCCAGCTTGTCGAGTCCCTATGTTTGTCAATCCCATGACTCAGGAAGAAGCACTTAATAAGAAGCTTGAAGGCTCAAGGTGATCAAGAGTGAAAATTATGCTCCACCGGATTGAAGCTCATCGTATATGGCAATCACAACAGGTATTTGGTCATAGATGACTTTAGGTGGTACCCACACATTAGGAGGACTATCTATAGGTTTAGTTGAACAAATGGTAAAACCGTAAGAAGCCTAAAAGAGGAAGTTGAACAGTGAACTGTAAGTGAACTGTAAGTGAACTTGGAAATATGAATTAAGTTCAATATCAGCTCGACCAGACGTTCTCACCGACCCCTCAGTGGAGACAGGATCGACCCATCGTGGTCAAAGACTAGTTGGCCAGATTGACATAGGTTATGGATCATTGAACAATTATTCTGGGAAAGCCTTCGATCGAGAGTCTCGTATGCACTGACCCCTCGGTGAAAGGTTGAAACGACCCCTCGTGGTCAACGACTCGTCGATGATAACTTATGAGTTTTGGAATTTAGAACTCAAGTGGACTCTCAGAGAAGCAGACATCTCGGTAATTCAAGACCGATCGAGAGTACCACGACTGACCCCTCGGTAAAGGGTGACAGGACAAGTTTCGGGACATGAAGCTATGTCAGCATGTTGTTGCCCCAGACCGAGCCTCTCGTATGGACCGACCTCTCGGTGCCATGACTGTCGACCCATCGGCGATACCAACCTGTCAACTGTAAAGTAATTATATCGTTGGGAGTACATTTAATGACCAACGGTCGAGTGGTTAAATGGTAATAAATATGAACACTGACCCATCGGTGCCACCGACCTGTCGGTACTTGACAGTTTGAAAAACTAATTAGACTCCTCTATAAATATGACTGTTGTGTGATCATTTAACCATCTTGCTTGAACTGAGAAGAGTGAAACACTCTAAGGAACGATCAACACTCTTGTACTGAGAATCATAAACAACCAATCTATTGATTGAGTTTGAAAGTGAGAAAGAGAGGAGGAAAGAGAAGACATAAACTAGGAAACCTTTGGTAAAACCAGTTTCCTTGTCACCCTAAGATTGTGATTACTATACGACGGCTATAAGAAGGAGCGTCAGCACACATTGGGTGGGATCTTCAAGAAGCACACATCAACGAGAAAGAGCTTCAAAGGCAAGTGTTTCTTGAATTTAATTTTGTTTTTAAAACTTTTGTCCCGAAAGTAGAATAAGGAGGATTGGCTTCGGAACCATTATAAAAAATCTAAAGTGTTGTCTCTGGTACAGTGGTGGGTAAAATTCCCAATCGATTGAGTGAGGTGAAATTCCTACTCTAATTGTGAGGGTGTAAGTCTCCACTTAGTGACTTTGGATATAACTCAAGGTTGAGCGAGTCTTAACAATGGATGTAGGTTGGTGAACCGAACCACTATATATCTTGTGTCCTTGTACTTGTGGTGTTAGACCTATTTTCTTGTGTTAATTGTTTAAATCACATTTTCTAACACACACTCACTTGATCGTTGTATCCGCTGCACTAATCAATCAAGTAATATTTTAAAAGGACCAATGATTTTAGATTGACATATCCCCCCCTCTCGAGTCAATTGTATTCTAGCCTCCAAAGGGAACTTTCAATAAGTATTTTAAGGAAAAGTATTGAAATACTTATACTATTATGATATGACTAAGATATGAGATAGGTTTTGAGAAAAATATTATTCAATTATGAGATTTCTAGTATGAAAAGAAGTATGAGATGAGTATGTAACTTTGATATTATAAGTAAATGAATTTTGAGAAATGCTTGGAGGTTTACATATAAGGTATACAATAAGTAAGTGTTTGATTTTCAAAGTACAAGTATGTATAATGTCATAGTATAACACGCCGTAGTGCATATTATGTGATCGGAATTTCCACTGGACATGTTGACTAAGTCCATAAATTTCCCCCTTAGATTGTATATACAGGTTTGAAGTACGTAGATGAAATTGGACCAAGCGATGACCGAATGTAGACAAGATGAAGAACTGAGAAGGAAGCTTGGACTAGTGAAGCGGACTTATGTATTTTGGGAATAGTAGGAGAATGTTATGTATTAATAATGTTCATATAATATTTGGAGAATGTTATGGCAATATGACTTGGAACTTTGTAATTTAGTATTTTGTATTTGACTTATGTATGATTATCTTGGGAATTTCCTTATATTTGTTTTGAGATGCGTTTGGTAATGAAATAAATGTTTAAATTTCTAAAGGTTTATGTTAGTATATGCAAATGTTATCACGCACACACTAGTTGGGCCAGTCAAGGGTCGATTCTTCGGACTTGGACTTAACTCGTGTCATGAAGCTTACCTCTCTCTCTATTAAAATATTCCTAATACATTACTCTAATGACGGTAGTTAGAGGGAGGGGCGTTACAATGTTTTCTTGATTCTTAATATCATCGTTCAATATCTTAAAAAAAAAATCCATCGTTCAATGAACTTGGAAAAGTGAGTAGAGCATTGCACCTTTATATAAGAGTTAATGTGTTTGTATGCATATATGTTGCTAATTATTGCTGGTTTGCAATATAAAAGATGCAAAGTGCTTTCTTGATATTTAAATCGTTTTTGTCTAAATAACCTCTGTATTCTTGGTGTTGATGAATCACTTCAAAATTGTAGGTGTTTTCATTTAAGCTGCGTGGATTATATAACACGGACGCTAAGAAAAGCTCTGAGAAGAATATCCGAGAAGGAGAAGAAGTTGTAGAAGAAGGGAGAAGACCGAGAGAAAGAAGAAGAAAAAGGGAGAAGAAATAATAGAGAATAAGAAGAATAAGAAGCAGAAGAAGACGAGAAAGAGATTAAGTAGGCAACGATAGAAGAAGGGGAGGAGATGATACGGAGATGATGAGGGAAAAAATGAGGGAAAGAAGGTAACAAGGGTACAATGGAATTCCACTCAGTTCGGTGCACAAAAGAGAGCAACCATCAGTGCAAAAATAATTACCCTTAATGGAACGAGGGAAAAAAAAGAGAGAAAAAGGTGATTATGTCTTAGGCAGATACGGACATTGAAAGAGTAACCGTTATTGAATGAGGGTAAATTGGTTAAAAATGTCCGAAAAAGACAACTTAAGCACTTTTTCCCAATTAGCATTTCTGTAAGATCGGTAAACATATTATGCAATTTTGTGAGATATTTTGAACGAAAGACCCCAACCATTAAAAAGGATAATGAGCAGAAGAATCATATAAGTTTTAACTTTTATGTTTGTATATTTTATTAATAAAGTAATTAATTTATGTGTGTGTCATAATTCATAAATATTAGCAAGATGTTCGTGCTAATTAAAAAATCTAATGATAATTTTTTTAATAGAGAGAACATCATAAAGAGAAAGATGTAATAGTAATAACAATACATCTTACATCTCACTATTTTTCAATGGTTATTATTTTATTCCTCGATAAGAACAAAGAATACTAAAAATTATAATTGATATAAGTTTTAACTAAAGTTATAAGAAATGTTTATTAAAGTTTTTAAAACTAATTGAACCTTCAGCTGAAGTGAATCAAAATGGATTAAAAGAGTTTTCCTATTTTAGCCGAATTTATATCTGCTACTAATTTTAATACTAAAAATATTAAAACATTTATTTCTTTCTAATAAATAAAAAATAAAAAATTTATGAGCAAGGTTTTTAATATCATAAATGGAATGTTAACTCTTCCTAACAAAGATTGCATTTAACAAAGATAGTTTGTCACGTTTTTTAAACTTTTATGTTTTTCGTATACATAATTTTTTAGTTATATCTTAAATCTCCTTTTAAATGATTTGCAACGACTAATTTAAGAACATCTGGATGAATCTACTGTTCAATCACTAAATAAAATATTTATTTGACCATTTTTTTAAAAAAAATTATAACAATATAATATGTAATTTAGTCTTATACTTTAGGAGGCCTAGACACCTTATCATAAAAGAATACTAAAAAAAAATTATAACGACAAGATATGTAATCTTTTTTCCTAATGCAACATCGCACAGTTAATAACCATAGTGACAAATACCGTTCTCGGGATATTAACGGCAATTGATAATAACGGGATATTTTTAAATTCTCGGATTTTTATCGGGAATTTAACGGGAAAATCTCTCTGAAATTATAATATTTAAAAAATAAAAAAAATAGAATAAATAAAAAAATTAATGAAAAAAAAATGGTATAGGGAATTTCTCGGGAATTTACCGGAAATTTACCGGGATATTATCGCGTTATTAACTTTTATCGCGTTTTTAACGCGATTTTATCGGGAATTTACCGGAAATTTATCGTTTGGCGATAAAAACGCGTTTTTAACGCGGTAATGGTATTTTACCGATAAAAACGCGGTAAATTTGAAAATACCGCCGATATTTGTGACATTGTTAATAACTACTAAGACAATAACGTGTCCCTTGTTAAAGCATGCATCTTGTAGATATCTGGTCTCAAAATTCGTAGAGTGTAAACGTGGATCATTGCATTGGGTCAAAATTTACTTGTTTACCAACTCTATTTCTCATTCTTGTGTCAAAATTTTAGGCTTCATTGTCCACAAAGGTGATTATGGCGTTGATTTTGGGATAGAAATATACACATAAAAGTATGAATATTTTTAATTGGATAAACACTTTTTAGTCGATGTCAACCTTCCTCATACTAACTCATGTTTGACTTGTCAAATTAGCTTTTAAAAATTCATTTAATTAACCTTTACTATTAAATTTGATACATTCATGATTAGATTATTAAATTTTTGCATTGTATAAAAATGGAAATGAGAAAAAGGCTTCAAATTTCGAGAATTAAACATCTTAATAATTTAATAAGTATTCTTCACCACAACGTTACTAATGATGGCCCCTGCCTTACTACTTGGCCAAAAAAATATACCATACTCTCAAGAGTACCTTTAAAAACAATATAAATTTCTAATAAAAAATAAAAATTATTGTTCATCTCATCTTTATGGAACAAAATAGTATCTAGTATGTAGTTATAATGAATCCAAACCATTAAAAAACAGTTATCACAGTATATATTATTCATCCACAATTGATATTCATGGGAATTAAATGTACGAGAAATCTAAATAATGTTAATTGATGCATATAGACTGATGCGACTGTATTATCGATATGTATTATTGTATTTATCTTTTCTCAAATATTTTAAAAAATACTAAAATATAAAGATGTAAGAGAGTATTAAATATGTCCGAAATAAAGTGAACCTCACTTAAAACTCTAAAAGAAAATATTGCCCTGAGTAACATCGCTCGTGAGAACACATTTAATCAAAAGAACAGTTTCATAAATGTAAATTCATCATTAAGAAGCAATTGAAGTTTAAACTTTAATAGTTTAATCAAATATTAACAGAACCTAACATATTTTAACATAAATGAATTTTATAAAGTCTTTTAACTCAAAATTAATGAATTTACTGAAAATTATTAGCTTTTATTATTTTTCAATCTAAGTTTTACATCTATTTCAATTAGGTCAAGAGGACATATATACGGTAATCATATGCATATTAAATGATAATTTTCTTTAATAACAATAGTAGAAACCTTAGAGTCGACTTCGGCTTAAATCTAAATTGTGGATGAATTTCGATAGTTTGAATTCAATTTAAGAGCAGATTATGCATGTAAATTTTAAATAAAATTTTAAATTGAATTTCATTAAAAATAACGTCTTTCATGTAAAATCATTTTTAATTAACTACTCTCACAAAAGAAAAATAATCATAAAAAGTAGTCATAATGCAGTGTCAGACGGGGCATTTTTCATTTTAAATCCGCTCTCTCTTCTTGACCGCGGAAGTCATGACAGCGGTAAGGAAGGCGTGAAACCCGGTGAGTTAAGAGTTCCTGCCACGTGGCGTACAATCAAATCTTCAGCCTCCAAACTCCCACGTAGCCCACCCAAATCTGTCTAATCATCCAATAGTAACGTCGGCGGTTATTTGCCCCACCCACCACGTTTCGCTTGAATTTCTTATCCTGGACAAAAATCGCGTGATTTTAGAAATATAGAATAAATAATTAAACAATATTTTACTGTAGACTTAAGTACTAATCTAAAATAAATAGTTATTCATCAAAATAATAGCAGAAATATTTTAAATATGTTCTGTACAATGGATTTGGAGTGTCCACCCAGATATGGTAAAAATCAAGATCAAAAACTAGTTTTAATTATTTAATTTACATATATTAAAAATGATAATATCAATTATTTTTTATAACATACATATACAAATTCTGTATTAGAGGTAATAGTAATTTTAAAAGTACATAAAACCACCTCCAATCTTCGAAGTGTTAGTTTACTATAGATAGTTAACAGTGAAAGAGGGGCTCTAATTTATAAATGAAATACCCGTTATAATATAATTTATTGTAAATTGGATAATCAACATTTTTATAGAACTTATTTTGTATATGACTCTATCAAAATTAAATTTGAATAAATAACTTTAAATAGAGTTAGAAGTTATAATATTCCCTTTGTCATAATTTAGTTATTTTATATGGATTTTGAGATTATTTTAAAATAGTTGTCCCATTCATATTGAAAAAAGGATGAGATCATATAAAGTTATAGTCTTATATAGAAAGTTTCTTAAAAAATACAAATGTTTCAACTATTCATATTATTTGAGTTTAATTTATGCTGAGATTTAAATAGTATAAATATATTCAAATAAAAATTAGATATTTAATTCATAACTATTGATTTAGAATAAATAATTTTTGCACTTTTCTATAATTTTAAATAAGATTTTTATGTGATAATTTCATTCCATTTATTTACAACGGACTTCCATAATTAAAATGAATTTTACAATTTTTTATAAGAACATTCATGGAAATCAAACCCATAGCTTTTTACGATAAATTAACACTTTGTAAATAATGTCATATTTTCGTGCAACTGTAGCAAATAGCATAAGAGATGTAAACCGTTAAAGTAGCATGTGCAATTGGGCCCACGGGCTTAGCGGTTGGTGGACCCAATTACAACATTTGCATGTGCGCCTCATTTCTATAATTACTGCAATCTGTTTCCTGCCTTGGGTAAGTCCAAACGTGAGAACGGCTACTTTGTCTCTTCACACATTCCTCTTGAAAGTGCATTTGGATCAACTCAGCCTTTAAAGTGGCCAATCTTCTGTCCTATAAATAGACATACCTCCCCTCTCCTCCTATCAGGCCTCAACACAACTCACGTCTCTCCTTAATCTTCCCCCTCTATTCTTCTCCTATGGCCATTGTGGGCTTCTCCCTTCTCCCTTCTCTTTTGTTCTTCTCTGCCGTCGGCTTAAGAGCCGTTTACGGGGACTCCTACGGTTGGCAAGGTGGTCATGCAACGTTTTATGGTGGCGGTGATGCGTCTGGCACAATGGGTATGTTTAAGCTTCATCAATTAGTTTTGATAAGCAAGATAGTTTAGCTAGTCAACTTAGTCTAACCGTTGTTCATCGTTCAGGCGGAGCTTGTGGGTATGGCAATTTGTACAGCCAGGGGTATGGGACCAACACTGCTGCCCTTAGCACGGCCCTGTTTAACAATGGCCTAAGTTGCGGCTCATGCTATGAGATGCGCTGCAACGACGACCCTAAATGGTGTCTATCAGGGACAATCACCGTCACTGCAACCAACTTCTGCCCTCCTAACTTGGCCCTTTCTAATGACAATGGTGGATGGTGCAATCCTCCTCTGCAGCACTTCGATCTCGCAGAGCCCGCTTTCTTGCAAATTGCACAGTATCGGGCTGGAATTGTTCCGGTTTCCTTCAGAAGGTGGGGAATTTCAGTCCAACTAGTCCTCAAACTTCATTGCTGGATTCATGCACACGTTTAGGGTAGTTTGGTTTAATATCTTTCAAATTATCATCATCTTGCAAAGAACTAGCCCATGTGCTGGTGGCAACTAAGTTGAATTTGGGCTGGCCCGGATTCAGTCATGCTCAATAATTTTCTCAAATGGACCTGAAATTGAGGTCCAAACTGAAACGGGCCAACGGATCGAATATGTGCTTTAGGTAAAGCTCTCCTGTAATGTAAAAACATGTTATACACTTAGTCCCAACATGGGCATTCAAATAATTTAAGGGTACCAAAAGTTCAAGCCCAGATAGACCCATTGGCCTGGAAAAAGCCCAAAAGGATTGGAGGTCATTTAATGTGTTACTCATCAGGCGAGCTAACATAAACATGTTCTTTCTTATTTCTATGGCTATACAGAGTCCCCTGTGTGAAGAAAGGTGGCATAAGGTTCACCATCAATGGTCACTCTTACTTCAACTTGGTCCTCATCAGCGACGTCGGAGGTGCCGGCGACGTCCACGCAGTGTCGATCAAGGGATCGAAGACAGGGTGGCAGTCCATGTCAAGGAACTGGGGCCAGAACTGGCAGAGCAATTCCTATCTCAATGGCCAGAGCCTCTCCTTCCAAGTCACCACCAGCGATGGCCGGACCGTAACCAGCTACAATGTGGCCCCATCAGGATGGCAATTCGGCCAAACATTCGAGGGTGTCCAATTCTAGGCCTGAACGCGGAATAGATCGTTGACACTTGTATACAACGTTACCCGTGTGAGAGAGAATGGCCGGTTGACGCTGAGGTGGCCTAATAACACCCGCAAGGCCTTTAATTCATAAAGAAAAGCTTGTGAGATATTTAGATTCCTTCTCAGAAAGACCCTAGTAATTTATGAAAAGACAAACAAAGCCTTGAATCTTTAAAGGTTTTGGATTTGATGATGAGTTAGTGGGAGAATGTCATTCAATTATCCTCTTCTGTGTCGTTTCTTTTATCTACAACTTATAAAATACTCTCTCTTCTCTCATTCATTGTTTGGATGTTAATAATTTAACAAATCAATTTTGATTTTACAATAGTCACAAATAAAATAGTATAATGTAAACTGAATTATTTAAAACATAGAAACTGCCACTAATCGCTAACTACTATATGGTCCAATTTAATGTATTGGAAAGGTAAAATCAAATACAAAACATGTCCCATTTTTGCAAAATTTCAGTAGAATTGAAAGAATTAAAAATTTCTAGAAACCTAAAACTCAGGCTTTTTTGCAAAATGACTCTCAATGACTAAAGGTAGATCTTAAGCTGCATAGAGTTGAGAATGAAAAATTGGCAAACCATCAATTAGGATGACTAATCCACTTGAACTACAGTAATAACCCGTATGTTGTGGGCCCACATTGGCCCTTGTATCATCAGAGAATGGTTAGATGTAACGATCTAATATTAATTAAATAAAAACTGAATTGACTCAATCAGATGGTGTTAAAGATTGAATGAAGAGAATACGATATGAATGTTCATCCCATATCTTCTACGCAGCTACACAGACTATTTTAGATGTTCTACTTTGAGATGATTATTATCATCAAATAGATGAACTCTTTGTCCTATCCGATTAATTAATGAAGACGTATGATCACCTAATTGTGTACACCGTATTGGATTTGAATTTCTTAGTAATGATAGAAAAAAATCAGTCTGTGATTTTAAGTTTTGATTTTGTGTAGACAGGCCATTTTGATAATTTGACTAAGACAAGAGTCTCTCATAGGCTATGGCTCACCATATTTCTCAGCTTTTCATGTGCTTCACCGGTACAAAGACTCAATCAAATTATTCCTTTTAAAGTTCAAATAATAAAATTAGACAATAATATATATTTACTTTTAAATGTATATAAAAAATCCCGACCGCCAATCATACCATACAATCCATGCTCACTTTAGAAGACATTCTAGGCCATGGCCCCATATGAAATATGAAATGGGGAGACGTTGAAAAGCGCTTTCGTTTCCGTAATAAATCTGTTGATGGATGGAGTCTCTTAATTCTCACATCTAAACAATAAACAATATGATTCTTGCGTTCAATGCATGGACGCTGTACAACGGTAGATGGATTGAGTGGAAGGATTGATGATTATTTGGTTTTCACAATAGTCCTACATCGAAAATAAAGGAGAGAACGGAGGAGGAATGATGAGCATAAAAGGAAAGAGAGTAAAAGAGCAGCACACTTGCCTGGACGGGGTCAATGGGTGATCAATAAGGCCCATGGCCTAGGCCAGGTACCTCCATTGCACTTGGGAAGGGCCTTGGCCTACCATCTCCCCAAGTGGAAAAGTGGGCGTCAGAATTTGTGGTAAGAGGGGGTACGCGTTCGCCCGGCCCCTACAAATTCTGTAATACAAATTGTGTTCATTTCGTGCGGCCCTTACCAATTTTGTAATACAAATTGTTCATTTCTTTGAGTGGGCTCACCGACATAGGTTTTAGGACGCCTCAATGCAATTCATTAGGGTAGAAACTTGGGATGGTTGTGCTTAGGTTTTATAAATTCAATATAACTCAATCTATATAAAAATTATTGAACCCGATCTGACCTTGCTCGAATTATTGATCCAAATTGTTCAACTCAATTTGACCCGAATCAATCTGAGTGCTGGCTCGACTCAACTCGAGTTCTATATAAATTTTTGAGTGAGTCAGGTCAAATCAATTAGGATTTAGTCGAGTAAGATTTAAAAACGCTTGACCCAACCAAATTTAAATTTAATTCGAGTTTTTTTCTTCAACCCAACCCAATTCTACAAATCAAGTTTCACCGTACAATTCATTTATGGTTAGCCCAGCCTAGCTTAGCCCCACCTGATTTTCTTTTGGAGCTTAGCCCAACCTGATTTTCTTTTGTAGAATTGTAGCTATTTACTCCATGAACTGTATATTGACTGACATGGTCGTATGCCTATCAGCTGGCGTTAGGAGCCCAGTTGTGTTTGATTTGTGAAGTCAACGAGGTAAAAGGTTGCCAGCTAATGATTATTCCTATCTCTCTATTTAGGAACAAGGGGTTTTAAAATTTTAAAGTCTATTGAATCGAATTTTATATATTTATCAAATCTCTAATTTAAACATTTTTCTTTTTGAGAAAGTGAGCATATAATTTATTGATTTATAATTTTAATTTTGATGATTTTCAAAATCCTCCTTTCATCTTTTAAATGGACATTTGATACTGTAAGACATTCTTCATTTTGTAAGATTTTTGCTTTTTCAAAAAGGACAGCTTCTAAATTAGAGGCTTATAAATTATACTTTTTTTTTAGTTTTATTTGTCACACTCAGCCCCGCAGAGGGTTTAGAACGCAACTGATTTTTTTTATACATCACACTGGAAAACTTATGGATTTCTACATTTACCTAATAAAAAAATAACCTATCGAATACGTTGGATTTTTCAAAGAAATAAATGTCATACATACTCTTCACATGTGGACTCAAACATGTGCAATAGTGAACTATCTAACGTCCACATCAGAATAGCACACAAAAAACGTAATGATTTTATTACATGTTTAGTCGTGCCTCAGGTGGATACAAGAATTATTATAGCATAGTGTTTATCAAAACAAACATAGTAATTCTCTTGCCTAACGAGGAGTATCCGCAGGGGGGGGGAGGGGGGAGGGGGCGCGGGGGTGGTTTTCAATCTCTACTGCAACAGTAGGGATTTGTCGATCTCCTCCTCAAGTGTGTTCCATGAAACGTAAAGTATATGAGCTAAATAGCGCAGTGAAAAGAAAACAACAAGTATGCATAACATGTTATCACCCAAGCATGTTATCAAACAATACATAGTTCGTCTAACAAATTATTCACTAGGTTCATGCATACCTTCCTAGATTGGGTCATCACCCTAGCATGATTATCCTACCATTTTCTATGCATGCATTCTACCTCATGAAACATTGTCTTTTGTCTATCGACATGCGGTCTACACTAGGTTGGCTGCAAACCAGTGCTTCACTCAGTTCGCAATATGTTCTATATAGCGAGCTATTAAAACCCAATGCTTCATTCAGTACGTATAATGCTCTACATTTCAGCTATTCACAACTCAATGCTTTACTAGGTGCGTGAAGGCAATCTAGCTGACATGCTATTATAACATACAATGCATATCATTCATATGGATTAACTTTCCCATTAACCCAAGATGAAATCCCAATCACTTCGTATAATTTCCTCACTCAGCTATCATGCATTTCCTAACATTTACCCCACATGGAATTTTACAATAGAGTTCAAGCATGTATATCAGACAAGACATACAGTCTTACCCTAAATACTGAAATTGAACATTATAGATGCTATTAATCCCCCACATCCAAGGGTTATCAAATCTTTACATAAAGTAAATGACAGAAAGTAAATAAAGCGGCAAACTTCATTTTACCATTTTTATCTTTGTTAATTTATTTATGTGAATTGTCCCATCTGGAGATTCAGAGTCGTAATACCCGGACCCTAACTTAGGCTTAATTATGTGATTTTGTACCGTTAAATATGATTTGTGTTCCTTTAAACGTGAATATTACTGAGTGGGTTTTTCGAAAAGTCCGAGTTTGGCCTTATCCGAGCTCAATAGCTCATTGATCCGACTTGTTGAAGTTGATGTAACGCCCCACCCTTTTTCACTCGCTTTCCGAAAATCAGAGTCTATTTTTTTACAACTCGAGCTAAGTCCGAACTTCTAAAGTCCGACCTTTAACTGGCCAACCCTATATGTGCATGGACTAAGTCCATGAAAATGGTTCACACATAACAATATAAACATGCAGATTAAAATCATAATTGCAGAATTATAATATAACCTAATTCTATTCTATTTTAGATAGTAAAGTACTTCAAGTCTTTAATCATAATTAAACTTAACTTAAACTATCCAACAAACCATTCAGACCATAGCAAAGTGATCTAAGTTATTACATGTCGAATTCTACCTATTCAAATTACAAGTCCATGAATATCTTAAGCAAAATAAAAACTAAAAGCATCCAAGCTCCTATGCTTGACCCTTTTCACGTTCATCGTTCCCCTCGTTTCCTTTATCATCCACTAGGGTAGAAGTAGGGCGATAGAATAAAGCGCCCAGTAGGTATTCCATTTAGGGTCTATACATGGTTAGTACAAACCATATATAATAACATAAAGTCAAAACCATATAAAACTATGCCATGTTATGATGTCAAATGCAATGAGTCCCACCCATCACAAGTACAAATAACCTCTTGATGGAATTCTCATCATCAAGATACCCCCACATAGGTCTTTCGGACGCCCTGACGGAGTGTGGTCCCTCCGGTATCTTCTTGATGGGAAATGCACATCAAGGTATCCCCACATTGGTCTTTCGGATGCCTCGACGGAGTGTGGCCCCTCCGGTTACATATCCTTCACCCCGTGCCATGCATGAGATGCTAATGAAATACATGCTATTTTATATTGTAAACATAGCATTAAAACTCACATTTGAAACATATCTTTTACAACGTAAATTCATCAAAATAAGATAAAAACATTGTACATAAACCCATGGTTTCAAAGAGGTAGAATCCTACCAAAAACCACTAAGTGTCCTTGCTTCTTAATCCGGCAACTGCTCACGATCGCGCACCATTTGTGAGGTCCCGTCAGCTTATTACACAACAATCAATCATACCATGTTCAACTTGGTTTCTATTTATATCTAAGTCCATAAACCCAACTTTGTGGGGTTCAGCCATACACTATGGCCGAACTTCACCTCTTTGGTTTTAGTTCCCTTTAAGTCCAAGATCATGTCACTTCTCATTCATTTAATCTAACATACATAAACCCTAAGTCCATCAAACCTTCCCCGTGGGGTTCTGCCGTACACCATGGCCGAACCCATGGTCCATTAATTTTACTTATTTACAACATTGCCATTATACATATCCATAACCAATAACATAAACCATGAACATAGGTCTATATATAATTAAATCCCCAATTTCCTTAAACATGCATAACTACTCTAAGTGTCCCTTAAAATATTCCAACAAATGGTTCATTAAATGGTTCATGGGGTTCGACCATACATTATGGCAGAACCCATGATGTTTCATTTCCATGGTCTCCATTTAACCAATCACTATATTAAGTCCATAACCGATCCATTAGCCGTGACATAAAACCCCATATGACCCATTAAGTTGGTTCATGGGGTTCGGCCATACATCATGGCCGAACCCATGATATCACTGTTCCATCCTCCTTCTTAATTTATTTACAATAATAAATCCATAATTGACCCATTAAATTGCTTCATGGGGTTCGGCCATACACCATGGCCGAACCCTATGATGTCTAACTTTCCAATTTCTCCATTGCATCCATTACCATTTTCAAGTCCATAAAATAAACCCTAGTGGAGTTCGGCCATACACCATGGCCGAACCTCACTCATTTGACTTTGGTCCCCCTTCTAATCCTTGATCTTCCACCTATTTCATACATGGTTCATGCTTAGCATCTTAACCATAATAAAATTAGGGTTTGGCCATGCAATGGTCGAACCATGTCCTTGACCATATATCCATTTTAAACCCTTTTAAAACATTCATAACATTCCATGGTTTTCATCCCTCAAAAACCCATAAAATAACCAATGTCTTTCCATGGGGTTCTGTCATATATATGGCCGAACCTTATGGTTCATCCTTCCATTAAATTACTATATTCATCCCCTAATTTTTCTTCCATGGGGTTCGGCCATACACCATGGCCGAACCCTATGGTTCCTTTCTTTAAACAAAATTATCAAAATACTTACAGGTTCCGCGACTCATCCGGTTTTCCTTCGCTCCGACTTGTTCTTCCGATCCTTTCCTTCCTTAGCCTCTTTTGTATGTATTCCTCTTTCTACTTGATCTTTCACACAGCTGGATGCCCTCTCCTTCTCGGTACATTGCCGAGAACACCTTATTGCCAGAGCACACAGCGTCAAGCCCTCCTTGATTTGTGTATGTTATGCTCCCCTTTTCCTTATGCGCCTCTCTTTTATAAAACTTCCACTTGGTCCTATCTTTAGAAGATGCCGAGACCCTTCTATTTTGCAATTCCCCTAGTATCGCTCTTAACAAATGAAAGGACTCCTTTTAAAGATACACTAGCGCATCAACGTGGATATGCATATATCCTAAAAATACACCCTTTTATACATAGAAGTTGCACCGAAACCACATGCAACCATATCTACATACAGCCAATCACCACCCAATGTAATGTTCGAATATCAAACCCAATCTTTAGGATTTCCAGCCAATATATTATCTACCATATCAGCTACATCCTAATCTTGTTGTGATCCCTCCTTGATTTGTGTATGCGTGTGTGTCATCCTCATCTATACAATCCCTTATTTATAGATATATTGCATTACCATTTTAATTTAGCCCCATTTAATTAGGCTTGAACTCACTTGGTGGTCAACCAAGTTAAGTCCCAATTGGGCATTTTGACCCAAATAGCAACATTGACCCAATTAAATGTGCCTTACCCATTTACTTTAAATTGAACCTTATATCATAACCGTTGGGTCCTAATTGGGCCATTGACCCAACACCTTGCCCATCTAAGGGTCATATCCGTTAATTCACAATTAAAATGGCAAATTCCGTAAATATTGATAACATGGGATTCCGAAGTGCTACAGTTGAAAGGGCAAAATCATAAATATTTAAAATTCATTTATTTATTTTGAAAAATTGATCATAAAACTATTTCACTCGGGAAACCCACTCATTTGAAATATACACATTATCAAACTTACACAGACTCTAAAATTTCAAATTCTGAGTTCAATGGACTTCACTAAACATTTTATTGATTACTTGATTTTCATTTATTTTAACCCCTTTAAAAGACTCACTTTGTAAAACCATAATTTAAAAATAATTATGGAAGTAAAAATTTTACAGAAAAATATTATGTGTTAAACCTGTGTATTGACCAACCGTTTTATACTTTCAGATTTTCGTTTCGAGGTCTTTGACGCTCAATTCAAGCGACGGAGAATGAACTATTGATTTAAACAAATCAACATTTTGCTCCTGATCGATTGACTTTTGTTACCAATTCTCTCTAAAAACAGTTTAGACTAGCCTATATCTGATATCTCAGACTCATTTGCGGAGTTGGATTTTCTCAGAGATATCCTGATTTTTCCATGTTTTAAGTAAATTTAAATGCCTAAAGTTTTAAATATTTTTTTTTAAATACATAGTTAACTATTTATAGCCATAGAGTGGGTGGCATTCCAATAAATGATAATTTTATATAATCGGGTGTTGCGATCAAATATATCTCCCTCTCCACATTGCATTGCAAGCTCGTCTTCTCTCACACTTAGTTGACTCAAATTTCTCTACTCTCTTTCAATTCGCTTCTCTCCTCTTTCTTCTCCATCATTCAATTGTTGCAAGTTCAAACAGCTTCTTCTTCTTCTTCTATTGCTTTGAAACTGAAAGATTCTTAAAGGGAAGCCTCCAGAGAATTGAATTTCACTTTAAAAGGTACTTAATCGATTCTTTTAACTTAATTAAAAGGTTAAGGAAAGATTAGAATTGAATTTGATTAAAATTGGTTAAGAAAATGGAGTTTTGGAAAAGCTAGAAAAACTATGTTTTAATTGTTGTACGCCTAGGATCAATGGGTTTTCTCAGTCAAATCTTGTATATTGGATTTCAAAAATGACGTAAACATTATATAAGATCTATCTGACCAGTTAGTTTTTAAATTTGGACTAAAAAACCCATCCCATTTCAAATTCGTAATTCCATTGATCCGTCCCGTCATTGTCTGCAAGTGATTATCTGAAGAAGAAAGGTCTCGGAACTTGGCTTGGAAGTTGGAGAGTCCAGAATTTTAAAGTTCCAAAGCCCAGACTTTAGATGTTCCGAAGCTGTAAATGCCTAACTGTTATTTTACTAGAAACTAGTTCGGACGGATCGAGAATGAAACTCGGTCGATCCGAAACATCATATGGCCTTCTATAGTTTCTGTCAAAACCATATTCAGACGATCCGAACATATAGAACTTTGGAAGTTTTGAAGGCAAGGATTCGGTTGTTTCGAAGCTTGATCCCTTTCTACTCTCTGGTTGTGGACATCTCAGATGATCCAGGGGTGTACCTTAGGAAGGTCTGAACCAACTGAAGTTCGGAAATTCCGAAGGAACAACAACAAGTACTAAAGGACTCATTTGTTATTTCAAGATTTGTTTTCAAAAAATTGGAAATAAATGGGATTTTAAATCAAAATTTCAATAATTGATTTTGTGCGTTTACTTTATGCATTGTGTGTTTATTTCTATCTTTATATTTATAACATTTATTTACTTTTTGTCAGCCTTCTCAGTCTGAATCTAACTTACTAACCCGTTGACTTACTGACTCGCTAACTCACTAACTCTATTTGGACTGGTCCTTAAAAGTTATTTACTTTTCTGCAATTTTACTTTCCTGTACCTTTCTTTCAAAGCCTTCCCAGTTCTGTTTGAACTGGTCCTAGAGGCGATTTATTTTGCCCGCTCAATTCTATTTTAGAACTTCAGTGGCGACCTGTCTATGAGTTTTTCGTGCATACTCGATTTACTGCAGGCTTGGCCTTAGCCTTAACCGAAGAATTTCTCCAAACACTTGTTAAATGGAAGATGTATATTTACTTTGTGCAATTTACTTTCCTGCAATTTATTTTCTACAATTTATGAAAGGTCTCGGTGTGCTAGAACGCAAGTCTAGATTGACCTTAGAGGGGTGGGGTGAATAGGGCAATCACCAATTTTTGTGGTCTACACAAATTTCTTGATAAATTGAAATATATGCAGCAGATTAACAAATTAGTCAAGATAGATGTGTTGTGTGATAAAAGAGTGTACCAATAAAAGAACAATCACATAAATAAATACTAATCACCCACGACACTAGATGTATAGTGGTTCGGAGTAAATCTCTCCTACATTCACCGTTGGACTCACCCAACCTTAGTCTATCCCAAATATACTAAGTGGGGAATTACACCCTCACAATAGAATAAGACTTCCACCTACTCAATTGATTGGGAATTTCACCCAATCTCTATCCTTTTTTTTTTTTTATAGTGGTTTGAGAGTAAATCCCTTTTTAGTCCACTTCACAATTGATGATTTAAAAATAAAATCAATGCACTAAGAATCACTTGCCTTGTTTGAGATCTCTTGAGATGATGTGCTTCTTGTAACGCCCTGCCCTTTTTCACTATGCTTTCCTAAAATCAGAGTCTATTTTTTTTTTAGAGTGAGATAAAGAGCGGGACGTCACGACGCGAGCTAAGCCCGAACTTCTAAACTCCGACCCTTAATTGGCCAACCCTATGTGTGCATGGACTAAGTCCATGAATACGGTTCACACAAAAAATATATACATGTGGATTATAATAGAACCTAGATCTATTCCATTTAGATAGCAAAGTACTCCATCAATTATAAATGATTAACTTAACTTAAATAACCAAAGTTACCATTCACAAACCATAACAAATATCTAAATTATTACATGCCCGAAGTCTAGCTACTCAAATTACAAGTCCATGAGTAACATAAATAAAATATAATCCAATCACATATCCAAGCTCCTATGCTTGGCTCCGATCACGTTCATCATCCCTTTCCTTTCCTGTGTCATCCACTAGGGTAGAAGTAGGGCGTTAGAACAACGCGCCCAGTAGGTATTCCATTTAGGGTCTACACATGGTTAGTACAAATCATACATAATAACATAATGTCAAAACCATATAAAACTATCCCATGTCATGATGTCAAATGCAATAAGTCCCACCCATCACAAGTACATATAACCTCTTGATGGGATTTCATCATCAAGGTACCCCCACATAGGTCTTTTGGACGCCCTGGCGGAGTGTGGCCCCTCCGGTTTCTTCTTGATGGAAAATGCACATTAAGGTACCCCACATAGGTTTTTTAGACGCCCTGACGGAGTGTGGCCCCTCCAGTTATATATCCTTCACCCCATGCCATGCATGAGATGCTAATGAAACACATGCTATTTTATATTATAAACATAGCATTAAAACTCACATTTGGAACATATCTTTTACAACATAAATTCATCAAAATAAGATAAAAACCATCATACATAAACCATATTTTCAAAAAGGTAGAATCCTACCAAAGACCACTAAAGTGTCCTTGCTTCTTAAACAGGTACCCGCTCACAATCGCGCACCGTTTATGAAGTCCCGTCACCTTGTTACATATCAACAAGTCAATCCCATATTCCATTTGATTTAACATTAGGTCTAAGTCCATAAAACACAACCTTGTTTGAATTTGAAACAACAAACCACGTTCATTATCTCTCCATGTGGGAGTTTCATCCATGAGATGAAACTCCAAGGCTCCAACGTGTGCCTTAGTTTGAATTTGAAATGTGTAACCAAAACTTCCCACCTCTCCAACGTGTAATCCTTGGTTTGAATTTGAAATGTGTAACCATAACTTCCTACCTCTCCAACGTGTAATCCTTGGCTTGAATTTGAAATGTGTAACCATAACTTCCTACCTCTGAACGTGTAATCCTTGGTTTGAATTTGAAATGTGTATCTTTGTTTGAATTTGAAATGTGTATCCTTGTTTGAATTTGAAATGTGTATCTTTGTTTGAATTTGAAATGTGTATCCTTGTTTGAATTTGAATTGTATAACTGTCCACATCCAACTCATTTAAGTCACTCTTCCATTTAACTCAACTCACCTCTTTAATTCAGCCCCATTTAATTAGGCTTGAACGCACTTGTAGTCAACCAAGTCAACCACGACCCATTGGATCCCAATTGGGCATTTTGACCCAAATAGCAACATTGACCCAATTAAATGCGCATTACCCATTTACTTTAAATTGAACCTCATACCATAACCGTTGGGTCCTAAGTGGGCCATTGACCCAACACCTTACCCACTTAAGGTTCATATCCATTAATTCATATTTAAAATAGCAAATTCCGTAAATATTGATAACATGGAATTCCGAAGTGTTACACTTCTTGAAGATCTCCTTCCCAATGTGATGTTGATGACGAAGATGTGTCTTGTGTAGGGAAATTGCAATCTATGGGAAATGTCTCTAGGATTTAAGATTTGCCAATTAATCCTAGAACTATTTCTCTATATCTCTTTCTCTTAATCTCAATCAAGATGATTGGATTTCAAATGATTCACCTAAGTAAAGTGCTTAGAGAGGAGTTGGGAGAGGCTGGGATATCTGGGAATGCCTTATGATTTTCCTCTATTAAACACTCCCTCCTATTTCTCCAAAATCCAGAGTTTATATAGCCAACCAAAAATTTCCCGAACTAACAACGGCGATTAATCGTGGGATCACGATTGATCGTGCATTAAAATTGAGCCGTTGTAATGTGACCGTTGCGCATTAAATGTTCTATAACGGATAGAAAGCGTTCACGCCCATTCAATCGTGCTCCACGATTGATCGCCCGATCTTAGTACCGATGGATCGTGCACAGACAATAGGATCGTCTTGGGGCCAGCTGAGGTTGACAGTGTTTGTTCAAACTAGAACTTTAAAATTCTCAGCCGATTAATCGTGATTATGATGGATCGCCCCTGTACCAGACGATGTGTCGTGCACCCAATGAATTGTCTTGGGACAGTTCCAGTTTGACATAGTTCCTCAAACCAGAACCTGAATATGACCTGCCGATGTATTGTAATCTCGATGTATCGGCCCTATCCCAGACGATGGGTCGCAGACACGAATGTGTCGTCCTGAGCATAGACTAGTTTGACAGTATTTGTCAAACCCAGATTTTTGGCTAAGTATAGCTGATTAGTCGTATGCTCGATTGATCGGCCCTGTCTCAGCGATGGATCGCCTATACGATTGCATCGTCTTGAGACATAGTTGTTTGACATACCATTCCACACCAAAACTTTTATTTTTCCAGATGATTAATCGCTATACCATGATGTAATCGTCTTCTGTCAATGGCGATGGATCGCCGACACAATGTGTCATAATGACAGTAAAGTCAATGGTTAAATCATTGAGTCCATGTTTTGATTTTGGTGTCAAACAACCACTAGGCTTTCTTAGATTATCCAGATGTGAGATCTAAGCCTAGGCAAGGTCATCCTAAGGTGTTGGGTCCACCTTAAAGTCAACTATGGAGAATTTACCTTTGTGTGATTGCCATACAGTTGGTGATACTTTATTCTTCAACTTTATCTTCAGTTTTCACTATAACACCTGGATTTTTCAATGCATAAATATATTGGATTTTGTCTATTTAAATTGTTAAATTGATTGAATTTAAGATTTATGGATGCAATGGACCTTAGATGGGTAAAGGTGTAATAGCCCGGATTTTTAATACAATAAATATATTGGCTATTATTTGATTTAATTGTGAAAAATTAAGAATTATAGATGGAGTGCATGTTAGATGGATCAAAGTTCAGGTAATGGCCCAAGTATGGTCCAATGGACCATGGATAGGATCATTTCCATTTAATTGTGTCAATGATGGTCAATTGGGTCAAATGCCCAATTGGGACCCAATGGGTCAAGATGATTGAGCATTAGGGTAAATGAGTAAGGAATGGATTGAATTGGGTCATGGACCCAATTAAGATCAGAGACATGGGGTGCACCTCATCAAGTGAGGTGGAAAGTGTAAGAGTGGAAATCCAAGTGGCATAGCCAAGTGGGACATGTAACACCCCGCCCTTTTCACTCTAATATTCAGAGTTTATTTTTTTTTAAAATATAATAATCATGTGATCGGGGCGGAGTGTCACGACGCGAGTTAAGTTCGGATCTCTAAATCCGACCCTTAACTGGCCAAGCCCATGTGCGTATGAACTAAGTCCATAAAACTAATCCGCACATGGTACATATATATAACTTGCGGAATTAACTTAGTCTTAATCTACTGAGGTTATAATAGAACCTATGACTAGTCCAATTTTCCATTCTTAGATAGCAAAGTACATTATCTTATTCTCCAAAATTACTAAATAATATTAATCTACCATTCAATCCAACTATCCAAAATAAACCAATCTACAGCATCTACTTATCTACTTATTACATGCCAACAAATCTAGTTACCAAATTACATTGTCCAAATAATTCAAATAACACATCCATGAATAGTCCATTCAAGTCCATTCAAAATCATTCAAACCGCCCAAGTTTTCAGTACTTGGTCCCCTTCTTGATCATCAATCTTTGACTTTCCTGCATCATCCACTAAGGATATAGATAGGGCGTTAGATCAACGCGCCCAGTAGTGTTTCCGATTAGGGCTACCAGCATGGTTAGTCAAAAACATGCAAATAGTAAAATAATAATACAAGTGTGATAAAATTCCACAAAAACATGATATGTATGAAATGAACATGTAATGAGTCCCACCCATCACCATTCAATATAGCCATCACTTGACGGGATTCTCATCGTCAAGGTAACCCACAGTGGTCTTTCGGACGCCCCGACGGAGTGTGGCCTCCGAATTCCTCCTGATGGGATTCTCATCATCAGGGTACCCCACAGTGGTCTTTCGGACGCCCCGACGGAGTGTGGCCTCCGATTACATCACCATCATCCCATGCCATGCATGAGATGTCTATGCAACATGTCATTTAGAAACATAACTTTACAATCATATAAGTTATCAAAATCAACATAAAACAACATATGAAATTGTGGTTACAATAAAGGTAGGAAACCTACACTAAGTCACTTAGATTGCCAGCTCTTGTGAACCGTCTTCCGTTTACGGCTTGTTCACTGTTCTAGCAATCCCAATACCTTATTTACATAACAGCAAGTTAAACATTCATTCATGTGATTCCATCTTAATCTAAGTCCCAAAAATCCACTTTGTGGGGTTCGGCCATACCCCATGGCCGAACCTCACCCATTTAAACCTTGGTAACTCTTTTATTTAATTAATACCATCTAAGTATCCCAAACTTTCAAATGAACCTTGGTAGGGTTCAGCCATACTACATGGCCGAACCTTAGCACCTTAGGTTTTGGCTCATAAGTCCATTCATTTGATCATTTCATCTTTTCATCCATATTTACGATAACGCCACTATACTAACCCTTTGTTTAATTTTGTCTTAGAAAACAAAGTCCATCAACAAACCACCTTAGTACTAAGTCCATAATTGATGTGATTTCCATCTTCTTGAAAGCCAAACCAAACAATCAAATACTTACATGGGGTTCGGCCATCCAAGGTGGCCGAACCCTATGTCCATGTTTTTACCCTTCAACCATCCAATAAGTCCATCACTTTGTATGATTTCCATTTTGTAAAACTCAATCCAAATATCCACAAAACTGTCCATGGGGCCGAACCCTATGGTTCTCTTGGTGTTATTATTCCAACCTTTGTCCATGGTTTTAATCCGCAATTTAACCATAGTACTAATATGGTTCAGCCAAGCCATAGTTATCCAAAAATAGTAAGCTTATCTTCACTTTAAATCCTTTAAAAATCTTCATTAACTACTATGGATTTTATCCCTCAAACACCATTAAGAATCACCAAGTTTTTCCATGGGGTTCAGCCATCCAATGGGGCCGAACCCTATGGTCCATATTTTATCATTTAAACATCATGATTCTAGATTAAATTCCTTGATGTGTTCGGCCAATCCATAGCCCAACACATGACACTTAAAAACATAATTTTAGAACTTTTCAAAGCATGCAATCAATTTAACTTAGCATCCAAAATCAGTCCATGATTTTGTTCAAAAAGACCATCCAAATTAATCCATTTTTTTATCTTATTCATGCACTTCCAACCAATATCTAACCCTTGTTAGATTCGGCCATCCAATGGCCGGATCATGATTCTTTAAAAATAGTTTATCGAAAACCTACCGTTTCCGCGACTCATCCAATTGATCTTCACACCGGCTTGTTCCTTTCCCTTTCTTAGCCTCTCTTTCTTCTTGATTCCTTGATGGAGAGATCGGTCAAGGACTGATTAAGCAACCAGTTGCTGCTTTAATTTTTGGAATGTAGGAAACGGTAAAGAGGTAGAGAGAGAGAGAAAGAATTTTGGCTTTGGATGGAAAACCTTGATGCCCACTCCTTTGCTCAATGTGTGTTTTTGTCTTGGTGAAAGAAAACAACCAAGGACTGATTGCAAATCAGTGACCAGCTGCTGTTCTTGGTGTTTGGAGAGATGGAGGATGCCCAAAAGAGGAAGAGATAATGATAGAGAATGAAATCTTCTTGGCTAATCAAATTCAGCCCAAGGTTTAACCTTGTGTAACTCACCTCTCCATAATTAAAATCCTTTAAGTTCCTTGGGGTTTCATCTATGAAATGAAACACCTCCCCTAGCATCCAATGTCTCCATTACTTTTGGATGTGAGAGTTTCATAAGGAAATGAAACTCTCACATCAACGGCTATTCTTGGTTAGCCCAATGTAACCGCCATCCTTCATTCATATCTTATATGGGGGTTTCATTTTTTTTTTTTTGAAATGAAACACACCATGTTCCAACGTCTCTAAGCTTCTCCTTGTGGTTTTAGATCTTCCCCTCATTCATCTCTCATTAACAATTCAAATTGGAGTTTCATCATAAAATGAAACTCCTCCCCTCCTACAACGTCTCCCATGCAACCCATGTAACTTCAAAATGCAACTCTCATTTCATTCATCACTTAGATGGGAGTTACATGCATGGTAATGCCTCCCATGCAGCCAACGTCTTTTTTTTTTTTTTTTGTGTTAAAACCTACCACCAGCCCACACCACCATCTTACACACACTTCACTCATTAAAATAATTATTCGATCTACCTCATTTATTTAACTCACCCAAACTCAACTCATTCATTAATGTAACTCAACTAATAAAGTCTACTCAACTAAACTCCATCATTTATTTCAACTCAAACCCAACTCAAACATTTAACTCATCTTAACCCAATTAAGCTTTGAGCTCAATTAATGGTCAAACATGTCAACCACAACCCATTGGGTCCAATTTGGCCATTTTGACCCATTTAACAAAATTTGACCCAATTATGATTTTCGACCCATTTATGTACATCTTTTCCATTATTGTTTTGTAATCAAAACTACTAACCATTGGGTCTTGATTGAACCATTGACCCATTTAAATTCAACTCAAATATTTCACAATGGCAATTCCGTAAATATGAATAAATTCATATAAATTGTTATCTTTGAAATTCAAGGGTGTTAAAGGACCCAACTCCACCTCCTCATCAAGTGAGGTGGCGTGTGGGCTAAGGCACAAGTGGGGTCGGCCACCATGGTTGACTTGGTCAACCATGGGTGAGTCAAAGATAAATTAAAGAAGATTAAATGTAGTGAGTGGAATTAAATTATTTAATTGTAATACCTAAGTTAGATATAAATTCAAACGATTGAGTTGGGAAATGAGTTGCATTTAAATGGAGTGAGTCAAATGGGGAGTGAGTCACATAAAAGATCAAAAGATGAAGTGAGTCAAGAGGGTGGTTTCATCTCATGGAAACCACTCCACCAAAACCGTTGGGATAAGGGTGGTGTGTGCCATGTGGAGGGCATGCACCCCATTGGCTAGACAAAGAGCTTAAGTGGAGGACATGCAAGGACCATGATTGGGCAAAGGAGAGGTGGTGGTTCCATCTCATGCAAACCACCAAACCACCAAGAGGAAATCACCAATCCCAAAACCGTTGGAAGGGTGGTGTGTGCCATGTGGAGGCATGCAAGATCATGGATTGGTCAAAGGAGAGGTGGTGGTTCCATCTCATGCAAACCACCAAACCACCAAGCCCAAAACCGTTGGAAGGGTGGTGTGTGCCATGTGGAGGCATGCAAGATCATGGATTGGTCAAAGGAGAGGTGGTGGTTCCATCTCATGCAAACCACCAAGAGGAAACCACAAGCCAAAACAGTTGGATCGGGGTGGTATGTGCCATGTGGAGGGCATGCACTCCCTTGTTTGGTCAATGGACTCATGGGGAAGACTCCACATTGATGAGGGTGGAGTCTAACCCAAGGAACCGAAGAGAAGATGGAAAGAAGGCGTTTGATCTCATTCATCTCATCTCACTCTCTCACTCTCTCTCTTGGCCCATCTCCCTCTCAAGACAAGAGACACTTAGAGTACTTTTCCATCTCAAGTTTCTCTCGCTCTCACTCAAGGCCGGCCCTCCCTCTACGACAAAGGAGAAAGGAGTTAGAGTTTTCCATGTCAAGCTCCTCTCCCTCTCACAAGAAACCTAGGGCCGACCCTTCTCACAAAGACAAAGGAAGAAGACTTAGATTTCTCTCCCTCTCAAGCTCACTCTTGGCCGAAGATCAAGGAGGAAGAAAGAAGAAAGACTACGGAAGGAAAAGAGCAGAAGAGCAAGTCGGAACGAAATAAATAGGAGGAGTCGTAGAATCGGTAAGTACTTGATAAGATTTTATTAAGTAAGAAAAGAGATTAAAAGAACATCCCATTTTTGGATTGGAGAGTTAGTCAAAATATTATGGGCCATGGATTTAAAATCCATCCAAGAAATGGGATGGAAACGATGGACAAAACCCTAATGGGTAAGATAGGTTATGTAAATGATGGATTACTAAGGACACTATGTATATATGGCTTAAGCATGAAAAAGATGCTCAAGGAACATGGTTCGGCCATTGCATGGCCGAACCCTAATATTGTTATGCAAAAGGACCCCATGCATGTTTAATGTAAAGGATAGATTATGATCAAAGATCATGGGTTGGCCTTGCATGGCCAAACCCTAAGATTGTTATGCATGGACCATTTAGGACTAAAAAGGGATTGGATGAGGTTCGGCCATGGTGTATGGCCGAATCCTACCAAGTGATCTAACCATTGGTATTTGATGGATAAGAGAAAATAATGAACCACAGGGTTCGGCCATGTTGTATGGCCGAACCCCATGGAAGTGTAACGCCCTGCCCTTTTCACTATGCCGAAAATCAGAGTATATTTTTTTTTTTGAAAAAGAAGTAACAAGAGAGCGGGACGTCACGACGCGAGCTAAGTCCGGGATTCCAAGGCTCGGCTCTTAACTGGCCAACCCCTACGTGTGAGTGGAACTAAGTCCACGAGAACAGTTCACACGAAATAAGTTAAGCTTGCAGAATGTAAACTTAATGCGGAATTATAATAGAGTATATCCTACCAATTATTAAATAGCAAGGAAGCACATCACTTAAGTAATAAATACCTTAACTTAGAATGTCCAAAAGTAAAGTCCAAACCATAGCAATAGTCTAAGTTATTACAGTCCAACGAGCTAATTACTCAAATTACATTTCCATAAATGAAACTTAAATAAATGAAACTAGCTCCTCCAAGCTCCTAAGTTTGGCTCCGGTGACGTCCTTCACTTCCTCCATTTCCTGCGTCGTCATCTAAGGTAGAAGTAGGGCGTTAGACAACGCGCCCAATAGGTACTCTGAGTAGGGTCCACTCATGGATCAGTATAACAAAAACACATAGGTAAAATTAATATCAAAACCATGCAAGTAAATGCCATGCCATGGGTGTCATATGCCATGAGTCCCACCCATCATCCATATCATCATCACATAATATTCCTCTTGATGGAAAACCCTCATCAAGGTATCCCCACGTTTGTTTATCGGTCGCCCCGACGGAGCGTGGACTCCGGTTACAACCACAATCACATAATGTCCCTCTTGATGGAAAACTCTCATCAAGGTATCCCCACGTTTATTTATCAGTCGCCTCGACAGAGCGTGGACTCCGATTACAATTCAATCACACATCCTTCTTGATGGATAATGCACATCAAGGTACCCCCACAAATGCCTTACGGACGCCTCGGCGGAGTGCGGATCTCCGGTTACATTTCATCCGTCCCATGCCATGCATGAGATGTAAGTGCAACATGCTATGTAATAATACAAACCATAGCATTAAAATCCCATCATTAAGACATATAATTTGATACCAAAATAATTCAAGTAAAATATTCACATATACACATAATCCATGGTTTCAATGAGGTAGGAATCCTACCAATGTCTAAATACCGGGACCTTAGGTTTCCGTCGAAAGATCGATCACCGATCGCGCACTGCTTGTGAGATCCCATTACCTTATTACACATCAACAAATCAAACCAAAGTTCCATTTGATTTCCAACCATGTTCAAGTCCATAACATGCTTTAGTGGGGTTCGGCCATACAACATGGTCGAACCTCACCCACTTGGTTTTTGGGTCCCTTTTTAATCCTTAGATCATTTTAATCATGTGGGTCCAAGATCAGCCATCCTTTGATTCATTACACATAAGTTCATCATTTACCATTAATAAAACCCTAAGTCCCCTAAAACATTCTCCATGGGGTTCGGCCATACACCATGGCCGAACCCATGGTCTTTCATTTTAACCATTTTGACATCTTTGCCATTATTTCCTTCCATAGCTGGTCACCTAATTCATTCACCCATAACTTAGGTCCAAGACATAGATCTATAGCTAAACATTACATGCATGGATCCACAAATGATCCATAAACATAGATCCATAAGTGATCATGACATAACTCCTTAACAAATGCTTCCATTCCTTAGCTTAATAATCCATTCATTTAAACATGCATGCATAGATCCATAATGTCCATAAAATGGGTCATGGAGTTCGGCCATGTTATATGGCCAAACCCATGATGTTCATTTTCATGTTCTAATACCTCTTAAGTCCATCAACATCCCTCCATGGGGTTCAGCCATGGTTGGTCCATGGTTCTCCACCCTTTACAACATTTTAGACCATTTACATTGTTAATATTCTTCCATCATTCTCACCCTTAAAAACCCTTTAAACATTCCTTAACATAGATCCATTTAAAACCTTTAAAATTACCAACATGCATCTATGATTTTCATCCTTTAAAACTGGTTACAAATCACCAAAGTCCTTCCATGGGGTTCGGTCATACAACATGGCCGAACCCTATGGTTCATCACTTACCCTTAAAAAAACATATACTTATGATTATATCCCTTGATGGGAACCTCATCCAAATCATTTTTAGCTCTCATGATCCATATACATAGAAATCTAGGGTTTGGCCATGCAAGGGCCAAACCATGATCTTGATTATATAACTTATATTAGACATGCATGAGGTACTTTCCATATATCCATAACAATTAGGGTTCGGCCATGCAAGGCCAACCCATGATCCATGATCATAATCCTTATATGGTTCATGCAAGAGGTCCTTAGCCATATATACATAATGTCCTTAATATTCCATCATTTACATAGCATATCTTACCCATTAGGCTTTGTCCATTTTCTATCTCATTGCTTGGATGTATTTTTAAATCCATGGCCCATAATATTTGGCCAACTCTCCAATCCAAAAATGGGATTCCGTGGTTTCCTTTAACTTCTTCAAATTAGAAAAATCTTGTTAAGTGATATTTACCGATTCCGCGGCTCTTTCGATTTCTTTCACTCCTTCTTTCTCCTCCGATCTTCTCCTTAGTCTTTCTTCTTTCTTCCTTCTTGATCTTCGGTCTTGAGAGGGAGAGGGTCTAAGATGAAACCCCCAAGAAGATGGTTCGGCCTTGGTGAATGTTTGAGAGAGGGAGAGGAGGAGAGAATGGAAACCCCAAGTCATTTTCTTTTGTATTGTGAGAGAGGTCGGCCAAGCTTGAGATCCAAATTTCTCTAAGTCTTTTTCTTCTTTCTCTTAGAGTGATGGTCGGCCAAGAGAGGAAGAGGGAGAGAGTCAGATGAGAGGAATGAGATCAAAAGTCCTCTTTCCCATCTTGTCTAGGGTTTGCTTGGGTTAGACTCCACCCTCATCAATGTGGAGTCTTCCCCATGAGCCCATTGACCAAACAAAGGAGTGCATGCCCTCCACATGGCACATACCACTCCCATGTCCAATGGTTTTGGTTTGGTTTCATCTTGGTGGTTTGGTGGTTTGGATGAGGTGGAACCACCACCTCTCTTTGGACCAATGTATGCCCTCCACCTAGGCATCCTTGTGTACCTAAGGGGGTGCATGCCCTCCACATGGCACACACCACCCCCCAACGGTTTTGATGGAGTGGTTTCCATGAGATGAAACCACCCACTTGACTCACTCCATTTATATGTAACTCACCCCCATTTGACTCACTTTATCTTAATGTAACTCAACTCTCAACTCATGCATTGATTTTATTTCCATCTATCTTAGGTGATTCAATTAAATAATTTAATTCCACTTAGTTCACTTGACTCACTTTAATTCCTCTATAAACTCACCCATGGTTGACCAAGTCAACCATGGTGGTCGGCCCCACTTATGTCTTAGTCCACACGCCACCTCACTTGATGAGGTGGAGTTGGACCCCACTTGGCTATGCCACTTGGATTTCCACTCCTACACTTGCCACCTCCCTTGATGAGGTGGACCCCATGCCTTTGATCACAATTGGGTCCATGACCCATTTAAATCCATTTCTTACCCATTTACCCTAATGCTCAATCCATCTTGACCCATTGGGTCCCAATTGGGCATTTGACCCAATTGACCACCATTGACCCAATTAATTTGGAAATAATTCAATCCATGGTCCATTGGACCATACTTGGGCCATTGCCCCAACTTTGATCCATCTAACATCCATTTCATTAAAATTCTCAATTTCAACAATTAAAGTAAATAATAGCCAATATATTTCTTGATTTAAAAATCCGGGCTATTATAGGAAGGGTGTTAATGATTTTAAAAGGTTTTAAATGGATGTATGTTAGTGATCTTAAGGGGTTTTAAAGGAGGGAAATAATGGAGGAATGTTAATATTTTAAATGGTCTCAAATGTTGTAAATGGTGAAGAACCATGGACCATGGGTTTGGCCATGTTGTATGGCCGAACCCCATGGAGAGATATTGATGGACTTAGATGTATTTGGACCATGAAAATGATGGGGGAATGTTGGTGATTTTAATGGGTTTTAATTGTGGTAGTTGATGATTTAAGAGATGGACCTAAGTGTATGATTAAACTCCCCATGGAGGGACTTGATGTATGGACCTAATGTTGTAAATGATTTAAAGGGAGGATGAAAATGGGACACCATGGGTTCGGCCATGTAGTATGGCCGAGCCCCATGAACCATTTTAATGGGTCATTTATGGATCTATGTATGTTTAAATGAATGAATGATCAAGCTAAGGATGAAGGGAATGGGTTAAACCAATTAATTTGATTATTTTATGGAATTTATTTATTTAATTTGACAAAAACATAAGGACCTGGTATTTGGACGTTGGTAGGATTCCTATCTCATTGAAAACCATGGAATATGTATATGTGATGTTTTTACTTGAGTTATTTTGGTATCAAATGATACGTCTTAATGATGGGATTTTGAATGCTATGGTGTTTATTATTATTACATAGCATGTTGCACTTGCTCCTCATGCATGGCATGGGAGGGATCAAATGTAACCGGAGTCCACGTTCCGTCAGGGACGAATGATAAACAAACGTGGGGATACCTTGATGTGCAGTATCCATCAAGGGGGGTACTATGATTGGAGATGTAACCGGAGTTCACGCTCCGTCTGGGCGACCGATAAACAAACATGGGGATACCTTGATGTGCATTATCCATCAAGAGGGATATTATGTTTGAATTGTAACCGGAGTCCATGCTCCGTTGGGGCGTCTGTAAGGCATTCGTGGGGATACCTTGATGAGGATTTTCCATCAAGATGGATACTATGTGATTGTGCTTGTAACCAGAGTCCATGCTCCGTTCGGGGCGTCCGATAAGGCATTCGTGGGGATACCTTGATGAGGATTTTCCATCAAGAGGGATACTATGTGATTGTGATACCTTGATGAGGATTTTCCATCAAGAAGGATACTATGTGATTGTGATACCTTGATCAGGGTTCTCCATCAAGAGGGATACTATGTGAATGTGATATCTTGATGAGGATTTTCCATCAAGAGGGATACTATGCGATTGTGATACCTTGATGAGGATTTTCCATCAAGAGGGATACTATTTTGAACCCCTTTTGCCATGCATGCATACATAACCCGTAGATATACATAATGTCCTTAGTTGTTCCATTATTCATAACTTACCTTACCCATTAGGGTTTATCCATTTCCCATCCCTTTTCTTGGATGGGTTTTAGATGCATGGCCCATAATATTTTGGCCACCATTTAATCCAAGAAAATGGACTTTTTAAGGTTCCTTCAACTCCTTTAAAAATAAAATCTTGATGAGGACTACTTACCAATCCCGCGGCTCTTCCGGTTCTTTCACTCCTTCTTGATCTTCTCCTTCCTTAGTCCTTCCTTCTTGATCTTCTCCTTCCTTAGTCCTTCCTTCTTGATCTTTAGCCGAGCCTAATCTTGCTGCAAACTCCTTGAAGTTGTTCGGCCAAAGTATTGATTTGAGAGAGAGAGAGAGAGATAGAAACTTGGCCTTGGATGGAAGTGACAAACCTAGAGATGCAACTCCTGTGCTCTAAGTCCACTTTGTCTTGGTGGAGGGATCGGCCAAGGACTGATTTGTGTGAGAGACAACCAGCCAAAGTTCTTTGTTTTGAGAGATGAAAAACGGCCAAGGGAGAGAGAGAGAGAGAGATAAATGGAAATCCTTTGGTTGATGAGATTCAACTCATGGTGGTGTCTCTTTGTGGCATCATTTGTAACTCCCCTCCCCATTCATTTCCTTCACTTAATCCATTTGTAATTCCATTTCTTAATGCCTCCCTTTTAATTCTTATTTGAATTTGAATTTGAAATAAGAACTCCTCCACTCTTCACTTAAATTTTCATGTGGGGTTTTCATCTTGAAATGAAACTCCCATTTGCCACACCATCCTTCCCATTGGCTGTCCATTTGGAGTTTCATGCATGGAATAAAACCTCCATGCAATCCAACACGTATAAGGGTTTGAATTTGAAATAAACTTCTCACCTTATGTAACTCACATAAAACCGCCACCTCCATTCATTACTTATCTAGGAGTTTCATGCATGGGAGAAACTTCCCATGCAACCAACGTGTGGTGTGATGTTTAAAATTGAAACTATTACCCTTCAACTTCACACTTCACTCCTTTGACATAATTATCTCCATAATTTCCCATCCAACTCATATGACACAACTCACCCATTTAACTCATCAATTTAATGCAACTCAACCAATAAATTCAACTCCACCATTATACTCAACTCATCCATTTAATTTGAGTTAACTTAAACACTTGCTTGCATTCCCATTTAGTTCAGCCTTAACCAAATTAGGCTTGAGTTCACCCAATGGTCAAACAAGTCAACCACTGACCCATTGGGTCCCAATTGGGTCTTTTGACCCAAATAACCACCTTGACCCAATTAGATGCACATTACCTATTTATTTTAATGTAATCCTTATAACATGTACATTGGGTCTTAATTGAACAATAAACCCCACAATCTTACCCATCTAAGGTCATATCCTTTTAATTCACCATTTCAATAGTAATTTTTGTAAATATTGATAAACTTAAAATCTGGGGTATTACACCTTTCTTCTTGATTTTTCCGTCTTGTTGGCTGCCTTCTTTTCCTCTTTGTTTTGCCATGAATAAGAACTTGAGATAGGGAGAGAATTCAGCTAGGGTGGTATTGCCGTGCGCCCCTCTCCATGTATCTCTTTATACAATTCTCCTTGGTCCCAACTTAGAAGGTGTCATGCGCCCCTTCTTGTTTAACTTAGAAGGTGCTATGCGCATAACCCTTTACTCGGCCATAAGCATCCTTCCTTATTTAGTAATTTCTCTTGTTTTAAGATATTCTAGCACATGTGCATATCCTAGATATGCAATGTCACACACGGCCATAAATAATCTTTCTCATCCATAAAATCTTTTCATGATCCCTTTATGCGCATAATCATAGATATGCAACCTAATAATCAGCCATGCACAATTATCCCATTCCTTATTTATTTAATATTGCATTACTAATTAAATTCAATCCCATTTCATTTTATTGAAACCAATTCCAAAACCGCTGGATCCTAATTGGGCCAATGACCCAATCCTTTACCCATATAAGATTCATATTTAATAATTCACAAATTAAATGGGTAATTTTCATATATATTAATAAATTAAAAACCAGGGTATTACAGAGCAAGACGGAGCGAAATAAACTAGAGGAGTCGCGGAATCGATAAGTATTCCTTGATATGATTTATAAATTAAAATGAGGTTAAGGAAACCATGGGATTCCATTTTGGATTGGGGAGTTGGCCAAAATATTATGGGCCATGGATTTAAAATCCATCCAAGGAATGAGATGGAAAAATGGACAAAACCCTAATGGGTAAGAGGGATTACTAAGGACACTAAGTATATATGGTTTATGTTAACATGCATGGCTAAACATGAAGAATGGTTGAGGATCATGGTTCGGCCCTTGCATGCCGAACCCTAATTGTTATGTATATATGGCTAAAGACCACATGCATGTCCAAGATAAGGAATATGATCGAAGATCATGGTTTGACCCTTGCATGGCCAAACCCTAATTGTTATGTATATATGGCTAAGGACCACATGCATGTCCAAGATAAGGAATATGATCAAAGATCATGGTTTGGCCCTTGCATGGCCAAACCCTAGATTTTTATGCATGGACCATTAAGGACAAAGGAAGGATTGGATGAGGTTCGGCCATGATGTATGGCCGAACCCCATCAAGTGATCTAAGCATGGGTACATGATTTTTAAGGGAAATGATGAACCATAGGGTTCGGCCATGTTGTATGGCTGAACCCCATGGAAGTATATTAATGATTTTAAAAGGTTTTAAAATGGAAGTATGTTAGTAATTTTTATGGGTTTTAAAGGATGAAAATGATGAAACAATGTTAATGATTTTAAATGATTTTAAATGTGGTAAATGAAGAGGAGATGATGAAGAACCATGGACCATGGGTTCGGCCATGTTGTATGGTCGAACCCCATGGAGAGATGTTGATGGACTTAGATGTATTTAGACCATGAAAATGATGGAAGACATGTTAAGGGATTTTGGGTTGCAAAATGATGGACCTAAGTGTATGATTAAACCCCCCATGTTGTATGGCAAACCCCATGATCCATTTTATGGACATTGTGGATCCATGAATGTTCAAGGAATTAAATGTTTAAGAGATGGAATGATCAAGCTAGGAAAGGAGGGATTTAATTATGGATCTATGTTTATGGATCATTTATGGACCTAAGTATGTGTAAATAAATTAGGTGATTACCTATGGAACGAAATAATGGCTAAATGGTGAAAATGAAGGACAACATGGCCGAACCCCATGGAGAATGTCTTATGGACTTAGGGTCTTCATTAATGTAAATGATTAACTAATGGAATGATGTTGGACCCACTTTGTTTAAAATAAAAGACTATGGTTGTAAATGGAAAGGACATAGGATGATGTAGGATGGTTGGAAATCAAATGGATCATTGGTTTGATTTATTTATTGTAGTAAGGTAACGAGATTTCACAAGCAGTGTGCGATCGGCTTGACTCGATCGGTGATCGGTTTTTAGACAGAAACACAAGGACCCGGTATTTGGACGTTGGTAGGATTCCTACCTCATTGAAAACCATGGAATATGTATATGCGAATGATTTTACTTCTATGTTAATTTTGGTATCAAAGTACTATGTTTCAATGATGGGATTTTAATGCTATGATTATTATTGGTACATAGCATGTTTGCACTTGCATCTCATGCATGGCATGGGAGGGATCAAATGAGGGGAGTCCACTCTCCATTCGGATTTCCAATAAATAATCGTGGGGAGGAATCTACACTGATTCCAATGGATGTATGATGGAGATGTAACCAGAGTCCACACTCCGTCGGGGCGACCGATAAACAACCGTGGGGAGAGGTAATCGGAGTCCACGCTCCGTATGGGCAACTGATTAACAACTGTGGGGAGATGTAACCGGATCCATGCTCCGTCGGGGAGACCGATAAAGCATTCGTGGAGAGTCATGACAATACCTTGATGAGGATTTTCCATCAAGAGGGATACTATGTGATTGTGACATGGATAATGGGTGGGACTCATGGCATATGACACCCATGGCATGACATTGACTTGCATGGTTTTGATATTACTTATATCTATGTGTTCTTGTTTATACTAATCCATGTGTTGACCCTACTCGGAGTACCTACTGGGAGCGTTGTCTAACGCCCTACTTCTACCTTAGATGATGACACAGGAAATGGACGAAGCGAAGGACGTGATCGGAGCCAATCTTAGGACCTTGGATGAGCAAGAGTTATTTATTTAAGTTTTATTTATGGAAATGTAATTTGAGTAATTAGCTCGTTGGGACTATAATAACTTAGACTATTTGCTATGGTTTAGACTTTTATTTTGGACATTTTAATTTAAGGCAATTATCATTAAGTGATGTACTTCCTTACTATTTAATAATTGGTAGGATAGAACTTTATTATAATTCCGCATTAAGTTTATTTCCGCAAGCTTAACTTATTACGTGTGTACCGTTCTCGTGGACTTATTTCCATGCATACGTGTGGTTGGCCAGTTAAGGGCCGGACTTTGGAAGCTCGGGCTTATCTCGCGTCAGTGAAGTCCCGCTCTCTCTCACTCTTTTATTTCAAAAAAAAAAATTGACTTTGATTTTCGGCGAGTGAAAAAGGGCGGGGCGTTACAATTGGTATCAGAGCAAAACCGGAAGTTCCACGCACACGTGTGGTTGGCCAGTTAAGGGCCGGGCTTTGGAAGCTTAGACTTAGCTCACGTCATGACGTCCCGCTCTCTCTCACTCTTTTATTTCAAAAAAAGAAAAATAGACTCTAATTTTCGGTGAGTGAAAAAGGGCAGGGCGTTACAGTCCGTTCCCTTCATCGAACAATCACTTCCATTTTAATAATGTCACATGTTTATCTCCTCATGGCATTAAGCCTCATCCATCACGGTCTCACCTCATCTTGGAATTATTATCCAGTATGAAACACTATATCCCTCTCTGGGGTACCACACTAATTATAAGTCCATTTGTCTATGTTTTCTAGACAAACTCACACATGGGGTTTTATCACATAAGCCACACCTCATAATCCCTTAATCTGATTACCCTATGCCATTCATACCATCCATCTTACACGGACAGTATGGTGCGGCCATCATAGGCCTTTGCATTACAATACAATACCTAGTAATTAAATTCCAATACCCTTTTTGGCCGGCATTTCGGTAATCAAATGCGCCCTCTAGAGGTGGATACTACATTATACCAATTATGGTGGTCTACACCACTGGATTATATTCTACTCACTTCCAACCCACAAGTTTCTATCACTTCTATGCGTTTCTCCGACATGTCTTTCCGATTTCATATTCCAAGGAAATTCATTCCATTTCAATGTTGACATATATATATCGGTCAAGCTATCACCTTTATATTTGTGAGACGTCTTTCATCATCGCAAGGCCCTTACATCTATCGTTGGGCGATTCTTGTCCAATTATCTTTATCATCGATTCTGTTCACCTTCTGATATGATAAAAAGGCATCTTCATTGAACACTTACCATCCTTTAGACTGATTTGGTGGGTCTCATCACATCACATTACCTGGCCTACACTTCGTAGTCTCGTCACGTGAGGTGTCGCAACTTTTCTAATACTAAACAGAGCCTTCATTCAATACGGTACTTAACCCGTTCTAGGGTAAATGCGTTAGCTCTATACATACTTCAGTATACGTCTAGGTGTCTCACATCTTGATTTTCATCTATTCGCTGAGAGAGAAGGGGGGGGGGGGGGGGTGGTTATATTCAACAACTCTAAGAATTCAATTTATGTGAATCTCTAGACTGCTCCTTAATAATCCTACTTCGGTAAGCCTCTGGTGACTCTCCTAGAATCCCATCGGCTATCTACAGAGTCAGCCAGCAGGATTAACTTGGTAGACGCCCATAGCCTCCCATTTTGAGATTATATCCATCGACTACACCACTAAATACTCATTTTCTGGCGTGTTAGTTGTATTACATTACATTTAACAACTCATATCACATACTATGCAAACATATTACATTTAACAACTCATATTACACAAGGTTCATAGTATAGTAATGCAAAGTAGTTATCACACTATCCCCATTTATATAGAACATACATCATCATGCCTCATTTCATTCATGTAAAAATTATATCATCACATCTTCATTTTCCCAAAACAATCCATTCATATTAATAGGTACTTGCACCATACATTGTCTACAACACAATTAATATTTAGTAAGCATAACACAACATTCATTTTCATTCCACATGCTTTACAAAAATAGTAGGACTTTCATCTGATGTATACAGTACATTGCATTAAATTCTCTGGCTCTTATCATTGCAATGTTTTAGATTCATGAAGGGTTCTACCTGTCTAGTGGACCGCTAAGGGTCCTTGCTGGGGATGCTTGCCAGCGTTGTGGACAATCCTTCTTGTTGTGACCTATCTGTCTGCACTTATAACACGAGGAGGTGTTTCCAGGGATTTACAGTACAGGTGTCGGGTGAAACTGTGGATAACCTCTCTTAAGGTGACCTGTCTATCCTCATTGATAACATGAGAGGGTTTTCCCCGTAGATTGTAGCGTAGGTGTGGAAGTTGTAGAGCGTTGTGAACATGATTTGGACTTCTTGTGGGGTCCCAAAGAACTTCCACTGCTCTGTCTCTTCCCTCGTTCTCTGAAACTTGTGGATTCCGCCAAGTCCTTCTCAATAGTCATCACCCTGTTCACTATCTCCATGAATGTCCTGGCGGCAGGGGATATTACCTTGGATCTAATAATGGGTCGAAGGACCCCTCTCAAACTTCCGAGTTTTCATGTACTATGTATCTACCATATTCCCTTGGGTCAATTTCATAAATTCTTGGGCTTTAGTCGCTTTCTCCACCTCCAGGAAATAGTTGTCTAGGTATAAGTCCTTAAAGGTCTGCCATGTCATTTCTGTCACAACATGGCTCTCCTCAATTGATTCCCACCACTGATCCGCATCATCAATGAGTTGTGATGTGGCCAATAGGATCTTTTCTTGATCTCAAGTTATTCCTAGTCACTGAATGTAACACCCTGCCCTTTTTCACCATCAATCAAAGTCTATTTTTTTTTTTTGAATTAAGAAGTGACAAAGGGCACGGACGTCACGACGCGAGTTAAGTCCGAGCTTCTAAAGCCCGGCCCTCAACTGGCCAACCCTACGCGTGCGTGGAACGCAGTCCACGAGAACGGTTCACGCGTAGGAAGTAAGCTCGCGGAATGTAATTAGATGCGGAACATTATAATAGAGCCTATCCTACCAGTTTTAGATAGAAGGGAAGATACATCGTTAAATTACTAAAATACCCCTATGTTCATAATTATGTCTCAAAAGGATAACGTCCAGCATATAGTCCAAACCATAGCAAGAAACAGTAATTATTACATGCCGACAAGCTAAGCTACTTAAATTACAACTTTTCCAAAATAAAACTTAAATAAACAAAGTAGCCGCTTTCCCAAGCTCCTACACTTGGCTCCCATCGCGTCCACCAGTTTCCGCCTTCTCCTGCGTCATCAGCAAGGGTAGAAGTAGGGCGTTAGACAACGAGCCCAGTAGGACTCCGAGTTAGGCTAGAACATGGATTAGTGATACAAACATACCGATAACAACATAATAAAACCATATGATGAATGCCATGCCATGGATGCCTATGTCATGTGTCCCACCCATCATCCATATCATCATAAAATGTCATATCCCCCTTGATGGCAAAGCCTCGTGAAGGTGTCCCCATGTTTGCTTCTCGGTCGTCCCCGATGGAGCATGGACTCCGGTTATAGCATATCAAGCTATCCCTATGTTTGTTCTCGGTCGCCCCTGACGGATCATGGACTCCGGTTATAGCGCATCAGGCTATCCCCATGTTTGCTTCTCGGTCGCCCCGACAGAGCATGGACTCCGGTTATAGCGCATTAGGCTATCCCCATGTTTGCTTCTCGGTCGCCCCAACGGAGCATGGACTCCGGTTCCTTTATTTTCCTGCCCATGCCATGCTTGAGATGTAAGTGCATTATGCTATGTAATATATATATAATTCATATCACTAATATAAAATCCATAGCCTTGGAATATAATCCATAGCCTTAAAAATATCATCCATAGCATTAAAATATAATCCATAAAATAAACCATATAATTACCAAAATAAAATACGGAAACCATCACATACACATAATCCACGGCTTACAAAAAGGTAGGAATCCTACCGAATACTGCTTAGCGTCCCTTTACGTTTTCGTCCGATAATTCCGGTCGCCGATCGCGTACCGTTTGCGACGTCTCGATACCTTATTATACATTTTCCAAGTTAGTCCATATCTTATCCATGATTAAGTTCCCTAACTGATCATAAACCTAGATCCATTAATGCTCCCTAGTCATGTTACAAGATTATCATAAATCGGCCCTTAATTTAGCCTCATTTCCATTGCATAATTCCAAATTTTAGCCCATTAAAAATTCTAATTTGTGAGCCTATAGGGCAGCAACCTTAAGTTTCATTTAATCATTCATAATATCATCTTAATGCATCCAAGTTCATGTCCAACCTACAAGGGGTTCGGCCATGTACCATGGCCTAACCCATGGTTCTTCAATGTGGCCAATAATTACAGTTGTGCCATTAGACTTCCACGGTTTAATATCTCTTCTATCCATGTACATTTTAGTCCATAATTCATCCACAAACTTAGCCCCATTAATGATTCATTGACCATGACCTAACATCCCTAAAATCAGCCACTTAATTTAATTAAATTTGCAATCATCTAATCCCATGCATAATTCAATATTTGGCCCATAACATGACCTACAATTGGGTCGTGAGTTCGGCTATACACCATGGCCGAACCCATGATGCCTATTTTCCATTTTTCTTGAGTCCATTTCACCTCATTTGGTCCCACCATAACTGAATTTAAAACATACCTTTAAATCATCCTTTCATAATCATTATGAGACATACTTTGGTCCACTTAATTTAACCATCATTCCTCTTTTTTTTCCGTTGTTCCAAGACCCCAATTTTCCTCAAAGTCTCCCGATGGGGTTCGGCCATGTACCATGGGCGAACCCATGGTCCATAGTTTTTATTTTTAAAACTTCATTTCTACCCATTTAAACCTTGTTTAAAATGCTAAAGAAAAATCCATTTAATTACCATTAATTTCCTCCATTAATTTCCATACTTTCATAACCATTAATTTCATCATTCCATCACCATAGGGTTCGGCCATACACCATGGCGGAACCCATGGTTCATGATTCACCATTTTTCCTAGCTTCTTGAGGCCACAACATCATTCACACACTCCATGATTTTTCCTCATTAAAACCCCTTTAAAATCTTTCCAACATTTAATCATCTACAACCCTAAAAATCATAATCATTCTCCATAGTTTTAAACCTTAAAACCCCAATTAAATTCATCCACAATTTACCATGGGGTTCGGCCATACTACATGGCCGAATTCTATGGCCCATCAATCCATTCAAAACCCATGTTTCCATGCTTAATCCATTTAATTCCATGACCTCCTTAATCATTTTATTTTTCTTAATCTATCTCATCCATTTCATCCATTTCTCATCTTATCATTGGATGGATCTTAGATCTAAGGCCCATAACATTTGTGGCCACCATTCATTCTAAGAAATGGGTTCCATAAATACATCTTAACCTTTTTAAAAAGTATAAATTCTTGTTTAAGAATTTCTTACCACACCGACGACTCCTCCGGTCTTTCTTTGCTCCCGTCGGACTCCTTGGCCTCCTTCCTCCTTCCTCTTGATCTTTGGTCGGCCAAGATGCTTGATCAATGGTGAACCCCTCCAAACTTAGGATCGGCCAAGGTAGGGTTTGCTTGAGAGAGGGAAGAGAGGAGATGATATGAAGAACTACCCAAGGTCTTGAGTGATGGACTTATGCTTGCACTTCCTTCTCTTTTCTTCTCTTCTTCTTCTAAGTTTTTTCTTCTCCTTTTCCTTAGAGATGAGGGACAGTGGTGAGAGGGTGGAGGAGAGATGAGAGTGTAGCTTGGGTGGTAAGGTGAAAGCCATCCAATCCTTTGGTTCCTTAGCCTACACACTTCCATGATGGTTCTCACCCACCAAGCATGGTTCCCTTGTCCTTGGTGGTGGTGGTTGAGACCAAACCACCACCAAGCCAACGGCTGTGGCCCCTTGTGAGAGAGTGGTTTGGTCTTCCCCCCTTTGACCACTTGACCATATGATGAGGGGTATGGGTCCCCATACCTTGAGTGGTGGTGGTTGAGATGAAACCACCACCCTATGTCCATGGTAATTTTGTGTTTCATTTGGGTGGTTTCAATGGGATGAAACCACCATTTGACTTGCCCCTTTGACTTATTCATTTGACCTTAATTTGACCAACCTAATTAATTAAATTAACTCCTTACTTAGGTTAATTAATTCCTATTTACTTTAATTCCATTTAATTCTCTTTCTAAGAAATCCACCCATGGTTGACCAAATCAACCATGGTGGGCGGCCCCCACCAACACCTACCCTTCCTGCCACCTCACTTGATGAGGTGGAGGTGGGCCCCATTTGGCCATATCACTTAAACCCCATTAATCTTAACTTAGATGATTTAAAATAATTTAATTAACTTAATCTACTTTAATTCTCCTTAGTCCCCTTCTCTATCGCCGACCAAGTCAACCATGATGGTCGGCCCCACCTTTTCCTTGGTCCACGCGCCACCTCAGTTGGTGAGGTGGAGGTGGGCCCCACTTGGTTATGCTAGCTTAATCATCTCATCATTAACTTAGGGGGGGGGGTGGGGGGGTGTGTTTATTCCAATTCAACTCATTCCAATCAATTGGGTCACCATTGAGCCCATGGCCCAATTAAATTATTTTCTACCATTTACCTTAGAGTTTGAATCAATTTTTTTTGATCCATTGGGTCCCACATGGTTATCGGGCCCACTTTGACCATTATTGATCCTTTAAATGGATTCCATCCAATCCATGGTCCATTGGACCATACTTGGGCCTTTGCCCCAAAATTTGATTCATTTAATATCCATCATATCAAAATTCCAAATTTTCCATTATTAAAATAAATAAATGCCATATATATATTGATTTAAAAATTCGAGCTATTACAATAGAATCCTCTTTTGAAATTTTCGTCCCTAAAATTCGAGTGAAGTAGGGGTTCAAAACAACTCATGCAAAGAGTTCCGGATAAGCGACTTTCATCTCCGACTCAAGTTCCCAGATGGTTTCTTCACTGCCATGTTGTTCCCATACCACCTTGACGAACTGAATGACACGGTTCCGCAGCACCCTTTGTTCGCTCCCGATCACTTTGTAACGCCCGCCCCTTTTTCACTCGCTTTTTCGAAAATTAGATTCTAGTTTTTTTTTTTTTGAAATAGAAGAGTGAGAGAGGGCGCGGACGCTACGACGCGAGTTAAGTCCGAGCTTCTAAAGCCCGACCCTTAACTGGCCAACCCCACGCGTGCGTGGAACTAAGTCCACGAGAATGGTTCACGCGTAGGAAGTAAGCTCGCGGATTATAATCATTGCGGAATATGATAATAGAGTCTATCCTACCGGTTTTTAGATAGAAGGGAAGATAAAACATTAAATTACCAAAATGCCCCTATGGTCATATTTATATCACCAAATGTAATTGTCCATAAGTAACGTCCACCATCTCAAGAAATGTAAATTTATACAACCCGACAAGCTAAGTTACTTTAAAATTACATCTCCAAAATGTAAATGTAAATAAACTAAGATTGCGCTTCCCAAGCTCCTAAGCTTGGCGCCTGTCATGTCCACCTCCTCCTCCGTCTCCTGCGTCATCAGTTAGGGGAGAAGTAGGGACGTTAGTCAACGCGCCCAGTAGGACTCCGAGTAGGGCTAGCACATGGATTAGTAATAACAGCATGCAGATAATGTTATAGAAAAAACCATGCACTTTGGGCAATGTCATGCAATGGGTGTTCTATGTCATGAATCCCACCCATCAATCTCATCCTCATTCTACAATGTCCCTTTTTCAACCATCCATAGTGTCCCAAATAAAATCCATACCATCATCGTGCTATGACCCTCTTGATGGAAAAGCCTCATCAAGATGCAGGTCCACACTAGGCATCCCCCCCCCCCTGATGGAAAAACCATCATGAAGGTATACCAAATACATATAACATCCCCCTTGATGGAAAACCATCATCAAGGTATCATAATTACAAGAGTTTCCCCCCTTGATGGCAAAGCCTCATCAAGGTATAATAATACATATGTGAAATGTCCCCATGCTGTTTATCGGTCGCCCCGACGGAGTATGGACTCCAGTTTCATTTCATCCTTCCCCTGTCTTATGCCTCCCATGCCATGTATGAGATGTAGATGCCATATGCCATGTAATATATGAAATTCAATAGTAATAAAACCCATCTTAAAACAATTACAAGATTACCAACTAAATCCAAGGGAAACCATCCCACAATATTTAGTTCAAAACCCATCATAAGCATTCACATAATTTCCAAAATAATTTAGAGTAAAACATCACATGATACATAATCCAAAACTTAACTTAAAGATAACCACATGATTTCCAAAATAGATTAAAGAAAGCATTACCCAAATCCATGGCTTACAAAAAGGTAGGAATCCTACCGAATACCGTGTAGCGTTCCATTACGTTTTCCGTTCGATAGACCGGTCGCCGATCGCGTACCGTTTAGCGACGTCCCGATTCCTTATTACATTTACCGAATTAGTCCATACGTTATCTATGATTAAATTCCTATCTGATCATAACCCTAGATCCATTCAATGATCCTTTATAAGTTTATTAAAAATCGGTCCTTAACTTAGCCCATTATCCATTTGGTTAAAACACATACATAAATCTGATTTTGGCCATTTCAAATATTACATTGAGCGAGCCTAAAACGCAGCATCTATACGTTTCAATTAATCATTCATAATGCATTCGATTCCATGTCTAATCCACATAGGGTTCGGCCATGTACCATGGCCAAACCCATGGTTCTTCAAAGTGGCTATAAATTACGGTTTTGCCACTCCTCTTCCATGTACATTTTGAATTCGTATTTGACCCATAAAATTGGGCCCATTTATAATTCCATAACATATACAAACTCAGCCACCTATTGTTTGATTTTGAAAAGCATTTAACCCCATATGTCCTTTCACATTTTGGCCCTAAAGGTGGCCCACAAAGGGATCATGGGTTCGGCCATACACCATGGCCGAACCCATGGTACCCTATCTTCATTTTCTTGGGTCCATTTTACTCCCTTTAATCCAATCTCCAATGAAATAAAAACATCCATTTAAGTCCCCATTTTTCATCTCATTTAAATCATCACTTACATACTCATAAATCCATTTAAATTTGTCATCTCTTTCCATCATTTTCCATTCTTTTTACCTTCATTAAAAATCACTAACCTTCATTCATTTTGGCCCTTTAAAAAAAAACAACCTCCTAAGCATTGATACATACATTAACCTTAGACTAAAATTTATCCAAAATTGGGTCATGGGTTCGGCCATACACCATGGCCGAACCCATGATGTTTCTTTCTCCATTTTTCTTGGTTTCATTTACCCATTTTGACATTACTTCCAATGAAGATTTAATCATCCATCTAAATCCTCATTTCCATCAAAAAATACTATATGCTATACTTACCAATCTATTTCAAATTTCCATGCCTCTACATTATTTTCCATGCCTAGAAATCCCAAACCATTACCATAGGGTTCGGCCATACACCATGGCCGAACCCATGGTTCATGGCCCACCTTTCTTAGAGCCATTTAAGACCAAAGTTCTATGACTATTTGTCCATGATTTTTCTTTGTTAAAAATTTCATTTAAAATCAATAATATCATTCATTTGGTCCATTTAAAACTTATGTCATACACTTTGGAAATCCATTGGCAACTATTATTTCCTCCATTAATTTCTATCCTTTTTCATCCATTAAAATTACTATCTATCACCAACTTGAAGATCTTCATAAAAACCATTGATCATTTTTTGTACTTAAAAGCCCTAAACCATTTTTTCCTACTTACAAAACCCTAATTTATTGCATACATCTTCTAATCACCCACCATTGACCATGGGGTTCGGCCATGCTACATGGCCGAACCCTATGGCCCATTAATCCATTAAAATCCCATTTTCCTATGCTTAATAAAGACTTAAAAATTCCATTTTTCCATTTCATCTTTTTCTTAGTCCATTCCTCCATTTTTATCCATTTCTTATCCTACCTTTTGATGGATCTTAGATCCATGGCCCACAATGTTTTTGGCCACATTTGTTCTAAGGAATGGATTCCATATCCTAAAAAATAAAATCTTGTTTTAAGAAATCTTACCACCCGACGACTCCTCCGGTCCTTCTTTGCTTTTGAGCTTTCCTTAGCCTTCTCTTCTCTTCCTCTCCTTGATGGACGGTCAAGATGAACTTGATCAATGGTGAGATATGCTTGGATTGGCTATGTAGATGGGACTTAGATTGAGAGAGGGAGAGGGGAAGGTGATGGAAAACAAGATCTTAGCCTTTGATCTTGAGGGGATGGACCAAGGCTTGCTCGCTCCTTCTCTTTTTTCTCTCTTCTTCTTCTAAGTTTTCTTCTCTTTTCCTTTGCATGGTAGGGGACGGTTTTTTTTTTTTTGTGTGTGAGGAGGGCTAGAGTGAAATGGGTTAGTTTGAAATGAGATGGAGGTGGTTGGAGTAGTCTTCACTCAACATTAACTTCCCCACCCACCAAGCATGGGCTAGCTTGACTTTGGTGGTGGTGGTTGAGACCCAACCACCAAGCATGCCTCCCATGTCCTCTTTGACTTGTTTATGTTGACCCTAATTAATCAACCTAATTAATTAAGTTAAGTCCTCTCTTAGGTTAATTAATTTCCATCCAATTTAATTCCATTAAATTATCTATCTAATAAATCCACCCATGTTGACCAAGTCAACCATGGTGGATGGCCCCCACCTATACCTACCCCACCCGCCACCTCACTTAATGAGGTGGAGGTGGGCCCCACTTGGCCATGTTATTTTAATTCCATTGATTTTAACTTAGATAATTTTACAATAATTTTAATCAATTTACTTTACCTTAATCCACCTTAGTCTTCTTAAATTTATCCATGGTTGACCAAGTCAACCATGATGGTTGGTCCCACTTTTTCCTTGGTCCACACGCCACCTCAATTGGTGAGGTGGAGGTGGGCCCCATTTGGTCATACCATTTCATTTCATTACTAACTTAGAGGTTTTAATTCCAAATCACCCTTTTTAAATTAATTGGCCCACCATTGGGCCCACGGCCCAACCAATTATTTTCTACCCCTTTACCTTAGGGTTTGGACCAATTTTTGATCTATTGGGTCCCACATGGTGATCGGGCCCACTTTGACTCAAATTGACTATCTTTGACCCAATTACTTCTCATTGACCCATTAAATGGATTTCATCCAATTTGTGGCCCAATTAGCCATTCTTGGACCCTTGTCCCAAAGTTGATCCATTTGGCATTTTCATCACATCAAATTCCAAATTAAAATAATTAGATGTCCAAAATATATTGCTTCGAAAATTCGGGCTATTACACACTTTGACCGGCTTCTCCACATATGTCACATCTCTTTATACATCGATGTCTTGAACATTCAACACATGAGAAGGATCGGGGTTGTACTTCCTTAACATGGACACATGGAATACATCATGTAAAGATGATAATTGTGGAGGGAGCGCAAACTGATAAGCTACTCCCCCCACCCTCTTCAGGATTGGAAACGGCCCCACAAATCTAGGCGACAATTTCCCTTTCTTCCCGAACCTCATGTGCCCCTTCCATGGTGAGACTTTTAAGAATACTAAGTCTCCCACCTCAAACTCGAGGAACCTTCTCCTCTTGTCGGCATAGCTCTTCTGACGGCTCTGTGCAGTGAGTAGATGCTGTCGTATCAACTTAATCTGGGTTGTAGTCTCCGCAACCAAATCCGGTCCAATTAACGCAGGCTCACCGGCCTCTGTCCAACACACTGGCGATCTACACGGCCTACCATACAAGGCCTCAAATGGAGCCATCTGGATGCTTGCCTGGTAACTGTTATTGTAAGAGAACTCCACCAGTGGCAAATGATCTTCCCATCCACCCTTGAAGTCTAGCATGCATGCTCTCAGCATATCCTCCAGTGTCTGTATCGTCCTCTCTGACTGTCCATCAGTCTGTGGATGAAATGCTGTGCTAGTCAATACGTCGGTCCCCATAGCCGACTGCATGCCCTGCCATACTCTGCCGGTGAATCGACCATCCCTGTAGGACATGATAGACCGGGGAATACCATGTAACCTGATGATCTCCCGGATGTACCGTCGACCCAAAGTCTCTGATGAATCTGTCATCTTGATGGGAAGGAAATGTACAGACTTGGTCAACCGGTCCACTATGGCCCATATCGCATCGTTGCCCTTTGACGACCTTGGCAACCCTGTTACAAAGTCCATGGATATGTACTCCCATTTCCATTCTGGCACAGGTAAGGGTGAGAGTAAGCCCAGTGGTTTCCGATGTTCTGCCTTAACCTGCTGACAAGTTAAGCAACAAGCAACAAATGCTGCTACATCTTTCTTAAGTCCATGCTACCAATAGTGCCTCTTAAGATCATGTACATCTTGGTGCTGCCCGGGTGGATAGAGAGTTTGGTTTGGTGTGCTTCAATCAGCAACTCTCTTCTACAATTCTTAGGCCCATATGTCCTACCTCGGAACATAAGACCTTGTCCTGGTCGTAACTCCCACTCCGGTACAACCTCACCAGTAGACATCTTAGCCCAAATCTCTTCCACCTTTGGATTTGTCCGTTGCTCCCGTTCGATCTCGGAGACATGTGTTGGATCGTATGATCAGATTATATATGGTCCCATGATTATTGAGGTAGAGTTTAAATTCTCTGATGGTATTCAATACCTCCCATTCCGTCCTGATCAAGCTGGCTACTGTCGCATGTGACATGCGGCTGAGGGCATCTGCCACTTTGTTCACCTTACCAGGATGATACCGAAGTGCGAACTCATAATCTGCCAGATATTCCATCCATCTGCGCTGTCTCATGTTGAGTTCCTTTTGATCAAATAGGTACTTCAGACTCTTGTGATCCGAGAATACCTCAAATTTCTCACCATAAAGGTAGTGTCTCCAGTTTTTGAGAGCGAAGACTGCCGCTGCTAGTTCTAGATCATGTGTGGGATAATGGCGTTCATGAATTTTCAACTGTCTTGATCCGTACGCTACCGTACAATTACCTTGACTGAGTGTGCACCCCAGTCCCTCACTGGAGGTATCACAGTACACCTCATAATTTCTGCCTCTTTCCAGCAAGATTAGAATAGGAGCGGTCGTAAGCCTCTCCTTTAGCTCCTCAAATCTCCGGTTGCATATATCTGACCACTAAAATTTGACTCCTTTCTGAGTGAGTCGGGTAAGTGGAGCTGCAATCTTGGAGAAGTCCATGATGAATTTTCGGTAGTAACCGGCCAATCCTAGAAAACTGCGGATATCAGTTACATTTGTCGCCGCTTTCCACTCCTTCACTACCGCTAATTTAGCTGGGTCCACGGCTATACCTTCCTCTGATATAATGTGCCCCAAAAAGTTGACTTCAGATAGCCAAAATTCACACTTGCTGGCTTTGGCATACAATTGGTTCTTCCTTAAGGTGTCTAAGACTATCCGCAGGTGCTCGGCATGTTCTTTCTGACTTTTGGAATAGATCAGAATATCATCAATGAAAACAATCACAAACCGATCCAAGTAGGGACGGAATATCCTATTCATTAGGTCCATGAACATAGTCGGTGCGTTAGTAAGTCCAAATGGCATGACCACATACTCATATAAGCCATACCATGTCCTGAAAGCTATCTTCTCTATGTCCTCCTCTCTAACCCGAATTTGATGGTATCCGGACATTAGATCGACCTTGGAGAAATGAGAGGAACCCCTGAGTTGATCAAATAGATCGTCAATCCGGGGTAGGGGATACTTATTCCTGATAGTCAGCTGGTTCAACTTCCTATAATCCACACACATTCGAAGGGTACCGTCCTTCTTCTTCACAAATAACACTGGGGCTCCCCATGCGGATGTGTTGTTCCGAATAAAACCCAGTCTGAGTAGTTCATTAATCTGCTTTTTCAACTCAGTCATCTCAGCTGGTGCCATCCTATAGTGGGGTAATGATACTGGAGCGGCGTCGGGGTATAACTTGATTTCAAAGTCTATCTCCCTCTTGGGTGGTAGACCAGGGAGCTCTGTTGGGAATACCTCAGCAAAATCTGTTACTACTGCCAGAAGTTCAGTTATTGGTGCCCTATCTAATCTGAGGCTGTTTAAGGCAAGATGGTTCAATTCTTCCTGTAGCCTTCTAGGGATGCCCTGTCTGTCAGCGTGTACCACGTACCGCTTTCCCTCGGGTGACCAAATTATCACCCTACGAAGGTGGCAATCAATATGGACCTGATATGTAGTCAACCAGTCCATGCCAAATATAACATCGTATTCGTCCATATCGATTACTAAATAGTTGAACTCGAATCTGAATCCCGTGAGTTCAGTGTTCAATGCCGTACAAATGAGTCCTAATGATGTGTCTCCGACGGGGGATACAATGGTGAGTGATGTGGACAGGTTTTGTACTAATGTGCCCGTGGCAGATATGAATGCAGCAGATATAAATGAATGTGAAGCTCCAGAGTCAAATAATGTAACAGCATAGGAACTACCAACTACAGCCATACCTTGCATCACTGAACGATCCACCGCTATTGGAGTCGGTATGGTGAAAAGTCATCCAGACCTTGTAGGGTTTGGCGCCCGTCCTGCTTGGTTGTATGTTCTGCCCCCTCGCGATTGAGTTGGTCTAGTCGGAGGGCGGAAGGAACCCCTGGAGTTAGAGGGTCGGCTGATCTGTGGGCACTCCTTCTTGAAGTGGCCCTGTTGGCCACACTAGTAACATGTGTTCCCACCCCGGGGAACCTGTGTGACTGATGCTGATGGGGAGGGCTGATTGGGGCGAAAGGCCCCTGTAGATCCCGTGGAGGGTGAGGGTCTGCTAGAATTCGGGCGGAACTTCTTGTTGGGTTGAAATGTACCCCGCCCACTCTGCCCTCGGCGGTTGTCAAACTGCACTATTTCATTCAACTCCCGCTCCGTTATGGTGGCCCTGCTGACCACCCCTGCCAGTGTAGGTTCCTTGAATATTGTCACCCTGGCTCTGATATTTGGTCGAAGGCCCCGTTCAAATTTGCGGACCCGCCAGTGTTCGGTATCCACCACATAAAATGCATAGATGGATAGACTGAGGAATTCTCTGTGGTATTCTGCCACAGTCATATTGCCTTGCACCAACGATAGGAAGGCTTGAGTCTGGCGCTCTCTTTCCTCCTCCGGAAAATACTGTTCCAGAAAAGTGGCTGAGAACCATTCCCATGTCATGATGGTCCTTTCCCTTTCCGGCACCAGAGCTTGCTATTTTTCCACAATTTCCCACCAACTACCGGCATCCTTGATCAGTTGAGAAGTGGCTAGTAAGATCTTATCAGCAGGGTTGGAAATCTGGAGCAGATTCAAGATCTGAGTGATCCTTTTTAACCAATGCTCCGCTCCGACAGCCCCTTCTTTTCCCCTGAAGTAGGGAGGGCGCTGTTGTTGGAAATCTCTAACCATATTCCGTTTGTTGGAGTCGCTGGTGGTCGCGTCCCCATTCAAGTGCTGTTGGAGCACAGAGGTGACCACCGCTTTAACTAACTCCTTCAACTCGGGAGGCACCACAGGTATGTTTACACTATTTTGCTCCTCTTTTTGATGAGGCGGCTGTACCTCCTCTTCCTGACGATGTGGTGGTACCTCTTCTTCTACTCGTGGGTTTTTCCGAGTTCTTCTTTTTGGCGGCATTTCCTAAGTCATTGAAAACATTTATCGACTTAGTTCCTTCATAATGTTGGCACGTTCATGTATATTTAGTTTTTGGGGAAAATTTGCCAATATAAAATACTTAGTTTTGAGGGGATAATTTCCTAAGTATTGTCTCTCATTTTGGGGGAAGGTTGCCAAATATGCATACTTTGTTTTTGGGGAAAATTTCCTAAGTATCCATGTTTTGTTCCATTTGATGAAATCGGGGAAATTTTCCTACGTTTGATCAATCCATTAATGTGATAATGACTGTCCTTCCCTTGCTATCATTTCCTCACGTCAAATGTGGCTCTCAGAATGAATGTTTCAGTTCGAGTCAATCGAAGTAGATTAACCCGGCCCCCCGTGCAGCGAACTCAGAAGAGTAGGTCAGTTGGGATTCTTATCCGTCAGTGAGACGTGAAACCGTCTTAATCGTATTTCGAGTGATTCATTCTTTCAATTTCGCTCTGATACCAACTGTAACACCCGCCCCTTTTCACCATCAATCAAAGTCTATTTTTTTTTTTTTTGAATTAAGAAGTGACAAAGGGCACGGACGTCACAACGCGAGTTAACTCCGAGCTTCTAAAGCCCGGCCCTCAACTGGCCAACCCTACGCGTGCGCGGAACGAAGTCCACCAGAACGGTTCACGCGTAGGAAGTAAGCTCGCGGAATGTAATTAGATGCGGAACATTATAATAGAGCCTATCATACCAGTTTTAGATAGAAGGGAAGATTCATCGTTAAATTACTAAAATACCCCTATGTTCATAATTATGTCTCAAAATGATAACGTCCAGCGTATAGTCCAAACCATAGCAAGAAACAGTAATTATTACATGCCGACAAGCTAAGCTACTTAAATTACAACTTTTCCAAAATAAAACTTAAATAAACAAAGTAGCCGCGTTCCCAAGCTCCTACACTTGGCGCCCATCGCGTCCACCGTTTCCGCTTTCTCCTGCGTCATCAGCTAGGGTAGAAGTAGGGCGTTAGACAACGCGCCCAGTAGGACTCCGAGTAGGGCTAGCACATGGATTAGTGATACAAACATACCGATAACAATATAATAAAACCATATGAGGAATGCCATGCCATGGGTGCCTATGTCATGTGTCCCACCCATCATCCATATCATCATAAAATGTCATATCCCCCTTGACGGCAAAGCCTCGTGAAGGTGTCCCCATGTTTGTTTCTCGGTCGCCCCGATGGAGCATGGACTCTGGTTATAGCATATCAAGCTATCCCCATGTTTGTTCTCAGTCGCCCCGACGGAGCATGGACTCCGGTTATAGCGCATCAGGCTATCCCCATGTTTGCTTCTCGGTCGCCCCGACGGAGCATAGACTCCGGTTCCTTTATTTTCCCGCCCATGCCATGCATGAGATGTAAGTGCATTATGCTATGTAGTATATATATAATTCATATCACTAATATAAAATCCATAGCATTGGAATATAATCTATAGCCTTAAAAATATCATCCATAGCATTAAAATATAATCCATAAAATAAACCATATAATTACCGAAATAAAATACGGAAACCATCACATACACATAATCCACGGCTTACAAAAAGGTAGGAATCCTACCGAATACTGCTTAGCGTCCCTTTACGTTTTCGTCCGATAATTTCGGTCGCCGATCGCACACCGTTTGCGATGTCTCGATACCTTATTATACATTTTCCAAGTTAGTCCATATCTTATCCATGATTAGGTTCCCTAATTGATCATAAACCTAGATCCATTAATGCTCCCTAGTCATGTTACAAGATTATCATAAATCGGCCCTTAACTTAGCCTCATTTCCATTGCATAATTCCAAATTTTAGCCCATTAAACATTCTAATTTGTGAGCCTATAGGGCAGCAACCTTAAGTTTCATTTAATCATTCATAATATCATCTTAATGCATCCAAGTTCATGTCCAACCTACATGGGGTTCGGCCATGTACCATGGCCGAACCCATGGTTCTTCAATGTGGCCAATAATTACAGTTATGCCACTAGACTTCCACGGTTTAATATCTCTTCTATCCATGTACATTTTAGTCCATAATTCATCCACATACTTAGCCCCATTAATGATTCATTGACCATGACCTAACATCCCTAAAATCAACCACTTAATTTAATTAAATTTGCAATCATCTAATCCCATGCATAATTCAATATTTGGCCCATAACATGACCTACAATTGGGTCATGGGTTCGGCCATACACCATGGCCGAACCCATGATGCCTATTTTCCATTTTTCTTGAGTCCATTTCACCTCATTTGGTCCCACCATAACTGAATTTAAAACATACCTTTAAATCATCCTTTCATAATCATTATGAGACATACTTTGGTCCATTTAATTTAACCATCATTCCTCTTTATTTTCCATGGTTCCAAGACCCCAATTTTCCTCAAAGTCTCCCCATGGGGTTCGGCCATGTACCATGGGCGAACCCATGGTCCATAGTTTTTATTTTTAAAACTTCATTTCTACCCATTTAAACCTTGTTTAAAATGCTAAAGAAAAATCCATTTAATTACCATTAATTTCCTCCATTAATTTCCATACTTTCATAACCATTAATTTCATCATTCCATCACCATAGGGTTCGGCCATACACCATGGCGGAACCCATGGTTCATGATTCACCATTTTTCCTAGCTTCTTGAGGCCACAACATCATTCACATACTCCATGATTTTTCCTCATTAAAACCCCTTAAAAATCTTTCCAACATTTAATCATCTACAACCCTAAAAATCATAATCATTCTCCATAGTTTTAAACCTTAAAACCCCAATTAAATTCATCCACAATTTACCATGGGGTTGGGCCATACTACATGGCCGAATTCTATGGCCCATCAATCCATTCAAAACCCATGTTTCCATGCTTAATCCATTTAATTCCATGACCTCCTTAATCATTTTATTTTTCTTAATCTATCTCTTCCATTTCATCAATTTCTCATCTTATCATTGGATGGATCTTAGATCTAAGGCCCATAACATTTGTGGCCACCATTCATTCTAAGAAATGGGTTCCATAAATACATCTTAACCTTTTTAAAAAATATAAATTCTTGTTTAAGAATTTCTTACCACACCGACGACTCTCCGGTCTTTCTTTGCTCCCGTCGGACTCTTTGGCCTCCTTCCTCCTTCCTCTTGATCTTTGGTCGGCCAAGATGCTTGATCAATGGTGAACCCCTCCAAACTTAGGATCGGCCAAGGTAGGGTTTGCTTGAGAGAGGGAAGAGAGGAGATGATATGAAGAACTACCCAAGGTCTTGAGTGATGGACTTATGCTTGCACTTCCTTCTCTTTTCTTCTCTTCTTCTTTTTATTTTTTTCTTCTCCTTTTCCTTAGAGATGAGGGATGGTGGTGAGAGGGTGGAGGAGAGAAATGAGAGTGTAGCTTGGGTGGTAAGGTGAAAGCCATCCAATCCTTTGGTTCCTTAGCCTACACACTTCCATGATGGTTCTCACCCACCAAGCATGGTTCCCTTGTTCTTGGTGGTGGTGGTTGAGACCAAACCTGTAACACCCCAATTTCTCAATGAAATGGATAATTACGAAAATGCCCCTGGATTTGGTGAATTTAATAATTATGATGTTAAATGAGAAAATAGTGAGGCCCATTGCTCAAACTAAGATCCTATGAACATATTATAAGGGTCAAATTATAATGGATGGGTAATGTACATAAAATTGGGTCAAAATGGTTAATTGGGTCAAAAATTCTCAATAAGATGAATATTTACGAAAATGCCACTGGATTGGTAAATTTAACAAATGTGAATGTAAATGAGGAAATGGTGGGGCCCATTGCTCAAATTAAGATCATATGAACATATTATAATGGCCAATTTATCATAAATGGGTAGTGAACATCAAATTGGGTCAATATGGTTAATTGGGTCAAAGGACCCAATTGGACCCAATCAATCAAATGGACTTATTAGACCATTGGGTGAGCCCAAATTTAATGGGGTTTCCTAAATTGATTGGAAATCAAGTGGAACAAAAATGGGTAGGCTTGATGCACAAGTGAAAACTATTTAAAAATGGCAAAATCAGCCCATTAATGGGTCATGTTGTCAAAACGGGTCAAGGGACTAATTGGGGACCCAATGGGTCGGGTTGACTAAGTTGACCACGGATGACCTTGTGGGCCCTCAGTTGAACTCAAGTGTGAGTTAGTTTAGCTTGAGTTAGACTGATTTGGAATGAGTTTTAATTAAGAAATGAGTTGACTCACATATGGTGCATTAAGTGGGTTGAGTTGGATGAGTTGAATTGGAATAAAAGGTCATGAGTCAAGTGAGTCAAGAGGAAGTGGAAAGGAGTTCTAATCTCACACAACTCTCAATCAAACCAATCCCAGCCATTGAGAGTGAAGAGGTGCCTTGGCCAAGCCAAGGGACACCAAGCTTGGGCGGCATCATCTCATCCCATGAGATTCATGTGTTTAAAGGTGAAAGGTTGCAACGTTTGGGTGAAGGGGTGTCTTGGAGGGCACCCAATATCCCATCGTTTTTTACAAGAAATTATGAGGATTAAGGAGTGAGGTTTGGCTGATTTAACAAAAGGATTAGAGCACTCATTTGGCCGAATTACATTGCCAAAATACTTGGAAATCCTCATCTCTCTTCCCCTCTCAAGAACACCATCTTTGGGCTGAACCAGCAGCGGTGTTTGCACCAGTTGATCAAGCATAAACCAGCAAAGGAAGGGAGGTTAAGAAAGATAGGAAGTAAGGAGCAAAGGCCAAAGGAAAAGCTTGGAAAATTTGGTAAGTATTTCCATGGATTTTGTTTAAAAAGATGGGACAAATGGAACATGTCTTGGGCCATGGGTATGGCCGAATCCATCAAGGATTAGACCTTGGATGGTATTTCATAAGTAAGATGGGAATTTGATCATAGAGTTCGGCCATTGGGGATGGCCGAACCCCATGAAAAGAATGGGTTAAATTGGATGGTTTTTGTAGGACAAAACCATGGACTGTTTTGGATGTTTTTGTTGGATTTAAAATGCATGTTTTAAAGAGGTTAAAAACATGGATTTGGATGTCATGAAGGACTGACGGTATCATGGGTCTAAACCTTGGGAATTAAATGATGAAATGGATCATTGGGATCGGCCATCTTGGATGGCTGAACCCCATGAAATGATGTTGGAATTTTGATGGTTTCTTTTGTAAGTTAAAATTATGCAAATGAGTTACTGTTTTGGGACATTAATTTAGACATAAGATGAATGTCTAAGAAGTTCAAACCAAAGGCCATAGGTTTCTGCAAATGAGCATGACCGAACCCCATGAAATCATATGAAATGTATGGTCATTTGGATTGAGTTTTTATAAAGTGGAAATCATGCAAAGTGATGGACAGATTTGGATGGTTTTGAAAGGTTAAAACCCGGTAATATTATACTGATTATTACATGTTTAAATGAGATCAAAAACATGTTTATGAGGACCAAGTCATGGACATAGGGTTCGGCCACCTTGAATGGCCGAACCCCATGAAAGAAATTGATGATTGTTATGAATTTGGAGAGTTAGAAACCATGCAATATCATGGGGTTTCTATGGGATTTTAAATAGAAATATGTTTACTGCTTTTATGGCTAAGATGCATGATAAATTATGCAAGATCATTAGAAGAATTGTATCCAAAGAACCATGAGGTTCGGCCATGTGAATGGCCGAACCCCATGGGTTGCTTTATGGTTTTTATTTGATTTACTTGGGGTTATGGTTACTGATTTGGGTCAGCCTTTGGATGGCTGAACCATGTATTGATCATGGTTGAAATAGCATGTTAAAACCATGAGTAATCATGGAGATTATTGAGCCAAGGGAACCATTGGGTTTCGCCATGTATAGGGCCGAACCCCATGGACCATTGCATGGGTTAAATAGGCTAAGTTTATGAGTAGTAATTGTTAATGGTTCCATGTTGATTTAAAAGGTTTAAAATATCCTAATGGAGAACCATTTGGTGATGGATATAAGGGATTACAAGGTTCGGCCATGTATAGGGATGAACCTCATAAAATGATAATGGTTTTGATATAGCTTAGCCTAGTGGCAAAGCTGTAAATGCGAATGATAATGTAAATATGGATAGATAAAGTTTAAAAGGACATGAAAGAAGGGTTAAACCAAGGTGGTATGGTTCGGCCATGGTGTATGGCCGAACCCTACCAAGACATGATTAAAGAGTTAAGTGTTTAGGAATTGATCAAATGAAAAAGGAAGATTAAATCCTAAGTTGGTGATGTTCGGCCATGGGTATGGCCGAACCCCACAAGATGTGGTTGGGTCTTAGATGTGAATGAATAATTAAAGGATAGTATGATTTACTTATTGTTATATGGACAAGGTGACGGAAGTGAATGGCGGGCAAGTCGTGAGCAAGTGACGCTAAAGAAAGATCGAACACTGAAGTGAATCTTCAGTAGGTTTCCTACCTACTTGTAACCACAATTATGATTTGGTTTTATCATGTTTTTATGAGATATGCTGTATTTGATATTATGTTTCAAATATGGTTTTGAATGATGAGATATGTATTTACAAATGACATACATCTACATTGACATCTCATGCATGGCATGGGGTGATGATTATGGGTTACCTTGACTTGAGAGTCCCAATGAAAGAACTCTGTGAAACAACTCAATGATGAAGTGTCTTTCCACAGGTAACGAGGATTACTGTGGATTACCTTATTATGTGAATCCCAATGAAAGAATACTGTGAAACAACTCAATGATGAAGTGTATTTCCACAGGTAACGAGGATTACTGTGGATTACCTTATCGTGTGAGTCCCAAATGAAAGTGTATTGTGATTTACCTTGACGATGAGAGTCCCGTCAAGTGATGGCTATGTATGTGTGATGGGGTGGGGCTTATTACATTTGCATACATACATAGCATGGTTTTATATGTTTTTGATAATCATGTACTATATATATATATATATGCATGTTTTATATGCTAACCATGTGGTAGCCCTGATCAGAAAACCTACTGGGTGCGTTGATCTAATGCCCTAATTCTATCCTTTGAGGATAATTCAAGAACACGGAAGGGGAAAGAAAAGGTTGATGTTAAGGAGGGGAGCCAAGCGTAAATGCTTGAATGCTGGAATGTATTTATAATTGCTGTTATTTGAATACTTTATTATGGACATGTAATATTGTAGTTACTTGCTATGGTTTGTTTAGGATATTATCGATGGATGGTTGGTTTATGTTAATTATTAATTGAGACTGGTACTTGCTATCTATTCAAGTTATTTCCGCAGTTAGTTTACTTTATTCCGCAAGTCATTGTATAGTTCCATGTGTGGTTTGTTATATGGGTTTAGTCCATTGCACACATGGGTGGCCAGTTAAGGGTCGGACTTGGATAATCCGGACTTAGCTCGCATCGTGACGCCGCCCGCTCTCTGCCGTTGTTATTTTATTATTATTTTAAAAAAAATTACACTCTGATTTCTTGGAGAGGGCGGGGCGTTATAGTTGGTATCAAAGCGAGCATGAGCTCATAACTTAACTGATACCAACGTTTTAGTTTGTATCAGAGCGAAATGGGAAATTGAATCATCGAAGTAAGATTAAGACGGTTTCATGTCTCACTGACAGATAAGAATCCCAACTGATCGACTCTTCGGAGTCCGCTGACTGGGGGCCGGATTAATTTACTTCGATTGACTCAGACTGAACAATCAATTTGAGAACGACAATGAAAAATAGCAAGTAAAATACAATCATCATAACTGGATATATCAAACATAGCAAAGTAGGATGTACTCCCCTGCTATTTCCCATTGAGAAACAAACAACAGGAATTTAGAGATTTCCCCCAGAAACAAAAGAAAACAAAGTGTGATGATTTGGCAATATCCCCAAACTGAGAAGTGATACATAATACTTGGGGAGGCTTTCCCCAAGAACAGCAGAACATCAAGAGTTCCCCAAATTGAGAAATGATACATGATACTTAGGAAGTTTCCCCAAAAACAAAGAACTACAAAGAGTGTTGATTTGGCAATTTCCCCAAATTATGAAGAACACAAAACTTTACTTAGAAGCTAAGTCAACTGATGTTTCCATGACTTAGGAAAAATGTCTCCAAAGGAAGATGAACATAACGAAGAGGGTCGGAATGGTGCAAACATTCCTGAAGTACCTCTGGAATTACGGAACCTAGTACAGGCGGTGGTCACTTCCGTTCTACAACAGCTCGTGAGCGGAAATGGAGACACAAACCCGAATAAAACACAGGACCAAAAAGGTCGGGGTGGGAGAAATACTTTTTGCTCTCGCAGAAGACTCAGAGCCTACTTATGGAGATCTTCAGCCTTTACTGGTTTCACTGGAAGTTCTTATTTCTAGTGTGGTCGACCAGGCCATTTCAAAAGAGAGCGTCCGCAGAATGTTAGATCTCCTAGTACCTGCTTCCAATGTGATCAGCCGGGTCATTTCAAAAGAGTGTGTCCGCAGAATAGTGAATCTCCCTATTCCTGTTACCGATGCGGTCAGAAGGGCCATTTCAAAAGAGAGTGTCCACAAAACAAAAGATCTCCTCACTTCAGGGGTTCTATCCTTGGTCCCGCTCAACCAGCAAAGGAAGGAAGGCAAAGAATGATAGGAAGTAAAGAGCAAAGGCAAGACAAGAAGCTTGAGAAATTTGGTAAGAATTCTTATGGATTTTTATTTTAAATATGAGTGTTAAGTTATGAATTTGGATGACATAATTTGGTCATGTATGGCTGAATTTGTCATAGGTCTAAACCATGGAAGATGGTGTCAAAGAATGATGGAAATGGACCATAGGGTTCGGCCACTTTGGATGGCCGAACCCCATGAAGATAATTGGAATGATTTTGATGGTTTTTGGAATTTAAAACCATACAAGTTTGGGACTGTTATTATATGTTTTATTAGATTTAAAATGCATGTTTTAAGACGGTTAAAACATGGATTTGGATGTTTAATTCGGACCTAAGATGAAGGGTTAAGTGGTTCAAAACCAAAGGTCAAAATGTTCGGCCAAAGAGCATGGCCAAACCCCATGAAATTGGGTTGGTTTTTAGATGATTTTTAAATGGTTAAACTCTGTGATAATACACTGCTTATTACATGATTATTGAAACATAAAAATATGTTTAGGAGGATCAAGTCATGGACATAGGGTTCAGCCACCTTGGAGGGCCAAACCCCATGAAAGAATTTGATGAATAGTATGGCTTTGGAGAGTTAGAAACCATGTAAATTATGGCGATTTTTACATATGTTAATTGGGTCATTTTGTGGCTGAATTAAGTACTGATGTAAAGTATTATGATGAGGTTTAAAGGATGACAATTTAGAGCATGGAGTTCGGCCACTTTAGATGGCCGAACCCCATGAAAGTAATTGATTAAATGGTATGGTTTTTGGGGATAAAAACCATACCATGTGTGAAGATTGCTAAAGGATTGTAAAATGGAATTAATTAATTGTATGGGATTAACAATGGATGGTTAAACCTTGCTGTTTTTATGGCTAAGATGCATGATAAATTATATAAGATCATTGAAAGAATTGCATCAAAAGGACCATATGGTTCGGCCATGTGAATGGCCGAACCAGATAGGTCATTCCATGGGCTGCCTTATGGGTTGTTTGTATGGGTTTTACTTGGGTTTATGTTTACTGATTTGGCTCAGCCTATGGATGGCTGAACCATGTAATAACCTTGGAAAAAGGGTGTAGCCTAAGTTAAATACCTAGGTTAAAGTTATTGGACCAAAGGAGCCATTGGGTTCGGCCATGTATAGGGCCGAACCCCATGGACCACTTCATATGATTATTTTATGTGGAATATTTTTATTGAATTAAAAGGTTTCAATGTAGAGATCATGGACCATGACAATAGGTTTTGGTGTGGATCCATTCCATGGAATTGATCGGTAGTTTTAAAGGTTAAAATGGGATATAATTGAGTATTGGAACCAATGGCATAATGGTAAATATTGGAGAAATGATCAAAGGTGGAATGATCATAGGTATGGTTGTATGGACCCAAATCAAAGGGGTATGGTTCGGCCATGCTGTATGGCCGAACCCTACCAAGGTATTTTTGTAGAACTTGATGTTTAATAAAGATTAAACGAATGAGAAACCAAAGGATAAATAGGTGAGGTTCGGCCATGGGCATGGCCGAACCCCACATAGTGCATTTTTGGGACATTGACTAAGTTGGAATTACATGATGAATATTTGGTTTGCTGCTATTTAAATAGGGTATCCAGACTTGCGTATACGGCGTACGAGTCGTGAACGGGTGACTATTAAGAAAGATCGAACACTGAAGTGAATCTTCAGTAGGTTTTCTACCTACTTGTAACCACAATTATGATTTGGTTTTATCATGTTTTTATGAGATATGTTGTTATTGATATTATGTTTCAAATTGGTTTTAAATGATGAGATATGTATTTACAAATGACATACATATACATTGACATCTCATGCATGGCATGGGGTGATGATTATGGATTACCTTGACTTGAGAGTCCCAATGAAAGAACACCATGAAACAACTCAATGATGAAGTGTCTTTCCACAGAAAATGAGAATTACTATGGATTACCTTATCATGTGAGTCCCACTGAAAGGACACTGTGAAACAACTCAATGATGAAGTGTTTTTCCACAGAAAATGAGGATTACTGTGGATTACCTTATGGTGTGAGTCCCAAATGAAAGTGTATTGCGATTTACCTTGACGGTGAGAGTCCCGTCAAGTGATGGCTATGTATATGTGTGATGGGGAGGGGCTCATTAAATTTGCATATATAGCATTGATTTATCTGTTTTTGATGACCATATATACTATGATATATGCATGTTTTATACACTAACCCTTTGGTAGCCTTAATCGGAAATCCTACTGGGCGCGTTGATCTAATGCCCTAATTCTATCCTAGAGGATAATGCAGGAACAAGGAAGGGGAAAGAGAAGGTCGTGGACCTGGAGGGGAGCCAAGCTTAAGTTTTGAATGATGATTGGGATTTCTATATTACTGTTATATTGAATACATCTTTATGGACATGTAATAGCTAGTATCTTTGCTATGGTTTGAATTATAGTCTTGATGTTGGATATATGAATTAAGTTATTGTGGATAAGTGCTAAGTTTGAGAATAGTCTAATGAGGTTATTATGTTAAAGCAAACTTGACTTGTACTTTGCTATCTGATAATGGAGCAATCTGAGTATTGATTATAATTCTGCATATTTGACTTATTCCGCAATCAGTTATGTCCATTCCGCAAGTTTTACTTAGTTCCATGTGTGGATTATTTATCATGGGTTTAGTCCGTGCACACATGGGTGGCCAGTTAAGGGTCGGACTTGGATAGTCCGGACTTAGCTCGCGTCGTGACGACGCCCGCTCTCTTCCGATGTTATTCTATTATTATTTAAAAAAAAAAGTAGACTCTGATTTTTCGGAGAGGGCGGGATGTTACAGTTGGTTATATTGTAACACCCCAAATTTTCAATGAAATGGATAATTACAAAATGACCCTAGATTGGTGAATTCAATAAATGTGATTGCAAATGAGGAAATGGTGGGGCCCATTGTTCAATTTAAGATCATATGAACATATAATAATGGCCAATTTATCATGAATGGGTAATCAATATCAAATTGGGTCAATATGGTTAATTGGGCCAAAGGACCCAATTGGACCCAATCGGTCAAATGGACTTATTAGACCATTGGGTGAGCCCAAATTTAATGGGGTTAAGCGGAATTGATTGGAAATCAAGTGGAGCAAAAATGGGTAGGCTTGATGCACAAGTGAAAACTATTTAAAAATGACAAAATCAGCCCATTAATGGGTCATGTTGTCTAAACGGGTCAAGGGACTAATTGGGGACCCAATGGGTTGGGTTGACTAAGTTGACCACGGATAACCATGTGGGCCCTCAGTTGAACTCAAGTGTGAGTTAGTTCAGCTTGAGTTGGACTGATTTGGAATGAGTTTTAGTTAAGAAATGAGTTGACTTACATATGGTGCATTAAGTGGGTTGAGTTGGATGAGTTGAGTTGGAATAAAAGATCATGAGTCAAGTGAGTCAAGAGGAAGTGGAAAGGAGTTCTAATCTCACACAACTCTCAATCAAACCAATCGCAGCCGTTGAGAGTGAAGAGGTGCCTTGGCCAAGCCAAGGGACACCAAGCTTGGGCGGCATCATCTCATCCCATGAGATGCATGTGTTTAAAGGTGAAAGGTTGCAACGTTTGGGTGAAAGGGTGTCTTGAATGGCACCCAACATCCCATCGTTTTTGCTAAGTAATGATGAGGGAAATGAATGTAGGATGTGGCTGAGATTACAAAAGGGAAAGACCAACTCTTATGGCCTTTTTTCACACAAGAAAGTCTAAGGAAATTCTCATCTCTCTCCCACTCTCCAAACTCGTTTTTCTTGGCTGAACAGCAGATGTGTTGGCACCAATTAATCAAGCATAAACCAGAAAGGATTAAGGAAGAAAGGAAGAAACAAGAGGGGAGAAGGCAAGGATCGTAGGCAAAGGAAATTTGGTAAGATTTTCTTAAGTGTTGAAGTTAAACAAGTTGTAAGAACAGGGTATCTATTGGGCCATGGTTATGGCCGAATGCACCAAGGTTTTAACCTTGAGTAATAGAGGTTTTAAAATGGTAAAAGTGATCATTGGGTTCGGCCACCTTGGAGGGCCGAACCCCATGTAAATAATTGGTTGGTTTTGATGTCTTTGAAACATAGAAACCATGCAATTTGTGGACTGTTTTAGATGTTTCTTTCATAATCAAAATGCATGTTTTAAAGAGGGTCAAAACATGGACTTAAATGACATGAGGGACTGAAGGTATCATGGGTCTAAACCATGGATGTAAACTGAAGAAATGGACCATTGGGCTCGGCCATCTTGGATGGCCGAACCCCATGAAGTGTTATGGTCATTTGGATTGATTTGTTACAAAGTGAAAACCATGCAAAGTGATGGACTGATTTGGAGGGTTTTGAGGGGTAAAAACTTGGTAACATTATACTGATTATTATATGTTTAAATGAGACCTAAAAGATGTTTAAGAGGATCAAAACATGGACATAGGGTTCAGTCACCTTGGAGCGCCGAACCCCATGAAAGTATTTGATGGTTTTGTGAGATAAAAACCATATAAAGTTAAGGTGTTCTTATGGCAATTAATGGAATACATGTTTACTGTTTTTGGTTGGTTAATATATGGCTGAATCATGTATTATTCATGGTTGAATTAGCATGTTAAAACCATGAGTAATCACGGTGAATATTGAACCAAGTGAACCCCCATGGCCGAAACCCATGGGCTGCCTTATGGGTTGTTTGTATGGGTTTTACTTGGGGTTATGGTTATTGATTTGGCTCAGCCTATGGATGGTTGAACCATGTAATAACCTTGGAAAAAGGGTGTAGCCTAAGTTAAATACCTAGGTTAAAGTTATTGGACCAAGGGAACCATTGGGTTCGGCCATGTATAGGGCCGAACCCCATGGACCACTTGATATGGATTATTTTATGTGGAATGTTTTTATTGAACTAAAAGGTTTCAATGTAAAGATCATGGATCATGACCATAGGTTTTGGTGTGGATCCATTCCATGGAATTGATCGGTAGTTTTAAAGGTTAAAATGGGATATAATTGAGTATTGGAACCAATGGCATAATTGTAAATATGGGTGAAATGATCAAAGGTGGAATGATCATAGGTATGGTTGTATGGACCCAAATCAAAGGGGTATGGCTTGGCCATGCTATATGGCCGAACCCTACCATGGTATTTTTTTACAATTTGATGCTTAATAAGAATTAAACAAATGAGGGACCAAAGGATAAATAGGTGAGGTTCGGCCATGGGCATGGCCGAACCCCACATAGTGCATTTTTGGGACATTGACAAGTTGGAATTACATGATAAATGTGTGGTTTGCTGCTATTTAAATAGGGTATCCAGACTTGCGTATACAGCGTACGAGTCGTGAACGGCTGACGATTAAGAAAGATCAAATACTGAACTGAATCTTCAATAGGTTTCCTACCTACTTGTAACCACAATTATGATTTGGTTTTATCATGTTTTTATGAGATATGTTGTATTTGATATTATGATTCAAATATGGTTTTGATTGATGAACAAGACTTCTTATTTATTGTCGTTTGAGTTATATTTGATGGACATGTAATAAGTTAACACTTTGCTATGGTTTGATTAGGTTATTAACTATGGATGTTGTTTTATGTTAATTATTAATTGAGACTGTTACTTGCAATCTATTCATTCTATTTCCGCAGTTAGTCTAGTTTATTCTGCAAGTTATTGTTCAGTTCCATGTGTGTTTTGTTATCATGGTCTAGTCCATATACACATGGGTGGTCAGTTAAGGTTCAGACTTGAGTAGTCTGAACTTAACTCGCGCCGTGGCGCCGCCCGCCCTTGTTCACTCTATGTTTCTTTCAAAAGAAATTTTCAGACTCTGATTTTAAAGAGGGTGGAAAGGGCGGGGCGTTACAGTTGGTATCAGAGCGAACATGAGCTCATAACTTATCTGATACCAATGTTACAGTTGGTATCAGAGTGAAATGGGAAGTTGAATCATCGAAGTAAGATTAAGACGGTTTCATGTCTCACTAACAGATAAGAATCCCAACTGACCGACTCTTCGGGGTCCGCTGACTGGGGGCCGGATTAATTTACTTTGAGTAACTCAGACTGAACAATTAATCTGAGTACGACAATTAAAGATAGCAAAGTGAAGTACAGTCATCATAATTGGACATATCAAACATAACAAAGTAGGATGTACTCCCCTGATATCCCCACACTGAGAAACAAGCAACAGGAATTTAGAGATTTTCCCCAGAAACAAAAGAAACAAAGAGTGATGATTTGGCAATATCCGCAAACTGAGAAGTGATACATAATACTTAGGGAGGTTTTCCCCGAGAACAGCAGAACATAAGGATTTCCCCAAATTGAGAAATGATACTCGATATTTAGGAAGTTTTCTCAAAAACAAAGAAATACAAAGAGTGCTGATTTGGTAATTTTCCCAAATTATGAAGAACACAAAACTTTACTTAGAAGCTAAGTCAACTGATGTTTCCACGACTTAGGAAAAATATCTCCAAAGGAAGAAGAACATAACGGAGAGGTCGGAATGGTGCAAACATTCCTAAAGTACCTCCGGAATTACGGAACCTAGTACAGGCGGTGGTCACTTCCGTTCTACAACAACTCGTGAACGGAAATGGAGACACAAACCCGAATAAAACACAGGACCAAAAAGGACGGGGTGGGAGAAATACTTTTTCCTCTCGCAAAAGATCAGACCCTACTTACGGAGATCTTCAGCCTTTCCTGCTTTCACTGGAAGTTCCTGTTTCCAGTGTGGTCGACCAGGCCATTTCAAAAGAGAGCGTCCACAGAATGTTAGATCTCCTAGTACCTGTTTCCAGTGTGGTCGACCAGGCCATTTGAAAAGACAGTGTCCATAGAACAAAAGATCTCCTCCCTACAGGGGTTCTCTCCTTGTTCCGGCTCAACCAGCTCAGTCACAAGAATCTGAACTACTAAATATTTTGTCTTTTCCTCTAGAGACAGTGGAACATTCGGTAACTCAAGGTATGGCAGTAATTTACAATTCATATGCTTATGCGTTATTTGATCTACTGCCTTCGCATTTGTTACTAGCACCATAATACAACAAGTTGCTCACTACACTTACTATAGTATTCCCTATGGATAGACGATACTCACTGGTAGATGAAATTCTCAAGAATGAATTATTTTCCATGAATGTATTATGCCCATAGGAGGGTTATATTCATGGATGATTATTAAACAGGGATAAATGACATATTGACCTAATGATTGGGACATGTTTCGATTTACATCCCACGTTTTAAGAAAAGGGTGTTGGTCGTAGTACGACTTGCATCACCAGAAAAGTTGGTATTGAAAGGTACTCAATATCGTAGAAGTTTTGAAGAAAAGTTGTTAGTCACATAGAGACTTATGTGCAAAGAAAGATGTGTTTAAATTTGGAGATGTGCTCAACGGAAAAGATAAGAGTCTAGTGAAACTTGAATGGGAAGCTATGGGCGACTGTCGAGTTAGACTGATCACCTGACTCTATAGTTAGCCGATGGAGTTCTAGGAGAGTGTAACTAGAAACCTAGTTAAAATGGAATCAGAAAAAGCTTTGAGCATAGGCTCGCATTGACAGACTACCTCACACAGAGTGTAGATGAAAGAACATATTGAGCAGGTACGTATGGAAAATACTATGAGAGCAGGTAAAGTGAAACAGAGTGGATTGATCTATGTGAGATCACAAATGGCTCACGAGAAAAAGATATAACACGAGACAGAACAAAAGGTGTTACGAAACCAAGCGATTCAATTTGTCAAAGTGGTGTGGACCGACATGGTAATGAAGCAGTCACTTGGGAACTTGAAATCGGAAATAAGAATAGCACACTTTGAGATATTTATGTAATCCTTTAGAACCCTACTTCGCTCGATTTTCGGGACGAAAATTTTAAAAAGAGGGTTATATTGTAACATCCCAAATTTTCAATGAAATGGATAATTACGAAAATGACCCTAGATTGGTGAATTCAATAAATGTGATTGTAAATGAGGAAATGGTGGGGCCCATTGTTCAAATTAAGATCATATGAACATATAATAATGTCCAATTTATCATGAATGGGTAATCAATATCAAATTGGGTCAATATGGTTAATTGGGTCAAAGGACCCAATTGGACCCAATCTGTCAAATGGACTTATTAGACCATTGGGTGAGCCCAAATTTAATGGGGTTAAATTGAATTGATTGGAAATCAAGTGGAGCAAAAATGGGTAGGCTTGATGCACAAGTGAAAACTATTTAAAAATGGCAAAATCAGCCCATTAATGGGTCATGTTGTCTAAACGGGTCAAGGGACTAATTGGGGACCCAATGGGTCGGGTTGACTAAGTTGACCACGGATGACCGTGTGGGCCCTCAGTTGAACTCAAGTGCGAGTTAGTTCAGCTTGAGTTGGACTGATTTGGAATGAGTTTTAGTTAAGAAATGAGTTGACTTACATATGGTGCATTAAGTGGGTTGAGTTGGATGAGTTGAGTTGGAATAAAAGATCATGAGTCAAGTGAGTCAAGAGGAAGTGGAAAGGAGTTCTAATCTCACACAACTCTCAATCAAACCAATCCCAGCCGTTGAGAGTGAAAAGGTGCCTTGGCCAAGCCAAGGGACACCAAGCTTGGGCGGCATCATCTCATCCCATGAGATGCATGTGTTTAAAGGTGAAAGGTTGCAACGTTTGGGTGAAAGGGTGTCTTGAATGGCACCCAACATCCCATCGTTTTTGCTAAGTAATGATGAGGGAAATGAATGTAGGATGTGGCTGAGATTACAAAAGGGAAAGACCAACTCTTATGGCCTTTTTTCACACAAGAAAGTCTAAGGAAATTCTCATCTCTCTCCCACTCTCCAAACTCTTTTTTCTTGGCTGAACAGCAGAGGTGTTGTCACCAATTAATCAAGCATAAACCAGCAAAGGATTAAGGAAGAAAGGAAGAAACAAGAGGGGAGAAGGCAAGGATCATAGGCAAATGAAATTTGGTAAGATTTTCTTAAGTGTTAAAGTTAAACAAGTTGTAAGAAAATGGTATGTATTGGACCATGGTTATGGCCAAATGCACCAAGGTTTTAACCTTGAGTAATAGAGGTTTTAAAATGGCAAAAGTGATCATTGGGTTCGGCCACCTTGGAGGGCTGAACCCCATGTAAATAATTGGTTGGTTTTGATGTCTTTGAAACATAGAAACCATGCAATTTGTGGACTGTTTTAAATGTTTCTTTAAGAATCAAAATGCATGTTTTGAAGAGGGTTAAAACATGGACTTGAATGACGTGAGGGACTAAAGGTATCATGGGTCTAAACCATGGATATAAACTGATGAAATGGACCATTGGGCTCGGCCATCTTGGATGGCCGAACCCCATGAAGTGTTATGGTCATTTGGATTGATTTGTTACAAAGTGAAAACCATGCAAAGTGATGGACTGATTTGGAGGGTTTTGACAGGGTAAAAACTTGGTAACATCATACTTATTACTATATGTTTAAATGAGACCTAAAACATGTTTAAGAGGACCAAAACATGGACATAGGGTTCGGCCACCTTGGAGGGCCGAACCCCACGAAATTATTTGATGGTTTTGTGAGATAAAAACCATATAAAGTTATGGCGTTCTTATGGCAATTAATGGAATAGATGTTTACTGTTTTTGGTTGGTTAATATACGGCTGAATCATGTATTATTCATGGTTGAATTAGCATGTTAAAACCATGAGTAATCATGGTGAATATTGAACCAAGTGAACCCCCATGGCCGAAACCCGTGGGCTGCCTTATGGGTTGTTTGTATGGGTTTTACTTGGGGTTATGGTTATTGATTTCGCTCAGCCTATGGATGGTTGAACCATGTAATAACCTTGGAAAAAGGGTGTAGCCTAAGTTAAATACCTAGGTTAAAGTTATTGGACCAAGGGAGCCATTGGGTTCGGCCATGTATAGGGCTGAACCCCATGGACCACTTGATATGGATTATTTTATGTGGAATGTTTTTATTGAATTAAAAGGTTTCAATGTAAAGATCATGGATCATGACCATAGGTTTTAGTGTGGATCCATTCCATGGAATTGATCGGCAGTTTTAAAGGTTAAAATGGGATATAATTGAGTATTGGAACCAATGGCATAATGGTAAATATGGGTGAAATGATCAAAGGTGGAATGATCATAGTATGGTTGTATGGACCCAAATCAAAAGGGTATGGTTTGGCCATGCTATATGGCCGAACCCTACCACGGTATTTTTGTACAATTTGATGCTTAATAAAGATTAAACAAATGAGGGACCAAAGGATAAATAGGTGAGGTTCGGCCATGGGCATGGCTGAACCCCACATAGTGCATTTATGGGACATTGACAAGTTGGAATTACATGATAAATGTGTGGTTTGCTGCTATTTAAATAGGGTATCCAGACTTGCGTATACGGCGTACGAGTCGTGAACGGCTGACGATTAAGAAAGATCAAATACTGAACTGAATCTTCAGTAGGTTTCCTACCTACTTGTAACCACAATTATGATTGGGTTTTATCATGTTTTTATGAGATATGTTGTATTTGATATTATGATTCAAATATGGTTTTGAATGATGAGATATGTATTTACAAATGACATACATGTACATTGACATCTCATGCATGGCATGGGGTGATGATTATGGGTTACCTTGACTTGAGAGTCCCAATGAAAGAACACTGTGAAAGAACTCAATGATGAAGTGTCTTTCCACAGGTAACGAGGATTACTGTGGATTACCTTATCATGTGAGTCCCAATGAAAGAATACTATGAAACAACTCAATGATGAAGTGTCTTTCCACAGGTAACGAGGATTACTATGGATTACCTTATTATGTGAGTCCCAATGAAAGAATACTGTGAAACAACTCAATGATGAAGTGTCTTTCCACAGGTTACGAGGATTACTGTGGATTACTTTATCGTGTGAGTCCCAAGTGAAAGTGTATTCTGAATTACCTTAACGGTGAGAGTCCCGTCAAGTGATGGCTATATATGTGTGATGGGGTGGGGCTCATTACATTTGCATACATACATAGCGTGGTTTTATATGTTTTTTATAATCATGTACTGTGATATATATATATATATATATATATATATATATATGCATGTTTTATATGCTAACCATGTGGTAACCCTGATCGGAAAACCTACTAGGTGCGTTGATCTAACGCCCTAATTCTATCCTTAGAGGAAAATGCAGGAACAATGAAGGGGAAAGAGAAGGACGATGACCAAGAGGGGAACCAAGCTTAAGAGCTTGACGTTGGAATGATTTTGATAATTTACTGCTATTTGGATTTCGTTTATGGACTTATAATAGCTAGTATCTTTGCTATGGTTTGAATTATAGTCTTGATGTTGGATATATGAATTAAGCTATTGTGGACAAATGCTAAGTTTGAGAATAGTCTAATGAGGTTATTATGTTAAAGTAAACTTGACTTGTACTTTGCTATCTGATAATGGAGCAGTCTGAGTATTGATTATAATTCCGCATATTTGACTTATTCCGCAATCAGTTATGTCTGTTCCGTAAGTTTTACTTTGTTCCATGTGTGGATTATTTATCATGGGTTTAGTCCATGCACACATGGGTGGCCAGTTAAGGGTCGTACTTGGATAGTCCGGACTTAGCTCCCGTCGTGGCGCTCCAGCTCTAGTTCACTTTATGTTTCTTTCAAAAGAAATTTTCAGACTCTAATTTTCGGAAGGGTGAAAGGGGCGGGGTGTTACAGTTGATTGATGAACAAGACTTCTTATTTATTGTCGTTTGAGTTATATTTGATGGACATGTAATAAGTTAATACTTTGCTATGGTTTGATTAGGTTATTAACTATAGATGGTTGTTTTATGTTAATTATTAATTGAGACTGTTACTTGCTATCTATTCATCCTATTTCCGCAGTTAGTCTAGTTTATTCCGCAAGTTATTTTTCAGTTCCATATGTGTTTTGTTATCATGGTCTAGTCCATGTACACATGGTGGCCAGTTAAGGTTCAGACTTGAGTAGTTTGAACTTAACTCGCGTCGTGGCGTCTCCCGCTCTTTTTCACTCTATGTTTCTTTCAAAAGAAATTTTCAGACTCTGATTTTTGGAAGGGTGAAAAGGGCGGCGTGTTACAATTGGTATCAGAGCGAAATGGGAAGTTGAATCATCGAAGTAAGATTAAGACGGTTTCATGTCTCACTGACCGATAAGAATCCCAACTGACCGACTCTTCGGAGTCCGCTTAATGGGGGCTGGATTAATTTACTTCGAGTGACTCAGACTGAACAATCAATCTGAGTACGACAATGAAAGATAGCAAAGTGAAGTACAGTCATCATAACTGGACATATCAAACATAGCAAAGTAGGATGTACTCCCCTGATATCCCCACACTGAGAAACAAGCAACATGAATTTAGAGATTTTCCCCAGAAGCAAAAGAAACAAAGAGTGATGATTTGGCAATATCCCCAAACTGAGAAGTGATACATAATACTTAGGGAGGTTTTCCCCGAGAACTGTAGAACATCAGGATTTCCCCAAATTGAGAAATGATACTCGATATTTAGGAAGTTTTCTCAAAAAACAAAGAAATACAAAGAGTGCTGATTTGGCAATTTTCCCAAATTATGAAGAACACAAAACTTTACTTAGAAGCTAAGTCGACTGATGTTTCCATGGGATAGGAAAAATGTCTCCAAAGGAAGAAGAACATAATGGAGAGGGTCGGAATGGTGCAAACATTCCTGAAGTACCTCCGGAATTACGGAACCTAGTACAGGCTGTGGTCACTTCTGTTTTACAACAACTAGTGAGCGGAAATGGAGACACAAACCCGAATAAAACGCAGGACCAAAAAGGTCGGGGTGGGAGAAATACTTTTTGCTCTCGCAAAAGACTCAGACCCTATCTATGGAGATCTTCAACCTTTACTGGTTTCACTGGAAGTTCCTGTTTCTAGTGTGGTCGACCCGGCCATTTCAAAAGAGAGCGTCCACAGAATGTTAGATCTCCTAGTACCTACTTCCAATGTGATCAGTCGGGTCATTTTAAAAGAATGTGTCCGCAGAATAGTGAATCTCCCTATTCCTGTTACCGATGCGGTCAGAAGGGCCATTTCAAAAGAGAGTGTCCACAGAACAAAAGATCTCCTCACTTCAGGGGTTCTCTCCTTGGTCCGGCTCAACCAGCTCAGTCATAAGAATTTGAACGACTGAATATTTTGACTTTTCCTCTAGAGACAATGGAACATTCGGTAACTCAAGGTATGGCAGTAATTTGCAGTTCATATGTTTATGCGTTATTTGATCTACTGCCTTCGTCTTTGTTACTAGCACCATAATACAACAAGTTGCCCACTGCACTTATTATAGTATTCCCTATAGATAGACGATAACGATTATTGGTGAAAGATGCGCCTGGATTAACTATGAACAAGATTGGTTTCCATGAATGGATTATACCCATAGGAGGGTTATATTCATGGATGATTATTAAACTGGGATTGATAATATTTACTGAAAGAGTGATACTAGAGATGGATGTATTTAACCACGGGTGATTATTCCCATGGTGGTTTGGATTGATGCCGGGTATTGGTATCGTAGAAGTTTAGAACAAAAGTTGTTAGTCACATAGAGATTTATGTGCAAAGAAAGACGTGTTTAAATTTGGAGAGGTATTTAGTGGAAAAGTTAAGAGACTAGTGAAACTTGAATGGGAAGCTATGGGTGACTACCGAGTTAGTCTAGCTAGCTGACTCTGTAGTTAGCCGATGGAGTTCCAGGAGAGTGCAACTAGAAACCTAGTTGAAATGGAATCAGAAAAGCTCTGAGCATAGGCTCGCATTGGCAGGCTACCTCACACAGAGTGTAGATAAAAGAACGTATTGAGCCGGTACGTATGGAAAATACTATGAGAACAGGTAAAGTGAAACAGACTAGATTGATCTATGTGAGATCACAAATGGCTCACAAGAAAAAGATATAACATGAGACAGAACAAAAGTGTTACGGAACCAAGCGATTCAATTTGTCAAAGTGGTGTGGACCGATATGGTAATGAAGAAGTCACTTGGGAACTTGAAATCGGAATAAGAATAGCACACTCTGAGATATTTAAGGAATCGTTTAGAACCCTACCTTGCTTGATTTTCGGGACGAAAATTTTAAAAAGAGGGTTATATTGTAACACCCCGATTTCACAATAAGATGAATATTTACGAAAATGCCCCTGGATTGGTAAATTTATTAATTATGATGTTAAATGAGAAAATAGTGGGGCCCATTGCTCAAACTAAGATCCTATGAACATATTATAAGGATCAAATTATAATGGATGGGTAAAAGAATTCTCAATGATTGGAATAATTACGAAAATGCCCCTGGTTTGTTAAATTAAATGTTTGTAATGTTAAATAAGGAAAAGGTGGGGCCCATTGCTCAAATTAAGATCCTATGAACACATTATAAATATCAAATTTGATTGGATGGGTAATGGGCATCAATTGGGTCAAAAGTGGATAAATGGGTCAAAGGGCCCAAATGGGACCCAACGGGTCTTAATGGATTATTTGACCGTTGTGTGAGCTTAAATTAAATGGGGTTAAGCTGATTTGATTGGAAATCAAGTGGAGTAAAAATGGGTAGGCCTGATGCACATGTGAAGACCAAGTACAAATGACCAAAATACCCATAATTGGGTCATGGAGTCAAAAACGGGTGAAGGAGCTAAAGGGGGACCCAACGGGTCGGGTTGACTTTATTGACCACAGCTGACCGTGTGGGCCCACAAATGAGTTCAATGGTGAGTTAAATCAGGTTAAGTGGAACTGATTTTATTTAATTTGAATTAAGAATGAGTTGACTCAAATGCATTAAATGATTGCCAATTAATAAGGTGAGTTGGACATGTGAAATGGGTGATGTAGCGCCCCGCACTCTCCGAGAAATCAGAGTCTAATTTTTTTTTAAAATAATAAAACATCGAAACAGAGTGGGCGGCGTCACGACGCGAGCTAAGTTCAGACTACCCAAGTCTGAAACTTAACTGGCCACCCATGTGTACAAGGACTAGACCATGAAAATAAATCACACATGGAACAAACTACAACATGCGGAATAAAACTAGATTAACTGCGGAAATAATATGAAAAGATAGCAAGTAACAGTCCCAAATGATAATTAAGATAAACAACCATCCATAGTTAATAGTCTAATCAAACCATAGCAAGTATTAACTTATTACATGTCCATCAAAATATAATTCAAATGACAGTAGATAAATAATCCTGTTCATCATCCAAGCACTTAGGTTTGGCTCCCCTCCCGGTCATCGACCTTCTCTTTCCCTTTCCTTGTACCTGCAGTCTCCTCTGAGGATAGAATTAGGGCGTTAGATCAACGCGCCCAGTAGGTTCCCGATCAGGGCTACCACATGATTAGCATATAAAACATGCATATATTACATAGTACATGATTAGTAAAAACAGGTAAAACAATGCTATGAAGTATGCACATGCAATGAGTCTCTCCCATCATGTACATTCATAGCCATCACTTGACGTGCCTCGCACCGTCAAGGTAAATCACAATACACTTCCATCTCTTCATCATTGAGTTGATTCATATCACCTATTAGTCCTCCTGGCGGGACTCTCATCGCCTAAGGAGACCAATGTGACTATGATCATCATGTTACTCCTCCTGGCGGGACTCTCATCGCCTAAGGAGGACGTAACTCATAATTGCAACACTGTAGAACCTCAGTCATCATCCCATGTCCATGCATGAGATGCCAATACTTTGTATGCCATTTGTAAATGCATAACATATCATTCGAGACCACAAAAAAATATACAAGAGTCTCATAAAGAAAACTAGGGTAAAACTGTGGTTACAAGTAGGTAGGAAACCTACTGAAGATTCACTTCAGTAATTGATCTTTCTTTAGCGTCACCCGGTCACGACTCGCACGTCGTCAACTTCCAGTACCTTGTCCATATAATAATCAGTAAATAAAACTATCATTTACTTGTTCATTCACATTTAAGACCCAACCACATCTTGTACTGCAAAAATACCTTGGTAAGGTTCGGCCATACTACCTTGCCGAACCATACCACTTTGGTTCGTGTCCGTACATTCAACCCTATGATCATTTCCATCATTGATCATTCCATCAATAATTACTTTTATGCCATTTAGGCTAACCTTTAGTTTAACCATATCATAACCAACATAGTGGGGTTCTTCATTCATCACTTTTAATCCCATTTATTACTTAACCCAATTCTATCAAATAATCATTGATGGGGTTCGGCCATACTACATGGCCAAACCACATCCTATAGATTTTCATCCCATAATCCATTATCATCAATGGTTGATTATTTTCTTACACATAGTCCATAACTTATCATGTATGATTCATTAATTAAAACAACCATAACCTCCCATCCAAAACAGTCCATTAATCTCAAAAACAGCCCCATGGGGTTCGGCCATACTCATAGCCGAACCCTAGGGTTCACTTGATCCGATAATCACCATGATTATTCATGGTTTAATCATGCTAACTCAACCATGAATTATACATGGTTCAGCTGCATAAACATCAACCAAAACAGTAAATTAAACTTCACCAAATCACATCAAACACCATATTTTATATGGTTTTAAACTCATCAAAATCATCAATTACTTACATGGGGTTCGGCCATCCAAGGTGGCCGAACACTATGTCCATGTTTTGGTCCTCTTTAGCATGTTTTAAGTGTCACTTATTCATATGAAAATCAGTACATCATTGCTGCATTTTTACCTCTCAAAACATCCACATAGGTTCATCAAGTTGTCCAAAAGACCATAATACTTCATGGGATTCGGCCATCCAAGATGGCCGATCCAAATGATCCATTTCATCAATTTTAAACCACTGTTTTAGACCCATGATACCTTCAGTGCTTATGTCATTCAGATCCATGTTTTTAACCCTCTTTAAAGCATGCATTTGTATCACTAAGAAACCTCAAAAACAGTCCACAAAACTCCATGGTTTCTATGTTTTCTAAGCATCAAAATCAGCCTAACTTTTACATGGGGTTCGGCCCTCCATAGTGGCCGAACCCAATGGTCATCTTTACCATTTTAAAACCTCTCGTAATCAAGGTTAAAACCTTGGTGTATTCGGCCATAACCATGGCCCAATACATATGTGCATAACACACCATGGTTTGACATGGTTTTTGACCCTTAAGATCATCAAATCAAATCCACATTTTTCATGGGGTTCGACCAATCAAGCTGGCCGAACCCAATGGTATAGTTTCTTATCTTTTTAAGCCATCTAATCTCAGCTTTAGACCCATGACATATTCGGCCATACATGACCAAAATATGTCATCCAAATTTACAATTTCAAGCTCTTTAATAAACCAAGCACTTATGTAAAAACTTACCAAAGTTCCTTGCTTTTAGTCTTTACTTCTAATCCTTCTTTGCCTTCTTTCCTTTACTGTTTTGTGCTTGATCTACTGATGCAAAGACCTCTGATATTCCAGCTAGGAAAAACGAATTGGAGAGAGGGAGAGAGAGATGGAAATTCTTGGCTTTCCAAGGTGAAAAACGGCCAAGCTTGGTGGTCATTTGCTTTAGTACTTCAGCCCCCAAGACCCCTCCATTCCCTCATCAATTCTTATAAAAAACGATGGGTCTTGGGTGCTATCCAATGCACCCCTTAGCACCTGCCAATACAGCCTCCCAACTCCCCAAGCATCACCTCCCATTTCCATGTATTTCATTTAAAAACCCATCATGAAAATCACCCCAACAAGTCCCCAACGTGTGGGACTTGTTTTGGTGGTTATGACTGAGCCAAACTACTCCTATTCCCTCTGAACTCACTGATTTGTAGCCTCATTAATTTCCATTTTGACTCACCCAACTCACACGTCCAACTCACATGTCCAACTCACCTCATTAATTGACAATCATTTAATGTATTTGAGTGAACTCATTCTTAATTCAAATTAAATAAAATCAGTTCCACTTAACCTGATTTAACTCACCATTGAACTCATTTGTAGGCCGACACGGTCGGCTGTGGTCAACAAAGTCAACCCGACCCGTTGGGCCCCCCTTTAGCTCCTTGACCCGTTTTTGACTCCATGACCCAATTAATGGGTATTTTGGTCATTTGTAATTGGTTTTCACATGTGCATCAGGCCTACCCATTTTTACTCCACTTGATTTCCAATCAAATTAGCTTAACCCCATTTAATTTAAGTTCACACAACAGCCAAATAATCCATTAAGACCCGTTGGGTCCCATTTGGGCCCTTTGACCCATTTAACCATTTTTTACCCAATTGATGTACATTACCCATCCAATCAAACTTGACATTCATAATATGCTCATATGATCTTAATTTGAGCAATGGGCCCCACCATTTCCTTACTTAACATCACAAAATAATTAATTTAACACATCAGGGGCATTTTCGTAATTATCCACTTCAATGAGAAATTGGAGTAGTTACAATGTAACCCTCTTTTTAAAATTTTCGTCCCGAAAATCGAGCGAAGTAGGGTTCTCAAAATAAATTACATAAATAATTAGGGGTGAGCTGTTCTCATCTCCATTCAAGTTCCCATGTGGCCTCTTCATCATCATGACGGTCCCATACCACTTTTACGAACTGAATCGCTCTGTTTCGCAACACCCTTTGTTCGGTCTCCACTATCCTGACCGGTTTCTCGACGTACGTCACGTCGCTTTGTACTTCAATATCCTGAACATTCAAAACATGGGACGGATCTAGATTATACTTTCTTACCATTGACACATGAAACACATTATGTAGAGCTGCTAACTGCGAAGGAAGAGCTAACTGGTAAGCTACGTCCCCCATTCTTCTTGTGATGGAAAATGGTCCCACATATCTTGGCGACAGTTTTCCTTTCTTGCCAAACCTCATGTGTCCTTTCCGTGGCGAGACCTTTAAAAATACCATGTCTCCCACTTCAAATTCTAGAAACCGTCTCCTTTTATCAGCATAACTCTTCTGCCGACTCTGTGCAGTCAATAAGTGTTGACATATCAACTTAATTTGTACGGTAGTCTCTGCGACTAGTTCCGGTCCGATCAATGCAGGCTCTCCAGCCTCTGTCCAACATACTGGCGACCTACACGGTCTACCATATAATGCCTCTTTAGATCATGGTACATTTTGGTGCTGCTCGGATGTATAGAGAGCTTGGACTGATGTGCCTCAATCAGTAGCTCTATCCTGCAAATCTTTGGCACATATGTTCTTCCCCGGAATAAAAGAACTTGTCCTGGCCGTAATTCCCATTCCGGTACAATGGTACCAGTAGACATCTTGGCCCATATGTCCTCCACTTCCGGGTCTGTCCTTTGTTCTTGTTCAATCCTGGTGACCATGTTAGATTGTATGACCAAATTGTATATGGTCCCACAGTTGTTGTAGTAGAGTTTAAATTCTCGGATGGTATTCAACATCTCCCATTCCGATCTGATCAAACATGCTACGGATGCATGTGGTATACGGCTGAGGGCATCTGCTACCTTGTTTGCCTTGCCTGGATGATATCTAAGCGTAAACTCATAATCCGCCAGATACTCCATCCATCTTCGCTGCCTGAGGTTGAGCTCCTTCTGATCAAAAAGATATTTTAAGCTCTTATGATCAGAAAATACCTCAAATTTCTCGCCGTAGAGGTAGTGTCTCCAACTCTTGAGGGGGAAAACCACTGCAGCTAATTCCAAATCATGTGTGGGGTAAAGACGTTCACGCATTTTTAACTGCCTTGAACCATACGCCACCACACAATTACTCTGACTGAGTGTACAACCCAGTCCCTCTCCCGAGGCATCGTAATATACCTCGTAACACTTGCCACTTACAGGCAAAATTAAAATAGGGGCATTGGTAAGTCTTGTCTTCAGCTCCTCAAACCTTTGATTACATAGATCTGTCCACTCGTACTTGACTCCCTTCTAGGAAAAATCCAGGATAAATCTTCTATAATAACCAGCCAATCCCAAGAAGCTACGAATTTCAGTTACATTCTTGGGCGCTTTCCAATCTTTCACTGCTGCCACCTTAGCCGGATCCACGGCTATACCTCCCTCAGATATAACATGTCTCAAGAAATTGACCTCGGATAGCCAGAATTCACATTTACTGGCCTTGGCATATAGCTTGTTTTGCCTCAAAATATTCAAAACTATCCTTAAGTGCTCTGCATGTTCTTCCTGACTCTTGGAATATATCAGAATATCATCAATGAATACGATTACAAATTGATCCAAATAGGGACAGAAGATTCTGTTCATCAAATCCATGAACACTGCCGGCGCATTTGTGAGTCCAAATGGCATGACTACAAACTCGTATAGTCCATACCGCGTCCGGAAGGCGGTCTTTTCTATATCTTCCTCCCTAACTCGGATTTGATGATAACCAGACATCAAATCAATTTTTGAAAAATGGATAGAACCCTTCAATTGATCGAATAAATCATCAATTCTGGGTAGAGGGTACTTGTTCCGGACTGTTAGCTGATTCAGCTTCCGGCAGTCCACGCACATCCGTAGTGAACCGTCCTTCTTCTTCACAAACAGCACTGGTGCTCCCCATGATGATGTACTGTTCCGGATGCAACCCAGCCTAAGCAGTTCGTCAATGTGCTTCTTCAGCTCTGACATCTCTGCTGGTGCCATCCGATAATGTGGTAACGACACTGGTGCTGTGCCAGGGTACAACTTGATCTCGAAGTTAATCTCCCTCATAGGTGGTAAACCAAGGAGTTCCTTTGGAAATACATCCGTAAATTCTTGTACAATTGCCGGAAGTTCAATAACTGGAGCTTTATTTATGGTGATATTATTCAATACCACGTGGTTTAATCCCTCCTGCAATCCACTTTGTTTATCTGCATGAACTACGTAATGCTTGCCCTCGGGTGACTTAAATGTCACTCTTCAACGATAACAGTCGATGTTGGCATGAAACTTCGCCAACCAATCCATACCGAATATAATATCATATTCAGACATGTCCAGCACTAGATAATTGAACTCAAATCTGAGTCCAGCTAACTCAGTGTTAATCGCCGTACATATAAGTCCCAATGCCGAATCTCCGACAGGGGATACAATAGTAAGTGTTGTGGCTAATCTTTGAACTAATGTACCAGTAGCAGTAATAAATGATGTAGCTATGAAGGAGTGTGATGCTCCAGAATCAAATAGTGCATATGCATACGAACTACTCACTACCGCCATACCTTGTATTACGGCATGATCCTCTTCCTCTGGAGAAGTTAGAGTAAATAATCGTCCAGATCCAGCAGGGTTAGACCCTCGACCTCCCCGACTTCGCATTCTGCCTCCTCTGGAGTTTACCGGTCTAGCTGGCGGACGAAATGATCCTCTAGAGTATGACAGCTTGTTGAGTCTTGGGCAGTCCTTTTTGTAGTGACCTGGTTGATCACAGTGAAAGCAGGTGTTCACTCATCGAGAAGCTTGAGTGACTGCTACAGATTGAGTGGGCTGGTTGGGGCGAAAGCCCCCACTAGATCCAACAGACGGCGAAGGTCTGCTGAAGTTCGATCTGAACCTCTTGTTGGGTTGGTACGCACCCCTCCCACTCGGAGCTCGGCGGTTGTCCACTTTTGCAAATTCCGCCATTCTTGTTCCACAATGGTTGCCCTGCTGACCACTTCCGCCAGCGTGGCTGCTTTGAACATGGTTACCCTGGCCCTTATGTTTGGCCGTAACCCACGCTCGAACTTGCGAGCCTTCCGATATTCCGTGTCCACAACATAAAATGCATAGATTGACAGGCTGAGAAACTCTTGGTGGTACTCAGCCACCGTCATCGAGCCTTGCACTAATGTCATAAAGGCCTGAATCTGTCGTTCCCTTTCTTCCTCCGAAAAATAGCGCTCTAAGAATGTCGGTGAGAATTGCTCCCAGGTCATAGCAATTCTTTCTCTTCTTGGCACAAGTGTTTGCTGTTTCTCCACTACTTTCCACCATTTGGCAGCGTCATCTATCAGCTGTGACGTGGCCAATAGGATTTTGTGAGCATGACTCTTGATATTCAAAAGAGTCAGTATGTGAGAAATCTTCTCCAACCAGTTCTCGGCTGCCCCTCTCTGCCTTTGAAGTAAGGTGGGCGCTGTTGTTGAAAATCTCTGACCATATTACGGTCATTATTTTCACTCGTGCTTCCCCTTCCATTCATATGTTGTTGGAGGACAGATGTTACTATAGCTTGCACCAAGCTGTGCAGTTCAGGAGGCACATAGGGTACAGTCAGGTTGCTGTTCACTTCCTCCTCGTCGATATGACGAGTCATATTCCTCCTCCTCGTCCTGTTGTTACGTAGGGTCACTTTCCTCCTCTTCGCGCCGAGAATAATGAGACTCTTCCTCATTGCGAGATCGTTCATGAACTGATCTCTTCGTCATGAACGGACCGCTCTTTGTCATGTACCAATGGCACCTTCTCATGTACCACCTTCTTGCGTTGAGGTACCACCTTCCCTTGTGGTGTGATTATGAACACCTCATCTTTCTTTTTACCGTCCTGACGGGTCCTTCTCTTTGATGCCCCCTCACCTAATCCGATTTGTGAAACTTTTTCTTTTCCCTTCGGATTCTTTATAACCTTTTTCTGTGGCGCCATTTATTCCTAATTCATGGAAACATCATAGACTTAGTTTTCATTAACAATATGCATTAAATGCCATGAATCCTCATAAAATCATAAAATCACATATTTTATATAAATTCAAACTTCATCACTGTACAAAGGTGGGTAGGGTGAAACAAAACCCTATATATATAAAAAAAAATATGCACCCTTACAATATAACCCTCTTTTTAATACCCATCATATTATTTCCTATCCTAGTCTTCCGTAGAAGATTCCGCATCATCAGCGAACTTGAAACGGTTATCAGGACACGTCATCGCCGTGTGTCCCCAATACTTCACATGTCGTGCAGGGTATTAATCCAGGTCCTCCAATATAAGGACAATTAGTCATCGCCTCTCCTTGCCCATGTAGTCCACAGGACGGGCAGACAATGACCAGTGGGTGAGGACAATACCTACAATTGTGCCCATCTTGGTTGCACAACCGTACATGTATCGTAGGGATCTATCTCCCCAAGCGATTCCAATATTACAGGAACATCTGCCATAGGATCCTCCAAAAAAGGTGCTAGATCCTCTTCTTCTTCCTTAGGAGGTTCCACCATCCCAGGAATGTCATCCATCAAATCCTCTGGAACAGGTGCTAAGTCCATATCATCTTCCTCAGGAGGTCCCTCCTGAAGGTCCACATTAACTTCCATGCTGATACTGTTGGAAGTCGATACCAAATCCACTGGACAACTAGGTGTCCCTTTATCCCATAATTCTGTGTATTCCTCGTTGCTTGACATATCTGTGCAACAACATTTTTAAACACATAAATCAACAACAGTTCTAAATAAACCACTATTGGTTTTCAGGGGAATTTGATCATGCATAGTATCATGTACTTTGTTTGGGAAGATTACCAAATCATCACTCTTTGTTTCTTTTGTTTCTGGGGAAATCTCTACATTCCTGTTGTTTGTTTCTCAATGGGGGATATCAGGGGAGTACATCCTACTTTGCTATGTTTGATATATCCAGTCATGATGACTGTACTTTACTTTGCTATCTTTCATTGTCGTTCTCAGATTAATTGTTCAGTCTGAGTCACTCGAAGTAAATTAATCCGGCCCCCAGTCAGCGGACTCTGAAAAGTCGGTCAGTTGGGATTCTTATCCTGTCAGTGAGACATGAAACCGTCTTAATCTTACTTCGATGATTCAACTTCCATTTTGCTCTGATACCAACTGTAACGCCCCGCCCTCTCCGAGAAATCAGAGTCTATTTTTTTTTTAAATAAGAAAACATCGAAAGAGAGCGGGCGGCGTCACGATGCGAGCTAAGTTCAGACTACCCAAGTCTGAAACTTAACTGGCCACCCATGTGTACATGGACTAGACCATGATAATAAATCGCACATGGAACAAACTACAACATGCGGAATAAAACTAGATTAACTGCGGAAATAATATGAAAAGATAGCAAGTAACAGTCTCAAATGATAATTAAGATAAACAACCATCCATAGTTAATAGTCTAATCAAACCATAACAAGTATTAACTTATTACATGTCCATCAAAATATAATTCAAATGACAGTAGATAAATAATCCTGTTCATCATCCAAGCACTTAGGCTTGGCTCCCCTCCCGGTCATCGACCTTCTCTTTCCCTTTCCTTGTACTTGCATTCTCCTCTGAGGATAGAATTAGGGCGTTAGATCAACGCGCCCAGTAGGTTCCCGATCAGGGCTACCATATGATTAGCATATAAAACATGCATATATTACATAGTACATGATTAGTAAAAACAGGTAAAACAATGCTATGAAGTACGCACATGCAATGAGTCTCTCCCATCATGTACATTCATAGCCATCACTTGACGTGCCTCGCACCGTCAAGGTAAATCACAATACACTTCCATCTCTTCATCATTGAGTTGATTCATATCACCATTAGTCCTCCTGGCGGGACTCTCATCGCCTAAGGAGACCAACGTGACTATGATCATCATGTTACTCCTCCTGGCGGGACTCTCATCACCTAAGGAAGACGTAACTCATAATTGCAACACTGTAGAACCTCAGTCCTTCATCCCATGTCCATGCATGAGATGCCAATACTTTGTATGCCATCTGTAAATGCATAACATATCATTCGAAACCACAAAAAAAAATACAAGAGTCTCATAAAGAAAACTAGGGTAAAACTGTGGTTACAATTAGGTAGGAAACCTACTGAAGATTCACTTCAGTAATTGATCTTTCTTTAATGTCACCCGGTCATGACTCGCACGTCATCAACTTCCGGTACCTTGTCCATATAACAATCAGTAAATAAAACTATCATTTACTTGTTCATTCACATTTAAGACCCAACCACATCTTGTACTGCAAAAATACCTTGGTAAGGTTCGGCCATACTACCTTGCCGAACCATACCACGTTGGTTCGTGTCCGTACATTCAACCCTATGATCATTTCCATCATTGATCATTCCATCAATAATTACTTTTATGCCATTTAGGCTAACCTTTAGTTTAACCATATCATAACCAACATAGTGGGGTTCTTCATTCATCACCTTTAATCCCATTTATTACTTAACCCAATTCTATCAAATAATCATTGATGGGGTTCGGCCATACTACATGGCCGAACCACATCCTATAGATTTTCATCCCATAATCCATCATCATCAATGGTTGATTATTTTCTTACACATAGTCCATAACTTATCATGTATGATTCATTAATTAAAACAACCATAACCTCCCATCCAAAACAGTCCATTAATCTCAAAAACAGCCCCATGGGGTTCGGCCATACTCATAGCCGAACCCTAGGGTTCACTTGATCCGATAATCACCATGATTATTCATGGTTTAATCATGCTAACTCAACCATGAATTATACATGGTTCAGCTGCATAAACATCAACCAAAACAGTAAATTAAACTTCACCAAATCACATCAAACACCATATTTTATATGGTTTTAAACTCATCAAAATCATCAATTACTTACATGGGGTTCGGCCATCTAAGGTGGCTGAACCATATGTCCATGTTTTGGTCCTCTTTAGCATGTTTTAAATGTCACTTATTCATATGAAAGTCAGTACATCATTGCTGCATTTTTACCTCTCAAAACATCCACATAGGTTCATCAACTTGTCCAAAAGACCATAATACTTCATGAGATTCGGCCATCCAAGATGGCTGATCCAAATGGTCTATTTCATCAATTTTAAACCACTGTTTTAGACCCATGATACCTTCAGTGCTTATGTCATTCAGATCCATGTTTTTAACCCTCTTTAAAGCATGCATTTGTATCACTAAGAAACCTCAAAAACAGTCCACAAAACTCCATGGTTTCTATGTTTTCTAAGCATCAAAACCAGCCTAACTTTTACATGGGGTTCGGCCCTCCATAGTGGCCGAACCCAACGGTCATCTTTACCATTTTAAAACCTCTCGTAATCAAGGTTAAAACCTTGGTGTATTCGGCCATAACTATGGCCCAATACATATGTGCATAACACACCATCGTTTGACATGGTTTTTGACCCTTAAGATCATCAAATCAAATCCACATTTTTCATGGGGTTCGGCCAATTAAGTTGGCCGAACCCAATGGCATAGTTTCTTATCTTTTTAAGCCATCTAATCGCAGGTTTAGACCCATGAAATATTCGGCCATACATGACCAAAATATGTCATCCAAATTTACAATTTCAAGCTCTTTAATAAACCAAGCACTTATGTAAAAACTTACCAAAGTTCCTTGCTTTTAATCTTTACTTCTAATCCTTCTTTGCCTTCTTTCCTTTGCTGTTTTGTGTTTGATCTACTGATGCAAACACCTCTGATATTCCAGCTAGGAAAAACGAATTGGAGAGAGGGAGAGAGAGATGGAAATTCTTGGCTTTCCAAGGTGAAAAACTGCCAAGCTTGGTGGTCATTTGCTTTAGTACTTCAGCCCCCAAGACCCCTCCATTCCCTCATCAATTCTTATAAAAACGATGGGTCTTGGGTGCTATCCAATGCATCCCTTAGCACCTGCCAATGCAGCCTCCCAACTCCCCAAGCATCACCTCCCATTTCCATTGTATTTCATTTAAAAACCCATCATGAAAATCACCCCAACAAGTCCCCAACGTGTGGGACTTGTTTTGGTGGTTATGACTGAGCCAAACTACTCCTATTCCCTCTGAACTCACTGATTTACAGTCTCATTAATTTCCATTTTGACTCTCCCAACTCACACGTCCAACTCACATGTCCAACTCACCTCATTAATTGACAATCATTTAATGTATTTGAGTCAACTCATTCTTAATTCAAATTAAATAAAATCAGTTCCACTTAACCTGATTTAACTCACCATTGAACTCATTTGTGGGCCCACACGGTCGGCTGTGGTCAACAAAGTCAACCCGACCCGTTGGGCCCCCTTTAGCTCCTTGACCCGTTTTTGACTCCATGACCCAATTATGGGTATTTTGGTCATTTGTAATGGGTTTTCACATGTGCATCAGGCCTAGCCATTTTTACTCCACTTGATTTCCAATCAAATTAGCTTAACCCCATTTAATTTAAGTTCACACAACGGCCAAATAATCCATTAAGACCCGTTGGGTCCCATTTGGGCCCTTTGACCCATTTAACCATTTTTGACCCAATTGATGTACATTACCCATCCAATCAAACTTGGCATTCATAATATGCTCATATGATCTTAATTTGAGCAATGGGCCCCACCATTTCCTTACTTAACATCACAAAATAATTAATTTAACACATCAGGGGCATTTTCGTAATTATTCACTTCAATGAGAAATTGGGGTGTTACAGGTGAGTCAAAATGGAAATCAATGGGACTGTAAATCAGTGAGTTCAGAGGGAATATGAGTAGGTTGGCTCAGTCATAACCACCAAAACAAGTCCCACACATTGGGGACTTGTTGGGGTGATTTTCATGATGGATTTTAAATGAAATACATGGGAAATGGGAGGTGATGCTTGGAGAGTTGAGAGGATGCAACGTTTGGCACCAAGGGATATAATTGAGTATTGGAACTAATGGCATAATGGTAAATATGGGAGAAATGATCAAAGGTGGAATGATCATAGGTATGGTTGTACGGACCCAAATCAAAGGGGTATGGTTCGGCCATGCTGTATGGCCGAACCCTACCAAGGTATTTTTGTAGAACTTGATGTTTAATAAAGATTAAAATAATGAGAAACCAAAGGATAAATAGGTGAGGTTCGGCCATGGGCATGGCCGAACCCCACATAGTGCATTTTTGGGACATTGACTAAGTTGGAATTACATGATGAATATTTGGTTTGCTGCTATTTAAATAGGGTATCCAGACTTGCGTATACGGCGTACGAGTCGTGAACGGGTGACGATTAAGAAGATCAAACACTGAAGTGAATCTTCAGTAGGTTTCCTACCTACTTGTAACCACAATTATGATTTGGTTTTATCATCTTTTTATGAGATATGTTGTTATTGACATTATGTTTCAAATTGGTTTTAAATGATGAGATATGTATTTACAAATGACATACATATACATTGACATCTCATGCATGGCATGGGGTGATGATTATGGATTACCTTGACTTGAGAGTCCCAATGAAAGAACACCATGAAACAACTCAATGATGAAGTGTCTTTCCACAGAAAATGAGAATTACTATGGATTACCTTATCATGTGAGTCCCACTGAAAGGACACTGTGAAACAACTCAATGATGAAGTGTCTTTCCACAGAAAATGAGGATTACTGTGGATTACCTTATGGTGTGAGTCCCAAATGAAAGTGTATTGCGATTTACCATGAAGGTGAGAGTCCCGTCAAGTGATGGCTATGTATGTGTGATGGGGTGGGGCTCATTACATTTGCATACATACATAGCATGGTTTTATATGTTTTTGATAATCATGTACTATGATATATATGCATGTTTTATATGCTAACCATGTGGTAGCCTTGATCGGAAAACCTACTGGGCGCATTGATCTAACGCCCTAATTCTATCCTTAGAGGATAATGCAGGAACAAGTAAGGGGAAAGAGAAGGACGATGACCAAGAGGGGGGCCAAGCTTAAGAGCTTGAATGATAAATGGGATTTCTTTATTACTGTCTTTTGAGTTACAATTATGGATATGTAATAGCTAGTAACTTTGTTATGGTTTGAATTATAGTCTTGATGTTGGATATATGAATTAAGTTATTGTGGACAAATGCTAAGTTTGAGAATAGTCTATTGAGGTTATTATGTTAAAGCAAACTTGACTTGTACTTTGCTATCTGTTAATGGAGCAGTCTGAGTACTATTTATAATTCCTCATATTTGACTTATTTCAGCAATCAGTTATGTCTATTCCGCTAGTTTTACTTAGTTCCATGTGTGGATTATTTATCATGGGTTTAGTCCATGCACACATGGGTGGCCAGTTAAGGGTCGGACTTGGATAGTTCGGACTTAGCTCGCGTCGTGGCGCCGCCCGCCCTTGTTCACTCTATGTTTCTTTCAAAAGAAATTTTCAGACTCTGATTTTAAAGCAGGTGGAAAGGGCGGGGCGTTACAGTTGGTATCAGAGAAATCCAATGTAACACCCCAATTTCTCAATGAAATGGATAATTACGAAAATGCCCCTAGATTTGGTGAATTTAATAATTATGATGTTAAATGAAAAAATAGTGGGACCATTGCTCAAACTAAGATCCTATGAACATATTATAAGGGTCAAATTATAATGGATGGGTAATGTACATAAAATTGGGTCAAAATGGTTAATTAGGTCAAAAATTCTCAATAAGATGAATATTTACGAAAATGCCACTGGATTGGTAAATTTAATAAATGTGATTGTAAATGCAGAAATGGTGGGGCCCATTGTTCAAATTAAGATCATATGAACATATTATCATGGCCAACTTATCATAAATGGGTAATGAACATCAAATTGGGTCAATATGGTTAATTGGGTCAAAGGACCCAATTGGACCCAATCGGTCAAATGGACTTATTAGACCATTGGGTGAGCCCAAATTTAATGGGGTTTTGTAAATTGATTGGAAATCAAGTGGAAAAAATATGGGTAGGCTTGATGCACAAGTGAAAACCATTTAAAAATGGCAAAATCAGCCCATTAATGGGTCATGTTGTCAAAAACGGGTCAATGAGCTGAAGGGGGACCCAACGGGTCGGGTTGACTTTGTTGACCACAGCCGACCGTGTGGGCCCACAAATGAGTTCAATGATGAGTTAAATCAGGCTAAGTGGAACTGATTTTATTTAATTTGAATTAAGAATGAGTTGACTCAAATGCATTAAATGATTGCCAATTAATGAGGTGAGTTGGACATGTGAGTTGGGTGAGTCAAAATGGAAATCAATGGGACTGTAAATCAGTGGGTTCAGAGGGAATATGAGTAGGTTGGCTCAGTCATAACCACCAAAACAAGTCCCACACGTTGGGGACTTGTTGGGGTGATTTTCAGTGATGGATTTTAAATGAAATACATGGGAAATGGGAGGTGATGCTTGGGGAGTTGAGAGGATGCAACGTTTGGCACAAGGGGTACATTGAATGGCACCCAGCACCTCCTTGTTTTTATCAATGATTAATGAGGAGTGATGAGATAGTTTGAGTTGTTTTAACAAAAGGAAAACAACTATCATATGGCCGATTGCACATTGCAAATCTTGGAGTTCCATCATCTCCCTCTCCCCCTCTGAAGAACATCATCTTCTTGGCTGAACCAGCTGCTGGTGTTTCACCAGTAGATCAAGCATAAACCAGCAAAGGAAGGAAGGCAAAGAAGGATAGGAAGTAAAGAGCAAAGGCAAGACAAGAAGCTTGAGAAATTTGGTAAGAATTCTTATGGATTTTGGTTTTAAATATGAGTGTTAAGTTATGAATTTGGATGACATAATTTGCTCATGTATGGCTGAATTTGTCATAGGTCTAAACCATGGAAGATGGTGTCAAAGAATGATGGAAATGGACCATAGGGTTCGGCCACTTTGGATGGCCGAACCCCATGAAGATAAATGGTTGATTTTGACGTTTTTGGAATTTAAAACCATACAAGTTTGGGATTGTTATTATATGTTTTATTAGATTTAAAATGCATGTTTTAAGAAGGTTAAAACATGGATTTAGGATGTTTAATTCGGACCTAAGATGAAGGGTTAAGTGGTTCAAAACCAAAGGTCAAAGTGTTCGGCCAATGAGCATGGCCGAACCCCATGAAATTGGGTTGGTTTTTAGATGATTTTTAAATGGGTAAACTCGGTGATAATACACTGTTTATTACGTGATTATTGAAACATAAAAATATGTTTATGAGGATCAAGTCATGGACATAGGGTTCGGCCACCTTGGAGGGCCGAACCCCATGAAAGAATTTGACGAACTAGTATGGCTTTGGAGAGTTAGAAACCATGTAAATTATGGTGATTTTTACATATGTTAATTGTGTCATTTTGTGGCTGAATTAAGTACTGATGTAAAGTATTATGATGAGGTTTAAAGGATGAAAATTTAGAGCATGGAGTTCGGCCACTTTGGATGGCCGAACCCCATGAAAGTAATTGATTAAATGGTATGGTTTTTGGGGATAAAAACCATACCATGTGTGAAGATTGCTAAAGGATTGTAAAATGGAATTAATTAATTGTATGGGATCGGCAATGGATAGTTAAACCTTGCTGTTTTTATGGCTAAGATGCATGATAAATTATGTAAGATCATTGGAAGAATTGCATCAAAAGGACCATATGGTTCGGCCTTGTGAATGGCCGAACCCGATTGGTCATTCCATGGGCTGCCTTATGGGTTGTTTGTATGGGTTTTACTTGGGTTTATGATTACTGATTTGGCTCAGCCTATGGATGGCTGAACCATGTAATAACCTTGGAAAAAGGGTGTAGCCTAAGTTAAATAACTAGGTTAAAGTTATTGGACCAAAGGAACCATTGGGTTCGGCCATGTATAGGGCCGAACCCCATGGACCACTTCATATGATTATTTTATGTGGAATGTTTTTATTGAATTAAAAGGTTTCAATGTAGAGATCATGGACCATGACAATAGGTTTTGGTGTGGATCCATTCCATGGAATTGATCGGTAGTTTTAAAGGTTAAAATGGGATATAATGGAGTATTGGAACCAATGGCATAATGGTAACTATGGGAGAAATGATCAAAGGTGGAATGATCATAGGTATGGTTGTATGGACCCAAATCAAAGGGGTATGGTTCGGCCATGCTGTATGGCGAACCCTACCAAGGTATTTTTGTAGAACTTGATGTTTAATAAAGATTAAACGAATGAGAAACCAAAGGATAAATAGGTGAGGTTCGGCCATGGGCATGGCCGAACCCCACATAGTGCATTTTTGGGACATTGACTAAGTTGGAATTACATGATGAATATTTGGTTTGCTGCTATTTAAATAGGGTATCCAGACTTGCGTATACGGCGTACGAGTCGTGAACGGGTGACGATTAAGAAGATCAAACACTGAAGTGAATCTTCAGTAGGTTTCCTACCTACTTGTAACCACAATTATGATTTGGTTTTATCATGTTTTTATGAGATATGTTGTATTTGATATTATGTTTCAAATATGGTTTTGAATGATGAGATATGTATTTACAAATGACATACATGTACATTGACATCTCATGCATGGCATGGGGTGATGATTATGGGTTACCCTGACTTGAGAGTCCCAATGAAAGAACACTGTGAAACAACTCAATGATGAAGTATCTTTCCACAGGTAACGAGGATTATTGTGGATTACCTTATCATGTGAGTCCCAATGAAAGAATACTGTGAAACAACTCAATGATGAAGTGTCTTTCCATAGGCAACGAGGATTACTGTGGATTACCTTATCGTGTGAGTCCCAAATGAAAGTGTATTGTGATTTACCATGAAGGTGAGAGTCCCGTCAAGTGATGGCTATGTATGTGTGATGGGGTGGGGCTCATTACATTTGCATACATACATAGCATGGTTTTATATGTTTTTGATAATCATGTACTATGATATATATGCATGTTTTATATGCTAACCATGTGGTAGCCCTGATCGGAAAACCTACTGGGCGCGTTGATCTAACTGCCCTAATTCTATCCTTAGAGGAAAATGCAGGAACACGGAAGAGGAAAGAAAAGGTTGATGATAAGGAGGGGAGCCAAACGTAAATGCATGAATGCTGGAATGGATTTATAATTGTTGTTATTTGAATACTTTATTTTGGACATGTAATATTGTAGTTACTTGTTATGGTTTGTTTAGGATATTATCGATGGATGGTTGGTTTATGTTAATTATTATTGAGACTGGTACTTGCTATCTATTCAAGTTATTTCCAGCAGTTAGTTTACTTTATTCCGCAAGTCATTGTATAGTTCCATGTAGTGGTTTGTTATCGTGGGTTTAGTCCATTGCACACATGGGTGGCCAGTTAAGGGTCGAACTTGGATAGTCCGGACTTAGCTCGCGTCGTGACGCCGCACGCTCTCTTTCGATGTTTTATTATTATTTAAAAAAAAATAGACTTTGATTTCTCCGAGAGGGCGGGCGTTACAGTTGGTATCAGAGCGAACATGAGCTCATAACTTAACTGATACCAATGTTACAGTTGGTATCAGAGCGAACATGGGCTCATAACTTAACTGATACCAACGTTACAGTTGGTATCAGAGCGAAACGGGAAGTTGAATCATCGAAGTAAGATTAAAACGGTTTCATATCTCACTGACAGATAAGAATCCCAACTGATCGACTCTTCGGAGTCCGCTGACTGGGGGCTGGATTAATTTACTTCGAGTGACTTAGACTGAACAATCAATCTGAGAACGACAATGAAAGATAGCAAGTAAAGTACGGTCATCATAACTGGATATATCAAACATAGCAAAGTAGGATGTACTCCCCTGATATTCCCCATTGAAAAACAAACAACAGGAATTTAGAGATTTCCCCCAGAAACAAAAGAAAACAAAGTGTGATGATTTGGCAATATCCCCAAACTGAGAAGTGGTACATAATACTTAGGGAGGTTTTCCCCGAGAACAACAGAACATCAAGATTTCCCCAAATTGAGAAATGATACATGATACTTAGGAAGTTTCCCCAAAAACAAAGAAATACAAAGAGTGCTGATTTGGCAATTTCCCCAAATTATGAAGAACACAAAACTTTACTTAGAAGCTAAGTCAACTGATGTTTCCATGACTTAGGAAAAATGTCTCCAAAGGAAGAAGAACATAACGAAGAGGGTCGGAATGGTGCAAACATTCCTGAAGTACCTCCGGAATTACAGGAACCTAGTACAGGCGGTGGTCACTTCCGTTTTACAACAACTAGTGAGCGGAAATGGAGACACAAACCCGAATAAAACACAGGACCAAAAAGATCGGGGTGGGAGAAATACTTTTGCTCTCGCAAAAGACTCAGACCCTATCTATGGAGATCTTCAACCTTTACTGATTTCACTGGGAGTTCCTGCTTCCAGTGTGGTCGACCAGGCCATTTCAAAAGAGAGCGTCCACAGAATGTTAGATCTCCTAGTACCTACTTCCAATGTGATCAGCTGGGTCATTTCAAAAGAGTGTGTCCGCAGAATAGTGAATCTCCCTATTCCTGTTACCGATGCGGTCAGAGGGGCCATTTCAAAAGAGAGTGTCCACAGAACAAAAGATCTCCTCACTTCAGGGGTTCTCTCCTAGGTTCGGCTCAACCAGCTCAGTCACAAGAATCTGAACGACTGAATATTTTGACTTTTCCTCTAGAGACAGTGGAACATTCGGTAACTCAAGGTATGGTAGTAATTTGCAGTTCATATGTTTATGCGTTATTTGATCTACTGCATTCGCATCTGTTACTAGCACCATAATACAACAAGTGCCCACTGCACTTACAATAAAATTCCGTATTGATAAATGTTGACGGCTATTGGAGGATATGTAGATTCAACAATAGATATTGTGGCCCCATAGTGAATGTGATGGTTTCCATGAATGGATTATACCCATAGTAGGGTTATATTCATGGACGGATATTAATCATGAATAAATGATATTCATGAACAGAGTGATACCAAGGATGAATTGCTTCCATGAATGGATTATACTCATAGGTGGATTATATTCATGGATAGTTATTAAACATGGATAAATGATACTCATGGACAGAGTGATACCAAGGATGGATGGTTTCCATGAATGGATTATACCCATAGGTGGGTTATATTCATGGATGGTTAGTAACTAAGGATACATGGTACTCATGGTCAAAATGATGCTCAAGGATGAATTATTTTCATGAATGGATTATACCCATGGGAGGGTTATATTCATGGATGATTATAAAATAGGGATAGATGATATTTACTGAAAGCGAAACGACAGGGATGGATGTATTTAACCATGGGTGATTATTCCCATGGTGTTTGGATTGATGCCGGGAATTGGTATGGTGGAAGTTGGAGCAAAAGGTGTTAGTCACATAGCGACATATGTGCAAATGAAGATCTGCAAAAATTTGGAGACGTATTTAACGGGAAAGATAAGAGTCTAGTGAAACTTGAATGGGAAACTATGGGCGACTATCGAGTTAGACTGATCAGCTGACTCTGTAGTTAGCCGATGGAGTTCCAGGAGAGTGTAACTAGAAACCTAGTTAAAATGGAATCAGAAAAAGTTTTGAGCATAGGCTCGCATTGACAGACTACCTCACACAGAGAGTAGAGGAAAGAACATATTGAGCAGGTACGTATGGAAAATATTGTGAGAACAGCTAAAGTGAAACAGAGTAGATTGATCTACGTGAGATCACAAATGACTCACGAGAAAAAGATATAACATGAGACCGAGCAAAGGTGTTGCGAAATAGAGCGATTCAGCTTGTAAAAGTGGTAAGAACCGACATGGAGTTGAAGAAGCCACATGGGAACTCGAATTGGAGATGAGAACAGCTCACCCCGAATTACTTATGTAGTTTACTTTGGGAACCCTACTTCATTCTATTTTCGGGACGAAAATTTTAAAAAAGGGGTTATAATGTAACACCCTCGATTTCACAAAGATATGAATATTTACGAAAATGCCCCTGGATTGGTAAATTTAATAATTATGATGTTAAATGAGAAAATGGTGGGGCCCATTGTTCAAATTAAGATCCTATGAACATATTATAAGGTTCAAATTATAATGGATGGGTAGTGTACATCAAATTAGGTCAAAATGGTTAATTGGGTTAAAGAATTCTCAATGATTGGAATAATTATGAAAATGCCCCTGGATTGGTGAATTCAATAAATGTGATTGTAATTAAGAAAATAGTGGGGCCCATTGTTCAAATGAATACCCTATGAGCATATTCTAAATGTCAAATTTGATTGGATGGGTAATGAACATCACATTGGATCAAAATGGCTAATTGCGTCAAAGGACCCAATTGGGACCCAATGGGTCATAATGGATTATTTGACCATTGGGTGAGCTCAATTTAAATGGGGTTAAGCTGAATTGATTGGAAATCAAGTGGAGCAAAAATGGGTAGGCTTGATGCACAAGTGAAAACTATTTAAAAATGGCAAAATCAACCCATTAATGGGTCATGTTGTCAAAACAGGTCAGGGGTTAATTGGGGACCCAATGGGTCGCGTTGACCAAGTTGACCATGGTTGACCGTGTGGGCCCTCAGATGAGCTCAAGTGTGAGTTAGTTCAGCTTGAGTTGGACCGATTTGGAGTGAGTTTTAATTAAGAATAGAGTTGACTCAAATACAGTGCATTAAATGTGTTGAGTTGGAATAAAAAGATCATGAGTCATGTGAGTCAAGAGGAAGTGGAAAGGAGTTCTAATCTCACACAACTCTTAATCAAACAAATCCTAGCCATTGGATGAAGAGGTGCCTTGGCCAAAGCCAAGGGACACCAAGGTTGGGCGGCATCATCTCATCTCATGAGATGCATGTGTTAAAAACGAATGGATGCAACGTTTGGATGAAGGGGTGCCTTGGATGGCACCCAATATCCCATCGATTTTATCAAAGTTTAATGAGGGAAATGAATGGAAGTTGGGGATGAACTACCAAAGGGATAGACCATCTCATGTGGCCGTTTTTCACACAAGAAATCCTAAGGAAATCCTCATCTCTCTCCCTCTCTCCAAACTCTCTCTCTCTTGGCCGAACTTGTTGCTGTGTTTCACCATTTGATCCAGCACCATTTCGGCAAAGGATTAAGGAAGAAAGAAGGAAACAAGGGGGAAGAAGGCAAGGAGCAAAGGCAAAGGAAGATTGGTAAGTGTTTAGGTGTTATTTTGTTTAATAAGATGGAACAAATGGAGCATGTATTGGGCCATGGGTATGGCCGAATGCATCAAGGTTTTAACCTTGAGTAATGGAGGTTTTAAAATTGTAAAAGGGATCATTGGGTTCGGCCACCTTGGAGGGCCGAACCCCATGGAAATAATTGGTTGGTTTTATATGGTGTTTGAAACATAAAAACCATGCAATTTATGGGACTCGTTTAGATGTTTTTGTTGGATTTAAAATGCATGTTTTAAACAGGTTAAAAACATGGATTTGGATGTCATGAAGGACTGAAGGTATCATGGGTCTAAACCTTGGGAATTAAATGATGAAATGGATCATTGGGATCGGCCATCTTGGATGGCCGAACCCCATGAAATGATGTTGGAATTTTGATGGTTTCTTTTGTAAGTTAAAATTATGCAAATGAGTTACTGTTTTGGGAGATTAATTTAGACATAAGATGAATGTCTAAGAAGTTCAAACCAAAGGCCACATGGCCGAACCCCATGAAATCATATGAAATGTATGGTCATTTGGATTGAGTTTTTATAAAGTGGAAATCATGCAAAGTGATGGACAGATTTGGATGGTTTTGAGAGGTAAAAACCCGGTAATATTATACTGATTATTACATGTTTAAATGAGATCAAAAACATGTTTATGAGGACCAAGTCATGGAGATAGGGTTCGGCCACCTTGAACGGCCGAACCCCATGAAAGAAATTGATGATTGTTATGAATTTGGAGAGTTAGAAACCATGCAATATCATGGGGTTTCTATGGGATTTTAAATAGAAATATGTTTGCTGTTTTTATGGCTAAGATGCATGATAAATTATGTAAGATCATTAGAAGAATTATATACAAAGAACCATGAGGTTCGGCCATGTGAATGGCCGAACCCCATGGGTTGCTTTATGGTTTTTATTTGATTTACTTGGGGTTATGGTTACTGATTTTGGTCAGCCTTTGGATGGCTGAACCATGTATTGATCATGGTTGAAATAGCATGTTAAAACCATGAATAATCATGGAGATTATTGAGCCAAGGGAACCATTGGGTTTCGCCATGCATAGGGCCGAACCCCATGGACCATTGCATGGGTTAAATAGGCTAAGTTTATGAGTAGTAATTGTTAATGGTTCCATGTTGATTTAAAAGGTTTAAAATATCCTAATGGAGAACCATTTGGTGATGGATAAAAGGAATTACAAGGTTCGGCCATGTATAGGGCTGAACCTCATAAAATGATAATGGTTTTGATATAGCTTAGCCTAGTGGCAAAGCTGTAAATGCGGATGATAATGTAAATATGGATAGATAAAGTTTAAAAGGACATGAAAGAAGGGATAAACCAAGGTGGTATGGTTCGGCCATGGTGTATGGCCGAACCCTACCAAGACATGATTAAAGAGTTAAGTGTTTAGGAATTGATCAAATGAAAAAGGAAGATTAAATCCTAAGTTGGTGATGTTCGGCCATGGGTATGGCCGAACCCCACAAGATGTGGTTGGGTCTTAGATGTGAATGAATAATTAAAGGATAGTATGATTTACTTATTGTTATATGGACAAGGTGACGGAAGTGAACGGCGGGCAAGTCGTGAGCAAGTGACGCTAAAGAAAGATTGAACACTGAAGTGAATCTTGAGTAGGTTTCCTACCTGCTTATAACCACAATTATGATTTGATTTTATCATGTTTTTATGAGATATGTTGTTATAAAAAATTATATTTCAAATTGGTTTTAAATGATGAGATATGTATTTACAAATGACATACATATATATTGACATCTCATGCATGGCATGGGGTGATGATTATGGATTACCTTGACTTGAGAGTCCCAATGAAAGAACACCGTGAAACAACTCAATGATGAAATGTCTTTCCACAGAAAATGAGGATTAGTGTGGATTACCTTATCATGTGAGTCCCAATGAAAGGATACTGTGAAACTGTAAGGGCCTGGAATTTATAAGTCAATAAAAATGTGGATATAAGTTATTTTAGTGATGGAAATTGGAAAATTGGTGGAGTAAATGGTAAATGGGCCAAAATTGGATAAAGGCCCAAGTGTGGCCCAATAGACTATGGTTTGGATTTAAATTTATTTAAATGGGTCAAGAATGGTCAAATGGGGTCAAATACCCATTTGGGACCCAATGGGTCAAGATGGTTATGCTCTAAGGTAAATGGGATAGATGGAAATGTAATTGGGCCACGGGCCCAATGGTGATCCATTTAGAGTGGCCTTAATGAAATTTAATCACCCTAAGTAATTTGGAATTAAACAATGGTGGTGTGGCCAAGTGGGACCCACCTCCACCTCATCAAGTGAGGTGGCGTGTGGGCCAATGATTGGTGGGGCCGGCCACCATGGTTGACTTGGTCAACCATGGGTGGAATAATGGGAATTAGGTTAAATAAAAATGAATTAACCTAAGTTAATTACCAAATTAATTAAATACTTAAATTAATAAGTTGGTGGCTAAATGGGGTTAGATTGGTCAAAGGGAGACCAAGCTACCCCACCTCAAAATGTTACACACGTTGGGCATGGTGGTGGTTTAGATAACCACCACCATAAAGCAAATAAGAGATATTTAAAAATATCTAAGAAAATATCTTAGGGTTGGTGGAGTAATAAATGGTAAAACAAGTTAAGTTGAGTCCATTTTTTCTTTACCATTTCTTATTCTCTTTTCATTCTACTCTCTCCATTTTCATTCTCCCATGGCCGTTCTCTACATGTCCAACTGAAGGAGAAGAAAAGAGAGGAGCTCAAGGAGAGAACAAAGAAGTAAAAACTTGGTGCAAAAAAATTTATCTAAGGTTAAGGTCATCATCTTCCTCTCATCTGTAACGCCCCGCCCTTTCCGAGAATTTCAGAGTCTAATTTTTTTTTTTAAAATGAACATCGGAAGAGAGCGGGCGGCGTCACGACGCGAGTTAAGTTCAGACTACCCAAGTCTGAACCTTAACTGGCCACCCATGTGTACATGGAATAGACCATGATAGTGAATCACACATGGAACTAACATCAACATGCGGAATAATCTAGATAATTGCGGAATAGAAAGACGAGATAGCAAGTAACAGTCTTAAATATTAAATAACATAGATCAACCATCCACAGGTTATTATCCTAATCAAACCATAGCAAATAACGAATTATTACATGTCCAACAATAGTATTCAAATGACAGTAATATAACGTAATCCAAATCCATCATTAAAGCACTTAGGCTCAGCTCCCCTCCTGGTCAATGACCTTTCCTTTCCCCTTGCTTGTACCTGCAATCTCCTCTGAGGATAGAATTAGGGCGTTAGATCAACGCGCCCAGTAGGTTCCCGAATCAGGGCTACCACATGTTAGCATATAAAACATGCATATACATAATAATAATACATGTGAGACAAAATTCCATAAAAACATGCTATGTATGAAATGAACATGTAATGAGTCCCACCCATCACCATTCAACATAGCCATCACTTGACGGGATTCTCATCGTCAAGGTAACCCACAGTGGTCTTTCGGACGCCCCGACGGAGTGTGGCCTCCGGATTCCTCCTGATGGGATTCTCATCATCAGGGTACCCCACAGTGGTCTTTCGGACGCCCCGACGGAGTGTGGCCTCCGGTTACAACACCATCATCCCATGTCATGCATGAGATGTCTATGCAAACATGTCATTTAGAAACATAACTTTACAATCATATAAGTTATCGAAATCAACATAAAACAGCATATGAAATAGTGGTTACAATAAAGGTAGGAAACCTACAGAAGATTCACTTCAGTACTTGATCTTTCTTTCGCGTCACCCGGTCACGACTCGCACGTCGTTCAACTTCCGGTACCTTATCCATATAACAATCAATAAATCATACTATCACTTACTTGTTCATTCATATCTAAGACCCAACTACATCATGTGAGTCCTTTGATCAATCCCTTCGTTTGACTTGTATTCACATATTTGCCATTGGTATAACCAATGTCTAATCTTGCTCATAATCAAAGTTCATAAAAGTAATCTACCTTAGTGGCTGGTTATTTACTTATCACTAAGTCCAAAGATAAATCCATATGTTTACTTAATCCAACTCATACAACCAAGTCATAATCTCCAACAAAACAATCAATGGCCGAACCCTATGATCCTCCTACACAATGATCCCATCATTTGTTTACAAGTTAGGCTCTACCATTTAGCCATATTAACTACAAGGTTCAGCTATCCCATGGCCAACCCAAAACAGCAAGCTTATTTCATTTAACATACATAGGAAAACCCATAAATCTTGGTCCATTCATCCCAAAGCTAGCCCCATGGGGTTTGGCCATGCACATGGCCGAACCCAATGGTTCTCTTGATCTGATTATCACCATGATCACTCATGGTTTAATCATGCTAATTCAACCATGATCAATACATGGTTCAGCCATCCAAAGGCTGACCCAAATCAGTAACCATAACCCTAAGTAAACAAAATAAAAACCATAAAGCAACCCATGGGGTTCGGCCATTCACATGGCCGAACCTCATGGCTCTTTGGGATTCAATTCTTCTAATAATCTTTCATCATTTATCCTGTATCTTAGGCATAAAAACAGCAAGCCTAATTCTATTTAAACTCCTATAGAAACCCCATGGTATTGCATGGTTTCTAACTCTTTGATTTCACAACAATCATCAATCTCTTTCATGGGGTTCGGCCATTCAAGTTGGCCGAACCCTATGTCCATGAATTGATCCTTCAAACATGCATTAGGTGTTATTTAAATCATGCAATATCAGTACCCTTTTGCTGCCCTTATATCTCTTAGAAACCCTCTAACTAAATTCATCCAAACAGTCCATAAAAGTCCATGGTTTCCAGGTTTCCCAACATGAAAACCAAGATTCTTTTACATGGGGTTCGGCCCTCCATGGTGGCCGAATCCAATGGTTATGTTTACTGTTTTTAAACCTCAGATAATCATGTAATAACAGTAAATAAAAATCAGGTTTTACCTTTCAAACAAACATCCAAAATCAACACAACTCCATGGGATTCGGCCATCCAAGATGGCCGATCCCCATGGTCCATTTTTTCCAATTTTAATCCACTGATTTAGACCACATAACTTCCACCTTTTCTGATATCCAAACCCATGTTTTAACCCTCTTTAAAACATGTATTTTAAATCTATTAGAAACATCTAACATCAGTCCCAACTTATATGGTTTTAACTTCTAAAAACCATCAAAACTAGCCACTTGTTTTCATGGGGTTCGGCCATGCTAAGTGGCCGAACCCAATGGTCCATTTCCATCTTTTAATCCACTGATTTTAGACCATATAAACTTCAGTCCCTATGTCAATCAGATCCATTTTTTTAACCATTCTAAAACATGTATTTAAATCTTAAATCAAAACCCAAAAACAGTCCACAAAATCCATGGTTTTCATGTTTCAAAACATGAAAACCAAGCCATCTCTTACATGGGGTTCGGCCCTTCATGGTGGCTGAACCCAATGGTTATTTTTACCATTTTAAATCCTCCATAATCAAGGTTAAACATTGGTGTATTCGGCCATGACCATGGCTCAATACATACCCTACTTGTTTTATGTTTTTAAACCAAAATATCATAAAGATACTTACCAAATTTTCCAAACTTCCTCCTTGTCTTTGATCCTTGTTTTCTCCCTTTTATTTCTTCTTTTCTTTTGCTGTTTTGTGCTTGAATATTTGATGCCAAAACCTCTGCTATTCCAACCAAGAAGAACAACGAATTGGAGAGAGGAGAGAGGGAGAGAGAGATGAGGAAAATCTTAGGCTTTGCAATGATAAATTGGCCAAGTGATGGTGTTCATTGATTTTGTATTTCAGCCATCAACACCCCCATTACTCCTCATCAAGCCTTGCACAAACCAAGGAGTAACTTGCAGCCAAGCAAAGCACCCCTTGGCATTCTACCCATGCAGCCATTCATATTCCCAAACAACTCACCTCAAATCCATGCATTTGCATTTAATTTCCACCATGGAACTCACCAAAACAAGTCCCCAACGTGTGGGACTTGTTTTGGTTGGGTTGAGGCCAGCCAACCTCTTCAACTTACCCTTAAACTCACTGATTTACAGTCCCTCGAATTTCCATTTCAACTCACCCAACTCAAGGTATGTTTATTCCAACCCAACTCATCACATTTAATGCATTTCATTTAATGCACATGAGTTAACTCACCTTTTGATTTAATTCCAACTCACCTCAATCCCACTCAACTGATTTGAATCGTGTTTGAGCTCCCTTGAGGGTTCACACGGTCAACAATAGTCAACTCGACCCGTTGGGTCCACTTTTAGCTCCTTGACCCGTTTTGACAACATGACCCATTTATGGTATTTTGGTCATTTCTAATTGGTTTTTACATATGGATCAAGCCTACCCATTTTTCCTCCACTTGATTTCCAATCAAATAGGCTTAACCCCTTTTAATTTAAAATCACAAAACGGTCAAATAACCCAGCAAGACCCGATGGGCCCCATTTGGGCCCTTTGACCCATTTAGCCATTTTTGACCCAATTGATGTAAATTACCCATCCAATCAAACTTGAAATTCATAATGTGCTCATATGATCTTAATTTGAGCAATGGGCCATACCATTTCCTTACTTAACATCACAAAATAATTAATTTAACACATCAGGGGCATTTTCGTAATTTATCCACTTCATTGAGAAATTACCCATCCAATCAAACTTGACATTCATAATGTGCTCATATGATCTTAATTTGAGTAATGGGCCCCACTATTTCCTTATTTACAATCACATTTATTGAATTCACCAATCCAGGGGCATTTTCGTAATTATTCCAACCGTTGAGAATTCTTTGACCCAATTAACCATTTTGACCTAATTTGATGTACATTACCCATCCATTATAATTTGACCCTTATAATATGTTCATAGGATCTTAATTTGAACAATGGGCCCCACTATTTTCTCATTTAACATCATAATTAATAAATTTACCAATCCAAGGGCATTTTCGTAAATATTCATCTTATTGAGAAATCGGGGTGTTACAATATAACCCTCTTTTTAAAATTTTCGTCCCGAAAATAGAGCGAAGTAGGGTTCTAAACGTTTCCATAAATATCTCAGAGTGTGCTATTCTTATTTCCGATTTCAATTTCCCAAGTGACTTCTTCATTACCATGTCGATCCACACCACTTTGACAAATTGAATCGTTTGGTTCCGTAACACCTTTTTTTCTGTCTCATGTTATATCTTTTTCTCGTGAGCCATTTGTGATCTCACATAGATCAATCTACTCTGTTTCACTTTACATGTTCTCATAGTATTTTCCATACGTACCTGCTCAATATGTTCTTTCATCTACTCTCCGTGTGAGGTAGTCTGTCAACACGAGCCTTGCTCAAAGCTTTTTCTGATTCCATTTTAACTAGGTTTCTACTTACATTCTCCTGGAATTCCATTCGCTAACTACAGAGCCAGGTGATCAGTCTAACTCGGCAGTCGTCCATAGTTTCCCATTCAAGTTTCACCAGACACCTATCTTTTCCGTTGAGTATATCTCCAAATTTAAACACATCTTTCTTTGCACATAAGTCTCTATGTGACTAACAACTTTTGTTCCAACTTCCACGATACCAATTCCCGGCATCAATCCAAACCACCATGGGAATAATCACCCATGGTTAAATACATCCATCCCTGGTGTTTCGCTTTCAGTAAATATCATCTATCCCTGTTTTATAATCATCCATGAATATAACCCCTATGGGTATAATCCATTCATGGTAACAATCCATCCTTGGTATTACTCTGTCCAAGAGCATCATCTAAACACAGTTACTAACCATCCATGAATATAACCCACCTATGGGTATAATTCATTCATGGAAACCATCCATCCTTGGTATCACTCTGTCCATGAGTATCATTTATGTATGATTAATAACTATCCATGAAATAACCCACCTATGGGTATAATCCATTCATGGAAACCATCCATCCTTGGTATCACTCTGTCCATGAGTATCATTTATGTATGATTAATAACTATCCATGAAATAACCCACTTATGGGTATAATCCATTCATGGAAACCATCCATCCTTGGTATCACTCTGTCCATGAGTATCATCTATCCATGATTTAATATCCGTAAGAACAACATTCAAATGAATCACTATAAGACTGTGGTAACCATATCAAATCACAATTATATCCTGACCCCTTGAAAGACTTAGGGCTCATGACTTACCAAGCAGAAGACCCACGTCCAACGTGATCCGGTCTACCTCGCCCTGCATCCCTTCACCTCATAGGTGATTCAGTCAAGCTCTAAGACGGTCACTCCGCGTCTGACGAAGCTAGTACCACCCCCACCAGGTAAAATAGTACCCAGCTCTGCGCATTCTAGCACATCTAGTGTGCCAAACAGTCGTGAGAGTGCCCTCCAGCGCGTAGCATGCGAGGGACCCACTCCTCAATGGTAACCCTACGGGACCAAGTCTCCGTAATTCGTATCGAGTTTCCCACAGTCTCAATCATCAATATCACGTGAGGGACGCACCCATACCACATCTCAATATACTCCAATAACTTATTCACATACATCTCAGTGTCAAAGTCCTCATGAACTCCTAAAGTTGCATACTTTATTGAAAATCATTTAAACTTCCATCACCATACAAGGGTTGATAGGGTAAAACAAACCCTTAGAATCACAAAATACACCCTTACAAAATATTTACATTTCCCTAACCTTTCTTTCTACCTCTTAACCTAGTCTTCCGTAGGAGACCCTGCATCATCGTCAAAGAAATTGTCAGGGCATGTCATCGACACGTTCCCCAACACTCCGCACGTCAAACAGGGTATTATTCCCGGTCCTCCAATGTAAGGACAATTAGTCCTCTCCTTCCCTTGCCCGTGCAGTCCACAAACAGGGCAAATGACCTCAAGGAGGTAGGGGCAGTAAGTACAATTGTACCCCTCCTGATTGCACAACTCGCACATATACCCGGGCTCTATCTCCCCTACAAATTCTCTTATGTTTGGGACATATTCCTCATCCTCTTCGGGTACAAAGGCCCCAACATTGTACTCGGGCGATCTTACCTCCATGTCCTGACTGTTTTCAACTTCATTGATGAAGTTTGGTATGCTAGCATCGTCGGAAGAAGAAACTAGGTCTATTGGACAGCTAGGTGTCCCCTTGTCCCACAACTCGGTGTACTCTATGTTGCTCGTCATATCTGTATCACAGCAACAAAAACATATCAATAACAACTATAAATCAAATCAAACTAATCATTGTTTTGGGGAATTTTCCCTAATCAACATCTTGTACTTCTTGTTTGAGGATTCTTCCTATGTATCATAAATGTCTCGTGTTTGAGGAATTTTACCAAATAAACATCTTGTGTTTCTTGTCCTTGGGGAAAATTGCCAAATAAGCACTCTTTGTATTTCTTTGTTTTTTTGGGGAAACTTCCTAAGTATCATTTGTTTGTTTCTCCATTTGGGGATATCGGGGAAGTGTTTCCTATGTTGCTATGTTTGGTATATCCATTTATGTTGACTTTACTTCCTTTGCTATCTTTGTTGTTCTCAGATTGATTATTCAGTCTGAGTCTACGAAGTAAATTAATCCGGCCCCCAGTCAGCGGACTCCGAAGAGTCGGTCAGTTGGGATTCTTATCCGTCAGTGAGACATGAAACCGTCTTAATCTTACTTCGGAAGATTCAACTTCCCGTTTCACTCTGATACCAACTGTAACGCCCCGCCCTTTCCGAGAATTTCAGAGTCTAATTTTTTTTTTTAAAATGAACATCGGAAGAGAGCGGGCGGCGTCACGACGCGAGTTAAGTTCAGACTACCCAAGTCTGAACCTTAACTGGCCACCCATGTGTACATGGAATAGACCATGATAGTGAATCACACATGGAACTAACATCAACATGCGGAATAATCTAGATAATTGCGGAATAGAAAGACGAGATAGCAAGTAACAGTCTTAAATATTAAATAACATAGATCAACCATCCACAGGTTATTATCCTAATCAAACCATAGCAAATAACGAATTATTACATGTCCAACAATAGTATTCAAATGACAGTAATATAACGTAATCCAAATCCATCATTAAAGCACTTAGGCTCAGCTCCCCTCCTGGTCAATGACCTTTCCTTTCCCCTTGCTTGTACCTGCAATCTCCTCTGAGGATAGAATTAGGGCGTTAGATCAACGCGCCCAGTAGGTTCCCGAATCAGGGCTACCACATGTTAGCATATAAAACATGCATATACATAATAATAATACATGTGAGACAAAATTCCATAAAAACATGCTATGTATGAAATGAACATGTAATGAGTCCCACCCATCACCATTCAACATAGCCATCACTTGACGGGATTCTCATCGTCAAGGTAACCCACAGTGGTCTTTCGGACGCCCCGACGGAGTGTGGCCTCCGGATTCCTCCTGATGGGATTCTCATCATCAGGGTACCCCACAGTGGTCTTTCGGACGCCCCGACGGAGTGTGGCCTCCGGTTACAACACCATCATCCCATGTCATGCATGAGATGTCTATGCAAACATGTCATTTAGAAACATAACTTTACAATCATACAGGATATCAAAATCAACATAAAACAGCATATGAAATAGTGGTTACAATAAAGGTAGGAAACCTACAGAAGATTCACTTCAGTACTTGATCTTTCTTTCGCGTCACCCGGTCACGACTCGCACGTCGTTCAACTTCCGGTACCTTATCCATATAACAATCAATAAATCATACTATCACTTACTTGTTCATTCATATCTAAGACCCAACTACATCATGTGAGTCCTTTGATCAATCCCTTCGTTTGACTTGTATTCACATATTTGCCATTGGTATAACCAATGTCTAATCTTGCTCATAATCAAAGTTCATAAAAGTAATCTACCTTAGTGGCTGGTTATTTACTTATCACTAAGTCCAAAGATAAATCCATATGTTTACTTAATCCAACTCATACAACCAAGTCATAATCTCCAACAAAACAATCAATGGCCGAACCCTATGATCCTCCTACACAATGATCCCATCATTTGTTTACAAGTTAGGCTCTACCATTTAGCCATATTAACTACAAGGTTCAGCTATCCCATGGCCAACCCAAAACAGCAAGCTTATTTCATTTAACATACATAGGAAAACCCATAAATCTTGGTCCATTCATCCCAAAGCTAGCCCCATGGGGTTTGGCCATGCACATGGCCGAACCCAATGGTTCTCTTGATCTGATTATCACCATGATCACTCATGGTTTAATCATGCTAATTCAACCATGATCAATACATGGTTCAGCCATCCAAAGGCTGACCCAAATCAGTAACCATAACCCTAAGTAAACAAAATAAAAACCATAAAGCAACCCATGGGGTTCGGCCATTCACATGGCCGAACCTCATGGCTCTTTGGGATTCAATTCTTCTAATAATCTTTCATCATTTATCCTGTATCTTAGGCATAAAAACAGCAAGCCTAATTCTATTTAAACTCCTATAGAAACCCCATGGTATTGCATGGTTTCTAACTCTTTGATTTCACAACAATCATCAATCTCTTTCATGGGGTTCGGCCATTCAAGTTGGCCGAACCCTATGTCCATGAATTGATCCTTCAAACATGCATTAGGTGTTATTTAAATCATGCAATATCAGTACCCTTTTGCTGCCCTTATATCTCTTAGAAACCCTCTAACTAAATTCATCCAAACAGTCCATAAAAGTCCATGGTTTCCAGGTTTCCCAACATGAAAACCAAGATTCTTTTACATGGGGTTCGGCCCTCCATGGTGGCCGAATCCAATGGTTATGTTTACTGTTTTTAAACCTCAGATAATCATGTAATAACAGTAAATAAAAATCAGGTTTTACCTTTCAAACAAACATCCAAAATCAACACAACTCCATGGGATTCGGCCATCCAAGATGGCCGATCCCCATGGTCCATTTTTTCCAATTTTAATCCACTGATTTAGACCACATAACTTCCACCTTTTCTGATATCCAAACCCATGTTTTAACCCTCTTTAAAACATGTATTTTAAATCTATTAGAAACATCTAACATCAGTCCCAACTTATATGGTTTTAACTTCTAAAAACCATCAAAACTAGCCACTTGTTTTCATGGGGTTCGGCCATGCTAAGTGGCCGAACCCAATGGTCCATTTCCATCTTTTAATCCACTGATTTTAGACCATATAAACTTCAGTCCCTATGTCAATCAGATCCATTTTTTTAACCATTCTAAAACATGTATTTAAATCTTAAATCAAAACCCAAAAACAGTCCACAAAATCCATGGTTTTCATGTTTCAAAACATGAAAACCAAGCCATCTCTTACATGGGGTTCGGCCCTTCATGGTGGCTGAACCCAATGGTTATTTTTACCATTTTAAATCCTCCATAATCAAGGTTAAACATTGGTGTATTCGGCCATGACCATGGCTCAATACATACCCTACTTGTTTTATGTTTTTAAACCAAAATATCATAAAGATACTTACCAAATTTTCCAAACTTCCTCCTTGTCTTTGATCCTTGTTTTCTCCCTTTTATTTCTTCTTTTCTTTTGCTGTTTTGTGCTTGAATATTTGATGCCAAAACCTCTGCTATTCCAACCAAGAAGAACAACGAATTGGAGAGAGGAGAGAGGGAGAGAGAGATGAGGAAAATCTTAGGCTTTGCAATGATAAATTGGCCAAGTGATGGTGTTCATTGATTTTGTATTTCAGCCATCAACACCCCCATTACTCCTCATCAAGCCTTGCACAAACCAAGGAGTAACTTGCAGCCAAGCAAAGCACCCCTTGGCATTCTACCCATGCAGCCATTCATATTCCCAAACAACTCACCTCAAATCCATGCATTTGCATTTAATTTCCACCATGGAACTCACCAAAACAAGTCCCCAACGTGTGGGACTTGTTTTGGTTGGGTTGAGGCCAGCCAACCTCTTCAACTTACCCTTAAACTCACTGATTTACAGTCCCTCGAATTTCCATTTCAACTCACCCAACTCAAGGTATGTTTATTCCAACCCAACTCATCACATTTAATGCATTTCATTTAATGCACATGAGTTAACTCACCTTTTGATTTAATTCCAACTCACCTCAATCCCACTCAACTGATTTGAATCGTGTTTGAGCTCCCTTGAGGGTTCACACGGTCAACAATAGTCAACTCGACCCGTTGGGTCCACTTTTAGCTCCTTGACCCGTTTTGACAACATGACCCATTTATGGTATTTTGGTCATTTCTAATTGGTTTTTACATATGGATCAAGCCTACCCATTTTTCCTCCACTTGATTTCCAATCAAATAGGCTTAACCCCTTTTAATTTAAAATCACAAAACGGTCAAATAACCCAGCAAGACCCGATGGGCCCCATTTGGGCCCTTTGACCCATTTAGCCATTTTTGACCCAATTGATGTAAATTACCCATCCAATCAAACTTGAAATTCATAATGTGCTCATATGATCTTAATTTGAGCAATGGGCCATACCATTTCCTTACTTAACATCACAAAATAATTAATTTAACACATCAGGGGCATTTTCGTAATTTATCCACTTCATTGAGAAATTACCCATCCAATCAAACTTGACATTCATAATGTGCTCATATGATCTTAATTTGAGTAATGGGCCCCACTATTTCCTTATTTACAATCACATTTATTGAATTCACCAATCCAGGGGCATTTTCGTAATTATTCCAACCGTTGAGAATTCTTTGACCCAATTAACCATTTTGACCTAATTTGATGTACATTACCCATCCATTATAATTTGACCCTTATAATATGTTCATAGGATCTTAATTTGAACAATGGGCCCCACTATTTTCTCATTTAACATCATAATTAATAAATTTACCAATCCAAGGGCATTTTCGTAAATATTCATCTTATTGAGAAATCGGGGTGTTACATCATCATCTTTCCTCTTTTCCTCTCTTAATTCAAACCTAACATGGCCGATTCTAGGGTTGGGAGTTGCCACCCTTGATCAAAGATCTTGACCTATCAAAGATCAAGAGGAAGAAGAGAGGAGGCTAAGGAGAATGACGGGAGCGGCGGAAATCGGAGGAGACATCGGATAGTGAGTATTTCTTAAATAAAAGAATTTGGATTTTAGGGTTTAAGAAATGGAATTTATTTTTGTGAAATTAATGGTGGATAGATAATTTTATGCTGTGGATTTTAAATCTATCAATTGGAAGGAATGGAAAGTGGGTAAAACCCTAATGGGAAAAAAAAATTAGGGTTAAGGAAAAATAAATGGGATTAAGGATATTATGTGTTTAATATGATCAAACATAGAGGTATATGCATTTTTTTTGGAGTTGAGAGCCATAGCATGGCCGAACCCTATGGTAAGTAATGTATGATTTATTAGGGTTTGAAAAATGGAAGGCAATGAGGATTTTTAACTAGTGAATTTTAGTAAATGAATGAATGTGGGAAAGTTTCAAAATGGTGTTATGATGAAAATGCAAAGAGGAGTATGGCCTTGAAAGGCATGGATGAAGTGAACCTGAACCCCATGGTGGGTTTAAAGGATAATGTGTTGATGAATTTAGGGTTTTTAAATGAACAAGTGTAATGATTCAAATGGGGTTAAGAATATGGTTTAGATGCATGATTTAAAACCCTCAAGGAAGGATTATTGGTGGATCTAAAATGTAACAATGGACGCAAGAAGAAAAAATGGAGAAAGGAACATCATGGGTTCGGCCATGGTGTATGGCCAAACCCATGCCCCAAATTGTAAATCAATTTGGGTTTAAGGTCAATGGGTATATATGTGATTATGGGGTTTAAATGAGTAATGGTTAGATTAATTACATGACAAATTTTAATGTTTTGGTAAGTCAATAATGGACCTATTTTAAGGACCTCAGTTGTGGATTAAATTTTGGGCTTAAGTACGCATGAATTAATGAAAAATTGTTTATGTGAAGGGCAGTAGCAAAAATGGTAAATATGGGCTAAAATGAAGAAACACACTAAGTTATGATTTATGGGCTTGGAAATGATTAAAACTTGGATTGATTTGGTAATTTAATAAGGTACTGGACATCGCAGGCGGTGCGCGATCGGCGACCAGGTTTATCGAACGGAAAACGTAAAAGGACGCGGGTCGGTATTCGGTAGGATTCCTACATTTTTGTAAGCCATGGATTAGGTGATGTTTTCTTTAATTTATTTTGGAAAGCATGTGGTTGCCTTTAAGATGAGTCTTGGATTATGTATCTTGTGATGTTTTCCTTTAAATTATTTTGGAAATCATGTGAATGTCTTAAGATGGGTTTTGGATTAAATATTATGGGATGTTTTTCCCTTTGATTTATTTGATAATCAAGTACTTGTTTTAAGATGGGTTTTTGTGTTACTATTGAACTACACATATTACATGGCACATGGCATCTACATCTCATGCATGGCATGGGAGGGATATGACAGGGGAAGGATGAAATGAAACCGGAGTCCATGCTCCGTCGGGGCGACCGATAAACGTATGGGGATGTTTATTATGTATTATTATACCTTGATGATGTTTTTCCATCAAGGGGGATGTTGTGTTTATTGTTATACCTTGATGATGGTTCTTCCATCAAGGGGGATGCCTAGTGTGGATCGCGTCTTGATGAGGTTTTTTTCCATCAAGAGGATCATGGCACGATGATGGTATGGATTTTATTTGGAACACTGTGTATGGTTGAAAAAGGGACATTATACGATGAGGATGAGATGGATGGGTGGGGTTCATGACATAGAACACCCATTGCATAACATTGCCCAAAATGCATGGTTTTGCTATAATATTATATGCATGCTGTTATTACTAATCCATGTGCTAGCCCTACTCGGAGTCCTACTGGGCGCGTGGTCTAACGCCCTACTTCTACCGTAGCTGATGATGCAGGAGGTGGCGAAACGGAAGGACGGGACGGGAGTCAAGCTTAGGAGCTTGGCAAGGTAGGTTAATTATGTTGTTTAAGTTTACGTTGGAAAAATGTAATTTGAGTAGCTTAGCTTGTCGGAATGTAATAAATTAGATTATTGGCTATGTTTTGGGATTTTATTATGGACATTATGGTTTTGAGGTATTATAGAAATTTAAATGAATGTTATCTTCCCTGCTATCTCAAAATTGTAGGATAATCTTTGTTGTTAATTCCGCACTGAGAAGTAATATTCCTTGAGCTTACGTCTACGCATGAACCGTACTCGTGAACTTGGCTCCACGCACGCATAGGGTTGGCCAGTTAAGGGCCGGGCTTTAGAAGCTCGTACTTAACTCGCGTCGTGACGTCCGCGCCCTTTGTCACTTTTCTTTTTAAAAAAAAAAATAGACTCTGATATTTCGGTGAAAAGGGGCGGGCCTTACAGTTGGTATCAGAGCGAATTCGGAAGAATGAATTTCTCGAAGTAAGATTAAGACTGTTGCATGTCTCACTGACGGCTAAGAATCCCAACCGACCGACTCTTCGGAGTCCGCTGCACGGGGGCCGGGTTAATTTACTTCGATTGACTCAAACTGAAGTATTTAGTCTGAGAACAACAATTGACGGAAAGGAATGATAGCAAGGGAAGAAAGATTCATTCTAGGAAAGATTTATTGAAACATAGCAAGATAGGGTTTACTTCCCCAGAAATGAGAAAACATCTAGGTTTTTCCCCCAAATTGATGAAACAGTACTAGATTTATCGGACATAGTAAAGTAGGATGTACTTCCCCGGTATCCCCAATTTGAACAACAGACAATAGGAATTAAGAGATTCCCCCCACAGAAACAAAGGAAAAACAAGTGTGCTTATTTGACAACTTTCCCCAAACAGAATACATTGTGATATACATAAGAAATTCCCCAAAACCTAGATTGGTCTTATTGGAAATTGCAGTTGATAATTTTTTGGGTTCTAATTGTATTCTATGAATACAGGTATCTCAAATGAAGGGGAGTGTACGGAATTATGGGATAAGGGAACCCCTAACTGTTTCATAGATTTGGTGTCTGCTCCCAGCATAAAAGTTAGCATGGACATTCAGGAGGGACCTCCCAAGGAAGATGAATAGGATTTAGCATCTCTTCCTGAGGAGAATATGGAAGACTTTGCAATGATAAGAGAGTCGTAGGGGAAATGGAACCCGATTATATGCGCGAATTGTGCAACCAGGTTGGGCACAACTGCACATACTACTCCTACCCTCTTGAAGTGGTATGCCCGGTTTGTAGACTACATGGATACGGGAAAGAAAGGACTAACGGTCCTTATATTGGAAGATAATTAATGATTTTGGGGTTTTAAATGTAGGAAATAAGTGTGATATTAAATTGCACAAGCATACTTGTATTGGGAGTGCATGTGAATATACGTGTGTTGAATTCTTATTATTGAGTGTATGAGGTGATGAAATGAGGATACGAGGCAGGAACTTTTGATGTGGGATATATGTTGCACATGCTTATGAGTGAGATAAATGTGGAAAAAAAAAATCTTGTATGTATAATGCAATTGCATTCTCCCAATGTGTAGTATAGATTATGAACGAGTGATGATAGGCCTTGAAATGGGTTTATGGCCTTAAAAGGCATGAATGAATGATGGACCATGAATTTATGAAAGCATTTTATTTAGTGATTGCATGAGGATTCCCTACCGATGTTACTAAATGGTGAATTATCAATCGTTGCAATGAGGTTATATGATGTTACTTTGGTAATTGGTGGTATGCAATGAATAGTCATTGAGGAACAAGGATGTGTTATAGACTGTGTGTATGATGATGAGTTGCTAAAGTACCGGGAGTTGTGAATGTGTAGTATGCATGAAGAGGCCGTGATATGCCAATGCGTTTGGTTGGAAACCTAGGTGGGGCTGATAAAAAAATTCCAAAGTTTAGGAATTCATGGATGGTCTTCGAATGTATTGGGATGACTTGCTTTGGATGAGTACGATTGTCATTTCAAAGTCTCTAGGCGTATGTTGTAAATGGGGTAGGGAAACCTAATCATAATTAGGTTGAAACACTAGATCATATTAATGTGTTATTTCTTATGTTACCTCAAGTTATTGTTTGATGAGAATGGAGATGAAAGATCTGGTTACACATGAGTTGTTTATTCGAAGATTGTGTGTGATTTCAATTCTACGTGGCCTGCTAATGAAGGAATATGAACCGTATGATGTCGTAACCATTGATAACGTAGGCATGTAAGTGAAATTTGATGATTGGTGAAATTGGTAATACTTGTGAATAGTTTAGTGGTGAATGGGCACTATTTGACGTGATCTAAGTAAGCTTAGATATAACACTGTTTTTATGGAATCTATGAAAATATGTGGAATAATCCAGAAGGGTAGGAAATTAGTATCTATATGACTTGGATTGATGTCGAGTATTGGTATTGTAGGACTTATGAACAAAAAGGGTTAGTTACATAGTGACTTATATGCAAATAAAAGGTATGATTGCTTTTGAGAGATGGACCTAATGGAAAGGTTAGGAGTCTAGTGAAACTTGAATGGGAAGCTATGGGCGACTACCGAGTAAGACTGATCACCTGACTTTGTAGTTGGCCGATGGAGTTCCATGAGGGTGAAGCTAGAAACCTAGTTAAAATGGAATCATCAATGGACTTGAGCATAGGCTCGTATTGGCAGACTAACTCACACGGAGAGTAGACAAAAGAACGTATTGAAGGAGTACGTATGGGAAATGTTTTGGCAACAGATAAAGTGAAATAGAATACGTTAATCTACATAAAATCGCAAATGGATTCATGAGGAAAAGAGATAATACGAGGCAAAGTAAATTCTGCAAGAATGAAACTCATAGGCTGATATGAGTGGTGTTGATGTGAGTAAAAGGTACTTGACACAATTAAACGGGAACAACGAATAGACCCAGAAATGGAGGAGACTTGGACCAAGATATCTACATGTGAGGTAGTATCGGAATTTGAGTTACGACCGGGATAGGGTCTTGTGTTCCGAGGTAGGACGGAGGTACCTAAGAGCTGCAGAAGGGAGTTGTTGGTTGAGGTACACCAAACCAAGCTCTCTACCCATCCGGACAGCGCGAAGATGTGCAAGGATCTTAAGAGGCACTAATGGTGGCATGGACTGAAGAGAAATGTGGCAGAGTTTGTTACTCGCTGCACTAACTTGTCAGCAGGTCAAGGTGGGGGCATCAGGAGCCACCGGGGTTACTCAAACCCTTACCAGTGCCGGAGTGGAGATGGGAACATGTAGCCATGGACTTTGTAACAAGGCTGCTAAGGTCCTCAAGGGGCAACGATGCAATATGGGTCGACGGTACATCCAAAATATTATCAGACTACATGGTGTACCCCGGACTATTGTGTCCGACAGAGATGGCCGATTCACTAACAGAGTATGGCAGAGCGTGCAATCGGCTATGGGGACCGACGTGTTGACCAGCACAACATTCCACCCATAGACTGATGGACAGTCGGAAAGGACAATACAGACGTTGGAGGATATGTTGAGAGCAGGTATGTTGGATTTTAAGGGTGGATGGGAGGATCACTTGCCATTGGTGGAGTTCTCTTGCAATAATATTTACCAGGCAAGCCTCCAGATAGCTCCATTTGAGGCCTTATATGGTATGCCGTGTAGATCTCCAGTGCGTTGGACAGAGGTCGGTGAGCCTGCGTTGATTGGACCGAAGTTGGTTGCGGAGACTACGGCACAGGTTAAATTTATGGCAGCATTTACTCGCTGCGCAGAGCCGTTATAAGAATTACGCCAACAAGAGGAGAAGTTTCCCCGAGTTTGAGGTGGGAGACTTGGTGCTTTTGAAAGTCTCACCACGGAAGGGACACATGAGATTTGGAAAGAAGGGGAAATTGTCACCTAGGTTTGTGGGGCCGTTTCCAATCTTAAAGAGGGTGGGGGAAGTAACTTATCAGTTGGTGTTTCCTCCACAGTGATCCTCTTTACATGATGTGTTTCATGTGTCCATGTTGAGGAAGTACAACCCTGATCCTTCACAGGTGTTGAACGTACAAGATGTCGATGTACAAAGCGACGTGACGTATGTGGAGATGCCGATCAGAGTGATCGGGAGCGAACAAAGGGTACTGTAGAACCACACTATTCAGTTCGTCAAGGTGGTATGGGAACGACATGGCAATGAAGAGACCACCTGGGAACTCGAATCAGAGATGAGAGTTGCTCATCCGGAACTCTTTGTGTGAGATGTTTTCAACCTCTACTTCGCTCGAATTTTCGGGATGAAAATTTTAAAAGAGGATTGTATTGTAAGGGCCTGGAATTTATAAGTTAATAAAAATGTGGATATAAGTTATTTTAGTGATGGAAATTGGAAAATTGGTGGAGTAAATGGTAAATGGGCCAAAATTGAATAAAAGCCCAAGTGTGGCCCAATAGACTATGGTTTGGATTTAAATTTATTTAAATGGGTCAAGAATGGTCAAATGGGGTCAAATACCCATTTGGGACCCAATGGGTCAAGATGGTTATGCTCTAAGGTAAATGGGATAGATGGAAATGTAATTGGGCCATGGGCCCAATGGTGATCCATTTGGAGTGGGCTTAATGAAATTTAATCACCCTAAGTAATTTGGAATTAAACAATGGTGGTGTGGCCAAGTGGGACCCACCTCCACCTCATCAAGTGGGTGGCGTGTGGGCCAATGATTGGTGGGGCCGGCCACATGGTTGACTTGGTCAACCATGGGTGGAATAATGGGAATTAGGTTAAATAAAAATGAATTAACCTAAGTTAATTACCAAATTAATTAAATACTTAAATTAATAAGTTGGTCGCTAAATGGGGTTAGATTGGTCAAAGGGAGACCAAGCTACCCCACCTCAAAATGTTTAAACACGTTGGGCATGGTGGTGGTTTAGATAACCACCACCATAAAGCAAATAAGAGATATTTAAAAATATCTAAGAAAATATCTTAGGGTTGGTGGAGTAATAAATGGTAAAACAAGTTAAGTTGAGTCCATTTTTTCTTTACCATTTCTTATTCTCTTTTCATTCTACTCTCTCCATTTTCATTCTCCCATGGCCGTCCTCTACATGTCCAAGTGAAGGAGAAGAAAAGAGAGGAGCTCAAGGAGAGAACAAAGAAGTAAAAACTTGGTGCAAAAAAATTTATCTAAGGTTAAGGTCATCATCTTCCTCTCATCATCTTTCCTCTTTTCCTCTCTCAATTCAAACCTAACATGGCCGATTCTAGGGTTGGGAGTTACCACCCTTGATCAAAGATCTTGACCTATCAAAGATCAAGAGGAAGGAGAGAGGAGGCTAAGGAGATCGACGGGAGCGGCGGAAATCGGAGAAGACGTCGGATAGTGAGTATTTCTTAAATAAAAGAATTTTGGATTTTAGAGTTTAAGAAATGGAATTTATTTTTGTGAAATTAATGGTGGATAGATAATTTTATGCTGTGGATTTTAAATCTATCAAATGGAAGGAATGGAAAGTGGGTAAAACCCTAATGGAAAAAAAAAATTAGGGTTAAGGAAAAATAAAAGGGATTAAGGATATTATGTGTTTAATATGATCAAACATAGAGGTACATGCATTTTTTTTGAAGTTGAGAGCCATAGGGTTCGGCCATGTAGCATGGCCGAACCCTATGGTAAGTAATGTATGATTTATTAGGGTTTGAAAAATGGAAGGCAATGAGGATTTTTAACTAGTGAATTTTAGTAAATGAATGAATGTGGGAAAGTTTTAAAATGGTGTTATGATGAAAATGCAAAGAGGTGTATGGCCTTAAAAGGCATGGATGAAGTAAACCTTGAACCCCATGGTGGGTTTAAAGGATAATGTAATGATGAATTTAGGGTTTTTAAATGAACAAGTGTAATGATTCAAATGGGGTTAAGAATATGGTTTAGATGCATGATTTAAAACCTTCAAGGAAGGATTATTGGTGGATCTAAAATGTAACAATGGACCCAAGAAGAAAAAATGGAGAAAGGAACATCATGGGTTCGGCCATGGTGTATGGCCGAACCCATGCCCCAAATTGTAAATCAATTTGGGTTTAAGGTCAATGGGTATATATGTGATTAAGTATGGGGTTTAAATGAGTAATGGTTAGATTAATTACAATGACAAATTTTGATGTTTTGGTAAGTCAATAATGGACCTAAGTTAAGGACCTAAGTTGTGGATTAAATTTTGGGCTTAAGTACGCATGAATTAATGAAAAATTGTTTATGTGAAGGGCAGTGGCAAAAATGGTAAATATGGGCTAAAATGAAGAAACCCACTAAGTTATGATTTATGGGCTTGGAAATGATTAAAACTTGGATTGATTTGGTAATTTAATAAGGTACTGGACATCGCAGGTGGTGCGCGATCGGCGACCAGGTTTATCGAACGGAAAACGTAAAAGGACGCGGGTCGGTATTCGGTAGGATTCTTACATTTTTGTAAGCCATGGATTGGGTGATGTTTTCTTTAATTTATTTTGGAAAGCATGTGGTTGCCTTTAAGATGAGTCTTGGATTATGTGTCTTGTGATGTTTTCCTTTAAATTATTTTGGAAATCATATGAATGTCTTAAGATGAGTTTTGGATTAAATATTATGGGATGTTTTTCCCTTTGATTTATTTGATAATCAAGTAATTGTTTTAAGATGGGTTTTTTGTGTTACTATTGAACTACGTATATTACATGGCACATGGCATCTACATCTCATGCATGGCATGGGAGGGATATGACAGGGGAATGATGAAATGAAACCGGAGTCCATGCTCCGTCGGGGCGACTAATAAACGCATGAGGATGTTTCATTATGTATTATTATACCTTGATGATGTTTTTCCATCAAGGGGGATGTTGTGTTTATTGTTATACCTTGATGATGGTTCTTCCATCAAGGGGGATGCCTAGTGTGGATCCCGTCTTGATGAGGTTTTTTTCCATCAAGAGGATCATGGCACGATGATGGTATGGATTTTATTTGGAACACTGTGTATGGTTGAAAAAGGGACATTATACGATGAGGATGAGATGGATGGGTGGGGTTCATGACATAGAACACCCATTGCATAACATTGCCCAAAATGCATGGTTTTGCTATAATATTATCTGCATGCTGTTATTACTAATCCATGTGCTAGCCCTACTCGGAGTCCTACTGGGCGCGTGGTCTAACGCCCTACTTCTACCCTAGCTGATGACGCAGGAGGTGGCGAAACGGAAGGACGGGACGGGAGTCAAGCTTAGGAGCTTGGCAAGGCAGGTTAATTATGTTGTTTAAGTTTACGTTGGAAAAATGTAATTTGAGTAGCTTAGCTTGTCGGAATGTAATAAATTAGATTATTGGCTATGTTTTGGGATTTTATTATGGACATTATGGTTTTAAGGTATTATAGAAATTTAAATGAATGTTATCTTCCTTGCTATCTCAAAATTGTAGGATAGTCTTTGTTGTTAATTCCGCACTGAGAAGTAATATTCCTTGAGCTTACGTCTACGCGTGAACCGTACTCGTGAACTTGGCTCCACGCACGCGTAGGTTTGGCCAGTTAAGGGCAGGGCGTTAGAAGCTCGTACTTAACTCGCGTCGTGACGTCCGCGCCCTTTGTCACTTTTCTTTTTTTTAAAAAAAAAAATAGACTCTGATATTTCGGTGAAAAGGGGCGGACGTTACAGAAACAACTTAATGATGAAGTGTCTTTCCACAAAAAATGAGGATTACTGTGGATTACCTTATCGTGTGAGTCCCAAATGAAAGTGTATTGCGATTTACCTTGACGGTGAGAGTCCCGTCAAGTGATGGCTATGTATATGTGTGATGGGGAGGGGCTCATTACATTTGCATATATAGCATTGATTTATCTGTTTTTGATGACCATATATACTATGATATATGCACGTTTTATACACTAACCCTATGGTAGCCTTAATCGGAAATCCTAGTGGGTGCGTTGATCTAATACCCTAATTCTATCCTAGAGGATAATGCAAGAACATAGAAGGGGAAAGAGAAGGTCGGGGACCTGGAGGGGAGCCAAGCTTAAATTTTGAATGATGATTGGGATTTCTATATTATTGTTATATTGAATACATCTTTATGGACATGTAATAGCTAGTATCTTTGCTATGGTTTGAATTATACTCTTGATGTTTGATATATGAATTAAGTTATTGTGGATAAGTGCTAAGTTTGAGAATAGTCTAATGAGGTTATTATGTTAAAGCAAACTTGACTTGTACTTTGCTATCTGATAATGGAGCAGTCTGAGTATTGATTATAATTCCGCATATTTGACTTATTCCGCAATAAGTTATGTCCATTCCGCAAGTTTTACTTAGTTCCATGTGTGGATTATTTATCATGGGTTTAGTCCATGCACACATGGGTGGCCAGTTAAGGGTCGGACTTGGATAGTCCGGACTTAGCTCGCGTCGTGACGCCGCCCGCTCTCTTCCGATGTTATTCTATTATTATTTAAAAAAAAAAATTAGACTCTGATTTCTTGGAGAGGGCGGGACGTTACAGTTGGTATCAAAGTGAACATGAGCTCATAACTTAACTGATACCAACGTTACAGTTGGTATCAAAGCGAAACGGGAAGTTGAATCATCGAAGTAAGATTAAGACGGTTTCATGTCTCACTGACAGATAAGAATCCCAACTGACCGACTCTTCGGAGTCCGCTGACTGGGGGCCGGATTAATTTACTTCGAGTGACTCAGACTGAACAATCAATCTGAGAACGACAATGAAAGATAGCAAAGCAAGTATAGTCATCATAAGTGGATATATCAAAACATAGCAAAGTAGGATGTACTCCCCTGATAACCCCCATTGAGAAACAAACAACAGGAATTTAGAAATTTCCCCAGAAACAAAAGAAACATAGAGTGAACGAGAGCGGGAGCCCACGAAGCGAGCTAAGTCCGGACTATCCAAGTCCGACCCTTAAGTGGCCACCCATGTGTGCATGGACTAAACCCATGATAAATAATCCACACATGGAACTAAGTAAAACTTTTGGAATAGACATAACTGATTGTGGAATAAGTCCATTATGCGGAATTATAATCAATACTCAGACTGCTCCATTATCAGATAGTAAAGTACAAGTCAAGTTTACTTTAACATAATAACCTCATTAGACTATTCTTAAACTTAGCATTTGTCCACAATAACTTAATTCATATATCCAACATCAAGACTATAATTCAAACCATAGCAAAGATACTAGCTATTACAAGTCCATAAACGAAATCCAAATAATAGTAAATTATAAAAATCATTCCAACATCAAGCTCTTAAGCTTGGCTCCCCTCTTGGTCATCGTCTTTCTCTTTCCCCTTCCTTGTTCCTACATTTTCCTCTAACGATAGAATTAGGGCGTTAGATTAACGCGCCCAATAGGTTTTTCGATCAGGGCTACCACATTGTTAGCATATAAAACATGCATATATATCATAGTACATGATTATCAAAAACATATAAAACCATGCTATGTATGTATGCAAATATAATGAGCCCCACCCCATCACACATACATAGCCATCACTTGACGGGACTCTCACCGTCAAGGTAATTCACAATACACTTTCATTTGGGACTCACACGGTAAGGTAATCCACAGTAATCCTCGTTACCTGTGGAAAGACACTTCATCATTGAGTTGTTTCACATTATTCTTTCATTAGGACTCACATGACAAGGTAATCCACAGTAATCCTTGTTACTTGTGGAAAGACACTTCATCATTGAGTTGTTTCACAGTATTCTTTCATTGGGACTCACATGATAAGGTAATCCACAGTAATCCTCGTTACCTGTGGAAAGACACTTCATCATTGAGTTGTTTCACAGTATTCTTTCATTGGGACTCTCAAGTCAAGGTAACCCATAATCATCACCCCATGCCATGCATGAGATGTCAATGTACATGTATGTCATTTGTAAATACATATCTCATCATTCAAAACCATATTTGAAACATAATATCAAATACAACATATCTCATAAAAACATGATAAAACCAAATCATAATTGTGGTTACAAGTAGGTAGGAAACCTACTGAAGATTCACTTCAGTGTTCGATCTTTCTTTAGCGTCACTTGCTCACGACTTGCCCGCCGTTCACTTCCGTCACCTTGTCCATATAACAATAAGTAAATCATACTATCCTTTAATTATTCATTCATATCTAAGACCCAACCACATCTTGTGGGGTTCGGCCATGCCCATGGCCGAACATCACCAACTTAGGATTTAATCTTCCTTTTTCATTTGATCAATTCCTAAACACTTAACTCTTTAATCATGTCTTGCTAGGGTTCGGCCATACACCATGGCCGAACCATACCACCTTGGTTTAACCCTTCTTTCATGTCCTTTTAAACTTTATCTATCCATATTTACATTATCATCCGTATTTACAGCTTTGCCACTAGGCTAAGCTATATCAAAACCATTATCATTTTATGAGATTCAGCCCTATACATGGCCGAACCTTGTAATCCCTTTTATCCATTACCAAATGGTTCTCCATTAGGATATTTTAGACCTTTTAAATCAACATGGAACCATTAACAATTACTACTCATAAACTTAGCCTATTTAACCCATGCAATGGTCCATGGGGTTCGGCCCTATACATGGCGAAACCCAATGGTTCCCTTGGCTCAATAATCTCCATGAGTACTCATGGTTTTAACATGTTATTTCAACCATGATCAATACATGGTTCAGTAATCTAAAGGCTAACCCAAATCAGTAACCATAACCCCAAGTAAATCAAATAAAAACCATAAAGCAACCCATGGGGTTCGGCCATTCACATGGCCGAACCTCATGGTTCTTTGGATACAATTCTTCTAATGATCTTACATAATTTATCATGCATCTTAGCCATAAAAACAGCAAACATATTTCTATTTAAAATCCCATAGAAACCCCATGATATTGCATGGTTTCTAACTCTCCAAATTCATAACAATCATCAATTTTTTTCATGGGGTCACAGTCGAGAGAAAAATGGAATCGAAGGTGGTCGGTAAACATTTCTCTGGGGCGAAGAAGGCCACGTTCCATTCAGCTCCTTGCCTCCACAACCTCCTCCGAGTCACCGACGAGTTAAAAACCAAGTCTGACTCACCAACCCCTTTATATGTCAAGGAAAGCCGAAATCCATCGTCAATCCATTTCCCTATTTCTTTCCTGCAACAGAGAAGAGAGAAACAAACGGCTGAGGGGATGAATAAGCAGATCCACCATCCGATCCCCACCGTCCAAATCAACAACCTCAGCTTCACCTATCCCGGAATCGACGGTCATCCTCCGCCCGGATCAACTCCTCTTATCGATGACTTCTCCCTTACTTTCAACGCCGGTGATCGTTGCCTTCTCGTCGGATCCAATGGTGCAGGTTCGATTGGATAATTTATTCCCTTATTCTTTTCCTTCTCAGGTTGTGATTTTTCATAGGGTTTTTGGGATCTTAATTTGGAATGGTGGTGGCATGATGGTAAATGATAAATGTTTGGAATGACAGGGAAGACAACGATACTGAAGATTTTGGGAGGGAAGCATTTGGTGGAACCCGGCATGGTTAGGGTTTTCGGAAGATCCGCTTTCCATGACACCATTTTGACGTCGTCCGGTGATCTCTCCTATTTGGGTGGAGAGGTTATTTTCTCTCTTCTCTTCTCTTATTTTCTTTTTCAGTGGATTTTTCTTATCTACGCATGTGGTGTGCTAGGGTTTAAACTGTACAAAGTAAAAGAAAGAGCTTTTCTTTGCTAACGTGCTCGTGGGGAGTTATCGACTTACCCTACACACTGACAACTCAAATAGAATTTGCTGATAAGAATCATTTCGAATTCTGATCTACTAAGTTAATGACTGTTAAAGATGATGACTGGGTATTATCAGTTAGATAATTTTCGGAATTTTCTTAGTATGTGCATCTACATTCATTTATGGCTATGTTTGGATTGGGCAGAAAAATTCAGGCATACCGAATAATCTTGTACTATGACATATATACCGAGGCAACAGGTAGTTTTACCAAATGACTGTAAAAGCTGAAACTGGGTATTATTAGTTTAGATAATTTTCGGATTTTTCTTAATATGTGCACCTACATGCATTTATGACTCTGTTTGGATTGGGCAGAAATAGTCCAGCAAGTTGCCAAATTATCCTCTACTTTGGCAAATGTACTAAGGCAACGGATAGTTTCATATGAAAATTGGGCATTATCAATTAGATAATTTTCATGTTTTTCTTAATATGTGCACATACTGTAATAACCCGAATTTTTGATAAATATATATATTGGCATTTATTCATTTTAATTTGAAGTTTGATATAATAAAATGCCAAATGGACCAAATTTTGGGACAACGGCCCAAGGATAGCCCAATTGGGCCATAGATTGGATGAAATCCATTTAATGAGTCAATGAGGACCAAGCGGGTCAATGATAGTCAAAGGGGGCCCAATAGTCATGTGGGGCCCAATGGATCAAAATAATCGGTTCCAACCCTAAAGTAAGTGGGCAAAGAGGGAATCTAATTGGGCCATGGGTCCAATGATTACCCAATAGACCATGAATTAGGATTAATTCATTTAATTGGTCAATGGTAAGTAATTGAGTCAAGATAGTCAATTTGGGTCAAAGGGCCATAGGGGACCCAATGGGCCAAAGTAGATAAGCCCTAAAATAAATGGAAAGACAAAATATAATTGGACCATGGGCCGAATGGTAATCCAATTAAGATAAATTAAATGGATTAGATAATTATAAAATTATCTAAGTTAAGATGTATCAAGATTAAGTGATATGGCCAAATGGGGCCCACCTCCACCTCACCCATTGAGGTGGCATGTGGACCAAGGAAAGAGTGGGACCAACCATCATGGTTGGCTTGGTCAACCATGGATAAATTTAAGAATGACTAAGGTAGATTAAGGTAAGTTAAATTGATTAAAATTATTGTAAAATTACCTAAGTTAAAATTAATGGAATTAATATAACATGGCCAAGTGGGGCCCACCTCCACCTCATCAAGTGAGGTGGCGGGTGGGGTAGGTACATGTGGGGGCCGTCCACCATGGTTGACTTGGTCAACCATGGGTGGATTTATTAGATAGATAATTGATGGAATTAAATTGGATAGAAATTAATTAACCTAAGTGAGGACTTAACTTAATTAATTAGGTTAATTAATTAAGGGTCAACATAGGCAAGTCAAAGAGGACATGGGAGCCATGCTTGGTGGTTGGGTCTCAACCTCCACCACCCAAGTCAAGCTAGCCCATGCTTGGTGGGTGGGGAAAATTAATGAGGAGTCTAAGTCACTCCAACCACCTCCATCTCATTTCAAACTACCCATTTGACTCTAGCCCTCCACACACACAAGGAAATTCGTTCCCCACCTTGCAAAGGAGAGAGTGAAGAAAACTTAGAAGAAAAAGAAGAGAAGAAGAGAAGAAAAGAGGTGGAACCTTGGATTCACCTCTTGAAGATCAAGAGCTACCATTCTCCATCATCTTCCCCTCTTCCCCTCTCTCAACCTAACACTATCTTACCCAATCCAAGCATGTCCCACCATTGATCAAGCACATCTAGCCAATCAAAGATCAAGAAGAGGGAGAAAAGAGGCCAAGGAGGTTGACGGGAGCGACAAAGACCGGAGGAGCCGTCGAATCCGTAAGTATTTCTAAACAAGAGTTTAGATTTTTGTTTATGGTTAAAAAGGGAATCCATTTATTAGATAATGGCCAAAAACATCTTGGGCCTTGGATCTAAGATCCATCAATGGAAGATTAAGAAATGGATAAACTTAGAGAGAGATAGATTAAATGAATGGATGACCATAGGGTTCGGCCATGTAGCATGGCCGAACCCCATGGTGAATGATGGATAATTTAATTTGGATAATATGGTTTAAAATGTTGGAGAATGCTTAATGGTTGTTATGAGGATTTCAAGATTTTAAAATGATTGAAAGGTTGGTAAGTTTTAAATGGTGATGATTAGTGATCTATGAGGATTAGGACCCTTAGATGCTCAATGGTTGATATTTTCTAAAAATTGAAAATTTTGAGTATGGTATGTGATTTTCAAATGGGTGCTAAAAGATGGAAGTGGTGGAGTAAATAATTTTGAATTATAGAGGTAATAATTGGTGGTAGGAGTGGATTTTAAAGGTAATTAAAAATCCAAGATAAAAATGAGGGAAAGACACCATGGGTTCGGCCATGGTGTATGGCCGAACCCATGACCCATGTTTTTAAGTCATTCATGGGCTAAGTATGGTTTATATATGTGGTTAAATAAAATAGAAATTAGGTTAGGTTAATGAATGAAATTTAAATGGATTTACAAAGGGTATGATATTTTTTAGAGGGCCAAAATGAATGAGGATTATTGATTTTAAAAATGGATGTCTTTTGGACAAAAACATTGGTCTAAGAATGGCATCAATGGATGATGAGCCATGAACCATGGGTTCGGCCATGGTGTATGGCCGAACCCTATGGTGGTAATTAATAATTTTTAATGATGGGAAAGTAAAGAAATTGGTTAAGAAAAATGGATAGATTGTATGGGTGTTACAAGTATGATATGTGATGTTTAAATGGAATAAAGATGGTGATTTAAATGGATGATTTAATTTTCATTGGAGGTAAGTTTAAATGGGTAATTGAAACCAAGAAAAATGGGGAAAGAAACATCATGGGTTCGGCTATGGTGTATGGCCGAACCCATGACCCAAATTTTGATCAATTTTAGGCTAAGGTTAAATGCATGTATCAATGCTTAGGAGTTTGATTTAAAGGGCCAAAATGATTAAAGCTTTGTGATTTTAAATTGGATTATTTTGGGACAAAACCTAGTCTTTGAAAATGGTATCCATAAAGGTGAACCTTAGGGTAGTGATTAGTGGATTTAATAAACGGAAAATAATGTAGAAGAATACTAGATTTTGATGGATTTATAAAGATGATATGTGGCCCACACCTTAGGCCAAAATGTGGAATTAGGTGTGGGAGTAATTATTTTTCAAAATTAAATATTAAGTGGCTGATTTTATGATGTTAGGTCATGATTGAATGGACCTAAGTATGAATGAACCTTGGACTTAGAATGCACATAAATGAATGGATGATTTACCATGGAAGGAGAGTAGCAAAACCGTAATAAGTGGCCACATTGAAGAACCATAGGTTCGGCCATGGTACATGGCCGAACCCTATAGGGATTAGACATAAAAATCGGATATTTTGTGAATGGTTAAGTGAAGCGATTAGTCTCTGCGTTTTAGGCCGCAAATTGGAAATATCTAAAATGGTCAAAATCGGATTTATGTATGTGATTAAACCAATGGATAATGGGCTAAGTTAAGGGCCGATTTTCGATAAACTTATAATGTATTTAAAGATCATTGAATGGACCTAGGGTTATGATTAGTTAGGAACTTAATCATGGATAATGTATGGACTAATTCGGTAAATGTAATAAGGTATCAGACGTCGCAAACGGTACGCGATCGGTGACCGGATTATCGAACGGAAAGCGTAACGGAACGCGACACGTTATTCGGTAGGATTCCTACCTTTTTGTAAGCGATGGATATGTGATGGTGTTTTAAATTATTTATCATTATGTTTTATTCTTATGATGAGTTTTAAGCTATGAATCTTATGGATTATATTTTTATATTATGCATTATATGGCTATGTATGGTATATCAAAATTATGATTTATCTATATACTACATAGCATAATGCACGTACATCTCATGCATGGCATGGGCAGGAAAATAATAAAATCGGAGTCCATGCTCCGTCAGGGCGACCGAGAATCAGACATGGGGATAGCCTGAGGGCTATGACCGGAGTCCATGCTCCGTCGGGGCGACCGAGAATCACACATGGGGATAGTTCGATAACCGGAGTCCATGCTCCGTCGGGGCGACCGAGAAGCAAACATGAGGAACAGGATATTGTATGATCATACGGATAATGGGTGGGACACATGACATAAGCACCCATGACATAGCATTCATCACATACTTATTTGTTGTATTTTATGTTATCGGTATATGTGTATCACTAATCCATGTGCCAGCCCTACTCGGAGTCCTACTGGGCGCGTTGACTAACGCCCTACTTCTACCCTAGCTGATGACGCAGGGGATGGCAGAAGCGATGGACATGACAGGAGCCAAGCTTAGGAGCTTGGGCAGTGCAGTCTTAGTTTCATTTACGTTTACATTTTGAAGATGTAATTTGAAAGTAACTTAGCTTGTCGGGTTGTATAAGTTTACATTCTTGCGATGGTTTGGACGTTACTTATGGATGATTACATTTTGTGATATAATTATGAACTTAGGGGCATTTTGGTAATTCAATGTTGTATCTTCCCTTCTATCTAAAAACCGGTAGGATAGACTCTATTATCATGTTCCGCAATAGTTATAATCCGCGAGCTTACTTCCTACGCGTGAACCGTTCTCGTGGACTTAGTTAGGCCCACGCGTGGGGTTGGCCAGTTAAGGGTCGGGCTTAGAAGTTCGGACTTAACTCGTGTCGTGGCGTCCGCGCCCTCTCTCACCCTTCTATTTCAAAAAAAAAAAATAGACTCTGATTTTCGTAAAACGGGTGAAAAAGGGCGGGGCGTTACACATACATGCATTTATGACTGTTTGGATTGGGCAAAAATATTCCAGCAAGTTGCCAAATTATCCTCTACTTTGGCAAATGTACTAAGGCAATGGATAGTTTCATAAAAAAGACGCGTTTTGGACCTGGACTTGGGCCGAGTCCGATCCAATAACCGTGCGGTTCGTTCGTGTGCACGTGTGTACGGTGTGGGCCCAAAGCGGACAATATCTTGTTGGCCGATCCCCAAGCCCTTTTTATGGGCTGGGCTGTTGCAATTGGTATCAGAGCGAACATGAGCTCATAACTTAACTGATACCAACGTTACAGTTGGTATCAGAGCGAAACGGGAAGTTGAATCATCGATGTAAGATTAAGATGGTTTCATGTCTCACTGACAGATAAAAATCCCAACTGACCGACTCTTCGGAGTCCGCTGACTGGGGGCCGGATTAATTTACTTCGAGTGACTTAGACTGAACAATCAATCTGAGAACGACAATGAAAGATAGCAAAGCAAGTACAATCATCATAAGTGGATATATCAAAACATAGCAAAGTCGGATGTACTCCCCTGATAACCCCCATTGAGAAACAAACAACAGGAATTTAGAGATTTCCCCAGAAACAAAAGAAACAAAGAGTGATGATTTAGCAATATCCCCAAACTGAGAAGTGATACATAATACTTAGGGAGGTTTTTCCCTGAGAACAGCAGAACATCAGGATTTCCCCAAATTGAGAAATGATACTCGATATTTAGGAAGTTTCATCAAAAACAAAGAAATACAAAGAGTGATGATTTGGCAATTTTCCCAAATTATGAAGAACACAAAACTTTACTTAGAAGCTAAGTCAACTGATGTTTCCATGACTTAGGAAAAATGTCTCCAAAGGAAGAAGAACATAACGGAGAGGGTCGGAATGGTGCAAACATTCCTGAAGTACCTCCAGAATTACGGAACCTAGTACAGGCGGTGGTCACTTCCAGTTCTACAACAACTCGTGAGTGGAAATGGAGACACAAAACCGAATAAAACACAGGACCAAAAAGGTCGGGGTGGGAGAAATACTTTTTGCTCTCGCAAAAGACTCAGACCCTACTTATGGAGATCTTTAGCCTTTACTGGTTTCACTGGAAGTTCCTGTTTCCAGTGTGGTCGACCAGGCCATTTCAAAAGAGAGCGTCCACAGAATGTTAGATCTCCTAGTACCTGTTTCCAATGTGGTCAGCAGGGCCATTTCAAAAGAGATTGTCCACAGAGCAAAAGATCTCCTCCCTACAGGGGTTCTCTCCTTGGTCCGGCTCAACCAGCTCAGTCACAAGAATCTGAACGACTGAATATTTTGACTTTTCCTCTAGAGACAGTGGAACATTCGGTAACTCAAGGTATGGCAGTAATTTACAGTTCATATGCTTATGCGTTATTTGATCTACTGCCTTCGCATTTGTTACTAGCACCATAATACAACAAGTTACCCACTGCACTTACTATAGTATTCCCTATAGATAGACGATGACGATTATTGTTGAAAGATGTGCCTGGATTAACTATGAACAAGAATGGTTTCCATGAATGGATTATACCCATAGGTGGGTTATATTCATGGATGGTTAGTAACTGTGTATAGATGATGCTCATGGACATAGTGATACCAAGAATGAATTATTTTCCATTGATGGATTATACCCATAGGAGGGTTATATTCATGGATGATTATTAAACAGGGACTGATAATATTTACTGAAAGAATGATACTAGAGATGGATGTATTTAACCACGGGTGATTATTCCCATGGTGGTTTGGATTGATGCCGGGTATTGGTATCGTAGAAGTTTTGAACAAAAGTTGTTAGTGACATAGAGACTTATGTGCAAAGAAAGACGTGTTTAAATTTGGAGATGTACTTAGTGGAAAAGTTAAGAGACTAGTGAAACTTAAATGGGAAGCTATGGGCGACTGCCGAATTGGTCTAGCTAGCTGACTCTGTAGTTAGCCGATGGAGTTCTAGGAGAGTGCAACTAGAAACCTAGTTGAAATGGAATCAGAAAAAGCTTTGAGTATAGGCTAGCATTGGCAGGCTACCTCACACAGAGAGTGGATAAAAGAACGTATTGAACCGGTACGTATGGAAAGTATCATGAGAACAGGTAAAAGTGAAATAGGGTAGATTGATCTACGTGTGATCACAAATGGCTCACGAGAAAAAGATATAACATGAGACCGAGCAAAGGGTGTTGTGAAATAGAGCGATTCAGTTCGTAAAAGTGGTAAGGAACCGACATGGAGTTGAAGAAGCCACATGGGAACTCGAATCGGAGATGAGAACAGCTCACCCCGAATTATTTATGTAGTTTACTTTGGGAACCATACTTCGCTCGATTTTCGGGACGAAAATTTTAAAAAGAGGGTTATAATGTAACACCCCAATTTCTCAACGAAATGGATAATTACGAAAATGCCCCTAGATTTGGTGAATTTAATAATTATGATGTTAAATGAGAAAATAGTGGGGCCCATTGCTCAAACTAAGATCCTATGAACATATTATAAGGGTACAAATTATAATGGATGGGTAATGTACATAAAATTAGGTCAAAATGGTTAATTGGGTCAAAAATTCTCAATAAGATGAATATTTATGAAAATGCCACTGGATTGGTAAATTTAATAAATGTGATTGTAAATGAGGAAATGGTGGGGCCCATTGTTCAAATTAAGATCATATGAACATATTATAATGGCTAATTTATCAGAAATGGGTAATGAACATCAAATTGGGTCAATATGGCTAATTGGGTCAAAGGACCCAATCGGTCAAATGGACTTATTAGACCATTGGGTGAGCCCAAATTTAATGGGTTTCGTAAATTGATTGGAAATCAAGTGGAACAAATATGGGTAGGCTTGATGCACAAGTGGAAACCATTTAAAAATGGCAAAATCAGCCCATTAATGGGTCATGTTGTCAAAACGGGTCAAGGGACTAATTGGGGACCCAATGGGTCGGGTTGACTAAGTTGACCACGGATGACCGTGTGGGCCCTTAGTTGAACTCAAGTGTGAGTTAGTTCAGCTTGAGTTGGACTAATTTGGAATGAGTTTTAATTAAGAAATGAGTTGACTCACATATGGTGCATTAAGTGGGTTGAGTTGGATGAGTTGAATTGGAATAAAAGATCATGAGTCAAGTGAGTCAAGAGGAAGTGGAAAGGAGTTCTAATCTCACACAACTCTCAATCAAACCAATCCCAGCTGTTGAGAGTGAAGAGGTGCCTTGGCCAAGCCAAGGGACACCGAGCCTTGCCGGCATCATCTCATCCCATGAGATGCATATGTTTAAAGGTGAAAGGTTGCAACGTTTGGGTGAAGGGTGTCTTGGAGGGCACCCAATATTCCATTGTTTTTGACAAGAAATTATGAGGAGTGAGGTTTGGCTGATTTAACAAAAGGATTAGACCACTCATTTGGCCGAATTACATTAGCCAAAATTCTTGGAAATCCTCATCTCTCTTCCCCTCTCAAGAACACCATCTTTGGGCTGAACCAGCAGTGGTGTTTGCCCAGTTGATCAAGCGTAAACCAGCAAAGGAAGGGAGGTTAAGAAAGATAGGAAGTAAGGAGCAAAGGCAAAAGGAAAAGCTTGGAAAATTTGGTAAGTATTTCCATGGATTTTGTTTAAAAAGATGGGACAAATGGAACATGTCTTGGGCCATGGGTATGGCCGAATCCATCAAGGATTAGACCTTGGATGGTATTTCATAAGTAAGATGGGAATTTGATCATAGAGTTCGGCCATTGGGGATGGCCGAACCCCATGAAAAGAATGGGTTAAATTGGATGGCTTTTATAGGACAAAACCATGGACTGTTTTGGATGTTTTTGTTGGATTTAAAATGCATGTTTTAAACAGGTTAAAAACATGGATTTGGATGTCATGAAGGACTGAAGGTATCATGGGTCTAAACCTTGGGAATTAAATGATGAAATGGATCATTGGGATCGGCCATCTTGGATGGCCGAACCCCATGAAATGATGTTGGAATTTTGATGGTTTCTTTTGTAAGTTAAAATTATGCAAATGAGTTACTGTTTTGGGAGATTAATTTAGACATAAGATGAATGTCTAAGAAGTTCAAACCAAAGGCCATAGGGTTCGGCCAATGAGCATGGCCGAACCCCATGAAATCATATGAAATGTATGGTCATTTGGATTGAGTTTTTATAAAGTGGAAATCAGTGCAAAGAGATGGACAGATTTGGATGGTTTTGAGAGGTAAAAACCCGGTAATATTATACTGATTATTACATGTTTAAATGAGATCAAAAACATGTTTATGAGGACCAAGTCATGGACATAGGGTTCGGCCACCTTGAATGGCCGAACCCCATGAAAGAAATTGATGATTGTTATGAATTTGGAGAGTTAGAAACCAAGCAATATCATGGGGTTTCTATGGGATTTTAAATATAAATATGTTTGCTGTTTTTATGGCTAAGATGCATGATAAATTATGTAAGATCATTAGAAGAATTGTATCCAAAGAACCATGAGGTTCGGCCACCCATGGGTTGCTTTATGGTTTTTATTTGATTTACTTGGGGTTATGATTACTGATTTGGGTCAGCCTTTGGATGGTTGAACCATGTATTGATCATGGTTGAAATAGCATGTTAAAACCATGAGTAATCATGGAGATTATTGCGCCAAGGGAACGATTGGGTTTCGCTATGTATAGCGCTGAACCCCATGGACCATTGCATGGGTTAAATAGGCTAAGTTTATGAGTAGTAATTGTTAATGGTTCCATGTTGATTTAAAAGGTATAAAATATCCTAATGGAGAACCATTTGGTGATGGATAAAAGGGATTACAAGGTTCGGCGATGTATAGGGTTGAACCTCATAAAATGATAATGGTTTTGATATAGCTTAGCTTAGTGGCAAAGTTGTAAATGCGGATGATAATGTAAATATGGATAGATAAAGTTTAAAAGGACATGAAAGAAGGGTTAAACCAAGGTTGTATGGTTCGGCCATGGTGTATGGTCGAACCCTACCAAGACATGATTAAAGAGTTAAGTGTTTAGGAATTGATCAAATGAAAAAGGAAAATTAAATCCTAAGTTGGTGATGTTCGGCCATGGGTATGGCCGAACCCCACAAGATGTGGTTGGGTCTTAGATGTGAATGAATAATTAAAGGATAGTATGATTTACTTATTGTTATATGGATAAGGTGACGGAAGTGAATGGTGGGCAAGTCGTGAGCAAGTGACTGCTAAAGAAAGATCGAACACTAAGTGAATCTTCAGTAGGTTTCCTACCTACTTGTAACCACAATTATGATTTGGTTTTATCATGTTTTTATGAGATATGTTGTATTTGATATTATGTTTCAAATATGGTTTTGAATGATGAGATATGTATTTACAAATGACATACATGTACATTGACATCTCATGCATGGCATGGGGTGATGATTATGGGTTACCTTGACTTGAGAGTCCTAATGAAAGAATACTGTGAAACAACTCAATGATGAAGTGTCTTTCCACAGGTAGCGAGGATTACTGTGGATTACCTTATCATGTGAGTCCTAATGAAAGAATACTGTGAAACAACTCAACGATGAAGTGTCTTTCCACAGGTAATGAGGATTACTGTGGATTACCTTATCGTGTGAGTCCCAAATGAAAGTGTATTGTGATTTACCTTGATGGTGAGAGTCCCGTCAGGTGATGGCTATGTATGTGTGATGGGGTGGGGCTCATTACATTTGTATATATACATAGCATGGTTTTATATGTTTTTGATAATCATTTACTATGATATATATGCATGTTTTATATGCTAACCATGTGGTAGCCCTGATCGGAAAACCTACTGGGCGCGTTGATCTAACGCCCTAATTCTATCCTTAGAGGATAATGCAGGAACACGGAAGGGGAAAGAAAAGGTTGATGATAAGGAGGGGAGCCAAGCGTAAATGCTTGAATGCTGGAATGGATTTATAGTTGCTGTTATTTGAATACTTTATTTTGGATATGTAATATTGTAGTTACTTGCTATGGTTTGTTTAGGTTATTATCGATGGATGGTTGGTTTATGTTAATTATTAATTGAGACTGGTACTTGCTATCGATTCAAGTTATGTCCGCAGTTAGTTTACTTTATTCCGCAAGTCATTGTATAGTTCCATGTGTGGTTTGTTATCGTGGGTTTAGTCAATTGCACACATGGGTGGCTAGTTAAGGGTCCGACTTGGATAGTCCGGACTTAGCTCGCGTCGTGACGCCGCCCGCTCTCTTTCGATGTTTTATTATTATTTTTTTTAAAAAAATAGACTTTGATTTCTCGGAGAGGGCGGGGCATTACAAAACCACCACCAAGCCAACGATTTTGGCCCCTTGTGAGAGAGTGGCTTGGTCTTCCCCCCTTTGACCACTTGACCATATGATGAGGGGTATGGGTCCCCATACCTTGAGTGGTGGTGGTTGAGATGAAACGACCACCCTAAGTCCATGGTATTTTTGTGTTTCTTTGGATGGTTTCAATGGGATGAAACCATCATTTGACTTGCCCCTTTGACTTATTCATTTGACCCTAATTTGACCAACCTAATTAATTAAATTAACTCCTTACTTAGGTTAATTAATTCATATTTACTTTAATTCCATTTAATTCTCTTTCTAAGAAATCCACCCATGGTTGACCAAGTCAACCATGGAGGATGGCCCCCACCAACACCTACCCTACCTGCCACCTCACTTGATGACGTGGACGTGGGCCCCATTTGGCCATATCACTTAAACCCCATTAATCTTAACTTAGATGACTTAAAATAATTTAATTAACTTAATCTACTTTAATTCTCCTTAGTCCCCTTCATCTATCCATGGTTGACCAAGTCAACCATGATGGTTAGCCCCACCTTTTCCTTGGTCCACGCGCCACCTCACTTGGTGAGGTGGAGGTGGGCCCCACTTGGCTATGCTAGCTTAATCATCTCATCATTAGCTTAGCGGGGGGGGGCGGGGTGGGGGGTGTGGTTTCTAATTCAACTCATTCCAATCAATTGGGTCACCATTGAGCCCATGGCCCAATTAAATTATTTTCTACCATTTACCTTAGAGTTTGAATCAATTTTTTTTTTGATCCATTGGGTCCCACATGGTTATCGGGCCCACTTTGACCATTATTGATCCTTTAAATGGATTCCATCCAATCCATAGTCCATTGGACCATACTTGGGCTTTTGCCCCAAAATTTGATCCATTTAATATCCATCATATCAAAATTCCAATTTTTCCATTATTAAAATAAATAAATGCCATATATATATATATTGATTTAAAAATTCGGGCTATTACACTGAAGGATCTTACTAATGCTTCTAACCAAATTTTCAGTTTCCACGGGTCTTTTTGTGCCATGAAAATAAGGAGGGCGCTGACGCTAGAAGTTTCTCAAGAGAATATGGTCTCGAGGCTCAACTGTGATGGTCAGGCCAGTTCTTGTTTGATTAGACTGTCTTGTCCTACTTGACATTGCCTGAAGAAGGCCTTGTAGTTCGGGTGACACTAAATGAAATAGTGTCTAAAGTACCTCCAACATTCCTTTACTGCATACGGACCCTCCGGGGACGTCCTCTCGGTGGCATTTTCCTATGCCAAGAAACAACTTGATTAAAATTTCACTCACCTGACAATTTCATGCAAACTGTTCATCAAATTATTTGTATAACCCATACGTGCTCACATCAGTTTATGGGTTTCAAACACTTCCAGGCATTTCATGCTACAACGTAAAATCCTCACACTACTACTAAACTCATTCAAGAGTGATGTTGTGCAAATTTTAAATTTATAACTCACAAGCGCACGAACCATTAGATAGTATAGCGATTAGTGCGAGGTCAAACCCATCGGAACTTAGGAAAATATGTCTGTGAAAAATACACCATTGAATTACGTAATTTAACAAATTTAGAAAACATGGTGATAAATCATGAACATGGAATTATTTTTCTAATCCAGGAAATTTAATTTTAATTTACAAATATAGTAAAGATAGAAAATCAATTGGGAAATCAATTTTTACCCAAATCAAATTAAGATGGTAGATTTAATCTAAAAATTATAAATAATCTAAATCTAACTTAGAACACACAGCTAAGATGCAATTAATTAATTAACCAGCCTAGTTCCCACAATTTTTGAGAATTTGAATTTAAAAACAAAAATAAAAATAACATCTAAAATTAGCTCTGTACATATTTACAATGGAACTGGTTCAAGTAAATCAATGAGGCATTATTTTCCATATTTTCAAAATAAAACAAAGGCCTAGAATACGAAACTCACTTAAATTATCAATCATGCATTCAATTTTTTCATCCATAATTATTCTAAGAATTAAATCTATGGATTTCATTAAATTAAAAATCTAAAATTAAACCTTAGAATGAATAGAATTTAAACTTTTTTTCCAAATCTAAAATATTCCATCGCACTCTTAAAATAAGAGCCTAAGATCGAAGAAAGAAGTCCATTTAATCTAAATTTTCATCACATTTAATTTGTAACAGTTAAAATAAATCCACACATAGGCTTAATTAAAGAATAAAAATAAAATCAAATAATCACCATACATCAATTGAATAATTGAAAAACTATAGACTAAATATTTCATCACACATTTCTCTTATTATTAAAATATGAAATTAGAATTACAAAACAAAGGATTTTGGAATTAAAAGAACTCAATAATACAATGGAAATTAAAAACCTACCAACCTCGAACCCTTATGGAAATCAAAATTGTTAAAGTTTCTCTTCTTCTCTTCTTTCCCTCCTCTCCTATGCACAACCCTTCAATTTCTTCAGCGAAAGTGCAATTTTCTCAATGGGAGAAGGGAGTATTTATAGATTTAAGGAGGTGGAATGAATGGCTTGGATTTAAGGATTTAAATAAAACAAGGGGCACTTGGAGGGATGATATAGTTTGTGCCAAATATGGAATGGCTTAAAGGAGGCAAGGATGTGGAAAAAATAGTAAAATTCGAGTAAGGAAAGTGGGTGCAAAATTCTATTTTTTACACATGTACCACCTTGCAGCTCAGTTTTTACCTAGTTAACTTCCGAATCAGGAAAAGTCGTAATCTACAAAGTTGTAGCCCTTGAAGTCTTATTTCCAACCTAAAAGGAATCAAAGAAATCGGACTTTAGAGTTAAAAGTTTATGGCCAAAATACTAAAGTTGTGTCAAACCTTCCTTCTTTTTCTCCACTTCTTATTTTGTTTCCTTTTCCTTAATCTACTTGCCAAATTCGAAAATCTTCTTACAATGACTTGTAAATTTTGAATTTCCTCATATGTATCTTGAGATGGTGAAAATAGACTTCACACATGTGGATTTCTTCGTGGGCTTTCCTTAATGGGCTTAATAATTGAATTTTTCAAATTATGGAAAATCTAATAAATAATTTTACCACTTATATTCAATTCTAAAAATGACTAAATTAATCCAAACTCTCATAAATAAATTTGAATTAGTTAGTTTACAAATAAAACCCCTAAAATTATGGTAAAATAAGTATTAAAAATTCCACATTTCAAAAAATATCAACTTATGCCCATAAATTGCAAAATTCACCATTTGAATTCTCATATCTTGTATTTATCTGTAAATCTTGCAAAACATCCCAAATCCCATTAAACATATCCTAAAACACACAAGACAAGGGCTAACTAGTCCAAATACAATGGTAAAATAGTCATTTTCCTATGACTCATCAAATACCCCCATACTTAGATTTTGCTAGTCCTCGAGCAAAACAAAAACTAAAAACTCTAAAAACAAAAATAAAAATCCTAAACTACATCACTTTCGCTGGCACTTTCAATTGGATTTAGCATATGCAACAAGCCTTTAAACCCCTACCTCACCACTAGTAGATGAGTTATAGTCTCGTGAGGGCTTTCAGTGATGATACCCACAAACATCAAATTTCAGCAAAAATATATTAACAAAAATTTAAATATCATACAATTCCAAAATTATTTTACAAGACTTATACTCGGAGTGTAATGTGTGATAACCAAATATCAACATAGCTTTCCTTCTCAAAATACAGCAACCACTAGCCGAAAATGCACTTTGACTCCAAATCTCACCAGATATAGCTCTCAGAAAGACATTCGCTCAAAAAGATTGGGTTAATTTTTCAAATAAAACAGCTCACATACTTATCATCAAAGAACAGACTATAACAAAGAAAACACAGATCTCATGAATGGATGCCATTTTCTTGAGAACGTTTGAAATAATACACTCTTATTTTTCCTCCTTTATTCTCCACTTTAAATACCATATTAACTGAGGATCAATAAAACTCCTAATAGGACGAAACATGGCTTAGGATCGAGTCATATCAAAGAAGGATAACAAGATTCTAAAATTAAGTAATTTGAACAGAAAAGGTAGTGGTCTTCAATATTTCATAGATGGGATATTTCTTCCTCTATTTTTCTTTCAAAACTTCCAAAACATCATTTTTTTCTTTCTATTTTTTTTTTCACATCCTTCTTTTGATGTATAGATGTTCCCCTTCTCAATTCTTTTTTCTCTCTCTTTTTTCTTCATCATTTTTTTTCATTGATGTTTTTTTTGTCAAATGCTATATTTTTCTCAGAGTACCATCCTAATAACAATCATCTCTAAACTTTCTTGAGCTCTAGAATAGGTCACAGATTTTTCAATGTAGGCTTAAACTGTAACACCCCGCCCTTTTTCACTCTAAAATCAGAGTTTATTTTTTTTATATAATAATAAACTAGTGATCGAAGCGGAGTGTCATGACTCGAGTTAAGTTCGGACTTTTAAAGTCCGACCCTTAATTGGCCAAGCCCATGTGCGTATGAACTAAGTCCATAAGAACCGATCCACATATGGTACAAATAAGACTTGCAGAATAAACTTAATCTTAATCTAACTGCGGGTTATAATAGATCCTAAGACTACTCCATTTTATATTTTTAGATAGCAAAGTACATAATCATATTCTCCAAAATTACTAAAATAACCTTAGACTAAAGATTCATTCAAAACCATCCAAAACATACCAAACCATAGCTAGTTAACTAAATTATTACATGCCAACATCATCTAACTATCAAATTACATTGTCCAAATAAAAAGTCCATAAATCAATCCATAAATTAAAGTCCATTCAAAAGCCCAAGCTCCTATGCTTGATTTCCTTCATGATCCTCATTCTTCCCCTTTCCTGCATCATCTACTAAGGATAGAGATAGGGCGTTAGATCAACGTGCCCAGTAGGTGTTTCCGATTAGGGCTACCACAAGGTTAGTATAAAAACATGCAGATAATATGATAATACATGTTCATCAAAATCTCATAAAACAATGCCATGTATGTTATGCACATGTAATGAGTTCCACCCATCACAAATATACATAGCCTCCCCTTGACGAGATTCTCATCGTCAAGGTAACCCACAGTGGTCTTTCGGACGTCCCGACGGAGTCTGGCCTCCGGTTTCCTCTTGATGGGATTCTCATCATCAAAGTACCCCACAGTGGTCTTTCGGACGCCCCGACGGAGTGTAGGCCTCCGGTTTCCATAATCATCACCCCATGCCATGCATGAGATGTCCATGAGTTCATGCCATTTGTAAATACATCTTAACATACAAAACCACTTTGAAACATAATAACTTAGCACATATTTCATCAAAATTAAGATAAAACATCAAATATAAGTGTGGTTACAAAAAGGTAGGAAACCTAACTTAGATTGATCGCTCTTTTAAACCGTCACCCGTTCACGACTTGTACCCGTTCGAGAAGTCCCGTTACCTTGTTTATATAACAGCAAGTTAAATACATGTCCATTTAATTTCCAACTAAGTCTAAGTCCCAAAACCACTTTGTGGGGTTTGGCCATACCGCATGGCCGAACCTCACCCACTTAAATTTTGGTCTCTCTTTTTATTTAACAAAAACCATACAATTAACTTATATACAAACCCCAATCCACCAAATGCAACCTTGTGGGGTTCGGCCATACACCATGGCTGAACCTCACTTAATTTTATTTTAATCCCTCATTTGGATTCTTAAGCCCAAACACACCATTCAAATAACTTAATTAAACACCTTAACTACAACCGTACTTTGCATGGCCGAACCTTACCTCTTTGATTTTGACCCTTCTTTCCTTTGATCATTTTATTCATATTTACCATCTTGCCACTAGCATAACCCTTTGTTTAATTTTTCTTAAAAACCAAAGTCCATATCCAATCCAACTTAGTGGGGTTCAGCCATACAATATGGCTGAACCTCACCATCTTAATTTGGTCATTTAAATCCTTCATACATCCATCTCCAATTACATTATAAGTTAACCACTAAGTCCACCAAATGACCATTAGTGGGGTTCGGCCATACTACATGGCCGAACCTCACCCTATGGATTTGTATCCCTTGTTCCATCATCTATCATGGTTGATCACTTTAATATTAAATCCATAACTAAACATATGTGATTCTTAAATCAAAGCATATAACAATTCATAAATCCAACATAATCTTAATCCGATTATCCCATCAAAACAGTCCATGGGGTTCAGCCATACACATGGCCGAACCCTATGGTTCTCTTAACTCAATCATTCCATCATTTATATATAATTTAGGCTCAACACTTTAGCCATAACAACCATATGGTTCATCCATCCTATGGCCTACCCAAAATATTAAACTTATCTCCACTCAAAACCCTTTAAAACTTTCATTACATGGTATGGTTTTTATCCCTCAAAAACCATAACCATTACTAAATCCTTTCATGGGGTTCTGCCATCCAAAGTGGCCGAACCCTATGATCCATGTTTTACCCTTTTTAAACAGCATAATCCATGATCTAAACCCTTGACAGATTCGGCCATACAATGGCCGGATCATATTCTCTTAACCAACTTATTTAACAAGGGTTCATAGTGCACTTACCAATACCGTGACTCCTTCAGTTCTTTGACTACTGCTTGATCTTTACTCTGATTTGCTCTTCCATTCCTTTCTTAGTCCCTCCTTCCTTCTCCTTTAGCCAAGACTGATCTTGCTTGAAGACTCTTTGAAATGATTTAGCCAAAGTATTGATTTGAGAGAGAAAGATAGAATTTTGGCCTTGGATAAGAGTGATAACCTTGATGCCAAACTCCTTTGCTCTATTGGTATTCTGTCTTGGTGGAAGGATCGGCAAAGGACTTATTGGTATGAGAGACAATCAGCCAATGCCTTTGGTCTTGAGAGATGGAGAACGGCCAAGGGAGAGAGAGAGAGAGAGAGTGAGAGTGAATGGAGACAAAATTCTATCTTTGGTTAACCAACTTCAGCCTAAGGTTGGCACCACATGTAACTCCCCTCCCATTCATTTCCATTACCTATTTCTTTTGGGGGTTTCATCCTTGAGATGAAACCCTCCAACGGTTTTTACCTCTTGAGCTGCCCTAGATGCAACCTACCTCATAACTTCTCCATGTGGGGGTTTCATCTTTGAGATGAAACTCCCAAGGCATCCAACGTGTAGCCTAAGAATATCCTTCCTCCATGTGTGAAACCATTTTGTAACTCCCATTTGCTTAATGCCTCCCTTGGGGTTTCATCCTTGAGATGAAACTCCCAAGGTACCCAACGGCTAGCTTTTGGTTGACCTTGTGTAACTCCACAAGCCTACTCATCTTCCATCTTGGGGGTTTCATCCTTGAGATGAAACTCCCATGGTAACCAACGGTCATGTTTGAAATTAAAATAAACTTGTCACCTAAGTAACTCCCATAACCGCCACCTCCATTTACTTGACCATATGGGGGTTTCATGCATGGGGAAAACTTCCCATGCAACCAACGTGTGGAGTGGTTTTAATTTGAAACTACAAACCTTCTCCCTCACATTTACATTAACTCAACTCAATCATTTAATTTAACTCCATCTAAACTCAATCATTTAATCAACTTTCCAAACTCAATCATTTATTCCAACTCAATCCAAACTGAAACATTTAATTCATCTCAATCTAAACTCAATCATGTAATTATCTCAATCCAGACTCAATTAAGCTTGAGCTCACCCAATGGTCAAACATATCCATAACGACCCATTGGGTCCTTTGACCCATTTAACCACTTTGACCCAAATAATTGTACATTACCCATTTAACTTAATTTGAACCTTATACCAAGTACATTGGTTCTTACTTGAACAATAGGTCCCACCATTTTCTCATCTATGATCATAACCCTTTAATTCATAACTCCAATGGCATTTTCATAAATATTGATATATTGAAAAATCTAGGATATTACATAAACTACACAACTGGAGTTGGGTATGGATAACATGGTTAATCAATGGAAATATGCTTAATTTTCAATAAAGGCTCAAAAAATGGGAACTATCAAGATAGTATGACCAATATAGGTAGGATTCAAAGGCTCAAACGATCCAAAATAGTGACCTATATCACTTCTTAAGCATCATATGGTTATTAATATCGCTTCAAATAAATTGAGAAAAATTTCAGGTTTAATAATCCAATTTTGATTTCATTCTCAGTAATTTGACCAAAACAAAGAATAATAAGATATAACAAAAATAATGCGCACATCAAAAATAAATAAAGAATGACTTATAATCCCTAAAAAAAATCGAATGACTCTAAAACTCATTGGGTATAAGTCTCCACTGGTATTCTTTTGGTGAATACTTAACTCATGAGTACTCCTTTTTTTCACGCTAACATTAATATGACTGTATAAAAGTTTTCCAAGCATAAATTTGATAAAATTCAATTGGAAAAGCATGATATAAAAAATTTTATCCACGTATTAATGCTGAAATCAATTTTTTTTTCAATTTTTCAAATTTTTTTCTGGACTAAAAAGCAAAACACTCAAAAGTGTAGCCCCCAATACCCCAAAACTTAAATCGAACATTGTCCTCAACGTTCCCTAATCTACAGTGATCAGGTGCAAATTAGAAGAAAATATCATAATAGAACACCTTAAGTTGAGAAAATACCTGAGATGACTCTCTTTATTCAAAATCTACAAAAACAACAGACAACAAAAACACAAACACACAACAAAGACTCTAGACTGACACAAAAACACAATAACTGACCAACAAAAACGAAAACTTAAACTAGACACTGACAAACATTGACAGATACAAGACTCTAGGCAAACTCACAATCAGAACAACTATTATATTCTCTCTCTCTTTTTATTTTTTAATTTTTTTATGCAATCTAATCTAACAATGCAATACTCAAAGCAAATATGCAAACAATAATGAAACAACTAGACTAATGCATGAAACTAATACCCTATTGTGCATGATAAAATTAAATATGCAATTTTTTTTAATGCAAAATAAAATGCAAACACCCTAAGAAAATATATATGAATGCATGAAAAATTAAAAATTCAAAGAACATGAGTTTAGGCACTTTCCTCGGCCTATAGTGCTTACTTCCGAAAATTTTAGAGCGCGAGATTAAAATCCCTGTAAAATAAAACACTACAAACTTTGGTGAAGATTCTGAATCTCATGAAAAAATGCATGATTCCTAAACCAATTCAATTTTCCTAATGTTATAACTAGTGGAGGAAATTAACAAATTGGAACCCAATTAAGAACTAATAAATTAAGACCATAAAATTTTTTAAATTAGCATCCACCAAATTAATCAAAATTAAACTTTCAAGTTCAAGAATAATCCATTAAAATCCAAAGTTGTTCCATGATTTTTTTTTTTTTCAATTTAGACACTGTAATTGGAAACCTTCCAAATTTAGATGAGGGTCTTAAATTAGAACTTTTCTAAGTTTAGAAACTGTCCAAAATTAGACACTTTTTAAAAATATTAATTTCTAAAATGAGACAATGTTAGAACATTTCCATAGACAGAAGTTTCAAAATTAAAACTTCCAAAATTTAGACCTATTTTCTAAAAATAGAATGTGACAAAATTAGATTAAAATTCCAAGATTAAAAAATACTAAAAAGAGAAACTAGCTATTTTTAGAATTTTCTAAAAGTAGAAGCATCCAAAAATAAAAAGTTTTTAAATTTAGAAATGATTCCAAATTTAGATAATCTCCTGATTTTTATTATTTTTAGAAACTTCTAAATAAGCTAACCTTATAAAATTAGAGTTTCTAAAAAAATAGAAACTTCTAATTTTAAAAAGTTGCCAAAATTAGATATTTCTAAAATTAACATTATTTCCAAAAATAAATAATTCAATGGTGATTTTTTTAAGTTCACCGGCAACGGTACCAAAAACTTGTTATGCAAATTTTAAATTTATAATTCTCAAACGTACAAACCATTAGATAGTATAGTGATTGAGTACGAGGCCGAACCCATCGGATCTTAAGAAAATATATCCGTGAAAAACACACTATTGAATTATATATTTTAAGAAATTTATAAAACATGGAAATAAATCTTAAATGTGGAATTAATTATCTAATCTAAGAAATTTAATTTTAATTTAGAAACATTCTAAAAATAGAAAATATGGTCTAAAATTAGAAACCGTATCTAAAAATAGAATTTAACAATTAAAGAGATCTAATTTAATTAAGATGGTGGATTTGATCTAAAAATTATAAATAATCTTAACTTATCTTAGAATACAAAACTAAGATGTAATTAATTAATTAATCAACCTAGTTCCACAATTTTCAAGAATTTTAATTTTCAAACAAAAATAAAAATAACACCTAAAATTACTTCCGTACATATTTACATTGGAACTGGTTCAAGTAAATCAAGGAGGCATTATTTTTCATATTTTCAAAATAATACAAAGGCCTAGAATACAGAGCTCACGTAAATCACCAATCATACACTCAAATTTTTCATTCATAATTATTCTAAGAATTAAATCTAGGATTTCATTAAATTTAAAATCACAAATTAAACCTTAGCATGAATAAAATTTAAACTTTTTCTCCAAATCTAAAAGTATTTTATCGCACTCTTAAAATAAAAGCCTTAGATCGAATAAAGAAGTCTATTCAATCTAAATTTTCATCACATTTAATTTCAAACACTTAAAATAAATCCACACATAGACTTAATTAAAGAATAAAAATCAAATCAAATAATCACCATACATCAATTGAATAATTGGAAAAACATAGACTAAATATTTCATCACATATTTCTCTTATTAATAAAATATGAAATTAGAATTACAAAACAAAGGATTTTGGAATTAAGAGAACTCAATAATACATTGGAAAGTGAAAAACCACCAACCTCAAACCCTTGTGGAAATCAAAATAGCCAAAGTTTCTCTTCTACTCTTCTTTTCCTCTTCTCCTATGCACATCCCTTCAATTTCTTCAGCTAAGTTCAATTTTCTCAATGGGAGAGTGATAATATTTATAGATGAAAGGAGGTGGAATGAATGTTTTTTATTTAAAGATTTAAATAAAGCAAGGGACACTTCGAGGGTTGATATGTTTGTGCTAAACTTGCAATGGCTTAAAGGAGGCAAGGATATAGAAAATATAGTAAAATTCGTGTAAGGAAAGTGGATGCAAAATCTCGTTTTTGTAACACCCCGGATTTTCAAGTTATTAATATATAAGAAAATTACCCATTTAATTTGTGAATTATTAGATATGGACCTTATATGGGTAAAATATTAGGTCATTGCCCAATTATGACCCAATGGATTATGGAAATGGTTTTAATAAAATTAAATGGGGCCGAATTCAATTAGTAATGCATTATGTCTATAATTAATTATTATGCGCACAAAAGGGAAATTGAATGATTGTCTTGGCCGTGTATGAAAGATTTGCACATCTATGAGATATGTGCATGATGTGTTAGAATATCTCTAAAAAGGGTCATTTCCCTTGATTTAGAGTGATACTAGGGGATCACTAAAGGAAGATGTCTAGAGATAAATATTAGATGGCTTGGTCGCATGAGAGATATGCATATCTATGTGATGCGCATAAGATCATTTAAAAGAGGGGTCTTTCCTTGGTTAAAAATGACATTAGGGAATTGTCTAAGATTAAATAAAAGAGAGGCAACAAGGGGCGCAAGGCACCTTCTAAAAATATTGGCCGAGTGGAAATTTTATAGAAGGGAGGCGCATAAGGAAGAAGGAGCGCATGGCACCTTCTAAATTAAGACCAATTGGAGATTGATAAAAGGAAAGACACCAAGGGCCGCACGGCAACACACAACACCAAGACCAGTCTCAGCTTTGTGAAAGATCAAAGAGGAGAGGAGGCTAAGGAAGAGATGAATCATAGGGTTCGGCCATGTTGTATGGCCAAACCCCATGTGAAAGGTTAATTATGATTTATTTTAAATGATGTTTGGTTGTTGGTTTTTAGATGCAATTAGTTCATAAAAACCATGGAAGGACTTTGGTGATTTTTTTAATGGAAGTTTGGAGAATAAAAATCATGGACCATGGGTTCGGCCATGATGTATGGCCGAACCCCATGGAAAAATACAGATGGACTTAAATTGGTGATTAATCGAATGGAGATCATGGAGATGATGGCAAAGTTGTAAATACATGCTAAAATGGAGGATCATGGGTTCGGCCATGATGTATCGCCGAACCCCATGAAGTCTTTTATGGAACTTAGATTATTGTTATCATGTTTTAAACAATGAAATGGAAAGTCATAGACAGAACAATGGCAGAAATGTAAATAGGTGAAAATAATGGACATAGGGTTCGGCCATGGTGTATGGCCGAACCCCATGAATTATTTGTATGGATTATTTTGGAACGTAAGCCTTATGAAAATAAGCAAGGTAAATGGCTATGGATATGTATAATGGCAATGTTGTAAACAAGTAGAACTAATGGACCATGGGTTCGGCCATGGTGTATGGCCGAATCCCATGGGGATTGTTTATGGACTTAATGTTAAATCAAATGAGACATGGTTTTAATTGATTTATATATTATAAGGTAATGGGACCTCACAAGTTGTGTACGATCGTGAGCGGTTACGGGAAGAAAGCGCAAGGACACGCAGTGGTCTTTTGTAGGATTCCACCTCTTTGAAACCATGGGTTTAATGTACAATGTTTCTTATCTTATTTGATGATTTTATGTTGAGAAAGATATGTTTTAAATGTGAGTTTTAATGCTATGTTTATTATATAAAATAACATGTGTTTCATTGGCATCTCATGCATGCAATGGGGTGAAGGATATGTAACCGGAGGGGCCACACTCCATCGGAGTGTTCGAAAATCCTATGTGGGGTACCTTGATGTGTTTTTCCATCAAGAAGAAACCAGAGGGGCCACACTTCGTCGGGGCATCCGAAAGACCTATGTGGGGGTACTGATATGTACTTGTGATGTAACACCCCAATTTCTCAATGAAGTGGAAAATTACCAAAATGCCCCTGAGTTGTTAAATTAATTATTTTGTGATGTTAAGTAAGGAAATAGTGGGGCCCATTGCTCAAAATAAAATCATATGAGCACATTATGAATGTTAAGTTTTATTGGTTGGGTAATTTTCATCATTTGGGTCAAAAATGGCTAAATGGGTCAAAGGGCCCAAATGGGACCCATCGGGTCAAAATGGATGATTTGACCATTTTGTGAATTTAAATTTAAGGGGGTTAAGCCTAGTTGATTGGAAATCAAGTGGAGAAGAAATGGGTAGGCTTGATCCATATGTGAAAACCATTTACAAATGACCAAAATTCCATATTTGGGTCATGGAGTCAAAAACGGGTCAAGGAGCTAAAAGTGGACCCAACGGGTCGAGTTGACTATTGTTGACCGTGTGAACCCTCAAGGGAGCTCAAACACGAGTCAAATCAGTTGAGTGGGACTGAGGTGAGTTGGAATTAAATCAAAAGGTGAGTTAACTCATGTGCATTAAATGAAATGCATTAAATGTGATGAGTTGGGTTGGAATAAAAATACCTTGAGTTGGGTGAGTTGAAATGGAAATTCAAGGGACTGTAAATCAGTGAGTTTAAGGGTAAGTTGAAGAGGTTGGCTGGCCTCAACCCAACCAAAACAAGTCCCACACGTTGGGGACTTGTTTTGGTGGGTTCCATGGTGAAAATTAAATGTAAATGCATGGATTTGAGGTGAGTTGTTTGGGAATATGAATGGCTGCATGGGTAGAATGCCAAGGGGTGCTTTGCTTGGCTGTAAGTTACTCCTTGGTTTGTGCAAGGCTTGATGAGGAGTAATGGGGGTGTTGATGGCTGAAATACAAAATCAATGAACACCATCACTTGGCCAATTTATCATTGCAAAGCCTAAGATTTTCCTCATCTCTCTCTCCCTCTCTCCTCTCTCCAATTCATTGTCCTTCTTGGCTGGAATAGCAGAGGTTTTGGCATCAAATATTCAAGCACAAAACAGCAAAAGAAAAGAAGAAATAAGAAAGAAAAGAAACAAGGATCAAAAGGCAAGACAAGAGCTTGGAAATTGGTAAGTGTTTCATGGATTGTTGGTTAAAAAAAAATGGGTGTGTGTTGGGCCATGGTGATGGCCGATTACACCAGGGTTTTAACCTTGTTTAGTGGATGATTTAAAATGGTAAAAATAACCATTGGGTTCGGCCACCATGAAGGGCCGAACCCCATGTGAGAGATGGCTTGGTTTTCATGTTTTGAAACATGAAAACCATGGGTTTTATGAACTGTTTTTGGGTTTGATTTAAGATTCAAATGCATGTTTTAGAAAGGTTTAAAACATGGATTCAGATGTCATGAATGGCTGAATGTATCATGGGTCTAAGACCTTGGGTATCAAATGATGAAAGGGTTCATTGGGTTCGGCCATCTTGGATGGCCGAACACCATGAATTGATGTTGAAATCTTGATGATTTTTGTAAGATAAAACCATGCAAATGTCTTACTGTTTTGGATGATTAGATTAGACATAAGATGACATGTTTAAGTGGTTCAAACCAAAGGCCATAGGGTTCAGCCAATGAGCATGGCCGAACCCCATGAAATGGTGTGATCATTTTATGGTTAATGGTGATGGTTTTGAGAGATAAAAACCATACATTACCATGGGGTTTTTATGTGATTTACATGAAGATTATTTACTGATTTTGGTTGGCTAATATATGGCTGAACCATGGTAATGTTATGGTTAAGTTACTGATCTAAAACAGTGGATTAAAACTGGAAAAATGGACCATGGGGATTGGCCATCTTGGATGGCCGAATCCCATGAGGTGTTATGGTTATTTGGACAAAATAATGAATTTATTAGATGGTTTTGAGAGGTTAAGGTGCAGCAATGATATGCTGATTTTTATATGAATAAGTGTCACCAAAAATATGTATGAAAGACCAAAACATGGACCTAGGGTTCGGCCACCTTGGATGGCCGAACCCCATGTAAGTCTTTCATGTTTTTGGTGAGTTAAAAACCATATGAAGATATGGTGTTCTTATGGTAATAAATGGATTAATATGTTACTGTTTTGGTGGGTTAAAATGCGGCTGAACCATGTTTAATTCATGGTTGAGTTAGCATGATTAAACCATGAGTGATCATGGTGTTGATTGGATCAAGTGAACCCTAGGGTTCGGCTATGAGTATGGCCGAACCCCATGGGGCTGTTTTGATAATTAATGGGGCTGTTTTGATAATTAATGGGCTGTTTTAAATGGGAGCTTATGACTGTTTTAATTAGGGGATCATTCATGATAATTATGGACCATGGCATGGGTTAAATAGGCTAAGCGTATGAGTCGTAATTGTTAATGGTTCCATGTTGAATTAAAAGGTTTAAAAAGATCCTAATGGAGAACCATATGGTAATGGGTAATAGAACCCCACTATGGTGGAATGGTTATGAATGTTGGTTTCAATATGGTTTAAGGTCAATGGCAAAAACTGTAAATACCAGTCGAATGATCAATGCTGGAAATGATCATAGGGTTGGATGTACGGACACGAACCCCACATGATGTGGATGGGTCGTAGATGTGATTGAATAAGTAAATGATGTTATGACTTGCTGATTGGTATATGGATAAGGTACCGGTAGTCGAACGACGTGCGAGTCGTGACCAGGTGACGCGAAAGAAAGATCAGTTACTGAAGGGATTCTTAAGTAGGTTTCCTACCTACTTGTAACCACGGTTTTACCCAGTATTTCTTATGATACTCTTGTTTTAATATATGTGTTTCAAATGATATATTATGCATTAACAAATGGCATACAGGCATTGGCATCTCATGCATAGTCATGGGATAATGAATGAAGTTCTACAGTGATGGCTACAATTGTACATGATGGGGGTTGCCCATTGCATGTACATATTGTATAGAAGAGATGAATGTTGTTGTAATTTACCTTGCACGTGCAAGGCACGTCAAATGATGGCTACGATGGTACATGATGGGGGTTGCTCATTACATGTACATCGCTTATAGAAGAGATGAAGGTGTGTTGTAATTTACCTTGTCGGTGCAAGGCACGTCAAGTGATGGCTATGAAAGTACATGATGGGGGATGCTCATTGCATGTGCATATTTCATAGCATTGTTTTACCTGTTTTGATGATCATGTATTATGATATGTATATGCATGTTTTATATGCTAACATGTGGTAGCCCTGATTCGGGAACCTACTGGGCGCGTTGATCTAACGCCCTAATTCTATCCTCAGAGGAGATTGCAGGTATAAGCAAGGGGAAAGGAAAGATCATTGACCGAGAGGGGAGCTGAACCTAAGTGCTTTAATGATGGATTTGGATTACGTTATATTACTGTCATTTGAATACTATTGTTGGACATGTAATAATTCGTTATTTGCTATGGTTTGATTAGGATAATAACCTATGGATGGTTGATCTATGTTATTTAATATTTAAGACTGTTACTTGCTATCTCGTCTTTCTATTCCGCAATTATCTAGATTATTCCGCATGTTGATGTTAGTTCCATGTGTGATTCACTATCATGGTCTATTCCATGTACACATGGGTGGCCAGTTAAGGTTCAGACTTGGGTAGTCTGAACTTAACTCGCGTCGTGACGCCGCCCGCTCTCGTCCGATGTTTATTTAAAAAAAAAAAAATTAGACTCTAAAATTCTCGGAAAGAGCGGGGCGTTACATGTGATGGGTGGGACTCATTGCATTTGACATCATGACATGGCATGGTTTATGTGGCTTTTGACATTATGATATTATTATATATGTTTTGTACTAACTATGTGCTAGCCCTAATTGGAATACCTTTTGGACGCGTTGTTCTAACGCCCTACTTCTACCCTAGTGGATGATACCGGAAACAAGGAGAACGATGAACGCAAAACGGGCCAGCCATAGGAGCTTGGATGATCATAGTTTATATTTTGATTAAGTTACTTATTGATTTGTAATTTGAGTAACTAGACTTTGGACATGTAATAATTTAGATGATTGGCTATGGTTGGATGTTTATTTGGTCAATTAAGTTATATTATTTATGATTAAGGACTTGACGTACTTTGCTATCTGAAATGGAATAAAACTAGGTTCTATTATAATTCCACATGTTATGATTTTAATTCTGCATGTTTATATTGTTATGTGTGAACCGTTTTAATGGATTTACTCCATGCACACATAGGGTTGGCCAGTTAAGGGTCGGACTTTAGAAGTTCGGACTTAGCTCAAGTCGTGAGGTCCCGCTCTCTATCACTCTTTGTTTATAAAAAAAAAAAAAAATAGACTCTGATTTAAGGAAAGGAAAGTGAGTGAAAAAGGGCAGGGCGTTTCAATTGGTATCAGAGCGAACTAGAAAGATTGAATCTTTGAGAGTAAATTAATCCCGCCCCCGTGCATTAGACTCAATGGATGATAGCAAAGGAAGTACAGTCAAAATAAATGGAATTATCAAACATAGCAAATTAGGAGATACTTCCTCGATATCCCTAAATGGAGAAAACGAATACTTGATACTTAGAAAGTTTCCCCAAAAACAAAGAAATACAAAGAGTGTTTATTTGGCAATTTCCCCAAGGACATGGAACACAATATGTTTATTTGGCAATGTTCCCAAACAAGAGACATTATTTGATACATAGGTAGCCGATGAAGTTCTAGGAGAGTGCGGCTAGAGACCTAGTTAAAATGGAATCAGCGAAAGATTTGAGCGTAGGCTCGTGTTGTCAGGCTACCTCACACAGAGAGTAGACAAATGAACGTATTGAGCGAGTACGTATGGAAAATATATTGGTAGCGGGTAAAGTGAAATAGAATGCATTGATCTACATAAGATCGCAAATTGGTTCACGAGAAAAAGAGATAACATAAGACAGAGTAAATTCTGCGAGAATGAAACTCATAGGTTGATATGAGTGACTTTGATGCAATTATGTGGAACTTGACAAGATTGAACAGGAACAGCGGATAGGCTCGGAAGTGGAGGAGATATGGGCCAAGATGTGTAACGCCCGCCCTTTTTCACTCATTTTCCTTTCCGAAAATCAGAGTCTATTTTTTTTTATAAACATAGAGTGATAGAGAGCGGGACGTCACGACGCGAAGTAAGTCCAAACCTCTAAAGTCCGACTCTTAATTGGCCAACCCTATATGTGCATGGACTAAGTCCATGAAAACAGTTCACACATAACAATATAAACATGCGGAATAAAATCATAACATGCATAAATATAATAGAACTGGTTCCATTTCAGATAGCAAAGTACGTCAAGTCCTTAATCAATATTTAACATATCATTATTATCCAAATAAACATCCAGCCGTCTAAGTTATTACATGTCCGAAGTCTAGTTACTCAAATACATGTCCATAAGTAACTTAATCAAAATATAAACTAAATCATCCAAGCTCCTATGCTTGGCCCGTTTCGAGTTCATCGTTCCCCTTGTTTCCTGTATCAACCACTAGGGTAGAAGTAGGGCGTTAGAACAACGCGCCCAATAGGTATTCCAATTAGGGCTAACACATGGTTAGTACAAAACATGCATATAACATAATAATAAATCCATATAAAAACAATGCCATGACATGTGTAGTATGCAATGAGTCCCACCCATCATAAACACATGTATCCTCTTGATGGAATTCTCATCATCAAGGTACCCCCACATAGGTCTTTCGGACGCCCCGAGGGGGTGTCGTTTCTCCTGTTTCTTCTTGATGGGATTCTCACCATCAAGGTATCCCACATAGGATTTTCGGACGCCCCGACGGAGTGTGGGCCCTCCGGTTAAATATCCTTCACCCCATGCCATGCATGAGATGCCAATGAAACACATGCTATTTTATATAGTAAACATAGCATTAAAACCTCACATTTGAAATACATGCTATTTTATATATTAAACATAGCATTAAAACCTCACATTTGAAACACATCTTTTCAACATAAATTCATCAAATAAGATAAGAAACATTGTACATAAACCCATGGTTTCAAAAAGGTAGAATCCTACCAAAGACCATTACGTGTCCTTGCGCTTTTCTTCCGGTAACCCTTCACGATCGTACACACCTTGTGAGGTCCCGTTACCTTATAATATAGCAATCAATTAAAACCAAGTCCCACTTGATTTACAAAAAATTGTCCAAATCCATAAACCAAACTTGTGGGGTTCGGCCATACACGATTTGGTAAACCATTCATTTAAATTATACAAAGGTCCACAATTGGCCCATTAACAAGTTCATGGGGTTCGGCCATACACCATGGCCGAATTCATGATCTTTCATTTTTTTGATCATATTTACATTTATGCCATTATTCCCTCCATGGTTAATCACCTTCATTCATTCACTCATGTTTAGGTTCAAAACATAGGTTCATAGACATCTAAGTTCACCAAATAATTCCCATGGGGTTCGACCATACACCATGGCCGAACCCATGGTCCCTTATTTCCATTTAAATTACAATATTGCCATTCATGGCTAACATTCCATAACCAATCCTTTCATTCATTAACAAATGCCTAAGTCCATGTTTTGATCTACAAACCTACCTCATCGGGTTCGGCCATACATCATGGCCGAACCCATGATCCTTCATTTTTGCTTATATTTACAGCATTGCCATTCATTTAAACCTACCATAAATAGACCCTAAGTCCAAGAATGATCCATACATAATTCATTCACCATTTACATGACTTATAATCTTGGGTTTAGGTTCCAAAACATAGGTCCATTCATTTATACATTATATACATGGATCCTCCAATGATCCACAACCATAGTACCATTTAATCCTTTCTATATTTACTCATATTAGATCCATAATATTGGTTCATGGGGTTCGGCCATACACCATGGCCAAACCCATGATATCATGGTTCCATCCTCCTTCTTTTAATCATATTAGGTCCAATAACATAAACAAAAACCCTCAATCCAATAATATAATACATAAGCATATATTTGCATTCTCCAATTAATCCACCATTCATAGACATAATAGCTATAAAAATTGTTTCCTGGAGTTCGGTCATACACATGGCTGAACCCATGATGTCTAATTTCCAATTTTAGCAACTCGCTTTCTTGAATCCATAAATCAAGGTTCCTTCCAAAAACAATGCATCATTAGATACTTTCTTAATTAATAACCATCCTCCATGAGGTTCGCCATACACCATGGCTGAACCCTATGGTTCCTATCTTCTATTAAAAAATCAATCATTAAACAAAACCAATATCCTTCCAATTTAACCCTTTAAAATCATAAACCTACATCTATGATTTTCATTTTTCAATACCATTAAAATAACTAATGTCCTTCATGGTTTTCATCCCTCCAAAAATCATATATCATTACCAACAAACTCCCATGGGGTTCGGCCATACAACATGGCCGAACCCTATGGTCCATTAATTCCCTTTTAAATCATGTATCAACTTATGATTTTCAACCTTTTCAAACTCCATTTATAATTACCCAATATTCTTTCATGGGGTTCGGCCATGCACTATGGCGAACCCTATGGTTTCTCCTTTCCATTAAAAAAATACCATAATCATCTCCCAATTTTCTTCCATGGGGTTCAGGGTATATGGCCGAACCCTATGGTTTTTTTTCTTAAACAAAAATATCAAATACTACTTACCGGTTTTGCGACTCCTTCGGTTTTCCTTCTCTTGTTCTTGCTCTTCCGATCCGTTCTTTTCTTGGCCTTCTCTCCTCCTAGATCTTTCACAAAGCTGAGAACACCTCTTGCTAATTGCGCAAACCAGCGTCAAAACCCTTGTTTAATTGTGTATTGCCATGAGCACTAACTTTCCTTCATGTATGCCGTGTACATTACCCTTGTTTTTCTTTTATAAAAACTCCCAATCAGTTCCATCTCTAGAAAGTCCCATGTGCCCCTCTTGTTGCCTCTTTTATAAACTTCCATTCGGTTCTTACTTGCTGAAATAACAAGTGATGATTTCAGCCGTGTAACATACATAGAAGTTGCCATGCCATGCCCCTTCTTCCTTTCTTTTATTAAACCTCCCCTTAATCCCAACTTAGAAGGTACCAAGACCCTTTAAATTAGCCATTGCCTAATGCCATTTTTAATCAAGGGAAAGGAACTCCTTTTGGCGCATCACATAGATATGAAAATCCTACACACGGCTAAGACATCTTTTATATTTAGCAAATAGATATCATTGCCTAATCCCAACGTGTGACCCATTTTAGGACCATTCTAAAATCTTTCCATTTAATCTTAGATATCTTCTTAAGATATTCTAACATAACAATGTGGATATGAAAATCCCACATACATCTCATGCGTATATCTTTAATCTAGATAGATATATGTTTCATGTCAACCTCACATACACGGCCAAATTAGTCCATATTTAATTTTTAGACATATTGCATACCCTTTTAATTCAACCCCATTTAAATTTTATTGAAACCATTTCCAAAACCGTTGGGTCTTAATTGGGTAATGACCCAACACTTTACCCATATAAGGTCCATATCTAATAATTCACAAATTAAATGGTTAATTTCATATATATTAATAACTTGAAAATCCGGGGTGTTACAAGATGTCTACTGATGAAGTCATACCGGAATGGGAGTTACGACCAGGACAGGGTCTTGTATTCCGAGAATGGATATATGTGCCTAAGAGCTGCAGAAAAGAGTTACTGATTGAGGCACATCAGACCAAACTCTCTATTCATTTGGGCAGCACCAAGATGTATCATGACCTGAAGAGACATTACTGGTGGCACGTACTCAAAAAGGATGTGGCAGAATTTGTGGCTCATTGCTTAACATGTCAGCAGGTTAAGACGGAACATCAGAAGCCACCAGGGTTACTCAAACCCTTACTAGTGCCAGAATGGAAATGGGAGCACATCTCCATGGATTTTGTGACAGGGTTGCCAAGGTCTTCAAAGGGAAACGATGCGATATGGGTCGTGGTAGACCGATTGACAAAGTCTGCACATTTTCTTCTTATTAAGATGACAGACTCATCTGAGACTTTGGGTCGGCGGTATATCAGGGATATCATCAGATTGCATGGTATTCCTCGGACTATAGTGTCCGACAGATATGGTCGATTCACCGGCAGAGTGTGGCAGAGCATGCAGTCGACCATGGGAATAGACCTACTAACTAGCACAACATTCCATCCACAGACTGATGGACAGTCTGAGAGGACAATACAAACATTGGAGGATATGCTGAGAGCATGTATGCTAGATTTCAAGGGTGGATGGGAGGATCACTTGCCATCGGTAGAATTCTCATACAACAACAGTTATCAGGCAAGCCTCCAGATGGCTCCATTTGAGGCATTATATGGTAGACCATGTAGATCACATGTATGCTGGACAGAGGCCGGTGAGCCTGCACTGATTGGACCTGAGTTGGTTACAGAGACTACAGCACAGATACATTTTATACGGTAGCATCTATTGACTGCGCAAAGTCGTCAGAAGAGCTATGCTGACAAGAGGAGGAGGTTCCTTGAATTTGAAGTGGGGGACATGGTGTTCTTGAAAGTCTCGCCACGAAAGGGACACATGAGATTTGGATAGAAGGGGAAATTGTCGCCAAGATATATGGGACCGTTTTCAAATCATAAGAAGGATGGGGGACGTGGCTTATCAATTGGCAGTCCGATCACAGTTGGCATCTTTCCACGATGTATTCCATATATCGATGTTGAGGAAGTACAATCCTGATCCCTCTCATGCACTAAACATACAAGACATAGAGGTCCAAAGCGACGTGATATACGTCGAAAAGCCTATCTGAGTGGTGGACACAGAACAAAGGGTATTATGGAACCGAGCGATCCAGTTTGTCAAGGTGATATGGGATCGACATGGCATTGAGGAAGCCACATGGGAACTCGAGTCGGAAATGAGAACAACTCATCCGGAACTATTTATGTAAATGTTTGAAACCCAACTTCACTCGATTTTCAGGACGAAAATTTAAAAAAAAGGGTTGTATTATAACACCCCAGATTTTCAAGTTATTAACATATATGGAATACCCATTTAATTTGTGAATTATTAGATATGGACCTTATATGAGTAAAACGTTGGGTCATTGCCCAATTATGACCCAACGGATTATGGAAATGTTTTTAATAAAATTAAATGGGGTCGAATTAAATTAGTAATGCATTATGTCTATAATTAATTATTATGCGCATAAAAGGGAAATTGAAAGACTATCTTGGCCGTGTATGAAAGATTTGCACATCTATGAGATATGCGCATGATGTGTTAGAATATCTCTAAAAAGGGTCATTTCCCTTATTAAGAGTGATACTAGGGGATCAATAAATAATGAAGATGTATAGAGATAAATATAGATGGCTTGGTCGCATGAGAGATATGCATATCTATGTGATGCGCATAAGATCATTTAAAAGAGGGGTCTTTCCTTGGTTAAAAACAGCATTAGGGAATTGTCTAAGATTAAATAGAAGAGAGGCAACAAGGGGTGCAAGGCACCTTCTAAAAATATTGGCCGAGTGGAAATTTTATAGAAGGGAGGCGCATAAGGAAGAAGGGGCGCATGCCACCTTCTAAATTAGGACCAATTGGAGATTGATAAAAGGAAAGGCACCAAGGGGCGCACGGCAACACACAACACCAAGATCAGTCTCGACTTTGTGAAAGATCAAAGAGGAGAGGAGGCTAAGGAATAGATGAATCATAGGGTTCGGCCATGTTGTATGGTCGAACTCCATGTGAAAGGTTAATTATGATTTATTTTAAATGATGTTTGGTTGTTGGCTTTTAGATGCAATTAGATCATGAAAACCATGGAAGGACTTTGGTGATTTTTTTAATGGAAGTTTGGAGGATAAAAATCATGGACCATGGGTTCGGCCATGGTGTATGGCCGAACCCCATGGAAAAATATAAATGGACTTAAATTGGTGATTGATCGAATGGAGATCATGGAGATGACGGCAAAGTTGTAAATACACGCTAAAATGGAGGATCATGGGTTTGGCCATGATGTATGGCAGAACCCCGAACCCCATGAAGTCTTTTATGGACTTAGATTATTATTATCACGTTTTAAAGAATGAAATGGAAAGTCATAGATAGAACAATGGCAGAAATGTAAGTAGGTGAAATTAATGGACATAGGGTTCGGCCATGGTGTATGGCTGAACCCATGAATTATTTGTATGGATTATTTTGGAACATAAGCCTTATGAAAATAAGCAAGGTAAATGGCTATGGATATGTATAATGGCAATGTTGTAAATAAGTAAAATTAATGGACCATGGGTTCGGCCATGGTGTATGGCTGAACCCCATGGGGATTGTTTATGGACTTAGACCTAATGTTAAATCAAATGGGACATGGTTTTAATTGATTGATATATTATAAGGTAACGGAACCTCACAAGATGTGTACGATCGTGAGCGGTTACCGGACGAAAGAGCAAGGACACGTAGTGGTCTTGGCAGGATTCCACCTCTTTGAAACCATGGGCTTAATGTACAATGTTTCTTATCTTATTGGATGATTTTATGTTGAAAAAAATATGTTTTAAATGTGAGTTTTAATGCTATGTTTATTATATAAATTAGCATGTGTTTCATTGGCATCTCATGCATGGCATGGGGTGAAGGATATGTAACCGGGGGGACCACACTAGTCGGGGCATCCGAAAAACCTATTGGGGTACCTTGATGTGCTTTTCCATCAAGAAGAAACCGGAGGGGCCACATTTCTTCCAGGGCGTCCGAAAGACCTATGTGGGGGTACTGATATGTACTTGTGATGTAAGACCCCGGATTTTCAAGTTATTAATATATATGAAAATTACCCATTTAATTTGTGAATTATTAGATATGGACCTTATATGGGTAAAATATTGGGTCATTGCCCAATTAAGACCCAACGGATTGTGGAAATGGTTCCAATAGAATTAAATGGGGCTGAATTTAATTAGTAATGCAATATATATAAATAAGGGATTTGGATAAATTGTCATGCGCATAAATGAACTTGGGATAATTGTGCATGGCCAAATTTTAGATATCCATATCCATGATGATGTGCTAGAATATTTTTAAAAAGGGGATTGCTAAATAAATAAGATGTCTAAAATTAAATAAAGATGCATGGCCGTGTATAGGAGATATGCATATCCTTGAAGATGTGTTAGAGTATCTAAAGAGGGGCGCATGGCACCTTCCAATTTAAGACACAAAGGGACGCATGGTACCTTCTAATCAAGACACAAAGGAGCACACGGCAATTGCTATCTCAAAGAGACAAAGGGGCGCACGACATTAAACAATGGCTAATTTAAAGGGTCTTGGTACCTTCTAAGATAGGACAATTGGATTTATAAAAGAAAAGAACAAGGGGCGCATGGCAATACACATTCATAGCCGAATTCTTCCTTTCTCTCTCAAATCTCACTCACAGCATACACAAAGAGAAGGAGAAGGCAGCCAGCAAGGGTGAAGGATCTAGGAGGAGAGAAGGCCAAGGAAGGAAAGGATTGGAAGAGCAAGAACAAGCGAAGGAAAACCGAAGGAGTTGCGGAACTGGTAAGTAATTTCGATATTTTTGTTTAAAGAAAGGAACCATAGGGTTCGGCCATGGTGCAGCCGAACCCCATGGAAGAAGATTGCGGTTGATTTGAGTATTTTTAATGGAAAGGATGGACCATAGGGTTCGGCTATGATGCATGGCCGAACCCCATGGAAAGATATGGTTATTTTTATGGGTTGGAGACCATGGAAGGAATATCAATTCTTTTGAAGGGATTAAATGAATGATGGTTAATAATTTAGAATGGTTTTAAAAGGTTTGGATGAATGTATGAATGAGAACCATCAAATGATGAAATCTTAGATATGTGATTTAAAAAGGAATTAATGGACCATAGGATTCGGCCAGGTTGTATGGCAGAACCCCATGGGAGTTTGTTGGTAATGGTATATGATTTTTGGAGGGATGAAAACCATTAAGGAACATTGTTTGTTTTAATAATTTTAAAAGGGTTTTAATGGATTTAAATAATGGAAGATTAAGGATTTATGATTGTCAAAGGGAAGATTATGAACCATAGGGTTCGGCCATGGTGTATGGCCGAACCCCATGGACGATGGTTAGTAAATTAGAAAGTTTCTAATTATGGACTTTGATCAAACTGGGAAAGTTATACATCATAGGGTTCGGCCATGGTGATTGGCCGAACCCCATGAATCAAGTCTATGGTTCAATTATGGATTTATTATTGTAAATAAATTAAGAAGGAGGATGGAACCATGATATCATGGGTTCGGCTATGGTGTATGGCCGAACCCCATGAACCAATTTTTATGGGTCATGTATGGACCTAATATGATTAAAGGAAGGGAGGAGTAAGATAAGTAATTAGCTATGATAAAAAGAGGAATGGCAAGGATGTAATTAAGTGAAATCAATGGACCATGGGTTCGGCTATGGTGTATGGCCGAACCCCATGGGGAATGTTTGCTGAACTCAAGGTTTGATGTATGTTAGATGATTAATTGGTTTATGATTAGAACTAATGGAATGATAGCCATGGATGGCAATATTGTAAATAGGTGAGAATAATGGACATAGGGTTCGGCCTGTAACACCCCGCCCTTTTTCACCTGCTTTTTCCCGTAAATTCAGTGTATATCTTTTTTTTAACAGAGTAGAGTGATAGAGCGCGGGACGTCACGACTCGAGCTAAGTTCGAACTTCCAAAATCCGACCCTTAACTGGCCAACCTTATGTGTGTATGGACTTAGTCCAATAAAATGGTTCACACATAGCAATACTGGCTTGCGGAATAGAATCATAAAACTATGGAATCATATTAGAACCAAGTTCTAATCCATTCAGATAGCAAAGTACGTCATAATCATCAAACCAAAGCATTCAACCATCTAAGTTATTACATTCCAAAATCCGAATACTCAAATACAAGTTCATGAGTAATTTTATGCAAAGCATATAAACTAGATCTTCCAATGCTCCTATGCCTGGTCCGCCTTAGGTTCATTGTTTCCCTGATTACCTGTATCACCAACTACAGGGTAGAAGTAGGGCATTAGTACAATGCGCCCAGTAGGTATTCTAATTAGGGTTAACACATGGTTAGTACAAACATATCATATAACATAGTGATATCAAAACCATATAAATCCATGCCATGCAATGATGACAAATATGCAATGAGTCCCACCCATCACCTGTACATAAAGTGTACCTACCACATAGGTCTTTCGGTCGCCCCGACGGAGTGTGGACCTTCCGGAAATCTTCTTGATGGAAATCACATCAAGGTGTTGCACATAGGTTTTTCGGACGCCCCAACGGAGTGTGACCCCTCCGGTTATAAATCCTCCACCCCATGCCATGCATGAGATGCCAATGAAACACATGCTATTTTATAACATAAACATAGCATTGAAAATCATCATTTGAAAACATATCCAATATATGCTCTTTATACAAATAAAACCTAGCACGTAAAATCACCTTTGAAACATAATCAATCCATGCTATTTAAATCAAGGTAAACGTAGCATTTGAAATTCAATAATAAATCATATCCTTTGAAAGACATTTTCATCCAACATAAGATAAAAACAAGTACATAATCCATGGTTTCAAAGAGGTGGAATCCTACCTAAGACCGTTCACAAGTCCTTGCGTTTCCGTCCAAGATTCGATCACCGATCGCGCACCGCTTGCGAGATCCCGTTACCTTATGATATAATAATAAATCAACACCAAAACTCACCTAATTATGAGGTTCTAAGTCTATAACCAAACCCCATGGGGTTCGGCCATGGTCATGGTTTACCATTTTTTATACATATTTACAAAAATGCCACTTGGTAACCCTAGCCCCTTTTTTTTCGTTTAGGTTCCAAGTTATCCTTTCATGCTTCCAAAATACATAATACCATAAAATAACTCATGGGGTTCGGCCATACACCATGGCCGAACCCTATGTCCAACATTCTCTCATATTTACCAAATTGCCATTAGTTTCCTTCTTCCTTTAAATCTCCCATAATTAGACCTTAAAAACTTCCCTAATCAAATAAGTTCATCAAACCTAACACATGGGGTTCGGCCATACATCATGGCCGAACCCATGGTTCTCCTACTTTGGTATCTTAATTACATTTTTGCCATTCCCTTCTCCATCAATTCTTATCATACATTGTACCCTTTTATTTTATTTAAAACTACACATAACTTAATTCATGACTTAGGTTCATAATCTAATTTCCTCAATCAGACTTTAACCTTGAATTATAGATACCTTTAATCCCTTAATTTTAGACCATGGGGTTCGGCCATAGACCATGGCCTGAACCCTTTGGTGTATAATCTCTACCCTTCCATAATTGGAAAGTCCCCAAATTTATATTTCACCTTCCAAAAATAGAACTTCCCTTTATTAATCTCCCCTTCTATCATTAGAAGGTTTCCCTAATTAATTTGCCAAAATATCAACCTCCTTCTATAAATGGAAAGTTTTCTAAAAATAACTCCACCTTCCATTTTTAACCTAAGGTCCACATTTAGAAGGTTTCATAATTAAACACCAACCCTTCTATGATTGAATATCTATTACATAAATAACAAAGTTTCCAAAACTAAATCCTAGTGGGGTTCGGCCATACATTGTGGCCAAACCTCACTCTTGTCAATTAATCCCTTCATTCAATTAGGTTCAATAATCCAACCCTTACCTTCCATTCTTGGAATGGTTTCCATAAATAACTTTTATGGTCTTTAAGTAGATGCTTTCTAATTTTAATATCCACTTCCAAGAATGGAAACTTTCCTTAATATGTAACCTCCTTTCCATATTTGGAAACACCTTCCAAAATTAGATGGCTTTACCATTTTTACCAACTTCTTCCATAAATGGAAGGTTTCCATATATAGATTCTTACTTTCCATAAATGGAAACTTTCTAAGATTAGAACTCCTTTCCAAAATTGGAGTGCTTTCTAATTTAGCCACCCCTTCCCTTAATTAGATAATTTCCTATTTAATTTCGATTCCAGATTACCCCATGGGGTTCGGCCATACACCTTGGCCGAACCCTATGGTTCATGATCTTAGCCCTTGGTTTAGATCCATCAAAACCGATCATCACTTTCATAAAAGTTTGGTGGGGTTTGGCCATACACCATGGCCGAACCTCACCTCTTCTTTTTATCATTTTGGATCCCAAAGCTTAACCACAAAACATCATGGTTCAGCCATACCAAGGCCGACCCAATGTCCATCCAATTTTCTTTAATTATCATCAAACTCCTCCATGGATTTTCATCATTTAAATTTGTTAATCTAAACCATAAATCCCCATGGTTTTCATTATTCAAACCATTATGAAATAACCATGATTTCCATGATCCAAGATCTAAAATATAAACCCAATCATGAATCAAGAACACACCATGGTTTTCAATCTTTAAAACCAATTAATTGAACAAATCTTTCCATGGGGTTCGGCCATGCACTATGGCCGAACCCTATGGTTCTTTTGTTTTCATAAATCAAATTATAACATTAAACACTTAAATACTAACCTCTTCCTTGATCTTCTAATCTTTCTCCCTTCTTCTTATTTTTTTTTTTTCTAAACAAGAACACCTTCTAGTTGCTGCCCTTTCTTCTCTTGCTTTGGCGTGGAAGAGAGTGATGAATTGAGAGAGGGAGAGAGAAGAATAAAACTTGCTAATGGGGTTGTAAAAATCGTGCACCCCCTTGGGCTTCTCCTTTTATTAAGCTCTCCTTAATCCCACATTAGAAATTTCTTAATATAAGCAACCCCTAGCCGTGTACCCCATCATTACACATATACTATATTGTAACCCAGTTTCGACCTTGTTAACTTCCGAATCAGAAACATTGGTAAACTACAAAGTTGTAGCTATTGAAATATTCTTTCCAACGAAAAAAGAATCAAAGAAATCGAATATCAGAGTAAAAAGTTATAACCAAAATACTGGACATATGTCAAACCTTCCTTATTTAACCATGGCCGACTTTCCCTCTTTAATTAGCCATATCCGACTTTCCCTTACCTTATTAACACTTCCTTTAATTTTTATTAGCAGGTACTATGTGCATATCCCTAATCATAATCCAAATGTTCTTTTAATTTAATTCACAGATATTTCATCCCTTTTTAAATATCTAGCATATCATTGTGGATTTAAAATCCCACATATCTCTCATGCGCATAATCTATAGGTTTCACCTTCAAAATTCGGCCATAAAATCTTTTGTTTAAAATTAGATATAATTCATCACTAAATTAATTCAACCCATTTGAATTTTAATAAAATCAATTCCAACATTGGTTGGGTCCTAATTGGGTCATGGCCCAATTCTTGATCCAAATAGGGTCCAATTCTAAAATCCACCATTTAAAAGAATAATTGTCATATAAAATAATAAGTTTGAAAATCCGAGGTGTTACATGGCCATGGTGTATGGCCGAACCCCATGAACTATTTGATGGATCATGTGTTTGAATTAAAGAACTATGTATGGTAGATTAAAATGAATGAAATGTTAACTAAGGATTAGACCAATGGCAAAGTTGTAATAAAGGGTGTATGGCCGAACCCCATGAGGAATGTTTTATGGACTTGGACTTTATGGTAAATCAAATGGGACATGGTTTTAATTGATTGATATATTATAAGGTAATGGGACCTCACAAGGTGTGTACGATCGTGAGCGGTTATAGGGCGAAAGCGCAAGGACGCGTTAGTGGTCTTTGTTAGGATTTCACCTCTTTGAAACCATGGGTTTATGTACAATATTTTTATCTTATTTTTTATGTATTTATGTTGTAAAGGTTATGTTTCAAATGTAAGTTTTAATGCTATGTTTACAATATAAAATAGCATGTGTTTCATTGGCATCTCATGCATGGCATGGGCTGAAGGATATGTAACCGGAGGCGCTACACTTCGTCGGGGCGTCCAAAAAACCTATGTGGGATACCTTGATGTGCTTTTCCATCAGGAAGAAACCAAAGGGTCCACACTCCATCAGGGCGTCTGAAAGACCTATGTGGGGATATTTTTATGTACATGTGATGGGTGGGACACATTGCATTTGACATCATGACATGGCATGGTTTATATGGTTTTTGACATTATGATATTATTATATATGTTTTGTACTAACCATGTGTTAGCCCTAATTGGAATACCTACTGGGTGCGTTGTTCTAACGCCCTACTTCTACCCTAGTGGATGATAAAGGAGACAAGGAGAATGATGAACGTGAAATGGGCCAAGCATAAGAGCTTAGATGATTATAGTTTATATTTTGATTAAGATACTTAAGGACTTATATTTGAGTAACTAGACTTCGGATATGTAATAATTAGCTGATTTGCTATGGTTGGATGTTTATTCGGATGATTGTGTTATGTTAATGATGATTCAGGACTTGACGCACTTTGCTATCTGAAATGGAATAGAACTAGGTTCTATGATAATTCCGCAGTTATGATTTTAATCCGCATGTGTATATTGCTATGTGTGAACCGTTTTGATGGACTTAGCCCATGCACACATAGGGTTGGCCAGTTAAGGGTCGGACTTTAGAAGTTCGGACTTAGCTCGCGTCGTGATGTCCCGCTCTTGCTCACTTATGTTGTTTTAAAAAAAGATAGACTCTGATTTTCGGAAAGTTTAGCGAGTGAAAAAGGGCAGGGCGTTACATGTGATGGGTGGGACTCATTGCATTTGACATCATGACATGGCATGGTTTATATGGCTTTTGACATTATGATATTATTATATATGTTTTGTACTAACCATGTGTTAGCCCTAATTGGAATACCTACTGGGCGCGTTATTCTAACGCCCTACTTCTACCCTAGTGGATGATATAGGAAACAAGGAGAACGATGAACGCAAAACAGGCCAGCCATAGGAGCTTTGATGATCATAGTTTTTATTTTGATTAAGTTACTTATGGATTTGTAATTTGAGTAACTAGACGTTGGACATGTAATAATTTAGATGATTGGCTATGATTGGATGTTTATTTGGTTAATTAAGTTATATTATTTATGATTAAGGACTTGACGGACTTTGCTAACTGAAATGGAATAGAACTAGGTTTTATTATAATTCCGCATGTTATGATTTTAATTCCTCATGTTTATATTGTTATGTGTGAACCGTTTTCATAGACTTAGTCCATGTACACATAGGGTTGGCCAGTTAAGGGTCGGACTTTATAAGTTCGGACTTAGCTGGCGTCATGACGTCCCGCTCTCTATCACACTTTTAAAAGTATGGAAAATCTAATAAATAATTTTACCACTTACAATCAATTCTAAAAATGTACTAAACTAATTTAAACTTTATAAATGGATTTGAATTAATTAGTCCACAAATAAAACCCTAAAATTGTGGTAAAATAATTATTAAAAATTCCACATTTCCAAAAATATCAACTTATGCCCTTAAATTGCAAAGTTCACCATTTGAATTCTCATATCTTATATTTCCCTTTAAATCTTGTAAAACATCCCAAATCCCATTAAACATATCCTAAAACACACAAAACAAGGGCTAACTAGTCCAAATACAATGGTAAAATAGTCATTTTCCTATGCTCATCAAATACCTCCATACTTAGATTTTGCTAGTCCTCAAGCAAAACAAAAACTAAAAACTTTAAAAACAAAAATAAAAATCCTAAACTACACTAGTTTCGCTAGCACTCTCGGTTGCATTTAACATATGCAACAAACTTTTAAACCCGTAGCTTACCACTACTGGACGAGTTATAGTCTCGTGAGGGCTTCTAGTGATAATACCCACAAACATTAAATTTCAGCAAAAATATAATAACAAAAATTTAAAAATCATACAACTCCAAATTTATTTTACAAAACTTATACTCGGAATGTAGTGTGTGATAGACAAATATTAACATAGCCTTATTTTTCAAAATATTACACAAGTTTTGTAACCACCAATTGAAAATACGCTTTAACTCCATATTTCACCAGATATATCTCTCAGAAAGACTTTCACTCATAGATTGGATTAAATTTTTCTCAAAAGTTTATGTAAGCAGAATAATTTCTCAATTACAAATATGTCACATATTTATCATCAGAGAGCGGAGTATGAAAAATAAAATATAGATCTCATGAAAGGATGTCATTTTCTTGAGAACGTTGAAATAATACATCATTGTTTTTCCTCCTTTATTCTCCACTTTAAATACCATATAATTGAGGATCAATAGGACTTCCTAATAAGACAAAACGTGACTTAGGATCGGGTCATATCAAAGAAGGACAAAAGGACTCTAAAATTAATATTTTGAACAAAAAAGTTAGAGGTCTTCAAAAATTTCACTGGGATATTGCTTCCTCTATTTTTTTCCTCTCAAAGATAGAATTTTCAAACAATTTTTTTTCAATTTCTTTTATCAAATTTTTTTCACATCCTTCCTTACATGTACGGATGTTCCCTTCTCAATTATTTTTTTTTTTCTCTCTTTCTCCTTTGTTTTTTCATCAGTTTTTTTTCATTGATTTTTTTTTTTTCTCAAATGTCACATTTTTCTCAGAGTACCATCCCAACAACAATCATCTCTAACATTTACTAGGTCCTTCGAATAGGTCATAGATATTTCAATGAAGGTTCATGTAACGCCCCACCCTTTTTCACTCGCTTCTTCCCGTAAATTTAGAGTATATATTTTTTTTTATAACAGAGTAGAGTGATAGAGCGCAGGACGTCACGACGCGAGCTAAGTCCGAACTTCTAAAGTCCGACCCTTAACTGGCCAACCCTATGTGTGCATGGACTCAGTCCACTAAAATGGTTCACACATAGCAATATCAACATGCGGAATAAAATCATAACCTGCGGAATCATAACATCAATTTGCGGAATTATAATAGAACCAAGTTCTATTCCATTCAGATAGCAAAGTACGTCAAGTTATTAATCATCATTATCATAATGCAATTATTCAATAAGACATCCAACCATAGCAAATCCATCTAAGTTATTACAATCCGAATTCTAGATTCTCAAATACAAGCCTATGAATATCTTAAACAAACTATAACCTAACAATGTTCTGAGCTCCTATGCTTGTCCCCTCTTGCGTTTAGCGTTTTCCTCGTTTCCTGTATCATCCACTAAAGGGTAGAAGTAGGGCGTTAGTACAACGCGCCCAGTAGGTATTCCAGTTAGGGTTAACACATGGATTAGTACCAAAAATCTAGATATAATAAATATCAAAACCAGTTATAGTAAATCATGCCATACTTATGAAGCATCGTATAAAAAACAGTTTATGATAATAGAGATCCAATCATACTGATAAAAACTAGAAACCTTGCATGATAATAAAAGTCATAATCATGCCGATTCAATGCCATGCCATGCTATCATTGTAATAGCCCGAATTTTTAACTCAACATATATATGGCAATTGTTGATTTTAATGATGGAAAGGTTGGAATTTTGATATTATAGATGTTAAATGGATCAAATTTTGGGACAAAGGCCCAAGTATGGTCCAATGGACCATGGATTGGATGGAATCCATTTAAAGGGTCAATAATGGTCAAAGTGGGCTCGATAACCAAGTGGGACCCACCTCCACCTCATCAAGTGAGGTGGCGGGTTGGCTAAGGAATTGGTGGGGCCGGCCACCATGGTTGACTTGGTCAACCATGGGTGGATTCATGAAAGAATTGAAGGAAAATAAATAGAAATTAAATTATAAAATTAAAGGGGCTAAGTTAAGTAACAAATTAAATAATTAAGTGAGTCAAGAGGGGAGTGAGTCACATAGAAAAAGGGATGAGTCAAGATGATTTCCATCTTATTTGACTCACCAAATTCGTTGGAACGAGTGGCAGTTCCACCTCATCCCAACCACCCCCACTAAGGGGACAATGGCCCTAAGATTGGGGGCATGCAAGGCCATACCCCCCTCCATGATTGCTTGGTCAATGGAGTCAAGACCAAGATTACATGGGAGATGGTTTTCCATCTCATCTCTCTCATCTCTCTCTCCATCTCTCCATCTCTTCCAAAACTGTCCTCCCCTCTCTTCCGAAGAAAACACCAAAGAGAAAAGAAGAGAAAGAGACTTAGAAGGAAAGAAGAGAACCCAAGCTTGGCCGACCATACTCCTAAGACCCAAGACTTGAGATATTTTCCCATTCTCTCCTCCTTTTTCCCTCTCAAACATACTACACCTTGGCCGAACCAAACCTTGGTGATCTCATCTTGATCAAGCTCACCATTGGCCGAGTATCAAGGAGAAAGAAGAAGGAGAAAGGCTAAGGAACAAGAGGAGCAAGAGACAACCGGGAGAACCACGGATTAGTAAGTATCTCCAAACAAGATGTTATGTTCGTTTTTAAGGAAACCATGAAGGAAGGGTGTACAAAATATGCAATGGAAAAGACTGACAAAACAGTCAGTCGACTGAATCAAAGATTCAGTCGACTGAACTGAAAATGGACAAATCAGAAACGAGTTTCTGGGAGCTTCAACAGACTGAATAAGGGATTCAATCGGCTGAACTAATGGTGACTGATAATAGAAGGAGGTTTAGGGAGTTTCAGCCGACTGAATAAGGGATTTAGTCGACTGAACTAATGGTGGCTGGTAATAGAAGGAGTTTCTAGGAGTTTCAGCCGACTGAATCTGATGATTCAGTCGACTGAACACAAATGTCTCGGATAAGAAAAGGGTTCTGGAAGTTTCAGCCTACTGAATATATGATTCAGTTGACTGAAGGGATGCTTATTGAACATGTAAATGGTTGGTTGGTAGTTCAGCCGACTGAATCTATGATTCAGTCGACTGAAAATGAACTGGCTGAACAAACAGATAACCTGATTCAAAGTCAGGTGACTGAATCTGTGATTCAGTCGACTGAAAGGGTATGAACCATGTTTCAGCCGACTGAATGTGTATTTCAGTCGACTGAAAGTAAAATGGCAGAACAAATAGATAATCGGATTCAAAATCAGCCGACTGAATCTGTGATTCAGTCAACTGAAATGTTGTGAGTCATGTTTCAGCCGATGGAATATGTATTTCAGTCGACTGAACTCCTAGTTCAGTCGACTGAATTGAAATGTACAGTTTTGAGTATTTTCAGAGGTCACCTGTTAATCTGGTAGGATAAATGGGGACTATGTTAAATAAAAGGGACTGATTTTAATGATCCTATGACATGATTGGTAAGTCATTAATGGATCAAAGTGTATGGATTAGTTATGGATTTAATTATGCATGGATAATTGAGTGATTAGTCATGGAAAAGTGTAGTGGCAAAACCATAATTATTGGCCACAATGAAGAACCATGGGTTCGGCCATGGTACATGGCCGAACCCCATGTAGGTTGGACATGAACTTGAGTGCATTAAGATGACATTACGAGGGATTAAATGAAACCTAGGGTTGCTACGTTTTAGGCTCAAAAATTAGAATGTTTAAATGGGCAAAATTTGGAATTATGCATGTATTTAAAGTGATGGAAAAGAGGCTAAGTTAAGGGCCGATTTATGATAATCTTGTAACATGGTTAAGGATCATTAATGGATCTAGGTTTATGATCAGTTAGGAACTTAATCATGGATAAGATATGGACTAACTTGGAAAATGTATAATAAGGTATCGAGACATCGCAAACGGTACGCGTTCGGCGACCGGAATTATCGGACGAAAATGGAAAGGGACGTTATCGGTATTCGGTAGGATTCCTACCTTTTTGTAGGCCGTGGATTATGTGTATGTGATGGTTCCCGTATTTTATTTTGGTAATTACATGGTTTATTTTAAGATTGGTTTTAAATGCTATGGATTATATTCCTATCCTATGGATTTTATATTATGGATATGAATTATATATATATATATATATATATATATATATATATTACATAGCATAATGCACTTACATCTCATGCATGGCATGGGCGGGAAAATAAAGGAACCGGAGTCCATGCTCCGTCGGGGCGACCGAGAACAGACATGGGGATAGCTTGATATGTTATAACCGGAGTCCATGCTCCGTCGGGGCGACCGAGAACAGACATGGGGATAGCTTGATATGCTATAACCGGAGTCCATGCTCCGTCGGGGCGACCGAGAACAGACATGGGGATAGCTTGATATGCTATAACCGGAGTCCATGCTCCGTCGGGGCGACCGAGAACAGACATGGGGATAGCTTGATATGCTATAACCGGAGTCCATGCTCCATCGGGGTGACCGAGAAGCAAACATGGGGACACCTTGATGAAGACTTGCCGTCAAGGGGGATATGATATTATTTGATGATACGGATGATGGGTGGGACACATGACATAGGTACCCATGGCATGGCATTCATCATATGGCTTTATTATATTGTTATCAGTATGCTTGTTATCACTAATCCATGTGCTAGCCCTACTCAGAGTCCTACTGGGCGCGTTGTCTAACGCCCTACTTCTACCCTATCTGATGATGTAGGAAACGGTGGACGCGACGGGAGTCAAGCTTAGGAGCCTGGGAAAGCGGCTACTTAGTTTTATTTAAGTTTTTATTTCGGAAATGTAATTTAAGTAGCTTAGCTTGTCGGATTGTAATAATTTTGGATTTCTTGCTGTGGTTTGGACTATACTCTGGATGTTATCATTTTGAGACATAATTATGAACATAGGGCTATTTTAATAATTTAATGATGTATCTTCTCTTCTATCTAAAACTGGTAGGATAGTATCTATTATAATGTTCCGCATGTAATTATATTTCTGCAAGCTTACTTCTACGTGTGAACCGTTCTTCGTGGACTCAGTTCCACGCACATGTAGGGTTGGCCAGTTAAGGGTCGGGCTTTAGAAACTCGGACTTAACTCGAGTCGTGACGTCCGCGCCCGTTGTCACTTCTATTTCAAAAAAAAAAAAGAAAATTACACTCTGATTTCGTTGAAAATGGGGCGGGCGTTACAATCATATGCAATGAGTCCCGCCCATCACAAAATATAGGATATACTCTTGATGGAATTCTCCTCATTAAGGTATCTTCCTGGTGGAATTCTCATCACCAAGGTCTTCTCTCTTGATGGAATTCTCCTCATCAAGGTATTTTACTGGTGGGACTCTCATCACCAAGGTATTCCTCCTGGTGGGACTCTCATCACCTAAGGAGGCCCCACAGTTGCATCACGGACATTCCGACGGAGTGTGGGCTCCGGTTGTACAGTATGCTCTTGATGGAATTTTCCTCATCAAGTTTGTAAGGTCTCGGAATTTGGGAATTAATATAAATGTGAATATTAATTATTTTAATGATGGAAATTAGAAAATTGGTGGAGTAAATGGTAAATGGGCCAAAATTGGATAAAGGCCCAAGTGTGGCCCAATAGACTATGGTTTGGATTTAAATTTATTTAAATGGGTCAAGAATGGTCAAATTGGGTCAAATACCCATTTGGGACCCAATGGGTCAAGATGGTTAAGCTCTAAGGTAAATGGGCTAGTGGGAAATGTAATTGGGCCATGGACCCAATGGTGATCCATTTAGAGTGGGCTTAATGAAATTCAATCACCCTAAGTAATTTGGAATTAAACAATGGTGGTGTGGCCAAGTGGGACCCACCTCCACCTCATCAAGTGAGGTGGCATGTGGGCCAAGGTTTGATGGGGCCAGCCACGATGGTTGACTTGGTCAACCATGGGTGGATTCATAGAAGGAAGTTAAGAAATGGAATTAAATTAGGTCGGGACTAATTAACCTAAGGTATAGTTAATTTATTAAATGATTAAAATAATCAAATGAGGGTCGAATGGTCAAAAAGTGGAAAACCAAATGCCATCTTATCTTAAGGCATCAAAAAACGTTGGCAAGTGTTGTTGGGGTCAAAAAAGCATGGAAAATATCTATGTGGGGTTGGTGGGAGGAATTGATTACTCCACCCAATTGAGATAAACTTCATCTCTTTTAACCATCTTCTTCCATCGATGCTCTTTTCTCTCATTTCATTTTTTTCCCATTTTGCTCTCCACCACCGTCCACACTCCAAGAAGAGAAGAAAAAATTAAGAAAGGAAGAGGAGAAGAGAAGAAAGAAGAGAAGAGGTGCAAGCATGGTCCACCATTCTAAGGTCAAGACTTACCATCTTCTTCTCATCATCTCCTCCTTTCCCTCTCTCAAGTAAACCCTACCTTGGCCAATTCTAAGCTTGGAGGTTTCCACCATTGATCAAGCATCTTGACCTACCAAAGATTAAAAGGAAGGAGAAAGGAGGCTAAGGAAGCCGACGGGAGCGGCGGAAGTCGGAGGAGACGACGGATTGTGAGTATTTCTTAAACAAGAGTTTTGGATTTTTTTTAGGGTTTAAGAATTGGAATTCTTTTTGGTTAAATTTAATGGTGGCTAAATAATTTTGTGCCATGGATTTTAAATCCATCAAAATGGAAGGATGGAAAGTGGAGGAAACTCTAATGGATAGGTTAGGGTTAGGAAAAAAAAAATGGATTAAGGGTTATATAATTAATGTATGATTTTATTTAGGGTTTTAAGGAATGGAGGATATGCAAAGTAATTTGGGCATTTTAATGATTTATTAGGGCTTATGAAGAATGGAAAACCATGGAGGATGGTTTAGGGTTTTAAATTTCTTGATTAAATGTGATTAAGTTTGAAGGGGTTTTATAAGAAAAATCATGGGAAAGAGGGTTTATGATTTTTTTAAGGAGTTAATGATTGAATGTAGTGATTTGTAAATGGATTTCATGACCTATTTGTGGGTAAACTTATGATTAATTTTGGTGTTATGTATGTGGGAAATGAATGAGGATTAGAATATTTAAATGGCTAAATTCTAGTGTTGTTATATTATGGTTAAGGAGACACAAATGGACCCATTTTGTGTGAACCAATTAAGGACTAAGATGAAGGTGTATGTATATGGATTAGTAAATGAGGAATATGGCATGATTAAAGGGGACATTCATGGATTCCAAAAATGTAGTTTATGATGATAAAAAAAATGATAAGTCAAATGTGTGATGGAACTAAGTGATGTATGTAGACTTGTTTGGCCTAAGGTTAATGTGTTTGTATATGATTAAATTAATGGAGTTTAGGTTCAATTAAGTGGCTGATTTAATGATCTTGAGATATGGGTGATGGGTCATTCATGGACCTGAATCCATGAATGAATTTTTAGACAAAGAAATGTATATAATTAAGTTAATGTTTAACTATAAGGGAGGTAGTGGCAAAACCGTAAATATTATTCAAAATGAAGCAACCCACTAAGATATGATGTATGGGCTTAGAAATGGTTAAAATATGGACTAATTATGTGTATGTAATAAGGTATTGGATATCGCGAGCAGTACGTGTGTCGGTAGCCGGATTATCGGATGAAGCCGAAAAAGGACGCGAGTCGGTATTCGGTAGGATTCCTACCCTATTTGTAAGCCATGGATGTGTGATGGTATTTTTATCATATTTTATTGATTAGTATTTATCTTATGATGGATTTTTACAATTATGGATGCTATTTTTAAGATGGATTTTATTTAATGGCGATGAACTATGATTAAGGTTATGCATTATAAATTAAGGCTATGTATGATATCTTAAGGTTATGAGTTATAAATAGTATATAGCATAATGCATTACATCTCATGTATGGCATGGGCGGAAAAAAAATAAACAAACCGGAGTCCATGCTCCGTCGGGGCGACCGAGAACAGGCATGGGGACACCTTGATGAGGCTTTGCCGTCAAGGGGGATATTTTGCGGTTGGACATATCTTGACGAGGTTTTTCCGTCAAGAGAGATATGACAGTATATGGCAGGAATGATGGGTGGGATTCATAACATTGACACACATGGCATATCATTTACTTATATTTCAGTATATGGTGGTTTATAGTTTTCACTGTGTTATTATCTGTATGTGGTTATTACTAACCCATGTGCTAGCCCTACTCGGAATCCTACTGGGCGCGTTGTTCTAACGCCCTACTTCTACCCTAGCTGACGATGCAGGAGATGGCGGACCGGAAGGGCGAGACGGAAGCCAAGCTTAGGAGCTTGGGGAGGCGGACTAATTATTTTGTTTTACTTTATTTTGGAAAAGATGTATTTGTATAGTTAGCTTGTCGGAAATGTAATAATTTAGGTAGTTTGCTATGTTTAGGTATTATTTTGGATAATACAGTATAATGGCATTTTCGTAATTAATTGGGTATTTCTTCCCTGCTATCTGAAGAACTGGTAGGATAGTTCTATGATCATCCGCATTTATTTTTATGTTCCGTGAGCTTACTTGCTACGCGTGAACCGTACTCGTGGACTTATGTTCCACGCACGCGTAGGGTTGGCCAGTTAAGGGCCGGGCTTTAGAAACTCGGAACTTAACTCGCGTCGTGACGTCCGCGCCCTTTGTCACTTTTATAATAAAAAAAAAAATGTACTCTGATTTTACGGTGAAAAGGGGCGGGCGTTACAGTTGGTATCAGAGCGAATTCGGAATAATGAATCTCTCGAAGTAAGATTAAGACGGTTGCACGTCTCACTGACGGCTAAGAATCCCAACCGACCGACTCTTCAGAGACGGCTGCACGGGGGCCGGGTTAAATTACTTCAATTGACTCAAACTGAAGTGTTTAATCTGAGAACAATATTTGACGGAAAGGGATGATGGCGAGGGAAGAAAAATCAATTTAAGTTGGAATTATCAAACACAGCAAGTAGGGTTACATTTCCCCGACATGAGAAAACAAATCTAGGTCTTCCCCAAATTTGACGGAATAATGATAGATTTATTGAACATAGGAGAAAATTCCCCGATTTCACAAATGGAACGAAACATAGATACTTGGGACGTTTTCCCCAAACCAAGTGTGCTTATTTGGCAATCTTCCCCAAAAATGAGAAACAAAGTATATTGTTTAGTATTTTTTTTTCTTCTTTTTCCTCCATTTGAAAAAGGAACTAAGTCAGTGTTTTCGATGACTAGGAAATGGCTCCGAAGAGAAGGACTCGTCGTAACCAGAAAGAGGTATCACCACCTCGCCAGGAAGAGGAGGTACCCCATCGGGAGGAGGAACAGAATAATATAAACATACAAGGTGTACCTCCCGAGCTAAAAGATGTAGTTCAAGCGGCAGTCGCTGCTGCTCTTCAGCAACATTTGAGCGGAAATGCGACTACTAGCGACAGAAATGCTACTACTAGTGACACTAGTAAACGGAAGATGGTCAAAGATTTTCAGCAACAGCGCCCTCCCTATTTCAGAGGAAAAGAAGGGGCTGTAGGAGCAGATCACTAGTTAAAGAAGATCACTCAGATCTTAAATCTGCTTCAGGTTTCCAGTCCGGCTGACAGAATCTTACTGGCAACATCTCAACTGATTGAGGATGCCGGTATTTGGTGGGAAGTGGTAGAAAAACAACAATCACTAGTGCCGGAAAGGGAAAGAATTGCCATGACTTGGGAATGGTTCTCAGCCACTTTTCTAGAGCAGTTTTTCCCGGATGAAGAAAGGGAGAGTCAGACTGAAGCTTTTATATCATTAGTACAAGGCAATATGACAGTGGCAGAGTACCACCGGGAGTTCCTTCGACTATCTGTCTACGCGTTCTACATGGTGGACACTGAGCACCGGAGGGCCCGTAAGTTTGAACGGGGCCTTCGGCCGAGCATCAAAACTAGGGTGACAGTATTCAAGGAACCTACATTGGCAGGGGTGGTCGGCAGGGCCACTATAGTGGAGCGGGAATTGAATGAGGTAGCGCGGCATGACAACCGCCGATGGCAGAGTGGGCGGGGTGCATTTCAACCTAATAAGAGGTTCCGCCCGAGTTTCAGCAGACCCTCATCCTCCACTGGATCTAAAGGGGGCTTTCGCCCCAATCAGCCCTCCCAGTCAGCATCAGTTACCCAGGATCCTAGAGGTGGGAACACTTGCTATCAGTGTGGCCAACAGGGTCACTTCAAGAGGGAGTGTCCGCACTCAGCAGACCCTCTAACTTCAAGGGTTCCTCCCGCCCTCCAATTAGATCAGCTCCACCGCGAGGGGGCAGAACATACAATCAGGCAGGACGGGCGCCAAACCCTATGGGATCAGGACGACTTTTTGCTATACCTTCTCCAGTAGCAGTGGACCGCTCGGTGATTCAAGGTATGGCCGTAGTTGGTAGTTCTTATGCAGTTACATTATTTGATTCTGGAGCTTCCCATTCATTTATATCTGCTGCATTCATATCTGCTACGGGCACATTAGTACAGAATCTGTCCACCTCACTTACTATTGTATCCCCTGTTGGAGACACATCTTTGGGGCTCATATGCACGGCACTGAACACTGAACTCGCTGGATTCAGATTCGAGTTCAATTATTTAGTAATCGATATGGCTGAGTACGATGTTATATTTGGCATGGACTGGTTGGCTACGTATCAGGCCCATATTGATTGCCATCTTCGTAGAGTGATATTTTGGTCACCCGAAGGAAGGCGATATATAGTGCCCGCTGACCGACAGGGCATTCCTAGAAGGCTGCAGGAAGAATTGAATCATCTTGCCTTGAACACCCTCAGATTAGATAAGGCACCAATAACTGAACTTCCGGCGGTGGTAGTAGATTATGCCGAGGTATTTCCAACAGAGCTCCCTGGTTTGCCACGTAAGAGGGAGATAGACTTTGAGATTAAATTATACCCCGGCGCAGCTCCAGTATCATTACCTCATTACAGGATGGCACCGGCTGAGATGACTGAGTTGAAAAAGCAGATTGATGAACTGCTCAGGCTGGGCTTTATTCGGAACAGCACATCCGCATGGGGAGCCCCGGTATTGTTTGTTAAGAAGAAGGACGGTACCCTTCGGATGTGTGTGGATTATAGAAAATTGAACCAGTTGACTGTCAGGAATAAATATCCCCTACCCAGGATTGATGATCTGTTTGATCAGCTTAGGGGTTCCTCTCACTTTTCCAAGATTGATCTGATGTCCGGATACCATCAAATCTGGGTTAGAGAGGAAGACATCGAGAAGACAACCTTCAGGACACGATATGGATTATCTGAGTATGTAGTCATGCCGTTTGGGCTTACTAATGCACCGGCGGTGTTCATGGACCTGATGAATAGGATATTCCGTCCTTACTTGGATCAGTTTGTAATTGTATTTATTGATGACATCTTGATCTATTCCAAGAGTCAGGAGGAACATGCTGAACACCTGCGGATAGTTCTGAACACCCTGAAGAGGAACCAGTTGTATGCCAAAGCCAGCAAGTGTGAATTTTGGCTATCAGAGGTCAATTTCTTGGGGCACGTTATATCGGAGGAAGGCATAGCTGTAGACCCGGCTAAGGTAGCGGCAGTGAGGGAGTGGAAAGCACCGACGAATGTGACCGAGATCCGTAGTTTTCTGGGATTGGCCGGTTACTACAGGAAATTTATTATGGATTTCTCCAAGATTGCAGCCCCACTTACCCGACTCACTCAGAAAGGAGTCAAATTTGAATGGTCAGATCTGTGCAACCGGAGATTTGAGGAGCTAAAGGAGAAGCTTACAACCGCTCCTATTTTGATCTTACCGGAAAGAGGCAGAAACTATGAGGTGTACTGTGATGCCTCAGGAGAGGGACTGGGGTGTACGCTCAGTCAAGGTAATAGGGCGGTGGCGTACGGGTCAAGACAGTTGAAAATTCATGAACGCAATTATCCCACACATGATCTGGAACTGGCAGCAGTGGTTTCGCTCTTAAAAGCTGGAGACACTACCTTTATGGTGAGAAGTTTGAGGTATTCTCAGACCATAAAGCCTAAAGTACCTATTTGATCAGAAGGAACTCAACATGAGACAACGTAGGTGGATGGAATACTTGGCAGATTATGAGTTCGCACTCCGGTATCATCCTGGCAAGGCGAACAAGTGGCGGATGCTCTCAGCCGCATATCACCTGCGACAGTAGCCAGTATGATCAGAACAGAATGGGAGGTGTTGAATACCATCAGAGAGTTTAAACTCTATCTGAATAATCATGGAACCATATATAATCTGATCATACGATCCCACATGGTCTCCGAGATTGAACGAGAACAACGAACAGATCCAGAGGTGGAGGAGATATGGGCTAAAATGTCTACCGGTGAAGTTGTACCGGAATGGGAATTACGACCGGGACAGGGTCTTATGTTCCGAGGTAGGACATATCTGCCTAAGAATTGCAGAAGAGAGTTGCTGATTGAAGCACACCAAACCAAACTCTCTATTCACCCGGGCAGCACCAAGATGTATCATGATCTTAAGAGGCACTATTGGTGGCATGGACTTAAGAAAGACGTGGCAGAGTTTGTTGCTCGTTGCTTAACCTGTCAGCAGGTTAAGGCAGAACATCGGAAGCCACCGGGTTTACTCGCACCCTTACCGGTGCCAGAATGGAAATGGGAACACATATCCATGGACTTTGTAACAGGGTTGCCAAGGTCATCCAAGGGCAACGATGCGATATGGGTCATAGTGGACCGGTTGACCAAGTCTGCACATTTCCTTCCCATCAAGATGACGGATTCATCAGACACTTTGGGTCGACGGTACATCCGGGAGATCATCAGGTTACATGGCATTCCCCGGTCTATTGTGTCCGACAGGGATGGCCGATTCACCGGCAGAGTATGGCAGGGCTTGCAGTCGGCTATGGGGACCGACGTATTAACTAGCACAGCATTTCATCCACAGACTGATGGACAGTCGGAGAGGACAATACAGACATTGGAGGATATGCTGAGAGCATGCATTCTAGACTTTAAGGGTGGATGGGAGGATCATTTACCACTGGTGGAGTTTTCCTACAATAACAGCTATCAGTCAAGCCTACAGATGGCTCCGTTTGAGGCCTTATATGGTAGGCCATGTAGATCACCAGTGTGTTGGACAGAAGCCGGTGAGCCTGCGCTGATTGGACCGGAGTTGGTTGCAGAAACTACAGCGCAGATTAAATTGATACGGCAACATCTACTCACTGCACAAAGCCGACAGAAGAGTTACGCCGACAAAAGGAGAAGGTTCCTCGAATTTGAGGTGGGGGACTTGGTGTTTTTGAAAGTCTCACCACGGAAGGGACACATGAGATTTGGAAAGAAGGGGAAACTGTCACCTAGATTTGTGGGACCGTTTCCAATCTTGAAGAGGGTGGGGGGGGGGGGGGGGGAGGGGGGTAGCTTATTAGTTGGCGCTCCCTCCGCAGTTATCATCATTACATGATGTATTCCATGTGTCTATGTTGAGGAAGTACAACCCTGATCCTTCACATGTATTGAATATTCAAGACATCGATGTGCAAAGCGATGTGACATATGTGGAAAAGCCGGTCAGAATAGTCGGGACCGAGCAAAGGGTGTTGCGGAGCCGGGCCATTCAGTTCGTCAAGGTGGTATGGGAACGACATGGTAATGAAGAAACCACCTGGGAACTTGAGTCGGAGATGAGAGCCTCTCATCCGGAACTCTTTGTGTAAGATGTTTTGAACCTCTACTTCGCTCGAATTTTCGGGACGAAAATTTTAAAAGAGGATTGTATTGTAAGGTCTCGGAATTTGGGAATTAATATAAATGTGAATATTAATTATTTTAATGATGGAAATTAGAAAATTGGTGGAGTAAATGGTAAATGGGCCAAAATTGGATAAAGGCCCAAGTGTGGCCCAATAGACTATGGTTTGGATTTAAATTTATTTAAATGGGTCAAGAATGGTCAAATTGGGTCAAATACCCATTTGGGACCCAATGGGTCAAGATGGTTAAGCTCTAAGGTAAATGGGCTAGTGGGAAATGTAATTGGGCCATGGACCCAATGGTGATCCATTTAGAGTGGGCTTAATGAAATTCAATCACCCTAAGTAATTTGGAATTAAACAATGGTGGTGTGGCCAAGTGGGACCCACCTCCACCTCATCAAGTGAGGTGGCATGTGGGCCAAGGTTTGATGGGGCCGGCCACGATGGTTGACTTGGTCAACCATGGGTGGATTCATAGAAGGAAGTTAAGAAATGGAATTAAATTAGGTCGGTAATTAGTTAATTTATTAAATGATTAAAATAATCAAATGAGGGTCAAATGGTCAAAAAGTGGAAAACCAAATGCCATCTTATCTTAAGGCATCAAAAAACGTTGGCAAGTGTTGTTGGGGTCAAAAAAGCATGGAAAATATCTATGTGGGGTTGGTGGGAGGAATTGATTACTCCACCCAATTGAGATAAACTTTATCTCTTTTAACCATCTTCTTCCATCGATGCTCTTTTCTCTCATTTCATTTTTTTCCCATTTTGCTCTCCACCACCGTCCCACACTCCAAGAAGAGAAGAAAAAATTAAGAAAGGAAGAGGAGAAGAGAAGAAAGAAGAGAAGAGGTGCAAGCATGGTCCACCATTCTAAGGTCAAGACTTACCATCTTCTTCTCATCATCTCCTCCTTTCCCTCTCTCAAGTAAACCCTACCTTGGCCAAGTCTAAGCTTGGAGGTTTCCACCATTGATCAAGCATCTTGACCTGCCAAAGATTAAAAGGAAGGAGAAAGGAGGCTAAGGAAGCCGACGGGAGCGGCGGAAGTCGGAGGAGACGACGGATTGTGAGTATTTCTTAAACAAGAGTTTTGGATTTTTTTTAAAGTTTAAGAATTGGAATTCTTTTTGGTTAAATTTAATGGTGGCTAAATAATTTTGTGCCATGGATTTTAAATCCATCAAAATGGAAGGATGGAAAGTGGAGGAAACTCTAATGGATAGGTTAGGGTTAGGAAAAAAAAAAAATGGATTAAGGGTTATATAATTAATGTATGATTTTTTTTAGGGTTTTAAGGAATGGAGGATATGCAAAGTAATTTGGGCATTTTAATGATTTATTAGGGTTTATGAAGAATGGAAAACCATGGAGGATGGTTTAGGGTTTTAAATTTCTTGATTAAATGTGATTAAGTTTGAAGGGGTTTTATAAGAAAAATCATGGGAAAGAGGGTTTATGATTTTTTTAAGGAGTTAATGATTGAATGTAGTGATTTGTAAATGGATTTCATGACCTATTTGTGGGTAAACTTATGATTAATTTTGGTGTTATGTATGTGGGAAATGAATGAGGATTAGAATATTTAAATGGCTAAATTCTAGTGTTGTTATATTATGGTTAAGGAGACACCAATGGACCCATTTTGTGTGAACCAATTAAGGACTAAGATGAAGGTGTATGTATATGGATTAGTAAATGAGGAATATGGCATGATTAAAGGGGACATTCATGGATTCCAAAAATGTAGTTTATGATGATAAAAAAAATGATAAGTCAAATGTGTGATGGAACTAAGTGATGTATGTAGACTTGTTTGGCCTAAGGTTAATGTGTTTGTATATGATTAAATTAATGGAGTTTAGGTTCAATTAAGTGGCTGATTTAATGATCTTGAGATATGGGTGATGGGTCATTCATGGACCTGAATCCATGAATGAATTTTTAGACAAAGAAATGTATATAATTAAGTTAATGTTTAACTATAAGGGAGGTAGTGGCAAAACCGTAAATATTATTCAAAATGAAGCAACCCACTAAGATATGATGTATGGGCTTAGAAATGGTTAAAATATGGACTAATTATGTGTATGTAATAAGGTATTGGATATCGCGAGCAGTACGTGTGTCGGTAGCCGGATTATCGGATGAAGCCGAAAAAGGACGCGAGTCGGTATTCGGTAGGATTCCTACCCATTTGTAAGCCATGGATGTGTGATGGTATTTTTATCATATTTTATTGATTAGTATTTATCTTATGATGGATTTTTACAATTATGGATGCTATTTTTAAGATGGATTTTATTTAATGGCGATGAACTATGATTAAGGTTATGCATTATAAATTAAGGCTATGTATGATATCTTAAGGTTATGAGTTATAAATAGTATATAGCATAATGCATTACATCTCATGTATGGCATGGGCGGAAAAAAAATAAACAAACCGGAGTCCATGCTCCGTCGGGGCGACCGAGAACAGGCATGGGGACACCTTGATGAGGCTTTGCCGTCAAGGGGGATATTTTGCGGTTGGACATATCTTGACGAGGTTTTTCCGTCAAGAGAGATATGACAGTATATGGCAGGAATGATGGGTGGGATTCATAACATTGACACCCATGGCATATCATTTACTTATATTTCAGTATATGGTGGTTTATAGTTTTCACTGTGTTATTATCTGTATGTGGTTATTACTAACCCATGTGCTAGCCCTACTCGGAATCCTACTGGGCGCGTTGTTCTAACGCCCTACTTCTACCCTAGCTGACGATGCAGGAGATGGCGGACCGGAAGGGCGAGACGGAAGCCAAGCTTAGGAGCTTGGGGAGGCGGACTAATTATTTTGTTTTACTTTATTTTGGAAAAGATGTATTTGTATAGTTAGCTTGTCGGAAATGTAATAATTTAGGTAGTTTGCTATGTTTAGGTATTATTTTGGATAATACAGTATAATGGCATTTTCGTAATTAATTGGGTATTTCTTCCCTGCTATCTGAAGAACTGGTAGGATAGTTCTATGATCATCTGCATTTATTTTTATGTTCCGTGAGCTTACTTGCTACGCGTGAACCGTACTCGTGGACTAATGTTCCACGCACGCGTAGGGTTGGCCAGTTAAGGGCCGGGCTTTAGAAACTCGGAACTTAACTCGCGTCGTGACGTCCGCGCCCTTTGTCACTTTTATATAAAAAAAAAAAAAAAATGTACTCTGATTTTACGGTGAAAAGGTGAGGGCGTTACAAAGTTAATCCTCCTGGTGGGACTCTCATCACCAAGGGAGGCCCACAGTTGCCTTACGGATATTCCGACGGAGTGTGGGCTTCGGGTACCTGTCTTCCCTCTCATGCCATGCATGAGATGTAAATGCCAATATGCTATACAAAAACACATATCATAGCATTTAAAAATCACAGTTTAAAACATATACCGCACATGCTATTTTATCATATAAACATAGCATTTAAAATCACAATTTGAAACATATAAATTCATCAAAATAAGATAAAACAATTGTACATAAAGCCATGGTTTCAATGAGGTGGAATCCTACCAAATACCGCTACGGGTCCTTGCGTTTTTGGTCCAATAATCGATCACCGATCGCGCACCACTTGCGAGATCCTGTTACCTTATAATATAATATGAAGTCAACACCAAGTCCTACTTGATTTGCAATATTTAAATCCATAAACCATACTTGTGGGGTTCGGCCATACCTATGGCCGAGCCTCACCGTTTTTGTTCATTTATTCCATTAATTACCAAAATGCCATTGGTCCAAACCTTAGTTAATATTCTATTTATTTTAATCCAAAGTACATAACCCTAAGTCCGCCAATCAATTCCCATCTTTAGATCCAAATACATAGATCCTAAACATCTAAGTTCTCCAAATAATTTCTCATATAATTACCTTATTGCCATTACAAGGCTAAACTTCCATCTTTAACAAGTATTTACAATTTTGTCCCACTCATGGCTTACATAACCCATAGTTTCTTTTAAAATCTTTCACCCGTTACATGGTCCATAATAATTTCTCAACAACTTAAGTTTATACTTAGAAAGTCCACATTTAGAAACTTTCCAATTTCATTAACCAACTTCCATACTTAGAAAGTCCCTCAAATGGAAACTTTCTAAATTTATCATTTCCTAATCTTGGATCCATAATTCCAAATTCTTTCCATAAATAGGTCATTTCTAAATTAAAGACTTTCCATTTTAATCCTATCTTCCAAAACAATTAACATACTTTAAAAATGCCATTACAACTCCATGGGGTTCGGCCATACACCATGGCCGAACCCTGTGGTTCATAAGGTTCTCTTTTAAAATCCATACATAGTATTCAGTGGCTTCCATCATTCACACTTCCATAAATAAATAGTTTCCAAACTTAATCTCCACCTTTCTATAATTGGAAGGTTTCTATAATTAAACTCCACCTTCTATTATTAGAAGGTTTCCATATTTTACCATCCAAAATTAGAAGCTTTCTAATTTAGCCAACTCCTTCCAAAATAGAAACTTCCCAAATTAGTAACCATTTTTCATACTTAGATAGTTTCCTATATTAGAAACCACCTTTCCTTAATTGAATGCTTTCCAAATATAGATTCCATAATTAGATATTTTCTAATTTCAATATCTACTTTCCAAGAATAGACACTTTCCTTTCTTAAACAAACTACTATAGATAGATAGTTTCCTAAATTAGAAACTATCTTTCCATTATTGGATGTCTTTCAAGTTTAGCAACTCCTTCCATATTTGGAAGCTTTCCATATTAAGCAATCAAATCCGTCACCATTCCAAAAACGACCCCATGGGGTTCGGCCAAGCACCATGGCCGAACCCTATGATTCATGACCTTCCTCATTGGTTTAGATCCATTAAACTCAACTACCAATTCATTAAATATTTGGTGGGGTTCAACCATACACCATGGCCGAACCTCACCCCTTCTTTCATTAGTATGGATCCAAACAATTAGCCATAAAACAATCCATATTCTTTCATTGATTTCTTGAATCTAAAATCGACCACCATCAAAGGTTTTTATGATTTAAAATCTAAGATCATAAACCCATTAAATAAAATCTTTCCATGGGGTTCGGCCATGCACTATGGCCGAACCCTATGGTTCTTTCTCTCCATTTAAACCATTAAATCATCTCCAATCTCCCTCCATGGGGTTCGGCCAAACACCATGGCCGAACCCTATGATTCTTTTTGTTTCAAAAATAAAACTATACAATTAAGATACTAACCTCTTTCCGATTGATTTCTTGTTCTCTCCTTGCTTGTTCTTTCTCTTCCAATCTTCTTCTCCTTTCTCCTTGCTCTTGCCGTGTGGAAGAGAATGATGAATTAAGAGAGGGAGAGAGATGAATAAACTCAACAATAAAGGATGTCAAAACCGTGTATCCCTCTTGATCTCTCCTTTTATAGCCTTTCTTAATCCCACATTAGAAAGTTCTTAAGATAAGCAACCCTTAGCCGTGCGCCCCTTGTGTTCCCCGTTTTTTACACATATACCATATTGTAGCTCAGTTTTGACCTTGTTAACTTCCGAATCAGAAAAAGTGGTAAACTACAAAAAATGCATGAATCCTAATCTAAATGCAATTTCCTAATGTTATAACTAGCGGAGGAAATTAACTAATTGGAACCTAATTAAAAGTTCTAAATTATTTTAAGAGCATAAAAATTTTAAATTAAAATCCACCAAATTAATGAAAATTAGAATTTCAAGTATAAGAATATTCCATTAAAGTCCAAAGTTATTCAATGAATTTTTTTTTTTTTAAATTAGACTACCGTAACTGTGAACCTTCCAAATTTTGATGAGGTCTTAAATTAGAAATTTCCTAAGTTTAGAGGTTGTCTAAAATCAGATTTTATCCAAAATTAGACACCGTCTAAAAGTAACAACTTCTAAAATAAGGCAATTTTGAAACTTTCCATAGACAGAAATTCCAAAATTAAAACTTCCCAAAATTAGATCTATTTTCTAAAAATAGAATGCATCTAAATTAAATTATTCTAAAAATAAAAGTTTCAATAAAAAAAAGTTTCTAAATTTTGCAGTGTTTCCAAATTTAAATCATCTCTAGATTTTCTATATTTCAAGAAACTTCTAATTTAGGTAACCTTCTAAAATTAAGGTTTTTAAAAATAGAAAATTCTAATTTTAAAGAATTGCCAAAGATAGAAATTTCCTAAAAATAACATTATTTCTAAAAATAACTAATTCAATGGCGATTTTCTAAGTTCCCTGACAACGGCGCCAAAAATTTAATGGAATATTCATCTAATTATTTCTAAAACCCATACTTGCTCACATCAGTTTATGGGTTTCAAACAATTCCAGGCATTTCATACTACAACATAAAATCCTCACACTACTACTATACTCAACTCATTCAAGAGTGATGTTGTACAAATTTTAAATTTATAACTCGCAAGTGCACGAACATTAGATAGTATATAGCGATTAAGTACGAGGTCGAACCCATCAGAACTTAGGAAAATATATCCTGTGAAAAATACACCATTGAATTACGTAATTTAAGAAATTTAAAACATGGAGATGAATCATGAATATGAAATTATTTTTCTAATCTAGGAAATTTAATTTTAATTTATAAATATTCTAAAAAAATAAAATAAAATGAAAAATCAATTTTTACCTGAATCAAATTAAGATGGTGGATTTAATCTAAAAATTATAAGTAATCTAAATCTAACTTAGAACACAAAACTAAGATGCAATTAATTAATTAATCAGCCTAGTTCTCATAATTTTTGAGAATTTGAATTTAAAAACAAAAATAAAAATAACACCCAAAATTACCTCTGTACATATTTACAATGGAACTGGTTCAACTAAATCAAGGAGACATTATTTCCATATTTTTAGTATAAAACAAAGGCCTAGAATACGGAGCTCACGTAAATTACCAATCATGCATTCAATTCTTTCATCCATAATTATTCTAAGAATTAAATCTATGGATTTCATTAAATTAAAAATCTAAAATTAAACCTTAGAATGAATAGAATTTAAACTTTTTCTCCAAATCTAAAATATTTTATCACTCTTAAAATAAGAGCCTTAGATCCAAAAAGGAAGTTTATTCAATCTAAATTTTCATTACATTTAATTTGAAACACTTAAAATAAATCCACATGTAGACTTAATTAAAGAATAAAAATAAAATAAAATAATCACCATACATCAATTGAATAATTGGAAAACCATAGACTAAATATTTCATCACACCTTTCTCTTATTATTAAAATATGAAATTAGAATTACAAAACAAAGGATTTTGGAATTAAGAGAATTCAATAATACAATGGAAAATTAAAAACCACCAACCTCAAACCCTTGTGGAAATTAAAATTGCCAAAGTTTCTCTTCTTCTCTTCTTTCCCTCCTCTCCTATGCACATCCTTCAATTTCTTCAGCCAGGTTCAATTTTCTCAATGGGAGATGGAGTATTTATAGATGAAAGAAGGTGGAATGAAAGACTTGAATTTAAATATTTAAATAAAGCAGGGACACTTGGAGGGATGATATGGGTTGTCCAATCATTTTATATATTTTACTTGGGGAATTCTCTAGTTTTGTCTAGCTTTGAGTCAGGGAAACCTTTCCTTATTTGCTTTTCATGCTTTGATACCAACTGTAACGCCCCTCCCTCTAACGACCCTTATCAGAGTAAAATAAGATTAATGTTTGGTGGAGAGGAAGGCGAGCATCATGACGCGAGCCAAGTTCGAGTCCGAAGACCTGACCTTTGACTGACCCAACTAGATTGTGCATGAAAACATTTGCACACACTCTGATTATCCTGCAGAAATTTAAAATATTTATTCCATTGCATGAATAATAACATACACCTCAAAGTAAAATAAGGAACTCCCAACAATATATGAGTCAAATACAAAACTTAAATACATAAATTCCAAATCGTAAATATTACATTCCCCAACAGTATACCTCTTTACATTATTACATGATTCTCATACTTTCAAAAATATAAAATGGAATTCATGATGTCCAGTCTTTTCTCCCGCATCCACCGAGTTCACATCTGCCATCTTCTAGTCCGATCTCGTATAAATACCATCATAGAACACTCATAATTCAAAAGCATAATACATATTACAAATTCTCATTCATATCGTCTTAAACTTTTTATATCATATTACAAAATACCATCGTACATAAATAACTTGTATTTCATTATAGAAAATCCTCATAATCCTTTTCTCATAAACATATCATATGTCATACTATTCATATTATCACTTCCAAAACATTTTAAGGAAATACTTAATATTTTACTTCATACATCATCATTCTAGGAGTTTTTTTAAGTGTATTTTTTTCATATTTCATATGTAATAACAAATCCACATCTGCCTCACCATACACAACTCCTGCTTCTCGACTTATATCACATCACACCTTCCCACCTTAGTTATCATAACTTTTGCTAGATTCCAAATACTATTTCATTGTTGTGTCTCTCTTTTCACATAAGTACTAAACTTCCCATGTATTCTATTATAAGCCATAACGTGCTCATACTTAACTCATACCCCTCCCGTCGTGGGACTTACACATTCATAACCGTTCAGTCTCATTTCTATTCATTCTTTTGTATAACCAACAATTTAACTGGTAAATAGGCGGAATGTTGCCTCCAAGACTTTCATTTACATGACCAATAATTTAACCGGCGTACCGATGGAGTGTTGCCTCCAAGACTCTTTGTTGCACAATCAACAATTTAACCGGCCTACCAGTGGAGTTTTGCCTCCAAGACTCACATTTCATTTACAGTATAAGGTTGTACTCAAGTTACCAACCTCAATCTCTTTCATTACAAACCCAAGTTCTTATCATACTTTACTTACATCTCCGCAGTGTTCCAAGTATCACAATACATATCTCACTCTATTTAAACCTCATGTATACGTGATCTTTATTCCCAAGATATCCCAAACATCTTATAATTTATAACAATTCCTTTGCATTTATTTTTATAAAGTACATTTCAACATATCAATTTATGGAATCATTTTCAAAGATTATTATCATAAAATCCCATTTTTCAACCACCTTTATTTGCATGCACGAAAGTACTTTCCATGTGTAGTAGAAAACTTTCATGTTATACTAATATCCTATTCATTGGTTGAAAAACTATTCATAAACATATTTTCCTTTACTCATTTTTCTAATTCACAATCATATCATTATAAAGTATCATAATCTTAAAATCAATCTTAATTACTAATAAGGAATCATAATGATATAATACAACACCCAAGTGCTTCATCAAAGTAGGAAAAGCTCCCTGATTGGAGATAAGTCGTTGGGGAGGACGAATCACGAAATGGCTTGTACTACTCCAAGTCATCTTCCGGTCCTCTCGTTATTTTCAATGGATCAAGATACAATAAGGCACACGATTAATTTATGTCCTTGTTTTCCAAATCCAATACTTATTACTTTTATTAATTCCCATTTAGGAGCTCAGACTTGGAGAAGATTAATGGTGTCTTCTTAATCCCACATTTATGATCAACACAAGGGTGTGTTGTCAAGGATCATATAGTCGTGTTACTACTAGTTCGAAACTTGGATCACCCTTCTTCGGATCTTCTGAAGCTTCGGAACATTTGGGTCTTTGTCGGATTCTCCGAAATACATTGGCTCACTGATCTGCTCAGAACTTGACCTTGTAACGCCCCGCCCTTTTTCACTCGCCGAAAATCAGAGTCTATTTTTTTTTTTTTAAATAAAGAGTGAGATAGAGAGCGGCACGCCACGACGCGAGCTAAGTCCGAGCTTCCAAGGCCAGGCCCTTAACTGGCCAACCATACGTGTGCGTAGACTAAGTCCACTAAAACGGTTCACACGCATTAAGGCTATACTTGCGGAATAAACGTAATGCGGAATTAATATAAGATTGTGTTACTATCCCTATCCATTTTTAAGCAAGGAAGTCCATCACAAATAATTAACTTAAGTTCAAATGTCCAAAAATATAACCAAACCATAGCAATGTAGTTCTAAGTTATTACAATCCAAAAAATGCGAATAGCTCAAATTACATTGTCTGAAAATAAAACTTAAATAAAGTAAGTCTAAATTATCCAAGCTCCTAATCTTGGCTCCTTTCGCGTCCTTCGTTCCGTCCATTCCCTGTATCATCATCTAAAGTAGAAGAGGGCGTTAGTCAACGCGCCCAGTAGGTATTCCGAGTAGGGTCAAACACATGGATTAGTTAAAAACAGAATAATAACAAAATCATGCTAAATCAATGCCATGCCATGGGTGTCATATGCCATGATTTCCACCCATCAACCATATCTCAAACACATAGATAATCCTCTTGATGAATAAGCCACATCAAGGTATTCATTGTCATGACTCCCCACGTATGCCTTATCGGTCCTACCAAACGGAGCGTGGACTCCTCTTTCATTTCAAACATCATATACCATTTCTCAATCGAAATCAGTGCGGATCCCTCCCCACGTTTGTTTATTGGATACCCGAATGGAGCGTGGACTCCCCTCATTTGTTCCCTCCCATGCCATGCATGAGATGTGAGTGCAAACATGCTATTTCATATTAAACATAATAGCATTGAAATTACATCCTTAAAACATACGCATTTGATACCAACATAGATCATCAAACATGGGATTAAAAACCATTACATATACATAGTCCAAGTGTTTCAACAAGGTAGGAATCCTACCAATGTCCAAGATAATATCCTTGCTGTTTTCGTGTAGGTCACGTTCAATGATCACGTCGAAACCGAATTGCAAACCCCTTTGCGAATCTTCTTTCCTATTCCGCTTCTTCTCCGTTTCTTTAGGTCTGATTTTACTCCTTCCTTAGTGCTTTCTTCTTCCTCCTTCGTTCTTTGGTTTCTCTAAGTCTAGAGCCAAAAATGTGTGAGAGAGAGAGATGAGAAGAGGCAATGCAACCTCTTGTTCCACCTTGAGAATTTGGGCAAGTATGATCAGAGAGGGAGAGGGATTGAGATGAAAAACTCCTAATGGAAGGTTCGACCAAAGAGGTGTGGGTTGAGAGGGGGAGAGGGAGAGGATGAGATCAAACTCTATCTTTTCTTTGTCTCAAAGAGAGGATCAGCCAAGGATGTAGAGAGAGGGAGAGAGAGGATGAAACAATCTCTAACTCTTTTGTCTAAGGGAGGATCGGCCAAAGGTGTTTTGGTGTGAGTTTTGTGTAAGCCCTAATCTCCCAACCACCCTCATCATTTCTTGGTCTTTCCCATGTGTCGCTTGGTTAACCAAAGAGACACATGGCTTACGCTTGGAGCCTTCTCCCCACTCCCAACGGTTTTGTCTAGGGTTTCCTCTCCCATGAGATGGAAACCCTCCACCTCCCTTTGACTCATTTCAAATGAGAGTCTCTTCACATCCCTTTCAACTCAACTCACTTTAAATGAAACTCATTCCCCTAACTCAAACACTTGAACTCATCCATGCAACTCAAGACTTGAATTTATTTCTTAATTAATTAATTCCTTAACTCAACTCACTTCACTTAACCCTCTTGAACTCACCCATGAACTCACCCATGTTGACCAAGTTAACCATGGTGACCGGCCCTACATGTGACCTTAGACCACTCGCCACCTCACTTGATGAGGTGGATTTGGGTCCCACTTGGCTATGCCACTTCCATCTCACCTCTTACCCTTGCCACCTCACTTTTCGAGGTGGGTCCCATGCCTTAGGTCTTAATTGGGTACATGAACCGATTAAATTAATTCCTTACCCATTTACCTTAAACATCAATTCATCCTGACCCATTGGGTCCCAATTGGGTATTTGACCCAATTAACTACATTTATCCAATTAATTAGAATCGAACTCTATCCATCATCCGTTGGATCATAATTGGGCCATTGCCCCAATTCTTATCCATCTAACATTCATTCCATCTAACATTCATTCCATTTATAATTCTTAAATTTAACAATTAAAATAGATAATATCCAATATAATAATTGTATTGAAAATCCAAGATGTTACAGACCTCGGTACTTCCAAGTCAAGTTCTGAGACTTCTGAACTTCAAGTCCTCTCTCGGTAATTCCGAGACTTAGAGGCTTCGGTTGCACATTACAGTGCTCGGAACTTGGCCGTGGCACTTCGGAGCAAGGTTCCGAGACCTTGGGTTCTCTTGTGGACTTAACCAAAATTTCTAAGTGTTTTCCTTGTGAGTTTCTGTAATACCCCGGATTTTCAATTTATTATTTTTATGAAATTATCCATTTTCAATTGTGAATTTTAGATTGGATCTTATTTGGATCAAGAATTGGACCATTAGGACCCAATAAATGATGGAATTGGTCTTATTAAAAATTAAATGGGTTTGAATTAATTTAGTGATACATTTAAATTTAAAGATTATGCATGGCCGAATTTGAGATAATAATATCCATATTATGCGCATGGGATATTCTAAAAGGGAAGGTATATTGTCTTAAATTAAATTAAACGATTACTTGAATTATGATTAAGGTTATGCGCATAGTATTTTTCTAAATAGAAATTAAGGAAAGGTATTAAATTAAACAAGGGAGGTCGGCATTACCATGTAAGGCAAGGTAGGTCGGCATTGCCATCTAAGGCAAAAGATGGGCGCACGGCCAAGGAGGGGGTTGCTTATCTTAAAACACTTTCTAATGTTGGATCAAGGAAAGTGATAAAAGGAGAAGAGGGACAAGGCTCACGGTTTTTAGACTTCATATGAATTCCCTCTCTATCTCTCTCAATTCCTCATTCTCTCACAAGGCAAGAGCAAGAGAAGAACAAGGCAGCAACAAGAAGAGGTGTTCTCGGCTAGCAAAGGGAAGGAAAAATATTGGGATGAAAGGAGAAAGATTGGAAGAACAAGGAAATCAATTGGAAAAGGTTGGTACTCTCTTTTGATAAAATTATTTTGAAGTAAAGAACCATAGGGTTCGGCCATGATGTTTGGCCAAACCCCATGGAGGAAGATTAAGAGATGGATTAATGGGTTAAATGGAGAGAAAGAACCATAGGGTTCGGCCATAGTGCATGGCTGAACCCCATGGAAAGATTGGATTTATTTTGTTGGGATTTGTATATTGAAAACCATGGAAGGAAATTAGAGGGAAATTGGTTGCATGTTCTCAGATTTTAGATGACTTTGATGGTTGTCCGTTTTAGATTCAAGAAATCAATAAAAGAACATGGAATATGGGTTGGCCATGGCATGGCCGAACCATGACTGTTTTATGGCTAATTGATTGGATCCATATTAACGAAAAGAAGGGGTGAGGTTCAGGCCATGGTGTATGGCCGACCCCACCAAATATTTTAATGAATTGGTTGTTGAGTTTTAATGGATGTAAACCATTGAGGAAGGTCATGAACCATAGGGTTCGGCCATGGTGTATGGCCGAACCCTATGGGGTAATTTTGGAAGGTAGATGGATTTGGATGGCTAAAATTAGAAAGCTTCTAATTTTGGAAAATGGTTGCTAAATTTGGAAAGCAATCTAAATATGGAAGGAGGATTATTTTTTTTGGAAACTTTCTATTTTTGGAAGGTGTTTCCAATTATGGAAAGATGTAGGTTATTTATGGAAATAATCCAATTAAGGAAAATGTTGCTAAATTAGAAGCTACGTAATTATGGACTTTTTAAATGAGGATTTTGGAAACCATCGGGTTCGGCCATGGGTATGGCCGAGCCCCATGGAATTGGTTTGGTATTTTAGTGAAAATAAACTTATGGTTATTAATTTAGAAAATGGAAATAAGATTGGAAATAAAGGTATCATGGGTTCGGCCATGTGTATGGCCGAACTCCATGCATCAAAAATTGTGGGTTAGGCTTTGTGTTTAGTAAATAAAAATAAAGGATTCAATGCATGTTATGGATTGATGGTAAAAGGAATGGCAAAAATGTAATTACACACCAAGTGGAAACCATGTGTTCGGCCATGATGTATGGCCGAACTCCATGAGCTGAGTTTGATAGATTTGTTTGGTTAAGGAAATTATAGGGTCTAATTATGGAAGATTTAAAGGAAAAAGGGAAACAATAGCATTTTCGTAAATAGGTATAAAAATGGTAAGCCATGGGTTCGGCCATGGTGTATGCCGAACCCCATGGGGTTTTGTTTATGGATTTGGAATTTTGAAAATCAAGTGGGACTTGGTTTTGATTTACGTTATATTATAACGTAACGGGATCTCGCAAGCGGTGCGCGATCGGTGAGCGAATCTTGGACAGAAATGCCAAGGACACGTAACGGTCTTTGGTACGATTCTACCTCTTTGAAACCATGGGCTTATGTACATTGATCTTATCTTATTTATGATGTTTTATGATGCAAAATTATATGTTTCAAATATGTGATTTTAAATGCTATGAATGGTTTTATTGCATAGCATGTTGGCATTTCATCTCATGCATGGCATGGGAGGGTTGACAGGTACCCGGAGCCCACACTCTGTCGGAAAGTCCGTAAGGCAACTGTGGGGCCTGCCTTGGTGATGAGAATCCCACCAGGAGGATTATCTTGATGAGGAGATTTCCATCAAGAGGATACTGTGTAACCGGAGCCCACACTCTGTCGGGACGCCCTTAAGGCATCTGTGGGGTAAACCTTGATGAGGAGAATTCCATCAGGTGGATACCATGTGTTTGCAGTGGGTGGGACTCATTGCATAAGATAGCATGGCATGGCATGGTTATAATTTTATTTATCATGCAAGGTTTTGGTTTTAACGGTATGATTCGATCTCTATCATCACACCCTGTTTTGGATATCATGTTTTATGATTATATTGCGATTTATAACTCTGATTTTGATATATGTTATATCTGGATTTTTGGTACTAACGCATGTGTTAGCCCTAACCGGAATACCTACTTGGCGCGTTGTTCTAACGCCTTACTTATACCTTGTAGTGGATGATGCAGGAATTGAGGAAATCAGGGAAAACAAAGAAGGCCAGGCATAGGAGCATGGATGATTTATTTTACATGTTTTGAATAAAGATACTCATGGACTTGTATTTAAAGAATCTAGTGTTTGGAATGTAATAAGTTAGATATTTTGCTATGCTTGGATATTATTTGGATAATTAGCTGGATAATGTGATTGGATTTATTGACTAAGTACTTTGCTATCAAATGGTTTAGATATGAGTTGTATCATGATTCCACAATGATGATGTATTCCGCATGTGTATAGTGTTGGCTATGTGTGAGTTGTTTCTTGGACTTGGTCCATGCACACATAGGGTTGGCCAGTTAAAGGTCAGACTTGAAAGTTCGGACTTAGCTCGCGTCGTGACATTCCGCTCTTGCTCATACTCTGATATTTTTTTTTTAAAAAAAAAACAGGCTTTGATTTCTATTTCGAGAAGGGCGGGGTGTTACAGTTGATATCAGAACGAACCCGAAAATTGAATCTTTCGGAGTAAATTAATCCGGCACTCGTGTATTAATTTACTTTGTTAGACTAAGACGGATGATAGCAAAGGAAGTACAATGAAAATAATCGGATTTGTCCAACATAGCAAAATAGGATGCACTTTTCCCAACAGAGAAAAACCAAGAGTGCTTATTTGGAAATTTTCCCATAGGTAGGAAAAACAAATTGTTATTGTGGAAACTAAATCTTGATATGTTTCAATGGCTTAAGAAAAATGGCTCCAAGGGAAAGGCCAAGGAGAAACACCCGACAAAACCAAAAAGGGGGTGAAGATGAGAGGGAACAACAATCTCATCATGAGGAAGAACAATACTCTCATCATGAGGAGGAACGACAATCTCAGCATGATGAGGAAAGACAATCTCAGCATGAAGAGGAAGAGCAACAAAGCAACTTACACATACCAGTAGTGCCTCCTGAGTTGCAAAATTTGGTTCAAGCAGTGGCCACTTCGGTGGTCCAACAACACAAGAATGATAATGGAAACACCAGGGAGAACAGTGAAAGGAGCATGGTCAGGGACTTCCTAGCAGCAGCGCCCTCCTTACTTCAAGGGAAGAGAAGGGGCTGTCGGAGCAAAAAATTGGCTTAAGAAGATTTCTCAAATCCTGACTTTGCTGAATATCACGAGTCATGCCCACAAAATCTTACTAGCCACATCACAACTGATTGATGATGCTGGCAAATGGTGGGAGGTTGTACAAAAGCAGCGATCACTTATTCCAGAAGGAGAGAGGACTGTCATGACTTGGGAGCAGTTCTCAGCTACCTTCACCTTCTTGGAACATTATTTCCCTGAGGAAGAGAAGGAGCGCCAGACACAGGCCTTTATATCTTTGGTACAGGCTAGCATGACGATGGTAGAGTACCACCAAGAGTTTCTCAGTTTGTCTGTGTATGCATTTTATATGGTGGATACTGAGTACCGAAGAGCACGCAAGTTTGAACGGGCCTACGGCCAAACATAATGGCAAAGGTCACCATATTCAAGGTAGCCACACTGGCAAAAGTGGTCAGCAAGGCCACAATAGCATAGCAAGAGTTGGATGAGTTAACGCATTTTGACAATTGCCGAGCTCAGAGTGGGAGGGGTACATTTCGGCCTAATAAGAGGTACCGACCAGATTCTAGCAGACCCACACCATCTATTGGGTCAACCGGGGACTTTCGTCCTAATCGTCCTTCCTCATCTGCATCAGTCACCCAGGTTACCAGAGGTGAGAGCACTTGTTTTCATTGTGATCAGCCTGGACATTTTAAGAAGGATTACCCGAAGCTTAACAAGCTCTCTTACTCAAGAGGATCGTTTCGTCCACCAGTTAGGCCAGCTAACTCACGAGATGGCAGGACATTTAGCCAGGCTGGACGACCACCTACAGGATCTGGACAGTTATTTACCTTAGCTCCTCCAACAGTAGTGGATAATTTTGTGATTCAAGGTATGGTTGTAGTCAGTAGTTCCTACGCCTTTGCATTATTTGATTCTGGAGCTTCACATTCTTTCATATCTGCTGCATTTATAACTGTTACTGGTACATTGGTACAAAAATTGTCCACCTCACTCACTATTATATCCCCTGTCGGAGACACATCATTGGGGCTTATATGCACAGCAATAAATACTGAACTTGCTGGACTCAGATTTGAGTTCAATTATTTGGTGATCGATATGACAGAATACGATATTATTTTCGGCATGGAATGGTTGGCTAGCTTTAAGGCCAACATTGATTGTTATCGTCATAGGGTGACATTTTGGTCACCGGAAGGGAAACAGCATATAGTGCGTACTGACAAACAAAGCAGACTGCATGAAGGGGTAAACCACCTAGTATTGAACAGTATCAGAATCAATGAGACACTGGTGACTGAACTTCCGAAAATAGTAAAGGACTATGCAGACGTATTTCCAAAAGAACTCCCCGATTTGCCTCCCATGAGGGAGATTAATTTTCAAATCAAGTTGTACCTTGGCACTGCACCAGTGTCATTACCACATTACCGGATGGCACCAGCAGAGATGTCCGAGTTAAAGAAGCAAATTGATGAATTGCTTAGACTAGGTTTTATCCGGAACAGTACATCAGCTTGGGGAGCTCCAGTTTTATTTGTGAAAAAGAAAGACGGTTCACTCTGCATGTGTGTGGATTAGTGAAAGTTGAATCTGTAACGCCCCGCTCTTTTTCACTCGCTTCTTCCCGTAAATTCAGAGTATATATATATTTTTTTATAACAGAGTAGAGTGATAGAGCGTGGGACGTCACGACGCGAGCTAAGTCCGAACTTCCAAAGTCCGACCCTTAACTGGCCGACCCTATGTGTGCATGGATCAAGTCCAAGAAAACAGTTCACACATAGCAATACGATACACATGCAGAATACATCATCATTGCGGAATTATAATAGAACCAAATTCCATTCCACTGATAGCAAAGTACTCAGTCAAATAATCACATTAATCATTATCCAAATAAAACATCCGACCATAGCAATTCATCTAAGTTATTACATTCCGCAATCTAGATACTCTAAATACAAATTCCTGAGTATCTTAAACAAAATATAAAGTAAAAATGTTCCAAGCTCCTGTACTTGTCCTTTTCCTCGTTCAGCGTTTCCCTCGTTTCCTGCATCATCCACTAAAGGGTAGAAGTAGGGCGTTAGTACAATGCACCCAGTAGGAATTCCAGTTAGGGTTAACACATGGGTTAGCACCAAAAATCTAGATATAATATATATAACAAAACCAGTTATAATAACTCATTTCATATTTTCAAAACATTGTATCCACAACAGTGTATGATAATTGAGATCCAATCATACCGATAAAACCAGAAACCTTACATGATAATAAAGATCATAATCATGCGATTCAATGCCATGCCATGCTATCATATGCAATGAGTCCCTCCCATCGCAAAACACATGGTATACTCATGATGGAACTCTCATCATCAAGGTAACTTCCTGGTGGGACTCTCATACCAAGGTCGCAGAACATATGGTATACTCTTGATGGAATTCTCATCATCAAGGTATTCCTTCTGGTGGGAGTGTCATCACCTAAGGAGGCCCCACAGTTGCATCACGGACATTCCGACGGAGTGTGGGCTCCGGTTGCACAGTATGTTGTTGATGGAATTTTCCTCATCAAGTTAATCCTCCTGGTGGGACTCTCATCACCAAGGGAGGCCCCACAGTTGCCTTACGGATATTCTGATGGAGTGCGGGCTCCGGGTACCTGTCTTCCCTCCCATGCCATGCATGAGATGCAAATGCCAACATGCTATGCAGAAAACACATATCATAGCATTTAAAAATCATAGTTTAAAACATATACCGCACATGCTATTTTATCATATAAACATAGCATTTAAAGTCAGAATTTGAAACATATACTTTGCAACATAAATTCATCAAAATAAGATAAACAATTGTACATAAACTCATGGTTTCAATAAGGTGGAATCCTACCAAATACCGCTACGCGTCTTTGCATCTTTCATCCAGTAGCCGCTCATGATCATAAACATCCTGTGAGGTCCCGTTACCTTATAATACAATAACCAATAAAAAACCAAGTCCCACTTGATTAAAATATTGTTTAAGTCCATAAACACCAACTTGTGGGGTTCGGCCATACACGATGGCCGAACCTCACCCTTTTTGTTCATTTATTCCATTAATTACCAAAATGCCATTGGTCTAACCTTAATTAATATTCTTTTCATTTTAATCCAACATACGTAACCCTAGGTTCATCAAAACAATCCCCATGGGATTTGGCTACACGCCATGGCCAAACCCATGGTCCCTTATTTTCACTTAATTACCAAAATGCCATCCACGGGTATCATTCCATAATCCAATCCTTTCAATCATTAAGATTTGCCTAAATTCATGTTTGATCCACAAACTATCTCATGGCCAATATAACTCATAGTTTCTTTTAAAATCTTTCACCCGTTACATGGTCCATAATAATTTCTCAACAACTTAAGTTTATACTTAGAAAATCGACATTTAGAAACTTTCCAATTTCATTAACCAACTTCCATACTTAGAAATTCCCTAAAATGGAAACTTTCTAAATTTATCATTTCCTAATCTTGGATCCATAATTCCAAGTTCTTTCCATAAATAGGTCCTTCGAAATTAAAGATTTTCCATTTTAATCCTACCTTCCAAAAACAGTTAACATACTTTAAAAATGCCATTACAACTCCATAGGGTTCGGCCATAGACCATGGCCGGACCCTATGGTTCATAAGGTTCTCTTTTAAAATCCATACATAGTATTCAATGGCTTTCATCATTCACACTTCCATAAATAAATAGTTTCCAAACTTAATCTCCACCTTTCCATAATTGGAAGGTTTCTATAATTAAACTCCACCTTCTATTATTAGAAGGTTTCCATATTTTACCATCCAAAATTAGAAGCTTTCTAATTTAGCCAACTCTTTCCAAAATAGAAACTTTCCAAATTAGTAACCATTTTCCATACTTAGATAGTTTCCTAGATTAGAAACCACCTTTCCTTAATTGAATGCTTTCCAAATATAGATTCCATAATTAGATATTTTTCTAATTTCAATATCTACTTTCCAAGAATAGACACTTTCCTATCTTAAACAAACTTCTATAGATAGATAGTTTCCTAAATTAGAAGCTATCTTTCCATTATTGGATGCCTTTCAAGTTTAGCAACTCCTTCCATATTTGGAAGCTTTCCATATTAAGCAACCAAATCCATCTCCATTCAAAAAACAACCCCATGGGGTTCGACCAAGCACCACGGCCGAACCCTATGGGTCATGACCTTCCTCAATGGTTTAGATCCATTAAACTCAACCACCAATTCATTAAATATTTGGTGGGGTTCGGCCATACACCATGGTCTAATCTCACCCCTTCTTTTCATTAGTATGGATCCAAACTATTAGCCATAAAACAATCCATAATCTTTCATTGATTTCTTGAATCTAAAACTGACCACCATCAAAGGTTTTTATGATTTAAAATCTAAGATCATAAACCCAATGAATAAATCAAAACTCTCGATGGTTTTCAATCTTAAAACCCATCAATTAAATAAAATCTTTCCATGGGGTTCGGCCATGCACTATGGTCGAACCCTATGGTTCTTTCTCTCCATTTAAACCATTAAATCATCTCCTATCTCCCTCCATGGGGTTCGGTCCAAACACCATGGCCGAACCCTATGGTTCTTTTTGTTTTCAAAAATAAAACTATAACATTAAGATACTAACCTCTTTCTGATTAATTTCTTGTTCTCTCCTTGCTTGATCTTTCTCTTCCAATCTTCTTCTCCTTTCTCCTTGCTCTTGCCGTGTGGAAGGGAATGATGAATTGAGAGAGGGAGAGAGAGGAATAAACTCAACAATAAGGATGTCAAAACCGTGTATCCCTCTTAATCTCTCCTTTTATAGCCTTTCTTAATCCACATTAGAAGGTTCTTATGATAAGCAACCCTTAGCCGTGCGCCCCTTGTGTTCCCCGTTTTTTTACACATATACCATATTGTAGCTCAGTTTTTACCTTGTTAACTTCCGAATAAAAAAACGTGGTAAACTACAAAGTTGTAGCCCTTGAAGTGTTCTTTCCACCGAAAAAAGAATCAAAGCAATCGGATATAGGAGTGGAAATTTATATCTAAAATACTGAACATATGTTAAACCTTCCTTATTTTTCTCCTTTTCTTATTTTCTTTCTTTTTCCTTAATCCCTATTTAGAATGTGCTATGCACCATTGCTCCCTTCTTTAATTATCTCATGCCGTGTACACTTGTTTGCCTCTTATAAAACCTTCCCTAAATCAAGAATAGAAAGTGCCATGCGCCCCATTCTTGTTGCCTCTTCCATTTTATTAAACCTTCCCTTTAATTACACTTCCCATTTTAATTTCCAACTTCTAAACTTAGAAACTTACTAACTTACTAACCATTCTCCATATTTAGACACTTTCCAAATTTAGCTTCAATGTTTCCATATTTAGAGACTTTCCAAATTTAGCATCTCTATTTCCATATTTAGGCACTTTCCAAATTTGGCCATTGCCTTAATTAATCTCCCATTGGTTCATACTTAGAAGGTGCTATGCGCCCCCTTCCCTTTTGTTTTATAAAAACTTTCCTCTTAATTCTAATTAGAAGGTGCCGATCCTCTATCTTAGCAATTCCTTTAATTCCACTCTTAACCAAGAAAAGACCCTTTATAAAATGATCTTATGCACATTTACTTGGATATCCAAATCCACATTCGGCCATGCATCTATGTTATTCCAAAATCTTTCCATGATCCCTCATTTAATTTTTATTGAAAACATTTACCAAAACCGTTGGGTCTTAATTGGGCAAAGACCCAACATTTTTACCCATCTTAGATCCATATCTAAAATTCATAATTTAAATGGGTAATTTCCATAAATATTTATAATTTGAAAATCCGGAGTATTGCAGAATCATTTGACGGTTAGGAACAAGTATCCTCTACCCAGGATCGATGATTTATTTGATCAACTTAAAGGTTCTAGTCATTTCTCTAAGATTGATTTGATGTCTGGATATCATCAAATTCGGGTTAAGGAGGAAGATGTAGAGAAGACAGCCTTCAGAACGCGGTATGGACTATATGAGTTTGTAGTCATGCCATTTGGACTCACTAATGCACCAGCTGTGTTCATGGATTTAATGAACAAGATTTTTCATCCTTACTTGGACCAGTTTGTTATTGTATTTATTGATGATATTTTGGTTTATTCTAAAATTCAGGAAGAACATGTTGAACACCTGAAGATAGTTTTGGACACTTTGAGGAAGAACCAGTTACATGCTAAAGCCAGTAAATTTGAATTTTGGCTATCTGAGGTCAACTTTTTGGGACATATTATATCAGAAGAAGGTATAGCCGTAGATCAGGCTAAAGTGGCGGTAGTAAGAGATTGGAAAGCTCCAAGAAATGTAACTGAAATCCGTAGCTTTTTGGGATTGGCCGGTTACTACAGGAGATTTATTATGAACTTCTCCAAGATAGCATCTCCACTTACTCGACTCACTCAAAAAGGGGTCAAATATGAATGGTCAAAACTGTGCGACCAGAGATTTGAAGAGCTAAAGAAGAGACTTACCATTGCTCCTATTCTAGTTTTGCCGGTAAGTGGCAAGTGTTACGAGGTATATTGTGATGCTTCAGGAGAGGGACTGGGGTGTACACTCAGTCAAAGTAATCGTCTGGTGGCCTATGGTTCAAGACAATTGAAAATACATGAATGTCTATATCCTACGCATGATCTTGAACTAACAGTAGTGGTCTTTGCTTTCAAAAGCTGGAGATATTATTTATATGGCGAGAAATTTGAAGTGTTTTCAGATCATAAGAACTTGAAATATTTGTTTGATCAGAAAGAACTCAACTTCAGGCAGCGCAGATGGATAAAATATCTGGCAGATTATGAGTTCACACTTCGATATCACCCTGGTAAGGAGAACAAGGTGGCGGATGCCCTCAGCCATCTATCACATGCATCAGTGGCATGTTTGATCAGGACAGAATGGGAGATGCTGAATACCATTCGAGAGTTTAGACTTTACCTCAATAACCATGGGACTATTTACAATATGATCATACAGTCTAACATGGTTACCAAGATTGAACAGGAACAGCGGACAAACCCAGAAGTGGAGGAAATTTGGGCTAAGATATCTACTGGTGAAGCCATACCGGAATGGGAGTTACGACCGAGACAGGGTCTTCTATTCCGAGGAAGGATTTATGTACCTAAGAGCTGCAGAAAAGAGTTATTGGTTGAAGCACACCAGACCAAACTCTCTATTCATCCGGGTAGCACAAAGTTGTATCACGATCTGAAAAAACATTATTGGTGGCACGGACTCAAAAGAGATGTGGCAGAATTTGTGGCTCGTTGCTTAACGTGTCAGCAGGTCAAGGCGGAACATCAGAAGCCACTAGGGTTACTCAAACCCTTACTAGTGCCGGAATGGAAATGGTAGCATATCTCCATGGATTTTGTTACAGGGTTGCCAGGGTCACCAAAGGGCAACAATGCAATATGGGTCGTGGTAGACTAACTGACCAAGTCTGCACATTTCATTCCTATTAAGGTGACAGACTCATTGGAGACTTTGGGTTGGCGGTATATTAAGGATATCCTCAGATTACATGGTATTCCCTTGATAATTGTGTCTGACAGAGATGGTCGATTCACCAGCAGGGTATGGCAGAGTATCCAGGCAGCCATGGGAACAAACGTATTGACTAGTACAACATTCCATCCACAGACTGATGGACAGTCTGAAAGGACAATACAGACACTGGAGGACATGCTGAGAGCATGTATGTTAGATTTCAAGGGTGGATGGGAGGATCACTTGCCGTTGGTAGAATTCTCATACAACAATAGTTACCAGGCAAGCCTCCAGATGGCACCATTTGAGGCATTGTATGGTAGACCATGCAGATCACCTGTGTGCTGGACAGAGGCCGGTAAGCCTGCATTGATTGGACTTGAATTGGTTGCAGAAACTACAGCGCAAATAAAATTAATACGGCAACATCTATTGGCTGCGCAGAGTCGTCAGAAGAGCTATGCTGACAAAAGAAGGAGGTTCCTTAAATTTGAAGTGGGAGACATGGTGTTCTTGAAAGTCTCGCCACGAAAAGGACATATGAGGTTCGGAAAGAAAGGGAAATTATCACCGAGATATGTGGGACCATTTTCAATCGTAAGACGGATGGGGGATGTGGCTTATCAATTGGCACTCCCATCACAGTTGGCATATTTACATGATGTGTTCCATGTATCAATGTTGAGAAAGTACAATCCTGATCCTTCTCACGTACTGAACGTACAAGATATAGAGGTCCAGAGCAACGTGACGTACGTCGAGAACCCTGTCCGAGTGGTGGACACAGAACAACGGGTATTACGGAACCGAGCGATCCAGTTTGTCAAAATAGTATGGGATCGACATGGCATTGAGGAAGCTACATGGGAGCTCGAGTTGGAAATGAGGAAAGCTCATCTTGAGCTATTTAGGTAAATGTCTGAAGCCCTACTTCACTCGATTTTCGGGACGAAAATTTTAAAAAGAGGGTTGTATTGTAATATCCCCGATTTTCAATTTATTATTTTTATGAAATTATCCATTTTCAATTGTGAATTTTAGATTGGATCTTATTTGGATCAAGAATTGGGCCATGACCCAATTAGGACCCAATAAATGATGGAATTGGTCTTATTAAAAATTAAATGGGTTTGAATTAATTTAATGATACATTTAAATTTAAAGATTATGCATGGCCGAATTTGAGATAATAATATCCATATTATGCGCATGGGATATTCTAAAAGGGAAGGTATATTGTCTTAAATTAAATTAAAAGATTACTTGGATTATGATTAAGGTTATGCACATAGTATTTTTCTAAATACAAATTAAGGAAAGGTCTTAAAATTAAACAAGGGATGTCGGCATTGCCATCTAACGCAAGAGATGGGCGCACGGCCAAGGAGGGGGTTGCTTATCTTAAAACACTTTATAATGTTGGATCAAGGAAAGTGATAAAAGGAAAAGAGGGACAAGGCTCACGGTTTTTAAACTTCATACGAATTCCCTCTCTATCTCTCTCAATTCCTCATTCTCTTAGACGGAAAGAGCAAGAGAAGAACAAGGCAGCAACAAGAAGAGGTGTTCTCGGCTAGCAAAGGGAAGGAAAAATATTGGAGAAGAAAGGAGAAAGATTGGAAGAACAAGGAAATCAATCGGAAAAGGTTGGTACTCTCTTTTGATAAAATTATTTTGAAGTAAAGAACCATAGGGTTCGGCCATGATGTTTGGCCAAACCCCATGGAGGAAGATTAAAAGATGGATTAATGGGTTAAATGGAAAGAAAGAACCATAGGGTTCAGCCATAGCGCATGGCCGAACCCCATGGAAAGATTGGATTTGTTTTGTTGGGATTTGTATATTGAAAACCAGGGAAGGAAATTAGAGGGAAATTGGTTGCATGTTCTCAGATTTTAAACCATAGAAACCTTTGATGGTTGTCGGTTTTAGATTCAAAAAATCAATGAAAGAACATGGAATATGGGTCGGCCATGGCATGGCCGAACCATGACTGTTTTATGGCTAATTGATTGGATCCATATTAATGAAAAGAAGGGGTAAGGTTCAGCCATGGTGTATGGCCGAACCCCACCAAATATTTTAATGAATTAGTTGTTGAGTTTTAATGGATCTAAACCATTGAGGAAGGTCATGAACCATAGGGTTCGGCCATGGTGTATGGCCGAATCCCATGGGGTAATTTTGGAAGGTAGATGGTATTGGATGGCTAAAATTAGAAAGCTTCTAATTTTGGAAAATGGTTGCTAAATTTGGAAAGCAATATAAATATGGAAGGAGGATTTTTATTTTTGGAAGGTGTTTCCAATTATGGAAAGATGTAGGTTATTTATGGAAATAATCCAATTAAGGAAAATGTTGCTAAATTAGAAGCTACCTAATTATGGACTTTTTAAATGAGGATTTTGGAAACCATAAGGTTCCGCCATGGGTATGGCCTAACGCCATGGAATTGGTTTGGTATTTTAGTGAAAATCAACTTATGGTTATTAATTTAGAAAATGGAAATAAGATTGGAAATAAAGGTATCATGGGTTCGGCCATGTGTATCGCCGAACTCCATGAATTTGTGTTTAGTAAATAAAAATAAAGGATTCAATGCATGTTATGGATTGATGGTAAAAGATTGGCAAAATGTAATTACAGACCAAAGTGGAGAACCATGGGTTCGGCCATGATGTATGGCCGAACCCCATGAGTTGAGTTTGATAGATTTGTTTGGTTAAGGAAATTATAGGGTCTAATTATGGAAGATTTAAAGGAAAAAGGGAAACAATAGCATTTTCGTAAATAGGTATAAAAATGGTAAGCCATGGGTTCGGCCATGGTGTATGGCCGAACCCCATGGGGTTTTGTTTATGGATTTGGAATTTTGAAAATCAAGTGAGACTTTGTTTTGATTTACGTTATATTATAAGGTAACAGGATCTCGCAAGCGGTGTGCGATCGGTGAGCGAATCTTGGACAGAAATGCAAGGACACGTAACGGTCTTTGGTACGATTCTACCTCTTTGAAGCCATGGGCTTATGTACATTGATCTTATCTTATTTATGATGTTTTATGATGCAAAATTATATGTTTCAAATATGTGATTTTAAATGCTATGAATGGTTTTATTGCATAGCATGTTAGCATTTCATCTCATGCATGGCATGGGAGGGTTGACAGGTACCCGGAGCCCACACTCCGTCGGAAAGTCCGTAAGGCAACTGTGGGGCCTGTCTTGGTGATTAGAATCCCACCAGGAGGATTATCTTGATGAGGAGATTTCCATCAAGAGGATACTGTGTAACCGGAACCCACACTCCGTCAGGATGCCCGTAAGGCATCTGTGGTGCAAACCTTGATGAGGAGAATTCCATCAGGTGGATACCATGTGTTTGCAGTGGGTGGGACTCATTGCATAAGATAGCATGGCATGGCATGGTTATAATTTTATTTATCATGCAAGGTTTTGGTTTTAACGGTATGATTCGATCTCTATTATCATACCCTGTTTTGGATATCATGTTTTATGATTATATTGCGATTTATAACTCTGATTTTGATATATGTTATATTTGGATTTTTGGTACTAACGCATGTGTTAGCCCTAACCGGAATACCTACTTGGCGCGTTGTTCTAACGCCCTACTTCTACCTTGTAGTGGATGATGCAGGAATTGAGGAAAACAGGGAAAGCAAGGAAGGCCAGGCATAGGAGCTTGGATGATTTATTTTACATGTTTTGAATAAAGATGCTCATGGACTTGTATTTAGAGAATCTAGTGTTTGGAATGTAATAAGTTAGATATTTTGCTATGCTTGGATATTATTTGGATAATTAGTCGGATAATGTGATTTGATTTATTGACTAAGTACTTTGCTATCAAATGGTTTGGATATGAGTTGTATCATGATTCCGCAATGATGATGTATTCCGCATGTGTATAGTTTTGGCTATGTGTGAATTGTTTCCTAGACTTGGTCCATGCACACATAGGGTTGGCCAGTTAAGGGTCGGACTTGGAAGTTCGGACTTAGCTCGCGTTGTGACATTCCGCTCTCGCTCATACTCTGATATTTTTTTTAAAAAAAAAAAACAGGCGTTGATTTCTATTTCCAGAAGGGCGGGGTGTTACAGTTTCACAAGTCTCCTCGAAACATGGCCTCAGAACGATTGGGCTAGGTTCTGAGACTTCCTATCTTCTAAGGGTCCTCGGAACATCACTTGTTCTTTCGGACTGTTCCGAGCCTTCGAAATTTTTCTTGGAGGTTCCGAGACAGGTTCCGAAGCCTGTCTTCTTCAGACAGTGATCTGCATAAGTTTGCACGTGCGAAACGAGTTCTTTGAACTCAGAAATTACACATAGGTGAGTTATTGGTCCTGTTCTCTCAACCTAGTCCCATAGATTTATCCCGTACGTGATTTATCACATGCTTAGAGGTAAATGATCATAATTAGACGTACTAATTCATGGATTTAAATCTAATTTCATGAATTGGGGAAAACCCGAATATCCCAAACTTTTCCAATCTTTACTCCCTTAACCCAAATTCGCCTAAGGTTGATTCTAAATCACCTTAAATTTCAAATTGAACACAAATACTAAATCTAGTGAGGAAGTTTACCTTAGGTGAAGCTTTCCCAAACTTTCTTCCTATTTTCTTCTTCTTCTTTCTTTCCCTTCTTCTTGATTTTTCCCTTGCTTGAGTTCTTTTAATGGAGGAGAAGAGAAGGAGGTGAAAACCGAGTGAATAAGTGGAAGGATGAGGGTACACGGTGGTGGAGAGTGGAGAGGGAAGAGTGACTTGCCGTGTGAATGAGTAGGGGATAAAAGAGCCATGCGAATGGGGTAGGGAAAGTGGGTTGCCGTGTGAGTGGGTGTAAATGAAGGAGTGTGGTGGCTTTTCTTTCCTTCCTTTTGGTTGCCCTAAATTATAGAGTGGGCTATTGAGTCATACCTCTCCATGTGGCATGCCATGTCATCGCCCATGTGGCGTGATACGACATCATCAATTCATTTTCATAAAATTTCATAAATTGATTTCTCACCACACCACTTGACATTAAATTATATTTTTAATCTCTAAATTAAATCACACTTAATATTGTCTTAATTATTTAATTAAGCCTCCTTAATCTCAATTAATCATTAATTATCCTTTTTAATCCCATTAATTAATATTAAAATTTTTGGGGTGTTACATTTAACTCTATGACAATAATGAGGCCCATGGACATAATAACGACGAAAAATACTAAATGGGACTAGAATGAGAGACATATTGATTTCTAACTGTTAGAACTAAGAATTTAATTGTGTCAGGTAGCTGAGGACCTACTAGTCTATAAACTCAATAGGATCGAGTTATGTGTCTAGAGATTAATAGGTTAAAAGAATTTGATGAAAATGCGCAGACGTTAGTAATCAATTCAAACTATTGTATGTTGTATATGGTGTTGTTATATATATATCTTTGTGAAACACTTATAAAATTAGTTACAACCGGTCTCAAAACCAGTATTGCGAAATAACTTTATGACCAGATTTAATCTGGTAATTTTCTATGTGAAACCTTATGAAGAAAGGGCACATGGAACGATAGATGAATGATATATGAATGTACACAGGTTGTGATGTTCCTCCTCTTTATTTTCCAGTATCGATTTGATTTATCCCCGGGTTGTGGGGAGACTATGAATGATTGTAATGATTTATCATTTTAGCACTTTACTTTATCCGTTGTGATATTTATATGTTGAAAATAATATACATGATATATTACATGCATTCCATGAGGGTATGTGTTAGGAATGCATGATTGATTGAGTAAGATAATTATATTTACTTTATTGGGAAATATGGGTTAAAAACTAATTTAATCCATAATGCTAAGTGCTAAAGAGACTTTCTTCACGCACTGTGTGAAGTTTTGGACTGTGTCGAGTCGTAATGAAGAACTCATGCTAAGTGCAACATTTTGACCGTGTCGAGACTTAATGCATTATGGACCAGGTGAAGCACCGATCTATGTTGTGAAACTGGTGTAGATTGCATGATGATTATTAAAGGCAGATCTTCATGTAAAAGAAAGAAGCATGCATATAAAACTATTAGAAATTAACCATTTTGTTTTTGGGTGCTGACCCAGAATGTTAGAAAATACATGATAGTTTCATAATAATCAGATAATTTATAACGTATGTGATAATATAATTATTGTTGAATTCTCTTCACTAGTCTGTTAGCTCATATCCCTTACATTGCAGGATTAATGCCTGATGGAGGGAACCGAGAAACGTCCACTGTTACCCTAGAAAAAGAACTCAATCATATTTTCGGTCGATGGAAAATCTGTTTATTGTAAGTTCCCGGGGTGCTAGAACACGGTGCAAGATTGTTCCTAGAGGGGGTGTGAATAAGACAATGCCCGATTTTTAAAGTTCTTAGTAAAATACTTGATTAATTAAAATTAATGTAGCAGAATAAACGAATTAATCAAGTGTGTGAAACAAGAGTGTGCCAAATTTAAAGATCAATCACACAAGCATAAGACCAAATCACCCACAACACATAATATATAGTGGTTCGGTTAAACAACCTACATCCACTATTGGACTCACCCTCCCTATGTAACATCTTGGGTTTTCAAATGCATTACTATATTGGGTATCATCTATTTTAATTGTTAAATTTAAGATTTATAGACAGAATGAAGGTTAGATCGGTAAGAATTGGGGCAATGGCCCAATTAGGATCCAACGGATCATGGATAGAGTTTGATTCTAATTAATTGGGTAAATATAGTTAATTGGGCCAAATACCCAATTGGGACCCAATGGGTCAAGATGAATTGATGTTTAAGGTAAATGGGTAAGGAATTGATTTAATCGGGTCATGTACCCAACTAAGACCCAAGACATGGGATCCACCTCATCACGTGAGGTGGCATGTGAGTGACATGGCCAAGTGGGACCCAAATCCACCTCATCAAATGAGGTGGCAAATGATTTAATGCACATGCATGGTCGGCTAACCATGGTTGACTTGGCCAACCATGGGTGAGTTCAAAAGGGTCAAGTGAAGTGAGTTGTAACACCCCAATTTCTCAATGAAATGGATAATTACGAAAATGCCCCTAGATTGGTAAATTTATTAATTATGATGTTAAATGAGAAAATAGTGGGGCCCATTGCTCAAACTAAGATCCTATGAACATATTGTAAGGGTCAAATTATAATGGATGGGTAATGTACATCAAATTGGGTCAAAATGATTAATTGGGTCAAAAATTCTCAATAAGATGAATATTTACGAAAATGCCACTGGATTGGTAAATTTAATAAATGTGATTACAAATGAGGAGATGGTGGGGCCCATTGTTTAAATTAAGATCATATGAACATATTATAATGGCCAATTTATCATGAATGGGTAATGAACATCAAATTGGGTCAATATGGTTAATTGGGTCAAAGGACCCAATTGGATCCAATGGGTCATAAGGGACTTATTAGACCATTGGGTGAGCCCAAATTTAATGGGGTTAAGCTGAATTGATTGAAAATCAAGTGGAGTAAGAATGGGTAGGCTTGATGCACATGTGAAAACCACTTAAAAATGGCTAAATCAGCCCATAAATGGGTCATGTTGTCAAAACGGGTCAAGGGGTTAATTGGGGACCCAATGGGTCGGGTTGACCGGGCTGACCACGGACGACCGTGTGGGCCCTCAATTGAACTCAAGTGTGAGTTAGTTCAGCTTGAGTTGGACTGATTTGGAGTGAGTTTTAATTAAGAAAAGAGTTGACTCAAATATGGTGCATTAAATGTGTTGAGTTGGATGAGTTGAGTTGGAATAAAAAGATCATGAGTCAAGTGAGTCAAGAGGAACTGGAAAGGAGTTCTAATCTCACACAACTCTTAATCAAACAAATCCTAGCCATTGGAGTGAAAGGGTGCTTTGGCCAAAGCCAAGGGACACCAAGTAATGGCGTCATGCATCTCATCTCATGAGATGCATGGGTTGAAAATGAATGGAGGCAACGTTTGGATGAAGGGGTGCCTTGGATGGCACCCAATATCCCATCGTTTTTAGCAAGAAGTAATGAGGGAATGGAGGGGTCTTAGGGGCTGAAGTACAAAAGGGAAAGACCATCATTGTTGGCCGATTTTCACATTGAAAATCCAAAGAAGCCCCATCTGTCTCTCTCTCTCTCCAAACTCGTTTTCTTGGCTGAACCAGCAGAGGTGTTTGCACCAATTGATCAAGCATAAACCAGCAAAGGAAGGAAGAAAGAAGGAAACATGAGGGAAGAAGGCAAAGAAAGATTGGTAAGTGTTTATGTGTTATTTTGTTTAATAAGATGGAACAAATGGAGCATGTATTGGGCCATGGATATGGCCGAATGCATCAAGGTTTAAACCTTGAGTAATGGAGGTTTTAAAATTGTAAAAGGGATCATTGGGTTCGGCCACCTTGGAGGGCCGAACCCCATGAAATAATTGGTTGGTTTTATATGGTGTTTGAAACATAAAAACCATGCAATTTGAGGGACTGGTTTAGATGTTTTTATTGGATTTAAAATGCATGTTTTAAAGAGGTTAAAACATGGATTTGAATGTCATAAAGGACTGAAGGTAACATGGGTCTAAACCATGGATATAAATTGATAAAATGGACCATTGGGCTCGGCCACCTTGGATGGCCGAACCCCATGAAATGATGTTGGAATTTTGATGGTTTCTTTTGTAAGTTAAAACCATGCAAATGAGGTACTGTTTTGGAAGAGTAAATTAGACATAAGATGAATGTCTAAGAGGTTCAAACCAAAGGCCATAGGGTTCGGCCAGTGAGCATGGCTGAACCCCATGAAATCACATGATCATTGTATGGTGATTTTGATGGTTTTGAGAGACAAAAACCATACAAGTTTATGGTGTTTTTATGGGAATTAAATGAATATATGTTTACTGTTTTTGGTTGGTCAATATATGGCTGAACCATGTATTGTTCATGGTTGAAATAGCATGTTAAAACCATGAGTAATCATGGAGAATATTGAACCAAGTGAACCATAGGGTTCGGCCATGGGAATGGTGAACCCCATGGACCATGGTATGGGTTAAATGGACTAAGTTTATGGGTAGTATTTGTTATTGCTTCCATGATGTCTAAAGGGTTTAATGTAACTGAAAGAGTGATGGATTTGGATGCTAATGTTCATTAAAAAGAAAAGCAAAGTGGAGCATCAAAATCAAAGGGGTGAGGTATCCACTATCTATTGGATCCTAGTTGGGCCATTGACCCAATTAAATTTATCCTCTACTCAATTACATTCCAAACCCATTTACCTTGACTCATCTTAATAAAGTAATCACCCTTTAATTTCACTCTTAAGAGGGAATTTCCTTTATTTCTTGGGTTAAGATCTTGGGGTGTTACAATACTAACGCCTTTTAGAATTTTCGTCCTGAAAAATTTCGACAGGGCTTGGGTTTTACTTATTTCCATTCCAATCATCTCGGATAGAACACTCTTATCTTCTATCCATATTCTCAAGTTTGCTCCTTCATCGTCATGTCACTTCCCTACTAACCATCCCATTATCCATATGGCTTTCAAAACCAGATGGGGAAGCACAACCATCATATTAGCGGTGTTCGTTGTTTCCTTCCATCTCTGTATGGTCATTACCTATACCAACAATGTCTAGTATTTACCTCTTCATTACTCTTTTTCTCTAATATGGATATTGTACTCCCTTCAGGATAATACACCGAACACAAGTCCATGCATTTATGCTATCACTGTTTTCTATCATACCTTTTTGTTTACTACGGTCTCTCATCAATTGATGTATTTCAAGGATTTCTTTACACATTCATATCACGTTCACCCACATATGGGATCTTATTCCCAAAAGCCACATGTCATACTTTCTAAATTTGATTACCCAATGCCATTCATACCATCCGTTATACACGGATATATAGTGCAACCATCACAGGACCTATGCACTACAATACAACATCTGGAATTTAAATTTCCAATACATTTGCTAACTGGCATTCTGGTAATCCATTACATCTTTCACAAGTGGCCATAATATTATACAACTTGTTGTGGTCCACACCACTTAATTACATCAAAATCACTCATATCAACCTATGAGTTTCATTCTCGCAGAATTACTTTGTCTCATGTTATCTCTTTTTCTCGTGAGCCCATTTGCGATCTCATGTAGATCAATGTACTCTGTTTCACTTTACCTGCTACCAAGATATTTCCATATGTACTCGCTCAATACATTCATTCGTCTACTCTCTGTGTGAGGTTAGTGATGACCTTTCCCCTCATTGAAAATTTGTTAGTGAGGTAGCCTGCCAATGCGAGCCTATGCTCAAGGCTTTCGCTGATTCCATTTTAACTAGGTTTCTAGCTGCACTCTCTTGGAACTCCATCGGCTAACTACAGAGTCAGCTGATCAGTCTAACTCGGCAGTCGCCCATAGCTTCCCATTCGAGTTTCACTAGACTCTTATCTTTTCCATTAAGTACATCTCCAAAATTAAGCATATCTTCATTTGCACATAAGTCACTATGTGACTAACACCTTTTGTTCAAAATTTCTACGATACCGAGTATCTCTCGACACTAACTTTCTTGTGATACAATTCGTAATACGACTAACACCTTTTTGTTATAACGTGGGATGTAGATCGAAACATGTCCCAATCATTAGAACAATACGTCATCTATGGGACCAATAGGTCCATCACATTACCAACATGTCTACCATGGTACCGATACCCAGGCATCAATCCAAACCACCATGGGAACCATCATCCACGGTTATACACATCCATCCCTGGTATCACTCTATCAGTGAGTATCATCTATCCATGGTTAATAACCATCCATGAATATAATCCTTCCATGGGCATAATCCATCCTTGGGCACAATTAATCCAAGGCATCATTACCATGAGATATTCTATCCGTAGGAACAACACTCGAATGAATCACTACGTGATTGTGGCAATAATATCAAATCATAAATATACCCCGACCCCTAGCAAGACTTAGGGCCTACGATTTACTAAGCGGAAGACCAACGTCCAACGTGATCAAGTCTACCTCGCCCCGCATCCCTTCACCCCATGGGTGATTTAGTCAAGCTCTAAGGTGGTCGAACCGTGTTTAACGAAGCTAGCAACACCCCCATGGGGTAAAATAGTATCTAGCTCTGCGCATCAACACACATCAAGTGTGTGAATTAGCAGCGGGAGTGCCCTTCCAGCGCATAGTATGTGAGGGGACCCACTCCTCAACGGCAACCCTACGGGACCAAGTCTCCGTATATTCATATCGAGGCTCCCACGGTCTCACTGCTACTCTAGGCCTTACTCATAGAATCTATATACTTATCTCATCACTTTAACTGCACAAGGTGAGATGCAATGATCTACTAATCGGACAATCTCTTTTTTCCAACGGACTAAGGCATAATGTTATTAATATCAGGTGAGGGACATACGCATACCACGTCTCAATCATCAATATTAGGTGAGGGACGCACCCATACCATGTCTGAATATAATCAAGTGACCTGGTCACATACATCTCAGTGCCAAAGTCCTCATAAACTCTTAAGTTTGCATACTTTATTAAAAATCATTCAAACTTCCATCACACCACAAGGGTTGGTAGGGTTAGAAAAAAAACACTTCAAAGAACAAAACGTACCCACAACCCTTACAAAATCTCCCCTTTCCCCGACATTTTCTTACCATTTCTTAGCCTAACCTTCCGTAGAAGACCCTGCATCATCGCTTAAAATCAAAGAAGTTGTCAGGGCATGTCATCGACGTGTGCCCCAACACTCCACAAGTTAGACAGGGTATTATTCCCGGTCCCCCAATGTAAGGACAGTTAATCCTCTCCTTCTAGTGCCCGTGAAGCCCACAAACAGGGCAAATAACCTCAAGGGGGTAGGGGCAGAAAGTACAGTTGTGCACCTCCTGGTTACACAATTCGTAAATATACCTGGGCGAACCTATCTCGTCTACGGATTCTCGTATCATTGGGATATCTCCCATATTCTCTTCTGGAAAAGGGACTGGAATCACTTCAACATTCTCGGGTGATCTTACTTGGACACCTACATTAACTCCCAGAGCGCGGTCTGGCCTGCTGGAGTTGTTGGAAGAAGAAACCGGATCTATAGGACAGCTAGGGGTTCCTCTGTCCGACAACTCTGTATACTTTATATTGCTTGACATATCTGTATCACAACAACAGAAGCATATCAATGACAACCGCAGTTCTAATCAAACTAATCTTTATTTTGTGAATTTCCTTATCTATCACATAATTTTGCTTATTTTGGGGAAAATCTTGATGTTCCTTGTTTTGGGGAAATTACCAAATTAGCATCTTGTATTTCTCATTTTTGGGAAAACTTCCTAAGTATCAAGTGTTGTTTCTCAATTTGGGGAAAAATCTGGATGTTTCTCATTTTCGAGGAGATATGTCTTATTTTGCTGTGTTTGATAAATCCATATTTATAGGGATTGTCCTTCCCTTGTTGTTATTCCTTTTCCATCAATTGTTGCTCTCAGATTGAATGCTTCAGTCTGAGTCTAATCAAAGTAAATTAATCCGGCCCCCATGCAGCGAACTCCTAAGAGTCGGTTAGTTGGGATTTTTATCTTGTCAATGAGACATGATACCGTCTTAATCTTACTTTGAAAGATTTTTCCTTCCCTTTTAGCTATGATACCAACTGTAACGCCAGCCCTTTTTCACTCGCCGAAAATCAGAGCCTATTTTTTTTTTTTTAAATAAAGAGTGAAGGAGAGCGGGAACGTCATGACGCGAGTTAAGTCCGAGCATCCAAGGCCCGACCCTTAACTGGCCAACGATGTGTGTGCGTCGAAAAGTCCACTAGAACATTTCACACGCGATACTACGACTTGCGGAATACCCATTGCGGAAATAACATTGGATTACAACATTTACTTAGCAAGAAAGGCAATCAATATAAATTAACTTAATCCAAATTAATCATCATTCGATCCATAGCAATTAGTCTAAGCTATAACATTCCCAAATACTAGCTACTCAAATTACATTGTCTATGAATAAACTTAAATAAAGTGAAACTAAATTATCCAAGCTCCTAAGCTTGGTTCCGATCGCGTCCTTCAGTTCTGTCCATTTCTTGTGTCATCATCTATGGTAGAAGTACAGGCGTTAGACAACGCGCCTAGTAGGTACTCCAAGTAGGGTCAACACATGGGTTAGTATAAACAAAATCACATAGATATAAATAAATCAAAACCATGCAAGTCAATGCCATGCCATGGGTGTCATATGCCATGAGTCCCCCCCATCATCCATAACACAATCACATAGTATCCTCTTGATAGAAAATCCTCATCAAGGTATCCCCACGAATGCCTTATCGGTTGCCCCGAACGGAGCGTGGACTCCAGCTACATTACAAACATAGTATCTTCTTGATGGAAAATCCTCATCAAGGTATCCACATGAATGCCTTACTGGTCGCCCCGAATGGAGCGTGGACTTCGGTTACATTACAAACATTGTATCCTCTTGATGGAAAATCCTCACAAGGTATCCACACGAATGCCTTATCGGTCGCCCCGAACAGAGCATGGACTCCAGTTACAAATCCATAGGAATTAGTGTATATTCCTCCCCAATATTGTTTTTCGGTCCACCGAACAAAGTGTAACACCTCGGATTTTCAAATTATTATTTTATATGAAAATTATCCATTTAATTGTGAATTTTAGATTGGATCTTGTATGGATAAAGAATTGGGCCATGACCCAATTAGGACCCAATTGATTGTGGAATTGGTTTTATTAAAATTAAAGTGGGTTGAATTAATTTAGTCATGCATTATGATTATGCATGGCCTGTGTATGGGATAAGATTGGCACAATTTTAGATAATAAATCTAAGATAGGCGCATGGGATCTTTTAAAAAAGGGCTATGCATATAGTCTTAAATTAAATAAAAGAAGTGTCTAAATTTAAACACAAGGGCACACGGCAATGGGGCATGGTATATCTTAAGCACATTCCAAAAATGAGAGAGGGGCGCATGGCACCTTCTATTTAAATCAAGAAGAGGTTTTAAAAAGAGGAAACAAGGGGTCGGCAATGGCTATCTCAAGAGGGCACACGGCATTAAGCAATTGCATCTAAGGCACCTTCTAAACTAAGATCAAGAGGAAGTGATAAAAGGGGAGACATAGAGGGGTGCACGGTTTTTACACCTTCATAGCCGAACTCACTCTCTATCTCTCTCAATCTCTCATTCTCGCCAAAGAGCAAGGAGAAGAAGAAAGCAGCCAGCAAGACGTGTTCTTGGCTAGGGAAAAATTAAGAAGAAAGGAGAAGGATTGGAAGAGCAAGGAATCGGAAAAAGGTTAGTATCTTATTTGAAAATTTTATTTTGAAATAAAAGAACCATAGGGTTCGGCCATGGTGTATGGCCAAACCCCATGGAAGAAGATTGGAGATGGGTTTAATGATTTGAGTGGAAAGTTATGGTTTATTTTGTTGGGTTATGAATGTTGAAAACCATGGAGGAACATTGATTGATTAATGGAAAGACATGATTCTTTTTGTTGAATCGAAACCATGGAAAGTAGTGGTCTAATTATGGGTTTATGTTCTTAGATTTTAGATCATGGAAACCTTTGATGGTTAAGTGGTTTGGATTTAAAAAGAGAAAAGAATGGAACCATAGGGTTCGGCTATGGGTATGGCCGAACCCCATGGAAAGGATATTAATAAAATTTAATGGATTTAAGTAAATGGTCAAGATCATGAACCATAGGGTTCGGCCATGGTGTATGGCCGAACCCCATGGGGTAGTTTTGGAATGGTAAATGCATTTTGGTTGCTCAATGTGGAAAGCTTCCAATTATGGAAGGAGTTTGCTCAATTTGGAAAGCTTCCAATTATGGAAGGAGTTACTAAAATTAGAAAGCTTCCAATTATGGAAGGAGTTGCTAAAATTAGATTTGTTTCTATAGGTGAGATTCGGCCATGGTGTATGGCTGAACCCCACTAAAGTTCATTTATGGAAGTTTGTTTAATATTATAAAGTTTCTATTCTTGGAAGGTGGACATTGAAATTAGAAAGTATCTAATTATAGACCATGGAGATTAAACTTAGGAACTATCTAATTATGGAAGATGGTTACTAATTTTGGAAACTTTCCAATTATGGAAAGGTGGAGATTATTTATGAAAACTATCTAAGAATGGAAGGTGGAGATTATTTATGGAAACTTAGGCATCATGGGTTCGGCCACGTGTATGGCCGAACCCCATGAATCAAACTTATGGTTTATGTTTAATGAGTTATGATTTTTAATGTTTGCAAGAATCGGATTATTGGTTATGTAAGCCATGGATGGCAAAGTTGTAATTTCATGCCAAAAATGGAGGATCATGGGTTCGGCCATGGTGTATGGCCGAACCCCATGAGGTTTATTTTATGGACATGATTGGTTAATGAATTAAGACAGAGTTTAGTTATGGTAGATTTAAATGAATGAGGGAACCAATGGCAATCTTGTAAATATATGGAAATATTGGACATAGGGTGTAACGCCCCGCCCTCTCCAAGATAAAATCAGAGTCTATTTTTTTTTAAAAAAAAAAAAACCGAACAAGGGCGGAGAGACGTCACGATGCGAGTTAAGTCCGGACTACCCAAAGTCCGACCCTTAACTGGCCACCCATGTGTACATGGACTAAAACCATGATAAATAAAACACACATGGAACTAAACAATGACTTGCGGAATAAACTAAACTAACTGCGGAATTAGGTTGTACCAGTCTCAATTAATAAATAACATAAACCAACCATCCATCGTTAATATCCTAAACAAACCATAGCAAGGTATCAACTTATTACATGTCCATAAAATATAACTAGAAAGACAGTAATAAAGAAATCCCAATCAACGATCAAGTGCTTAGACTTGGCTCCCCTCCTGGTCATCGACCTTCTCTTTCCCCTTCCTTGTTCCTGCATTATCCTCTAAGGATAGAATTAGGGCGTTAGATCAACGTGCCCAGTAGGTTCCCCGATCAGGGCTACCACATGGTTAGCTTATAAATCATGCATATATCAAATGTCTGATCATAAAAAACATATTAAACCATGCTATGTATGTATGCAAATGTAATGAGCCCCACCCCATCACACATACATATAGCCATCACTTGACGTGTATTATATATACATATTAGTTCTCTTGGCGGGACTTTCACCGCCTAAGGAGGCCCCACAGTTGCATCTCTGGCATTCCGACGGAGTGTGGGCTCCGGTGTTTATAATCATTAGGTAATTCTCCTGGCGGGACTTTCACCGCCTATGGAGGCCCCACAGTTGCATCTCGGGCATTCCGATGGAGTGTGGGCTCCGGTGTTTATAATCATCAGGTAATTCTCCTGGCGGGACTTTCACCGCCTATGCAGGCCCCACAGTTGCATCTCGGGCATTTCGACGGAGTGTGGGCTTCGGTGTTTATAATCATCATCCCATGTCCATGCATGAGATGCCAATGTATATATAAAACTTGTAAATAATATCCATCATTCAAAACCAATAAAAGAAACATGAGTCTCATAAAAACCAAGATAAAACTGTGGTTACAAGTAGGTAGGAAACCTATTGAAGATTCACTTCAGTGTTCGATCTTTCTTTAGCGTCATTTGCTCACGACTTGCCCGCCGTTCACTTCTGTCACCTTGTCCATATAACAATAAGTAAATCATACTATCCTTTAATTATTCATTCACATCTAAGACCCAAAATATCTTGTGAGGTTCGGCCATACCCATGGCCGAACATCACCAACTTAGGATTTAGCCTCCTTTTTCGCTTGATCAATTCTTAAATACTTAACCCTTTAAACATGTCTTGGTAGTGTTCGGCCATACACCATGGCCGAACCATACCACCTTGGTTTAACCCTTCTTTCATGTCCTTTTAAACTTTCTCTATCCATATTTACATTATCACCCGTATTTACAGCTTTGCCACTAGGCTAAGCCATATCAAAACCATTGTCATTTCTATGGGGTTCGGCCCTATACATGGCCGAACCTTGTAATCCCTTTTATCCATCACCAAATGATTCTCCATTGGGATATTTTAAACCCTTTATAAAATCATGGAAGCAATAACAAATACTACCCATAAACTTAGTCCATTTAACCCATACCATGGTCCATGGGGTTCGGCCATACCCATGGCCGAACCCTATGGTTCACTTGGTTCAATATTCACCATGATTACTCATGGTTTTAACATGCTAATTCAACCATGAACAATACATGGTTCAGCCATATATTGACCAACCAAAAACAGTAAACATATATTCATTTAATTCCCATAAAATCACCATAAACTTATATGGTTTTTATCTCACAAAGTCATCAAATACTTTCATAAAAACTGTCATACCATTTCATGGGGTTCAGCCATCCCAATTGGCCGAACCTCATGGCTTGTGATCTAGACCCCTTTTGTCAAATAATTAGCTTTATTTAAAACACGTAAACCTCTCCACAATTGATATGATTTCCATCTCTTGAAAGCCCCACCAATCATCAAATACTTTCATGGGGTTCGGCCATCCAAGGTGGCCGAACCCTATGTCCATGTCTTGGTCCTCATAAACATGTTTTAGGTCTCATTTAAACATGTAATAATCAGTATAATATTACTGGGTTTTTACCTCTCAAAAATCCTCCAAATCAGTCCATCACTTTGCATGATTTTCACTTTATAACAACTCAATCCAAATGACCATAACACTTCATGGGGTTCGGCCATCCAAAATGGCCGAGCCCAATGGTCCATTTTATCAATTTATATCCATGGTTTAGACCCATGATACCTTCAGTCCTTCATGACATTCAAGTCCATGTTTTAACCCTCTTTAAAACATGCATTTTAAGTCTTAAAGAAACATCTAAAACAGTCCACAAATTGCATGGTTTCTTTGTTTCAAAGACATCAAAACCAACCAATTATTTACATGGGGTTCGGCCCTCCAAGGTGGCCGAACCCAATGATCCCTTTTACAACTTTTAAAACCTCTATTACTCAAGGTTTAAACCTTGATGCATTCGGCCATACCCATGGCCCAATACATGCTCCATTTGTTCCATCTTATTAAACCAAAATAACATATAAACACTTACCAAACTTCCTTTGCCTTTGATCCTTGCCTTCTCCCCTCTTGTTTCCTTCTTTCTTCCGTAATCCTTTGCTGGTTTATGCTTGATCAATTGGTGCAAACACCACTGTTGGTTCAGCCAAGAAAAGAGTTTGGAGAGAGGGAGAGAGATGAGGATTTCCTTAGAATTTTCTTGTGTGAAAAACGGCCATATGAGATGGTCTATTCCTTTTGTATTTCAGCCACAACCTCCATTCAGTTCCCTCATTATTTCTTGGCAAAAATGATGGGATATTGGGTGCCATCCAAGACACCTCTTCACCGAAACGTTGCATCCATTGAAATCAGCCAATGCATCTCATTAAATGAGATGATGCCGCCCAACCTTGGTGTCCCTTGGCTTTGGCCAAGGGACCTCTTCATCCAACGGCTAGGATTTGTTTGATTAAGAGTTGTGTGAGATTAGAACTCCTTTCCACTTCCTCTTGACTCACTTGACTCATGATCTTTTTATTCCAACTCAACTCATCCAACTCAACACATTTAATGCACCATATTTGAGTCAACTCTATTCTTAATTAAAACTTACTCCAAATCAGTCCAACTCAAGCTGAACTAACTCACACTTGAGCTCATCTGAGGGCCCACACGGTCAGTCGTGGTCAACTTGGTCAACCCGACCCATTGGGTCCCCAATCAGCCCCTTGACCCGTTTTGACAACATGACCCATTAATGGGCTGATTTTGCCATTTTTAAATGGTTTTCACTTGTGCATCAAGCCTACCCATTTTTGCTCTGCTTGATTTCCAATCAGTTCGGCTTAACCCTATTTAAATTGAGCACACCCAATGGTCAAATAATCCATTATGACCCATTGGGTCCCAATTGAGGCCTTTGACCCATTTAGCCATTTTCAACCCAATTGATGTACATTACCCATCCAATCAAATTTGACATTTATATTGTGCTCATCTGATCTTAATTTGAGCAATGGGCCCCACCATTTCCTTATTTAACATCACAAACATTTAATTTAACAAGCCAGGGGCATTTTTGTAATTATCCACTTCATTGAGAAATTGGGGTGTTACATAGGGTTTGGCCATGATGTATGGCCGAACCCCATGAATTATTTATGGGACTATGTGTTTGGATTAAAAGAAATATGTATGGATTATTTGGAACCTAAGCAAGGAAAAAGGGCTATGGTTATGAACAATGGCATAATTGTAATTAATTAAAGATTGGACCATGGGTTCGACCATGGTGTATGGCCGAACCCCATGGGGTTTTGTTTATGGACTTAGAACCTTGTAAATCAAGTGGGACTTGGCGTTGATTTGTTATTATATTATAAGGTAACGGGATCTCGCAAGCGGTGAGCGATCGGTGATTGATTCTTGGACGAAAGACACAAGCACACGTTAGCGGTCTTTGGTAAAATTCCACCTCTTTGAAATCATGGGTTTATGTACACTAGTTTTATCTTATGTATGATGAAAATATGTTTCAAAGGATATGTTTTAAAGTGAATTTTAAATGCTATGTTTATGTTATAAATAGCATGTGTTGAATGTATTTCAAAGGTTGATTTAAAATGCTATGTCTATATGAGGAAAGAGCATGTGTTTTAAATATGATTTTAAATGCTATGTTTATGTTATAAAATAGCATGTGTTTCATTGGCATCTCATTGCATGGCATGGTTTTAAATGGTTTTATATATTATGTTATAATATATGTTTTGTACTAACCATGTGTTAGGCGTAACCGGAATACCTACTGGGCGCGTTGTTCTAACGCCCTACTTCTACCCTAGTTGATGATACAGGAAATCAGGGGAATGACGAAAGTAAGACGGGCCATGCATAGGAGCTTGGAAGACTTATTTTATATGTTTTGAATAAAGTTACTCATGAACTTGTATTTGAGTATTTAGATTTCGGAATGTAATAACTTAGATGGTTGGATGATTGATTGGATAATTATGATGTTTTAATTATGGATAAGGACTTGACATACTTTGTTATCTGAATGAAATAGAACTTGGTTCTATTATGATTCCGTAAATTGATGTTATGATTCCGCAGGTTATGATTTTTATTCCGCAAGTTGATATTGCTATGTGTGAACCATTTTCATGGACTTGGTCCATGCACACATAGGGTTGGCCAGTTAAGGGTCGGACTTTGTAAGTTTGGACTTAGCTCGCGTCGTGACGTCCCGCGCTCTATCACTCTACTCTGTTATAAAAAAAAAATAGACTCTGAATTTACAGGAAGAAGCGAGTGAAAAAGGGCAAGGCGTTACACAAAGTGTGGACTCCCCTCATTTGATCCTGCCCATGCTATGCATGAGATGCAAATGCCAACATGCTATGTAATAATAAACATCATAGCATTTAAAATTCCATAATTGAAACATATCATTTGATACCAAAGTAACTCATCAAAACATGAATTAAAATCATCATATATACATATTCCATGGTTTTCAATAAAGTAGGAATCCTACCAAAGTCCAAATATCAGGGTCCTTGTGTTTCCGTCCAAAAATCGATCACCGATCACGTCAAGCCGATCGTACACCGTTTGTGAAATCCCTTTACCTTATTACATTTAACATATACATACATCAATTTGGTAATCCATTTTATTCCATAAAATAACCAATTTAATTATTCCAATTGATTTACACCATTCCCTTCATCCTTCCAATTTAGTCTAACCATTTGGAAAATCATATAAATATTTCATTCATAAAATCAGTCCGGTTACCCGTTGTCCACTACCCACTGTCCACTGTCCACTACCCACTGTCCACTGTCAACCACTCTTTGGTTTTGACCCCCTTTTTAACCCTTGTTTTATTTTACACAAAATGGGTCCAACACCATCCATCTTTTGATTTATTAATCCAATCACATAAGTTAATCATTTAACAACCTAAGTCCATAAAGATATCATCCTCATCATACACCTAGGTTCATGAAAAGCCCTTCATGGGGTTCGGTCATACAACATGGTCGAACCCATTGGTTCCTTATTTTGTCATTTCTCATCTTAGCCACCATTCATTTTCATAGATTAATCATGTAACACCCTGATTTCTTAATAAGATGAATATTTACTGAAAATGCCCCTGGATTGGTAAATTTATTAATTATGATGTTAAATGAGAAAATAGTGGGGCCCATTGCTCAAACTAAGATCCTATGAACATATTATAAGGGTCAAATTATAATGGATGGGTAATGTACATCAAATTGGGTCAAAATGGTTAATTGGGTTAAAGAATTCTCAAGGATTGGAATAATTACGAAAATGCCCCTGGTTTGTTAAATTAAATGTTTGTAATGTTAAATAAGGAAAAGGTGGGGCCCATTGCTCAAATTAAGATCCTATGAACACATTATAAATGTCAAATTTGATTGGATGGATAATGTGCATCAATTGGGTCAAAAATGGCTAAATGGGTCAGAGGGCCCAAATGGGACTCAACGGGTCTTAATGGATTATTTGACCGTTGTGTGAGCTTAAATTAAATGGGGTTAAGCTGATTTGATTGGAAATCAAGTGGAGTAAAAATGGGTAGGCCTGATGCACATGTGAAAACCAAGTACAAATGACCAAAATACCCATAATTGGGTCATGGAGTAAAAAACGGGTCAAGGAGCTAAAGGGGGACCCAACGGGTTGGGTTGACTTTGTTGACCACAGCCTACCGTGTGGGCCCACAAATGAGTTCAATGGTGAGTTAAATCAGGTCAAGTGGAACTGATTTTATTTAATTTGAATTAAGAATGAGTTGACTCAAATGCATTAAATGATTGCCAATTAATAAGGTGAGTTGGACATGTGAGTTGGGTGAGTCAAAATGGAAATCAATGGGACTATAAATCAGTGAGTTCAGAGGGAATATGAGTAGGTCAGCTCAGTCATAACCACCAAAACAAGTCCCACACGTTGGGGACTTGTTGGGGTGATTTTCATGATGGATTTTAAATGAAATACATGGGACATGGGAGGTGATGCTTGGGAGTTGAGAGGATGCAACGTTTGGCACCAAGGGGTGCCTTGAATGGCACCTAGCACCTCCTTGGTTTTATCAATGATTAATGAGGAGTGATATATAGTTTGAGTTGTTTTAACAAAAGGAAAACAACCATCATATGGCCGATTGCACATTGCAAATCTTGGAGTTCCATCATCTCCCTCTCCCCCTCTCAAGAACATCATCTTCTTGGCTGAACCAGCTGTTGGTGTTTCACCAGTAGATCAAGCATAAACCAGCAAAGGAAGGAAGGCAAAAAAAGATAGGAAGTAAGGAGCAAAGGCAAAAGGAAAAGCTTGGAAAATTTGGTAAGTATTTCCATGGATTTTGTTTAAAAAGATGGGACAAATGGAACATGTCTTGGGCCATGGGTATGGACGAATCCATCAAGGATTAGACCTTGGATGGTATTTCATAAGTAAGATGGGAATTTGATCATAGAGTTCGGCCATTGGGGATGGCCGAACCCCATGAAAAGAATGGGTTAAATTGGATGGTTTTTGTAGGACAAAACCATGGACTGTTTTGGATGTTTTTGTTGGATTTAAAATGCATGTTTTAAAGAGGTTAAAAACATGGATTTGGATGTCATGAAGGACTGAAGGTATCATGGGTCTTAACCTTGGGAATTAAATGATGAAATGGATCATTGGGATCGGCCATCTTGGATGGCCGAACCCCATGAAATGATGTTGGAATTTTGATGGTTTATTTTGTAAGTTAAAATTATGCAAATGAATTACTGTTTTGGGAGATTAATTTAGACATAAGATGAATGTCTATGAAGTTCAAACCAAAGGCCATAGGGTTCGGCCAATGAGCATGGCCGAACCCGATGAAATCATATGAAATGTATGGTCATTTGGATTGAGTTTTTATAAAGTGGAAATCATGCAAAGTGATGGACAGATTTGGATGGTTTTGAGAGGTAAAAACCCGGTAATATTATACTGATTATTACATGTTTAAATGAGATCAAAAACATGTTTATGAGGACCAAGTCATGGACATAGGGTTCAGCCACCTTGAATGGCCGAACCCTATGAAAGAAATTGATGATTGTTATGAATTTGGAGAGTTAGAAACCATGCAATATCATGGGGTTTCTATGGGATTTTAAATAGAAATATGTTTGCTGTTTTTATGGCTAAGATGCATGATAAATTATATAAGATCATTAGAAGAATTGTATCCAAAGAACTATGAGGTTCGGCCATGTGAATGGCCGAACCCCATGGTTTGCTTTATGGTTTTTATTTGATTTACTTAGGGTTATGGTTACTGATTTGGGTCAGCCTTTGCATGGCTGAACCATATATTGATCATGGTTGAAATAGCATGTTAAAACCATGAGTAATCATGGAGATTATTGAGCCAAGGGAACCATTGGATTTCGCCATGTATAGGGCCGAACCCCATGGACCATTGCATGGGTTAAATAGGCTAAGTTTATGAGTAGTAATTGTTAATGGTTCCATGTTGATTTAAAAGGTTTAAAATATCCTAATGGAGAACTATTTGGTGATGGATAAAAGGGATTACAAGGTTCGGCTATGTATACGGTTGAACCTCATAAAATGATAATGGTTTTGATATAGCTTAGCCTAGTGGCAAAGCTGTAAATGCGGATGATAATGTAAATATGGATAGATAAAGTTTAAAAGGACATGAAAGAAGGGTTAAACCAAGGTGGTATGGTTCGGCCATGGTGTATGGCCGAACCTTACCAAGACATGATTAAAGAGTTAAGTGTTTAGGAATTGATCAAATGAAAAAGGAAGATTAAATCCTAAGTTGGTGATGTTCGGCCATGGGTATGGCCGAACCCCACAAGATGTTTTTGGGTCTTAGATGTGAATGAATAAAGGATAGTATGATTTACTTATTGTTATATGGACAAGGTAACGGAAGTGAACGGTGTGCAAGTCGTGACCGGGTGACGCTAAAGAAAAAACGAACACTGAAGTGAATCTTCAGTAGGTTTCCCACCTACTTGTAACCACAATTATGATTTGGTTTTATCATGTTTTTATGAGATATGTTGTGTTTGATATTATGTTTCAAATATGGCTTTGAATGATGAGATATGTATTTACAAATGACATACATGTACATTGACATCTCATGCATGGCATGGGGTGATGATTATGGATTACCTAGACTTGAGAGTCCCAATGAAAGAACACCGTGAAACAACTCAATGATGAAGTGTCTTTCCACAGGTAACGAGGATTATTGTGGATTACCTTATCATGTGAGTCCCAATGAAAGAATACCGTGAAACAACTCAATGATGAAGTGTCTTTCCACAGGTAACGAGGATTACTGTGGATTACCTTATCATGTGAGTCCCAATGAAAGAATACCGTGAGTCCCAAATGAAAGTATATTGTGATTTACCTTGACGGTGAGAGTCCCGTCAAGTGATGGCTATGTATGTGTGATGGGGTGGGGCTCATTACATATGCACTTACATACATAGCATTGTTTTCAGATGTTTTATATGCTAACCATGTGGTAGCCCTGATTCGGGAACCTACTGGGCGCGTTGATCTAACGCCTTAATTCTATCCATAGAGGATAATGCAGGTACAAGGAAAGGGAAAGAGAAGGTCGATGACCGGGAGGGGAGCCAAGCTTAAGAACTTGATGTTGGAATGATTTTTATAATTTACTGTTATTTGGATTTCGTTTATGGACTTGTAATAGCTAGTGTCTTTGCTATGGTTTGAATTATTGTCTTGCTGTTGGATATAAATTAAGTTATTTTGGATAAATGCTAAGTTGAGAATAGTCTAATGAGGTCATACGTTAAAGTAAACTTGACTTGTACTTTGCTATCTGATAGTGGAGCAGTCTGAGTATTGATTATAATTCCACATATTTGACTTATTTCGCAATCAGTTATGTCTATTCCGCAAGTTTTACTTAATTCCATGTGTGGATTATTTATCGTGGGTTTAGTCCACGCACACATGGGTGGCCAGTTAAGGTCGGACTTTGGAAGTCCGAACTTAGCTCGCGTCGTGGCGCCTCCCTCTCTTGTTCACTCTATGTTTCTTTCAAAAGAAATTTTCAGACTCTGATTTTCGAAAGGGTGAAAAGGGCGGGGCGTTACAAATACCTAACTTAGGTCCATGAATGATTTATTAGCATAAACATAGATCCACAATAACTTCCTCCATTTTCTTAGCTTGATCATTCATCCTTTAAACAAGCATAGATCTACCAAGTGATCCATGAAAATGGTTCATGGGATTCGGCCATACAACATGGCCGAACCCATGGTCCTTGTTTCCATTTTTCCATGGTCTAAATACATGTAAATCCATCAATTTTCCTCCATCATTTTCCTCCTTTAAAACCCTTTAAAATTACTAACATACACCATCCTTTTCATCCTCTAAAAACCCATTGAAATTAATAATCCACTTCCATGGGGTTCTGCCATACAACATGGCCGAATCCTACAGTTCATCTTTTCTTTTTAACAAACACCTTCCCATGATTAAATCACTTGATGGGGTTCGACCATACATCATGGCCGAACCTCATCCAATCCGAAATGGAACCCATAGGTTCGGCTACACCATGGCCAATCTTATGGTTTCCTTTGTCATAATCCCATAACTCTAAACTCAACACATACCTCTTTCCGCGTCTCCTTCGTTTTCTTTATTTCAGTTTTTCGTCCTTAATCCTTCTCTCCTTTCTTATTCTTCAGCAACTTATCTAAGTGTTGATGGTGTAGATGGAAAATGGATAGAAAAGAAGAGAGAAATCTCTTGTTTCCAAGAGGTGAAGTTCGGCCAAGGGGTATGATGTGCCCCTTGGTGATGTTCCTTTGAAATCAACCCCAACTCCTTCCAATTCTTCCTTAATTCTTCTCTTTCCTTGATGCTTTGCTGGTCCTCTAATTGTTAAGACCAAATGTGGGAGAGAGAGAGAGAGAGAGAGAGAGAGGAAGAAAAGATAAGATGGAAAACTCTCATGGAGGGGACGGCCAAGGGGTGTGGTGTCTCTTGATGATATTTCTTTGTAACAACCAAAACCCTCCCACTTCCTCATAATGATGGTGTCTTTTGAGATGAAACTCCTCATTTCTTTCATAATGGTTGTCTTCAATCCATGAGATGAGACCCTCCATCTCCCCCAATGTTGGTGCATGTCTTCATCCCATGAGATGAGACCCTCGATCTCCCCCAACATTGGATCATGATGGTGTCCCTTGGGATGGAACTCTCCATCTTCTTATTCAACTTATCTCTTTAATTCAACTCATCTATTTAATTCAACTCTATTTAACTCACTTAAAATCAACTCAATTTAATTCAACTTGGATTCATTTCCAACTCAAAATAATTTACTCAATACTTGGGTTCACCCATGATTGACCAAGTCAATCATGGCTTAGTCGACCATGCCCTCATTTGTATTTAATCATTTGGCACCTCACTTGATGAGGTGGATTTGGATCTTAATCGGGTAATTGACCCAATTAACTTAAGTCTACCCATTTATTTTAAATCAACTCATAAATGACCCATTGGATCCCAAATTGGCAATTGGCCCATTTACGTACATTTACCAATTGTTTTCAAACCAAACCCTAATCATCAATTCATCTTGACCCATTGGGTCCCAATTGGGCATTTGACCCAATTAAATCACACTTATCCGCTTATCTTCATGCAAACTCTATACATGACCCGTCGGATCTTAATTGATCCAATTAAATATATTCTAACCGTATCCACTATCTATTGGATCCTAATTGGGCCATTGACCAGATTAAATTTATCCTCTACTCAATTACATTCCAAACCCATTTACCTTGACTCATCTTAATAAATTAATCACCCTTTAATGTCACTCTTAAGAGGGAATTTCCTTTATTTCCTGGGTTAAGATCTCGAGGTGTTATAGCTATTATGTAACTTAATATGAAATAGCATGTTTGCACTCACATCTCATGCATGGCATGGGAGGGAACATATGAAAGGGGTCCACGCCCCTTCGGGGTTTTCGATAAACAACAGTGGGGAGGAATCTACACTGATTCCAATGGACATATGAGAAGAGATGTATGATGTTGAATTGTAAAAGGAGTCCACGCTCCATTCGGAGTTTCCGATAAACAACTGTGGGAAGGAATCCACACTGATTCTAATGGACATACGGGAAGAGATGTTTGATGTTGAATTGTAAAAGAAGTCCACGCTCCATTCAGGGTTTCCGATAAAAAACCGTGGAGAGGAATCCACACTGATTCCAATGGACATACGGGGAGAGTTGTATTGTAACACCCCAATTTCTCAATGAAATGGATAATTACCAAAATGCCCTTGAAGTGTTAAATTAATTATTTTGTGATGTTAAGTAAGGAAATAGTGGGGCCCATTGCTCAAATTAAAATCATATGAGCATATTATGAATGTTAAGTTTGATTGGATGGGTAATTTACATCAATTGGATCAAAAATGGCTAAATGGGTCAAAAGGGCCCAAATGGGACCCATCGGGTCTTACTGGATTATTTGACCATTTTGTGAACTTAAATTAAATGGGGTTAGGCTGATTTGATTGGAAATCAAGTGGAGGAAAAATGGGTAGGCCTAACCCATATATAAAAACCAATTACAAATGACTAAAATGCCCATAATTGGGTCATGGAGTCAAAAAGGGGTCAAGGAGCTAAAGTGGACCCAACGGGTCGAGTTGACTATGGTTGACCGTGTGGACCCTCAAGGGAGCTAAAACATGAGTTAAATCAGTTTGAGTGGGACTGAAGTGAGTTGGAATTAAATCAAGTGTGAGTTAACTCATGTGCATTAAATGAAATGCATTAAGTATGGTGAGTTTGGTGAGTTGAGATGGAAATCAAAAAGGACCTTGAGTTCAAGTGAGTCAAAATGGAAATAAAAGGGGCTGTAAATCAGTGAGTTGAAGGGAATATGAAGAGGTGGCTTGGTCTCAAACCAACCAAAACAAGTCCCACACGTTGGGGACTTGTTTTGGTGATTTTCATGCTAAGTTAAATGCAAATGGATGGGATTGAGATGAGATACATGGAGAGCTAAATGGCTGCATTGGTAGGTGCCAAGGGGTGCCTTGGACAGCACCCAAGACCCATCGTTTTATGCAAGAATGGATGAGGGAGTGGAGGGGTTTTGGGGGCTGAAATACAAAAGGAATGAACCCCATGTTTGGCCGAATTCCATATTGCAAAAGCCTTAGAATTCAATCTCCTCTCCCTCTCTCAAGAACACCTCCTTGGCCGAATTGTATCTTGGTGATTTCACCATTGGTTCATGCTTCTAATCAGCTGAGACTAAGGAAGAAAGAAGTAAGGAAGCAATAGTGAAGAAGGCAAGGAGCAAAGGCAACAAGAAAAGCTTGGAATTTGGTAAGTATTTCCATGGAGTTTTGATTACTTAAATGGGTGTGTATTGGGCCATGGTTATGGCCGAATACGCCAAGGTTTTAACCTTGATTTATAGAAGTTTTAAAATGGTAAAGATGACCATTCGGGTCGGCCACCATGAAGGGCCGAACCCCATGTAAAAGTTGCTTGGTTTTCATGTTTTGAAACATGAAAACCATGGGTTTTATGAACTGTTTTTGGGTTTGATTTAAGATTCAAATGCATGTTTTAGAAAGGTTTAAAACATGAATTCGGGTGTCATAAATGGCTGAATGTATCATGGGTGTAAGACCTTGGGTATCAAATGATGAAAGGGTTCATTGGGTTCGGCCATCTTGGATGGCCGAACCCCATGAATTGATGTTGGAATTTTGATGGTTTTTGTAAGTTAAAACCATGCAAATGTTTTACTGTTTTGGATGATTAGATTAGACATAAGATGACATGCTTAAGAGGTTCAAACCAAAGGCCATAGGGTTCAGCCAATGAGCATGGCCGAACCCCATGAAATGGTGTGATAATTTTATGGTTAATGGAGATGGTTTTGAGAGATAAAAACCATACATTACCATGGGGTTTTTATGTGATTTACATGAAGATTATTTACTGAATTTGGTTGGCCAATATATGGCTGAACCAAGGTAATGTTATGGTTAAATTACTGATCTAAAATAGTGGATTAAAACTGGAAAAATGGACCATGGGGATCGGCCATCTTGGATGGCCGAATCCCATGAGGTGTAATGGTTATTTGGACAAAGTAATGAATTTATTAGATGGTTTTGAGAGGTTAAAGTGTAGCAATGATGTGCTGATGTTTATATGAATAAGTGACACCAAAAATATGTTTGAAAGACCAAAACATGGACATAGGGTTCGGCCACCTTGGATGGCCGAACCCCATGTAAGTTTTTCATGTTTTTGGTGAGTTAAAAACCATATGAAGATATAGTGTTCTTATGGCAATAAATGGATTAACATGTTACTGTTTTGGTGGATTATTATACGGTTGAACCATGTTTAATTCATGGTTGAGTTAACATGATTAAACCATGAGTGATCATGGTGATGATTGGATCAAGTGAACCCTAGGGTTCGGCTATGAGTATGGCCGAACCCCATGGGGCTATTTTGAAATAAATGGGCTGTTTTGGATGGGAGTTTATGATTGTTTTAATTAAGGAAACATACATGATAAATTATGGACTATGTGTAAGAAAATAATGAACCATTGATGATGGAAAGTGGGATAAAAACCCATAGGATGTGGTTCGGCCATGTAACGCCCGTCCCCTTTTCACCTGAAAATCAGAGTCTAATTTTTTTTTAAAAAAAAGGAAAAGTGACAAAGGGCGCGAACGTTACGACGCGAGTTAAGTCCGAGCTTATAAAACCCGGCCCTTAACTGGCCAACCCTACGTGTGCGTGGAATGAAGTCCACGGAGAATGGTTCACATGTAGAAGTAAGCATCGGGGAACATTTAAACCAATTGCGGAAAATTATAAAAGAGCCTAACCTACAAATTCTTAGATAGCAGGGAAGTTACATTCATTCAATCACCAAACATCCTTAAAACCATAATGTCCAAAATATAGTAAGTAATCTCAATTATTACATTTCCGACAAATTAAACTACATCAAATACACATTTCTCAAAATAACTTAAATAAAATAATTAGTCCGCCTTCCAAAGCTCTTAAGCTTGGCTCCCGTCTCGTCCTTCTGCTCTGGCATTTCCTGCATCATCAGCTAGGGTAGAAGTAGGGCGTTAGACCACGCGTCCAGTAGGACTCCGAGTAGGGCTAACACATGGATTAGTGATAACAAAGCAGATAGATAATACATAACGAAAAGCCATAGAATGAATGTCATGCCATGGGTGTCTGTGTTATGAATCCCACTCATCATCCTTACTATCCCGATGCCATATCCCCTTTGACGGTAAGGCCTCGTCAAGGCGTAACCACAAATACAATATTCCCCTTGATGGAAGAATCATCATCAAGGCATAACAATAAATACAACATCCCCCTTGACGGTAAGGCCTCGTCAAGGTACAATAATACATATGTGAAATGTCCCCATGCTTGTTTATCGGTCTCCCCGACGGAGCATGGACTCCGGTTTCATTTCATCCTTCCCCTGTCCTATGCCTCCCATGCCATGCATGAGATGTAGATGCCATTTGCCATGTAATATATGAAATTCAATAGTAATAAAACCCATCTTAAAACAATTACAAGATTACCAACTAAATCCAAGGGAAAACATCCCACAATATTTAATCCAAAACCCATCATAAGCATTCACATAATTTCCAAAATAATTTAGAGTAAAACATCACATGATACATAATCCATAACATATCTTAAAGACAACCACATGATTTCCAAAATAGATTAAAGAAAACATCACCCAAATCCATGGCTTACAAAAAGGTAGGAATCCTACCGAATACCGACCCGCGTCCCTTTACGTTTTCCTTTCGATAAACCCAGTCGCCGATCGCGCACTGCCTGCGATGTCCAGTACCTTATTACACATTCATCATTAGTCCATGTTTTAACCATTTCTAAGCCCATATGCAAAAAAAAACCAGTCACTATTTAGGTTTTGTGGGTCCCATATCATCTATTAAACCTTTTACTCCCATAAGTCTTAAAATTCAGCCACCCTAGGCTTTATCAATCACTTATAAGGTTATTACATTAGCTCCCCTAAGTCCATGATCAATTTCCATGGAATTCTTGAATTTGGCCACTAATTACGGTTTTGCCACTAGCCCTTTTTTCATGCTTAATCACTCATTTATCCATGCATGATTAAGTCCATAATTGATCATAAAGTTAGATCCCCAACTTAGGTCCATTAATTACCCATTGACCCATGTCACAAAGCCATTAAAATTAACCATTTTATTAACCTACCCCTCATTCATTTAAACCCATACAAAATCCCACACTTAACCCTTTAGATGGGTAATGAATCATGGTTTCAAAATACCTCATTCATCAACTCTTACCATGGGATTTAGCTCATACATTTAAACTACAATGAATCCATTACCCATTCATACTCTTTGGAGACCATGAACATCACTCATCCTCCAATTTAACCCACCAAAATGGATCACAATTGGGCCATGGGTTCGGCCATACACCACGGCCGAACCCATGGTGTCCTTTCCCCATTTTTCTTGGGTCCATTGTTACACATTTGGGTTTATCACAAATCCCTCCATGAAGGGTTTAATTCATACACTTAAAACCATCATCCTTAGCTACATTAGAGTCCATTACAAATATCAATGCTAAAACCATTTTCGGGTCCATCAACACCACCAACATTCCCATTTACTTTCCATTATTCACAACCCTTCATTCCACCATTTGATTACCATAGGGTTCGGCCATACACCATGGCCGAACCCATGGCTCAAGGTTCACTTCCTCCATGCATTTCAATGCCATAAACCCCTTTGCATTTTCATCATAAAACCGTTTTACAGCTTACTCCCATTCATTCATCTACAACCCTAATTTTCATTAGATAAAACCCTCATTGTCTTCCATCTTTTTGAAACCCTAATTATTTAAATCCAATACCAAATCACCCACCATGGGGTTCGGCCATACCACATGGCCGAACCCTATGGCCCATAATTTTCTTCCAATCATCCAATTCTATGCTTAATTTCATAAATTACCCAATGCACATAATCCAAGTATTTATTTCTTTTCCCTAACCCTAATTTTTCAACTTAGGGTTTTTGCCCACTTTTCCATTCATTCCATTTGATGGATTTAAAATCCATAGCATAAATTTACTTGACTACCATTAAATTCACAAAATAAAACCCAAATCTTAAACCCTAAAATCCAAAATTTCTTGTTTAAGAAATACTCACTCTCCGACATCTCCTCCGATTTCCGCCGCTCCCGTCGGTCTCCGTAGCCTCCTCTCTCCTTCCTTTTAATCTTTGGTTGGTTCAGATTTTTGATCAAGGGTAGCAATCCCCAACCCTAGAATCAGCCAAGGTAAGTTTTGTGTGAGAGAGAGAGAGGGGAAAATTATGAGAGGGAAGATGATAACCCTTTACCTTAGAGTGATTTCTCTCAAAATTCCACTTCTTTCTTCTCTCCTTCTCTTCTCTTTTCCTTAATTCTCTTTCTCTCCTTCACTTGGATGTAGGGGACGACCATGGGAGAATGAAAATGGAGAGCGTAGAATGAAAAGAGAATAAGAAATGGTAAAGAAAAAATGGACTTAACTTGTTTTACCATTTATTACTCCACCAACCCTAAGATATTTTCTTAGATATTTTTAAATATCTCTTATTTGCTTTATGGTGGTGGTTATCTAAACCACCACCATGCCCAACGTGTTTAACATTTTGAGGTGGGGTAGCTTGGTCTCCATTTGACCAATCTAACCCCATTTAGCCACCAACTTATTAATTTAAGTATTTAATGAAGTTGGTAATTAACTTAGGTTAATTTATTTTTATTTAACCTAATTCCCATTATTCCACCCATGGTTGACCAAGTCAACCATTGTGGCCGGCCCCACCAATCATTGGCCCACACGCCACCTCACTTGATGAGGTGGAGGTGGGTCCCACTTGGCCACACCACCTTGGTTTAATTTTTAACTTAACTTAGGTGATTTAATTTCATTGAATACCCTCTAAATGGATCACCATTGGGCCCATGGCCCAATTACATTTCCATCTAGCCCATTTACCTTAGAGCTCAACTACTTTGACCCATCGGGTCCCAAATGGGTATATGACCCAATTTGACCATTCTTGACCCATTTAACCCTCATTGCCCCTTTAAATGAATTTAAATCAACTCCATAGTCCATTGGGCCATACTTGGGCCTTTGTCCAAATTTTTTTGGCCCATTTACTCTTTACTTCACCAATTTTCCAATTTCCATCACTAAAATAACTTATATCCACATTTTTTTTATTAATTTAAAAATCCGGGCCCTTACAGGCCAAGTAGTATGGTCGAACCCCATCAATGATTATTTGATAGGATTGGGTTAAGTAATAAATGGGATTAAAGGTGATGAATGAAGAACCCCACTAAATTGATTTAGATATGGTAAAACTAAAGGTTAGCCTAAATGGCATAAATGTAACTATTGATAGAATGATCAATGATGGAAATGATCATAGGGTTGGATGTACGGACACGAACCCCACAAGATGGTATATGAGACCTAAACTTGATTGGGAATCAAGTAGATTAAGTATTGATTTGCTGTTACATAATAAGGTACCGGAAGTTGAATGATGAGCGAGTCGTGATCAGGTGACACTAAAGAAAGATCAAGTACTGAAGTGAATTTTCAGCAGGTTTCCTACCTACTTGTAACCACATTTACACCTATTTTCATGAAGGGTTTTATGAGATATTGACATACTATTATTTACCATATTTTGAATGATATGTTATGCATTTACAAATGGCATACAAAGCATTGGCATCTCATGCATGGACATGGGATGATGACTGAGGTTCTACAGTGTTGCAATTATGAGTTACGTCCTCCTTAGGCGATGAGAGTCCCGCCAGGAGGAGTAACATGATGATCATAGTCACAATGGTCTCCTTAGGTGATGAGAGTCCCGCCAGGAGGACTAATATGTGATATGAGTCAACTCAATGATGAAGAGATGGAAGTGTATTGTGATTTACCTTGACGGTGCGAGGCACGTCAAGTGATGGCTATGAATGTACATGATGGAAGAGACTCATTGCATGTGCATACTTCATAGCATTGTTTTACCTGTTTTTGATGATCATGTAATATGATATATATGCATGTTTTCTATGCTAACATGTGGTAGCCCTGAATCGGGAACCTACTGGGCACGTTGATCTAACGCCCTAATTCTATCCTCAGAGGAGAATGCAGGTACAAGGAAAGGGAAAGAGAAGGTCGATGACCGGGAGAGGAGCCAAGCCTAAGTGGTTGAATGATGAACATGATTACTTATCTATTGTCATTTGAATTATATTTTGATGGACATGTAATAAGTTAATGCTTGCTATGGTTTGATTAGACTATTAACTATGGATGGTTGTTTATCTTAATTATCAATTGGGACTGTTACTTGCTATCTTTTCATATTATTTCCGCAGTTAATCTAGGTTATTCCGCATGTTGATGTTAGTTCCATATGTGATTCATTATCATGGTCTAGTCCATGTACACATGGGTGACCAGTTAAGGTTCAGACTTGAGTAGTCTGAACTTAACTCGCGTCGTGACGCCGCCCGCTCTCTTCCAATGTTTTATTATTATTTTAAAAAAAAAAATAGACTCTGAATTCTCGGAAAGGGTGGGGCGTTACATGTATGATGTTGAATTGTAAGAGGAGTCCACACTCCATTCGGTAGGATCGATAAGGCATTCGTGGGGAGAACAGACTAAAGCACGGGGGCCGGATTAATTTACTTTGTTAAAAATCAGACTAAAGCATTCAAGCTGAGAACAACCCTATAACAGCAAGGGAAGGACAATCACTATAAAAACGGATTTATCCAACATAGCAAAGTAGGACATATTTCCTCGAAACAAGAAACATTAAGATTTCCCCAAACAAGAGACATTATGTGATACTGTAACGCCCCGCCCCTTTTCACTGTGCTACTTAGCCGAAAATCAGAGTCTATTTTTTTTTTTTTGAAATAAAGAGTGACAAAGGGCGTGGGACGTCATGATGCGAGTTAAGTCCGAGCTTCTAAAGCCCGCCCTTAACTGGCCAACCCTACGTGTGCGTGGAACTAAGTCCACGAGAACGGTTCACACGTAGAAAGTAAGCTCGCGGAAATATAACTTAAAGCGGAATTATAATAGAGTCTATCCTACCAATTTATTAGATAGCAAGGAAGTATGTCACTTAAATTACTAGAATATCTCAAAATCAAAATGTCCAAAATAAAATCCAAACCATAGCAAGTAATCTAAATTATTACAGTCTGACGAGCTAAGTTACTCAAATTACATTCCAAAATAAATTTAAGTAAATCATCTAGCCCTGCTTCCCCAAGCTCCTACACTTGGCTCCCGTCACGTCCTCCGTTTCTTGTGTCGTCATCTAAGGTAGAAGTAGGGCGTTAGACAACGCGCCCAGTAGGACTCCGAGTAGGGCTAACACATGGATTAGTGATACAAAACATATAGATAATATTATATCAAAACCATGCAATTAGGTGCAATGTCATGCAATGGGTGTTCTATGTCATGAATCTCACCCATCAAGCTCACCATCATTGTACAATGTCCCTTTTTCAACCAGTACATAATGTCCCCCCCCTTGATGGAAAAACCTCATTAAGATAAATCAATACAAGTGTCCCCTTGATGGCAAAGCCTCATCAAGGTATAGTAACAAATACAAATATCCCCCTTGATGGAAAAACCATCATCAAGGTATAGTAACAAATACAAATATCCCCCTTGATGGAAAAACCATCATCAAGGCCAAATCACACAAAGTATCCCCCTTGATGGCAAAGCCTCCTCAAGGTGTAATAATAAATACTAATATCCCCCTTGATGGAAAAACCATCATTAAGGTATAATAAACACATAGTAACATTCTTGTTTGAATAACCTTATCCACATATCATAAAACCCATAGTAACCTTCCTGATGGATAAAGCACATCAAAATATCCCCATGTTTGTTTATCGGTCGCCCCGACGAAGCATGGACTCCGGTTTCATTTCATCCTTCCCATGCCATATCCCTCCCATGTCATGCATGAGATAGTAGATGCCATATGCCATGTAATATATAAATCATAGTCATAAAACCCATCTTAAAACAATCACATGATTACCAAAATAAATCAAAGGAAAACCATCACATAACATTTAATCCATAGCTTACAAAGAGGTAGGAATCCTACCAAATACCGACTAGTATTCCTTAGCGTTTTCCGTCCACAAATCCGGTCACCGATCGCGCACCGCTTGCGATGTCCGGTACCTTATTACATATCAATAATCAGCCCATGTTTTATCCATGATTAAGCCCCTAACACATGCCTTAGTGGGGTTCGGCCATACACCATGGCCGAACCTCACTATCTAAGTTTGTGGGCCCCATTTAATCCATTAATTATCTTAATTTTGTTAGTTTAAAAACCAGCACCCTAGGCTTCATTTAATCCATACTTAAGGTCATCATCAAAGTATTTAAGTCCATGATCATCCCCCATGGGGTTCGGCCATACACCATGGCCGAACCCATGGTTCCTCATTTTGGCCCATATTTATGGTTTTGCCACTACCTCTTCCATGGTTAATCATTCACTTAACTATGTACATTTTTTTTGTCCATAATTGATCCATACACTTAGATCCATGAGTGCCTCATTTAATCATGCCATAAGATCATTAAAAACAGCCCTTTATTTAGCCTAATTTCCATTCATCTAAACACATGCATAATTCCAAATTTTAGCCCATACAATGACCTATAAGTGGGTCATGGGTTCAGCCATACACCATGGCTGAACCCATGATGTCTTTTTCTTATTTTTCCATGGACCCATTTCACCATATTTAGATCCACAATAAGTCCTCCCATGAGGGGGTTCACATCATGCATTAAATCATCATTCTTAACCACATCTTGAGTCCATCAACTTAACTATATTCTCCGTTCATTTCATGGTTCCAAAATACCCAAGTTCACCAAAATCTCTCCATGGGGTTCGGCCATACACCATGGCCGAACCCATGGTCCATGGTTTTATTTTTAAAACATTATTTATAATGCTTAAAAATCCACTTAAAAACTATCAACCTTCTCCATTAATTTCCATATTTTTACACTCATTAAATTTACAAATACATCACCATAGGGTTCGGCCATACACCATGGCCGAACCCATGGTTCATCTTCATCCATGCTTTTGAGGCTATAAAAACCATTTACATCTCCCATGATTTTCCTTATTTAAAATCCTTATAAAAATCACTAACCTTTAATCATTAAAATCCTCAAAAATCATTAACCACCTTCCATGGCTTCTATCCTTAAAAACCCCATTAACATTTACTTAATCACCTACCATGGGGTTCGGCCATACTACATGGCCGAACCCTATGGTCCATGATTCCTTCAAAAATCCATTTTTCCATGCTTAAGAAAACATTAATTACCTAGTGTCCTTATCATTCCTTTATTTTTCTTTTCTTAACCTATCTTATCCATTTTGTCCATTTCTCATCCCTTCCCTGGATGGATCTTAGATCCATGCCCCATAACATTTTTGGCCACCATTTAATCTAAGAAATGGATTCCATGATTTCCTTTTTAACACTTAACAAATGTAAAATCTTGTTTAAGAATTACTTACCAATCCGACGGTTCCTCCGACTTCTTTTTCTCCCTTTGGATCCTTACTCTTCCTCCTTCCTTCTTTTCCTTGATCTTTGGCCAAGATGTGCTTGATCAAAATGAGATCATCAAGGTTTGGGTCAGCCAATGATGGAGTGGGTTTGAGAGAGGGAAAGGAGGAGAGGATTGGAAAAACTATCCCAAGGTTTGGTCTTGAGGTGGTTGGCCAATGCTTGAATTTTTCTTCTCTTTTCTTCTAAGTTTTTCTTCTTCTTTCTCCTTGTGAGAGTGAGGGACGGTTTTGGAGAGTGAGAGATGGAGAGAGTGAGATGAGAAAGGGATGAGATGAAAACCCATCTCATTTGGTTGACTAAGATACACTCCACCAACCAAGCATGGGCTTACATGCCTTAATGGTGGTGGTTGGGATAAAACCACCACTAAGCCAACGGTTTTGGGCCTCTTGAGATGGAGTGGTTTGGTCTTCCATCTTGACCATTTGACCATCATCATGGAGGGGTATGGGTCATCATGCTTTGGGTGGTGGTGGTTGAGATGAAACCACCACCCTTAGTCCATGGTCTTGTTGTGTTTTCTTTGAGTGGTTTGGGTGGGTTCAATGAGATGAAACCACCCATTGACTTATCCCTTTGACTCCCCATTTGACCCAATTTTACTAACTTAATTATTTAATTAATTGGATCATTGACTTAGGTTAATTAATTCCCACTTAATCTCCTTTAGTCTCCTTGATTCTTTTCCATTAATCCACCCATGGTTGACCAAGTCAACCATGGTGGCTGGCACCACCAATCCTTAGCCTACCAGCCACCTCATTTGATGAGGTGGAGGTGGGTCCCATTCAGCCAAGTCACCTTGGTCTAATTAAAATTAACTTAGGTGATTTTCACATTAATTAATTCAACTTAATTCACTTGATCCTCCTTAATTCCCTTTGACTTATCCATGGTTGACCAAGTCAACCCTGATGGTCAGCCCCACCTATGCCTTGGTACACACGCCACCTCACTTGGTGAGGTGGAGGTGGGCCCCACTGGGTTATGCCATCTTGATCATTTCATCACTAACTTAGGTGATTTAAACCTATTCAACCCCTTCCAACTAATTGGATCACCATTGGGCCCATGGCCCAATTAAATTTATTTCCTACCTATTTACCTTAGAGCTTAATTCATCTTGATCCATTGGGTCCCAAATGGGTATTGGGCCCAATTTGACCATCCTTGGCCCAATTAACCATCATTGACTATTTAAATGAATTTAATCCAATCCATGGTCCATTGGACCATGCTTGGGCCTTTGTCCAAATTTTGATCCACTTAACATTTATTCCATCAAAATTCCCAATTTCCATCATTAAAATACATAATAGCCACATATATATTGATTTAAAAATTCCGGGCTATTATAGATACATAGGAAAGTTCCCCAAACAAGAGACATTATGTGATATATAGGAAAACTCCCCAAAACAAGAAATACAAGATGCTGATTTGGCAATTCCCCAAACTATGTAAACACAAAACTTTATGAGAAAGCTAAGTCAAACGATGCTTCGATGACTTAGGAAAATGCCTCCGAGAAAAAAAAACTCGACAAAATCCGCATGTGGAGGAAGAGGTGCAATAACCACACCAGGAAGAGGTGCAGGAACCACACCAGGAAGAGGCGCAGAACAACATAAATATTCCTGTAGTACCCCCTGAGCTGTAGAATTTAGTGTAGGCGGTGGTCAATTCCGCTCTACAGCAACATATGAACGGCAATGGAAGTGCGACCACCAATGAGGTACATGCTCGAAGCATGGTTAGAGACTTCCAACAACAGTGTGCCCTCATTTCAAAGGGAAAGAAGGACCTGCAAGAGCGGAGAATTGGTTGAGAAATATCACCAAGATCTTGACATTACTGAAGATCACCAGTAATGAAGATAGAATACTCCTGGCTACTTCGCAGTTGGTTGATGATGCCGGCAAGTGGTGGGAAGTGATTGAACGACAACAGGCATAGATTCCAGCAAGGGAAAGGATTGAGATGACATGGGACCAGTTCTCTGCAATGTTCCTGGTCACTATTTTCCAAAAGAGGAGAAGGAGCGCCATACACAAGCGTTCATATCTTTGGTACAGGGCACCATGACTGTGGCTGAGTATCATCAAGAGTTTCTCTGTCATCATGTTATGCTTTATACATGGTGGACACAGAATACAGGAAGACTCATAAATTTGAGCGGGCCTTCGACCAAGCATCAGGGTCAAAGTGACTATCTTCAAGTCACCAACGTTGGCAGAAATGGTCGGTGGAGCTACCATAACTGAGCAAGAGTTAGCAGAGACAGTTCCGTTTGTGGACAACCGCCAAGGCCAAAGCAGAGGAAGTGCTTTTTGCCCAAACAAGCGACCCAACTTTGGGAGACCATCACCTTCTACTGGGTCAATCGGAAATTTTCGTCCCAATCAACCCTCCACATCAGTATCCGTCTCTTAGGTTCCTCGAGGTGTAAGCACCTATTTTCAGTGTGGCCAGCAGGGCCATTTCAAGAGGGAGTGTCCGCAGAACAATAGACCTTCTCACTCTAGGGGTTCATTTCGTCCTCCAGCTCGACAAGCTAACTCACAAGCATCCAGAGCATATAACCAGACAGGACGGGCACCTGTTCCGACAGGATCTGGACAATTGTATACTTTGGCTCCTCCTCTAAAGATGGTGGATCACTCAGTGATTCAAGGTATGGCAGTAGTTGGTAGTTCATATGCGTATGCGTTATTTGATTTGGGAGCATCCCACTCTTTTGTATCTACTGCCTTCACATCTGTTACTAGCACTTTAGTACAACAAATGTCCACTACACTTACTATAGTATCCCCTATTTGTAGAAAATGACGACAATTGGTAAGTGTATCGATCCCACGATAGATACAGTGGTCCCATGGTAGATGTGACGGTTCTAGGGATAGATATTATCTTCCCATGGATGAGGGTTTCCATGGTGGTTTGGATTGATGCCGGATATTGGCATTATAGTAGACGTATTGGTAGTGTGAAGGACATTTGGTCCCATAGTTGACATATTGGTCTTATGATAGACATTTTGATTCCATAGTCGACGTATTGGTCGTATGTTAGACCTATTAGTCCTATGATAGACATATTGGTTGTACGAAGGTATTAGTTATGCCCATGGATGGATTATACCCATGGAGGGGTTATATTCATGGATCTGATGAACAAAGTCTTTCGTCCTTGTTTGGACAAGTTTGTAATCATCTTCATTAACAATACCCTGATTTATTCCAACAATCGGGAGGAGCATGCAGAACATCTAAGGATAGTCTTGGACACCCTGAAGAAGAATCAGTTGTATGCCAAAGCAAGCAAGTGCGAATTCTGGCTATCTGAGGTTAACTTCTTGTAATAGCCCGGATTTTCAAAGCAATAAATATATTGGCTATTATTTATTTTTAATTGTTAAAAAATTAAGATTTATAGATGGAATGGATGTTAGATGGATCAAAGTTGGGACAATGGCCCAAGTATGGTCCAATGGATCATGGATAGGATTAATTCAATTTAATTGTGTCAATGTGGTCAATTGGGTCAAATGCCCAATTGGGACCCAATGGGTCAAGATGAATTGATGATTAGGGTAAATGGGTAAGCAATGGATTTAATCGGGTCATGGACCCAATTAAGATTAAAGGCATGGGGTCCACCTCATCAAGTAAGGTGGCAAGTGTATGAGGAATTATCCAATTGGCATAGCCAAGTGGGACCCAAGTCCACCTCATCAAGTGAGGTAGCGTGTGGACTATGGCACAAGTGGGGCCGGCCACCATGGTTGACTTGGTCAACCATGGGTGAGTTCATCGATGAATTAAAGAGGATCAAGTGAAGTAAGTTGAATTAAATTATTTAATTAAATCACCTAAGTTAGATGGAAATAAATTCAAATGCTTGAGTTAGGAGTTGAGCTTCATTTAAATGGAGTGAGTCAAATGGGGGTGAGTCACATGGAAGACGAAAAGATGGAGTGAATCAAAGGAGAGGTGGGTGATTTCCATCTCATAGAAACCACTAGCCACAAAACCGTTGGAGAGGGTTGTAACACCCCAATTTTTCAATGAAATGGATAATTACGAAAATGCCCCTGGTTTGTTAAATTAAATGTTTGTGATGTTAAATAAGGAAAAGGTGGGGCCCACTGCTCAAATTAAGATTATATGAGCACATCATAAATGTCAAATTTGATTGGATGGGTAATGTACATCAATTGGGTCGAAAATGGCTAAATGGGTCAAAGGGCCCAATTGGACCCAATGGGTCATAAGGGACTTATTAGACCATTGGGTGAGCCCAAATTTAATGGGGATAAGCTGAATTGATTGGAAATCAAGTGGAGCAAAAATGGGTAGGCTTGATGCACAAGTGAAAACCATTTAAAAATGGCAAAATCAGCCCATTAATGGGTCATGTTGTCAAAACGGGTCAAGGGACTAATTGGGGACCCAATGGTTTGAGTTGACTAAGTTGACCATGGATGACCGTGTGGGCCCTCAGATGAGCTCAAGTGTGAGTTAGTTCAGCTTGAGTTGGACTGATTTGGAGTGAGTTTTAATTAAGAAAAGAATTGACTCAAATATGGTGCATTAAATGTGTTGAGTTGGATGAGTTGAGTTGGAATAAAAAGATCATGAGTCAAGTGAGTCAAGAGGAAGTGGAACGGAGTTCTAATCTCACACAACTCTTAATCAAACAAATCCTAGCCGTTGGAGTGAAAGGGTACTTTGGCCAAAGCCAAGGGACACCAAGTAATGGCGTCATGCATCTCATTTCATGAGATGCATGGGTTGAAAATGAATGGATGCAACATTTGGATGAAGGGGAGCCTTGGATGGCACCCAATATCCCATCGTTTTTACCAAGAAGTAATGAGGGAAATGAATGGATGTTGTGGCTAGAGTACAAAAAGGAAAGACCAACTCATATGGCCGTTTTTCACACAAGAAATCCTAAAAAAATCCTCATCTCTCTCCCTCTCTCCAAACTCTTTTCTTGGCTGAACCAGCAGTGGTGTTTGCACCAATTGATCAAGCATAAAGCAGCAAAGGATTAAGGAAGAAAGAAGGAAACAAGAGGGAAGAAGGCAAGGAGCAAAGGCAAAGGAAGTTTGGTAAGGGTTTATGTATTATTTTGTTTGATAAGATGGAACAAATGGAGCATGTATTGGGCCATGGGTATGGCCGAATGCATCAAGTTTAAACCTTGAGTAATGGAGGTTTTAAAATTGTAAAAGGGATCATTGGGTTCGGTCATCTTGGAGGGCCGAACCCCATGGAAATAATTGGTTGGTTTTATATGGTTTTTGAAACATAAAAACCATGTAGTTTGTGGTACTGTTTTGGATGTTTTTATTGGATTTAAAATGCATGTTTTAAAGAGGGTTAAAAGATGAACTTGAATGTCATGAAGGACTGAAGGTATCATGGGTCTAAGCCAGGGATATAAATTGATAAAATGGATCATTGGGCTCGGCCACCTTGGATGGCCGAACCCCATGAAATGATGTTGGAATTTTGATGGTTCCTTTTGTAAGTTAAAACTATGCAAATGAGTTACTGTTTTGGGAGATTAATTTAGACATAAGATGAATGTCTAAGAGGTTCAAACCAAAGACCATAGGGTTCGGCCAATGAGCATGGCCGAACCCCATGAAATCATATGATTATGGTATGGTGTTTTTGATGGTTTTGAGAGACAAAAACCATACAAGATTATGGTGTTTTTATGGGAATTAAATGAACATAAGTTTGCTGTTTTGGATTGGCCATTGGATGGCTGAACCATGTGGTTAACATGGTTAAAGGGTAGAGTCCAATTGATATACAAATATTGGAACAATTGAGCCAAGGGAACCATTGGGTTCGGCCATGTGTATGGCCGAACCCCATGGACCATTACATGGGTTAAATAGACTAAGTTTGTGGGTAGTATTTGTTATTGATTCCATGATGTTTTAAAAGGGTTTAATATAACTGAAAGAGTGCTGCATTTGGATGTTAATGTTCATAAAAAAGAAAGGCAAAATGGGGCACCAAAATCAAATGGGTGAGGTTCGGCCATGGGTATGGCCGAACCCCACCAAGTATTATGAATGAAGAAATAAAATGGATCAAAAGTGTGATGGTGAGGTTCGGCCAAGTTGTATGGCCGAACCCCCATTAAGATGGATTGATTTTGGATAATGGTGATCAGCAAGATTAATCACTGGTTGATTGTGGACAATAGTTTTTGATATGGCTTAGCCTAGTGGCAAAGCTGTAAATATGGGTGATAATGTAAATACGAATAGAGAAAGTTTAAAAGGACATGAAAGAAGGGTTAAACCAAGGTGGTATGGTTCGACCATGGTGTATGGCCAAACCCTACCAAGGCATGTTTGAAAGGTTAAGTATTTAAGAATTGATTAAATGAAAAGAAAGGTTAAATCTTAAGTTGGTGATGTTCGGCCATGGGCATGGCCGAACCCCACAAGATGTTTTTGGGTCTTAGATGTGAATGAACATTTAAATGATAGTATGATTTATTTACTGTACATCACAAGGTGACGGAAGTGAATGGCGGGCAAGTCGTGAGCAAGTGACTCTAAAGAAAGATCGAACACTGAAGTGAATCTTAAGTAGGTTTCCTACCTACTTGTAACCACAGTTTTATCTTGGTTTTTTATGAGACTCATGTTTTATTTTATTGGTTTTGAATGATGGATATTATTTACATGTTTTATATATACATTGGCATCTCATGCATGGACATGGGATGATGATTATAAACACCGGAGCCCACACTCCGTCGGAATGCCCGAGATGCAACTGTGGGGCCTCCTTAGGCGGTGAAAGTCCTGCCAGGAGAACTAATATGTTGATATAAGACACGTCAAGTGATGACTATATGTATGTGTGATGGGGTGGGGCTGATTACATTTGCATACATACATAGCATGATTTAATATGTTTTTGATAATCAGACATTTGATATATGCATGATTTATAAGCTAACCATGTGGTAACCCTGATCGGGAACCTACTGGGCGCGTTGATCTAACGCCCTAATTCTATCCTTAGAGGATAATGCAGGAACAAGGAAGGGGAAAGAGAAGGTCGATGACCAGGAGGGGAGCCAAGTCTAAGCGCTTGATCGTGGATTGGGATTTCTTTATTACTGTCTTTCTAGTTATATTTTGTGGACATGTAATAAGTTGATACCTTGCTATGGTTTGTTAGGATATTAACGATGGATGGTTGGTTTATGTTATTTATTAATTGAGACTGGTACTTGCTATCTATTCAACCTAATTCCGCAGTTAGTCTAGTTTATTCCGCAAGTCATTGTTTAGTTCCATGTGTGTATTATCTATCATGGTTTAGTCCATGTACACATGGGTGGCCAGTTAAGGGTCGGACTTTGGGTAGTCCGGACTTAGCTCGCGTCGTGACGTCTCTCCGCCCTTGTCCGGTTTATTTAAAAAAAAATATATACTCTGAAAATCTCGGAAAGGGCGGGGCGTTACAAGGGTGGTGTGTGCCATGTGGAGGGCATGCACCCTCTTGGCTAGACAAAGAACCCATATGGAGGGCATGCATCCTCATGGTTGGTCAAAGGAGAGGTGGAGGTCCCATCTCATGGAAACCACTAGCCAAAACCATTGGAGAGGCTGGTGTGCGCCATGTGGAGGGCATGCATTCCCTTAGTCAAGAGACTCATAGGGAAGACTCCACATTGATGAGGGTGGTTGGAGGTGGAGTCTTACCCAAGGAAACCCTAGACAAGATGGAAAGGGCTAGCTTTCCATCTCATTCACTCTCTCACTCTCTCCCTCTCAAGCTTGGCCGACCTCTCTCTCTAAGACAAAGGAAAAAGACTTAAGAGTCTTCTATCTCAAACTCCTCTCCTTCTCACCAAAAACCCTAAGGGCCGACCTCTCTCCTTGAGACAAAGAACATAGAGTTTTTCTCCCATTCTCTCCTCCTCTCCCTCTCTCAAACCTTCTCCTTGGCCGAACGATCTCTTGGGGGTTTTCATCTTAGACCCTCTCCCTCTCAAACAACACACTTTGGCTGAAGATCAAGGAGGAAGAAAGAAAAGACTAAGGAATGAGAAAAGCGGAGGAGCAAGACGGAGCAAAAGAAAATGGAGGAGTCGCGGAATCGGTAAGTATTGCTTGACAAGATTTTATTAATTTGAAAGAGGTTAAGGGAACATTCCATTTCAGATTGGAGAGTTGGCCAAAATATTTGTAACGCCTCGCCCTTTTTCACTCGCTTTCCTTTTAAAAAATCAGAGTCTATTTTTTTTAAAAGAAACAAAGAGTGATAGAGAGTGGGACGTCACGACATGAGTTAAGTCCGAACTTCTAAAGCCCGACCCTTAACTGGCCAACCCTATGTGTGTATGGACTAAGTCCATGAAAATGGTTCACACATGACAAATATCAATTACAACATAATTCATCAAAATAAGATAAAAACATTGTATATTAAACCCATGGTTTCAAAGAGGTGGAATCCTACCAAAGACCACTAACGTATCCTTGCGCTTCCGTCCAGTAACCGCTCACGATCGTACACACCTTGTGAGGTCCCATTACCTTATAACATATTACTCTATTAAAACATAGTCCCGTTTGATTTACAATAATGTCCAAGTCCATAAAACAATCGCCGTGGGGCTCGGCCATACACCATGGCTGAACCCATGGTCTATCATTTTCACACTTATTTACCACATTGCCATTGGTCTAATCTTTAGTTAATATTTCATTCATTTTAATCTGCCATACATTGACCCTATGTCCACCAAATAATTCCCACGGGGTTCGGCCATACACCATGGCTGAACCCATGGTCCCTTATTTCCATTTAATTACCATATTACCATTCTTCTATCACTTTAGGTTTAGGTTCCAAAACATAAGTCCATTTTTTTATTTACTCATATTAGATCCATAATATTGGTTCATGGGGTTCGGCCAAACACCATGGCCGAACTCTATGATGTCTAACTTTCCAATTATAACAAGTATCATCCTTCAATCCATAAATCAAGGTTCCTTCCTTTTTTTATCCAAAAGTCCATAATTAGAAAATTTTTAATTTAATAACCATCCTCCATGGGGTTCGGCCATACACCATGGCCGAACCCTATCGTTCATAATCTTCTCTTTTAAATGCAATCAAAACATCATAACCCTCCATGGTTTTCATGATCCAATTGCATCTAAAACCATCAAACCTTCTATCCATTTAAAATAAATCATAAATAACCTTTCCCATCATTTTCCATGATCTAAATACATGAACATAATTCCATAATTATTTATGGGGTTCGGCCATACTCCATGGCCGAACCCATGGTCTAAGGTTCTTTACCAAAAACATCCATTAAAACCCCTTTAACATCTTTATTACATTGCATGGTTTTCATCCCTCAAAACCTATAAATTAAACCATGTCTTTCCATTAAATTACCATAATCGTTCCCTCAATTTTCTTCCATGGGCTTCAGCCATACACCATGGCCGAACCTTATGGTTCCTTTCTTTAAACAAAACTATCGAAATTACTTACCGGTTCCGCGACTCCTCTGGTGTCCTTCGCTTGTTCTTCCGTTCCTTTTCTTCCTTAGCCTCTTTCCACTTCTTCTTCATCTTTCCCACAGCCGAGAACACCTTCTTGTTGTTGTGTGTGCCGTGCGCCCTTGCTGCCCTTCTTTTATAAAAATTCCACACGGTACAATAGCTATTGTCGTGCACCCCTTGCTACCCTTCTTTTATAACTTTCTCTCGATCCTAATTAGAAGGTGCCATGACCCTTCATTAGCAATTTCCCTTAGTGCCGTTTCTAATCAAAGAAGGACTCCTTTTTGCGCATCTCATGGATTGCGTACAACTCCTGCACGGCAAGACAATCCTATCTTTATTTGGACATCTTCTTTATTTAGCACTCCCCTAGTTTCACTCTTAATCAAGGGAAAGGACCCCTTTTTAAATGACCTTATGCGCATCCTCATGGATGCGCCAATCCCACACACACAGCCAATGTAACCTTTCAATTTAATCTTAGACATCTTCTAAAGATTCACTAGCACATCATCATGGATATGGATATCTATTATTCGGCCATGCACAATTATCCCATTCCAAAATCTTTCAATGTTCCCTTTATGCGCATAATAATCAATTATAGACATAATGTATTACTAATTTAATTCAGCCCCATTTAATTTAAATTAGATCTTGTACCATAACCGTTGGGTCCTAATTGGGCAATGACCCAACACTTTACCCATATAAGGTCCATATCTAATAATTCACAAATTAAATAGGTAATTTTCATATATATTAATAACTTGAAAATCCTCGGTGCTACAATACAACCCTCTTTTTAAAATTTTCGTCCCAAAAATCGAGTGAAGTAGAGTTTCCAAACATTTACATAAATAGCTCAGGGTGAGCTGTTCTCATTTCCGACTCGAGTTCTCATGGTGGCTTCCTCAATGCCATGTTGATCCCATACCACCTTGACAAACTGGATCGCTCGGTTTCGTAATACCCTTTGTTCTCTGTCCACCACTCGGACATGTTTTTCGACGTATGTCACGTCGCTTTGGACATCTATGTCTTGTATATTCAGTACATGAGAGGGATCAAGATTGTACTTCCTCAACATCGATATATGGAACACATTGTGCAAAGATGCCAATTGTGATGGGAGTGCCAATTGATAAGCCACGTCCCCCATCCTTCCTATGATTGAAAACGGTCCCACATATCTTGGCGACAATTTCCCTTTCTTTCCAAATCTCATGTGTCCCTTTCGTGGCGAGACTTTCAAGAACACCATGTCCCCCACTTTAAATTCAAGGAACCTCCTTATCTTGTCAGCATAGTTCTTCCGACGACCCTGCGCAGTCAATAGATGCTACCGTATCAACTGTATCTGCGTGGCAGCCTCTGCAACCAACTCAAGTCCAATCAGTGCAGGCTCACAGGCCTTTGTCCAGGACACAGGTGATCTACATGGTCTACCATATAATGCCTCAAATGGAGCCATCTGGAGGCTTGCCTGGTAACTGTTGTTGTAAGAGAATTCTACCAACGACAAGTGGTCCTCCCATCCACCCTTGAAATCTAACATGCATGCTCTCAGCATATCCTCCAATGTTTGTATTGTCCTCTCAGACTACCCATCAGTCTGTGGATGGAATGTTGTACGAGTCAGTAGATCTGTTCCTATGGCCGACTGCATACTCTGCCATACTCTGTCGTTGAATCGACCATCTCTGTCGGACACAATAGTCCGAGGAATACCACAAAATCTGATGATATCCCTGATATACCACCGACCCAAAGTCTCAGATGATTCTGTTATCTTAATGGGAAGAAAATGTGCAGACTTGGTCAGTCGGTCTGCTACGACCCATATCGCATCGTTGCCCTTTGAAAACCTTCGTAACCCTGTCACAAAATCCATGGAGATGTGCTCCCATTTCCATTCTGGCACTGGTAAGGGTTTCAGTAACCCTGGTCGCTTCTGATGTTCCGTCTTAACCTGCTGACACGTTAAGCAATGAGCTACAAATTCTGCCACATCTCTTTTGAGTCCTTGACACCACTAATGTCTCTTCAGGTCGTGATACATCTTGGTGCTGCCCGAATGAATAGAGAGTTTGGTTTGATGTGCCTCAATCAGTACTCTTTTCTGCAGCTCTTAGGCACATATATCCTTCCTCAGAATACAAGACCCTGTCCTGGTCGTAACTCCCATTCTGGTATGACTTCACCAGTAGACATCTTGGCTCATATCTCCTCCACTTCCGGGTCTATCCGCTGTTCCTGTTCAATCTTAGTAACCATGTTGGACCGCATGATCAAATTGTATATATTCCCATGGTTATTGATATATAAATTGAACTCTCATATGGTATTCAGCGTCTCCCATTCTGTCCTGATCAAACATGCCACTGATGCATGTGATATGCGGCTGAGGCATCCGCCACTTTGTTCGCCTTGCCAGGGTGATAACGAAGTGCGAACTCATAATCCTGCAGATATTCCATCCATCTGCGCTGCTTCAGGTTGAGTTCTTTCTGATCAAACAAGTACTTCAAGCTCTTATGATCTGAAAATACTTCAAATTTCTCGCCATATAAATAATGTCTCCAACTTTTGGGACCGAAGACCACTGCGGCTAGTTCAAGATCGTACGTAGGATAGAGGCGTTCATGTATTTTCAGTTGTCTTGAACCAAAGGCCACCACACGATGAGTTTGACTGAGGACGCACCCAAGTCCTTCTCCTGAAGTATTGCATTGTACTTCATAACCCTTGCCTCTTTCTGGCAAAATCAAAATAGGTGCAGTTGTAAGTCTCTTCTTCAGCTCTTCAAATCTCCAGTTGCACATGTCTGACCACTCAAATTTGACTCCTTTCTGAGTGAGTCGAGTAAGTGGAGATGCAATTTTTGAGAAGTTCATGATAAACGTTCTGTAATAACCAACCAATCCCAAGAAGCTACGGATCTCGGTTACATTCTTTGGCGCTTTCCATTCTCCCACTGCCGCCACTTTAGCTGGATCCACAACAATACCTTCTGCTGATATGACATGTCCCAAGAAGTTAACCTTGGGTAGCCAAAATTCACATTTGCTGGCTTTGGCATATAACTTGTTCTTCCTCAAAGTGTCCAGAACTATCCTCAGGTGCTCAACATGTTCTTCCTGAGTTTTGGAATAAATCAAAATGTCATCAATAAATACAATGACAAATTGCTCCAAGTAAGGACGGAAAATCCTGTTCATTAGATCCATGAACACAGTCGGTGCATTGGTGAGTCCAAACGGCATGACTACAAACTCATATAGTCCATACCACGTTCTGAATGCTATCTTTTCTATGTCCTCCTCCCTCGTGAGTTAGCTGGTCTAACTGGTGAGCGAGATGAACCTTTGGAATAAGAGGGTTTGTTGAGTTGTGGGCACTCCCTCTTAAAATGGCCCAACTGATCACAATGAAAGCATTTGTTCACCCCTCTAGGAGCCTGAGTAACTGATGAGGATGGGGACGGATGATTAGGACGAAAGCCCCCTGTTGACCCAGTGGATGGTGAGCGTCTGCTAAAGTTCGGTCGGAACTTCTTGTTGGGCTGAAATATACCCCTACCACTCTGAGCTCGGCGGTTGTCAAAACGCACTAACTCAGCCATCTCTTGCTCTGCTATAATGGCCCTGCTGACCATCTCTGCCAATGTAGCTGCTTGAATATGGTTACCTTGGCCCTAATGCTTGCCCGAAGGCCCCGCTCAAACTTGTGTGCCCTTCGATACTCTGTATCCACCATATAAAATGCATAGCAAGACAAGCTGAGAAACTCCTGGTGGTACTCTGCCATCGTCATGGTACCTTGTACCAAAGATAGAAAAGCTTGAGTCTGGCGTTCCTTCTCCTCCTCAGGGAAATAATGATCCAAGAAGGTAGCTGAGAACTGATCCCAAGTCATTGCAGTCCTCTCTCCTTCTGGAAGAAGTGCTCGCTGCTTCTGTATTACCTCCCACCATTTACCGGCATGATTTGGCCAAGGAATGGCCAAATCCATCAAGGGCTTAAACCTTGGGTGGTACTGTATAGGATAAAAAATGGATCATTGGGTTCAGCCATTTTGGATGGCTGAACCCCATGAAATTATTTGGGTATTTTGATGGTTTTTGAAGGCTAAAAACCATGCAAAGCCATGGAGATTTTTACATGTTTTAATGAGACACAAAGTATATGTTAAAGAGGTTCAAATCATAGGCCATAGGGTTCGGCCACTTGGGATGGCCGAACCCCGTGAAAGGATTTGACAAGCTTATGGCGATTTTTGATGGTTTTGAGAGATAAAAACCATACAAGGTATGGAAGGGTTAAGGTGTTAAAAAAAACATGGGGATAAGGTGCATGTCTTGGGTCGGCCAATGTATGGTTGAACCATATCTTTCTTATGGTCAAATTAGTATGTCAAAACCATGAATAATTATGGGAAGTATTGGACCAAGAGAACCATAGGGTTCGGCCATGTGTATGGCCGAACCCCATGGACCATTTTATGGGATAAATGGACCCTTGTATGGGCATTTGGATTTAAGTTTATGATTAGTAATTGTTAATGGTTGTTGTGATGTTTTAAAGGTTAACATAGATGAAGGAATAATGGACTTAGATGCTCATTGTTTATCAACAAGGATAGCAAAGAGTAGCACCCAAAACCATAAGGGGTGAGGTTCGGCCATGGGGTATGGCCGAACCCCACCAAGTGATATGAATGGTGTTTGACTTTAAAAAGGTCTAAAGATGTTCCAATGGATGAGGTTACAAGATCCATTCTTTGGTGAATAAAAAGGAACTATAGGGTTCGGCCATGTGTATGGCCGAACCACATGGCCGAACCCCATAGAGTGACAATGATGAACGGTTAAAGGCTGGGTAAATGGATGATTTGAATTGCATTTGAATGTAATTAGAATGTATTAAAGGACCAAGTTGGAGATAGTGAGGTTCGGCCAAGTTGTATGGCCGAACCCCACTAAGGTGGATTTGTTTTGATAATAGTGGTTAGCAAGATAAATTATTGGCTAGCCTAGTGGCAAAACCGTAAATATAAGTTATAATGGAATAAAGGATTAAAGGATTAAAGGACTTGAAAGAGGGGTCAAACCAAAGTGGTATGGTTCGGCCATGCTGTATGACCGAACCTACCAAGTTATATTATGTAATATAAGGTGTTTATATGGATGATATTGATCAAATGAAAAGGAGGATCAAATCTAAAGTGGGTGAGGTTCGGCCATGGGGTATGGCCAAACCCCACAAGATGGTTTATGGGATTTAAACCTAATAAGAAATCAAAAAGATATGTTATTAACTTGTTGTTGTATAAACAAGGTAATGGGACTTGAACGGCGCGCGAGTCGTGAACGGGTGACGCTTAAAAAAGAATGGACATTTAAGAGAACTTTCTGTAGGTTTCCTACCTACTTGTAACCACAATTATATTGGGTTTTATCATGGTTTTTATGAGTTATGCTGTTATTGTTTTATGTTTCAAATGGGTTTTGAATGTTGAGATATAGAAATGACATATATTCATTGACATCTCATGCATGGCATGGGGTGATGATTATGGAAACCGGAGCCCACACTCCGTCGGTCTGCCCGTGATGCATCGTGGGGCCTCCTTAGGCGATGAGAGTTCCGCCAGGAGGAATAACTTAATGATGAGAGTCCTATCCATAGGAAATGAGGAGTACTGTGGATTACCTTGACGTGAGAGTCCCGTCAAGTGATAGCTATGTATACTTGTGATGGGTGGGACTCATTACATTTACACATACATACATAGCATTGATTTTATATGTTTTTAATGATCAAATATTATGATATATGCATGTTTTTATATACTAACCATGTGGTAGCCCTGATCGGAAAACCTACTGGGCCAGTTGATCTAACGCCCTATTTCTATCCTTAGAGGATAATGTAGGAAAAGGGAAAGGAAAAGAGAAGGTCGAGGACCGCGAGGAAAGCCAAGCTTAAGTGCTTGGGTGTTGGATTGGAATTTTAATTACTGTTGTTTGGATACACTTATTATGTGGACTTGTAATAATTTAGTAACTTTGCTATGATTTGTGAATAGTTTGATGATGGATATTTGGTTTAAGTAGTTTATAATGAATGACTTGTACTTGCTATCAACTAAGTATAATTCCGCAATCAGTTAGTTCCGCAATTAGTTTAGTATTATTCCGCATGACTTATTTAGTTCCGTGTGTGTGTTGTTTATCATGGTTTAGTCCATGCACACACATGGTTGGCCAGTTAAGGGTCAGACTTTGGAAGTTCGAACTTAGCTCGCGTTGTGACGCCTCCCGCTCTCTTCCACTTGACTTTATTTATAAAAAAAAAAAAAAAATAGACTCTGATTTTTGGAAGGTTGGGAAAGGGCGGGATGTTACACATGTAATTTGAGTAGTTAGATGTTGGCATATAATAATTTAGACTATGTTGCTATGGTTTGGTATGATTTGTTGAATGTTTAAGTTAAGGTAATTTTGGATATTTGACTAAGTACTTTGCTATCTAAAATGAAGTAGACCTATGTTCTATTATAATCCACAATCAGTTATGTTATATTCCGCATTGATAATAAGTTACTATGTGTGAACCATTCTCATGGCCTTAGTCCATGTAACACCCGCCCTTTTCACCGAAATCAGAGTCTATTTTTTTTTTTTTTTTTGAAGTAAAGAGTGACAAAGGGAGCAGGACGTCACGACGCGAGTTAAGTCCGAGCTTCTAAAGCCCGACCCTTAACTGGCCAACCCTATGTGCGCGTGGAACTAAGTCCACGGAGAATGGTTCACACGTAGAAGTAAGCTCGTGGAATATAACTTAATGCGGAACATTATAATAGAGACTATCCTACCAGTTTTAGATAGCAAGGAAGTACGACGCTTAAATTACTAAAATACCCCTAAATTCATAATTATATCTCGAAGTGATAATGTGCAAAGTAAAAAACAAATCATAGTAAGAAATCTACATTATTACAGTCCGACGAGCTAAGTTATTCCAATTACATTTCCAAAAATAAATTAAAGTAAACTAATTAGCTCGCTCCTCCAAGCTCCTAAGCTTGGCTCCCGTCTCGTCCTTCAGTCTCCGCCATCTCCTGCGTCATCAGCTAGGGTAGAAGTAAGGCGTTAGACAACCCGCCCAGTAGGACTCCGAGTAGGGCTAATACATGGATTAGTGATAACAAAACATATAGATAATATCATATCCAAAAACATGCAATTTGTTGCAATGTCATGCAATGGGTGTCCCATGTCATGAATCCCACCTATCAACCATACCATCATGATGCCATATCCCCCCTTGATGGAAAAACCTCATCAAGATATAAGTCAACACAAGTATCGCCCTTGATAGCAAAGCCTCATCAAGGTATAAGTCAACACAAGTATCCCCCTTGATGGCAAAGCCTCATCAAGGTCTAAGTCAACACAAGTATCCCCCTTGATGACAAAGCCTCATCAAGGTCTAAGTCAACACAAGTATCCCCCTTGATGGAAGAACCATCATCAAGGTATAATAATGAATACAACATCCCTGTTTGAATAACCTTATCATCATATCATAAAACCCATAGTAACATTCCTGATGGATAAAGCACATCAAAATATCCCCATGTTTGCTTCTCGGTCGCCCCGACGGAGCATGGACTCCGGTTATAGCACATTGAGCTATCCCCATGTTTGCTTCTTGGTCACCCCGACAGAGCATGGACTCCGGTTTCATTTCATTCTTCCATGCCATATACCTCCCATGTCATGCATGAGATATAGATGCCATATGCCATGTAATATATATGATAGCACAAACCATAGGCATTTAAAATCCCATCAATAAAACATATAATTTGATTATCAAAAATAGATCAAGCAAAGCATCAATATACACATCATAGCCTTAAAACCCATCCTTAAAACAATCATATGCTTACCAAAATAAATCAAGGAAAAACCCATACATAACACATAATCCATGGCTTACAAAAAGGTAGGAATCCTACCAAATACCGACTAACGTCCTCTTTCATTTCCGTCCAATAAATCCGGTCGCCGATCGCGCACCGTTTGCGATGTCCGGTACCTTATTATATATCAATAATCAGCCCATATTTTTAACCTTCTGAGTCCATTAATCATACCTTAGCGGGTTTCGGCCATACACCATGGCCAAATCTCACTAACAGGTTTGTGGGTCCCATTTAATCCATTAAATCTTTTAATCCCATGAGTCTAAAAATCAGCCACCCTAGGCTTTATTAATCACACATAAGGTTATTACTTAGAGTCCCTAAATCCATGATCATCTCCCATGGGGTTCGGCCATACACCATGGCCGAACCTATGGTTCTTGAATTTGGTCATTATTTACAATTTTGCCACTACTCCTTCCATAGATAAATCATTCACTTTTCCATGTACATTATGGTCCATAATTGATCCATAACTTAGACCCATTAATGATACATAACTTAGGTCCATTAATGACCTCTCAACCATGTTATAAGATCTTTAAAATCAACCATTTAATTAGTCTAATCCTTATTAATTTAAACACATACCAAAGTCCCACTTAACCCATCAAATAGCTTGCAAAATGGGTCATGGGTTCAGCCATACACCATGGCTGAACCCATGATGTCTTTTCTCCATTTTTCCTTGGATTCATTACAACACTTTGGATCCACTAATAGTCCTTCCTCGAAGGTTCACACCATGCATTTAAAACACCAATCTTTGATCATCAATTTGGTATATTTTGGTCCATTAAAACTACCAATACATCCCCCATTATTTTTTCCATCTTTTACACTCATCATCATCACATACATCACCATAGGGTTCATGGGTCACCTTCCTCTACCACCTTTGAGGCCATTGAAAATCATTAATAGCTTCCATGATTTTCTTCATTAAGATCCCTTTAAAATTTACAAACATTTGACCCTTTTAAACCTCCAAATTATTAATAAATTACTCCATATCTTCCATCCTTCTAAACCCATTTAAAACCACCATTACATCACCATAGGGTTCGGCCATACACCATGGCCGAACCCATGGTTCTTGGTTCACCTTCATCCACCATTTTTGAGGCCATTAAAATCATTTACATATCCCATGATTTTTCTTATTAAAAATCCCTTTAAAAATTTCTACACTTAATCATTAAAAACCCTAACAATCATAATCATCCTTTCATGATTTTAAACCTTTTAACCCCATTAAAAATCCCTTCATTACCTACCATGGTTCCTTCCAAAATTTCCATACATCCATTGCTTAAATAATTTAAATACATAATGTCCTTAATCCATTTATTTTTTTCTTAACCTAATTTACTCATTACGGTTTGTCTATTCCTTACTTCATTTTTTTTTTATGGATTTGAGATCCAAGGCCCATGACATTTTGGCCACCACTAAATCCAAGAAATGGATTTCATAATCTCTTAAACCCTAAAATAAATCTAATATCTTGTTTAGAAATACTTACAATCCGACAGCTCCTCCAGCTTCTCTTTCTCCTCTTGAACCCTTAGCCTCCTTTCTTCTTCTTCTCCTTTGTTGATCGGCTAAGATGCTTGATCAATGGTAAAACTCCAATGCTTGGGTCGGCTAAGATGGGGTGTGTTTGAGAGAGGGAAGGGAGGAGAAGATGGAGAGAATTACCCTAAGGTCTTGGTCTTGGAGTGGTGTCTTATGCTTTGAGTTTTTTCTTCTCTTCTTCTAAGTCTTCTTCTTCTTTTCTCCTTAGGTTTCTTCTTCCTTCTTTCCTTAGTGTGGGACGGTTTTGAGAGAGATGAAGAGAGGGAGAGAGTGAAAGAGCTCGATGGAAAAAGATGAGGAAAAGAGATAAGTTTCATCTCATTTGGTGGAGTGACCTACACTCCACTATTTAATTTCTCCACCAACCAACATGAGATCTTTTTTATGCTTTATGGTGGTGGTTGGAATAAACCACCACCAAGCCCAACGTTCTTGGCGTTTGAAATGAGGTGGTTTGGTCTTCCAATTTTGACCCCTTTGACCACCTTTTGGATAGTTTAATCATTTAATTAACTAGATAATTAACTTAGGTTAATTATTTCCCACTTAACCTAATTCTATTATTCCGCCCATGGTTGATCAAGTCAACCATGGTGGCCGGCCCCACCAATCCTTGGTCCACACACCACCTCACTTGGTGAGGTGGAGGTGGGTCCCATTTGGCCATGTCACCTTGATCATTCCATCACCAACTTAGGTGTTTTAAATTTAATTAAATCCATTCCAACTAATTGGATCACCACTGGGCCCATGGCCCAATTACATTTTCCTCTTACCCATTTACCTTAGAGTTTACATCATCTTGATCCATTGGGTCCCAAATGGGTATTGGGCCCAATTTGACCATCCTTGGTCCAATTGACCATCATTGACCCTTTAAATGAATTTAAATCCAATCCATAGTCCATTGGGCCATGCTTGGGCCTTTGTCCATAATTTGATCCATTCACCATTTATTCCATCAAATTTCCAATTTCCACCATTAAAAATAAATAATAGCCACATATTTATTGATTTAAAAATTTCGGGCCATTACAATGCCCTGCCCTTAACTCGCGTCGTGACGTCCACGCCCTTTGTCACTTATTATTTTTTATAAAAAAAAAAAGAGACTCTGATTTCGGTGAAAAGGGGCGGGTGTTACAGTCCATGCACACATAGGGTTGGCCAGTTAAGGGTCGGACTTTAGAAGTCCGGACTTAACTCGCGTCGTGACATTCCTGCTCTTTATCACTTTTGTTTATTTAAAAAAAAAAAATAGACTTTGATTTCGAGTGAAAAGGGCGCGGTTGTTACACTTAAAGTAGCTATGAGATTGTGGGAACCTCGATACGAAATACGGACACTTGGTCCCGTAGGGTTACCGTTGAGGAGTGGGTCCCTCGCATGCTACGCACTGGGGGGCACTCTCACGGACATTTTGTACACTTGAAGTGCGAGGTTGCGCAGAACTAGATACTATTTTACCCGTGGGAGTGGTACTAGTCTCGTTAGACGCGGTTCGACTGCTTTAGTGTTTGACTGAATCACCCTTGGGGTGAAGGAATGCAGGGCGGGGTAGACATGATCACGTTGGACGTGGGTTTTCCACTTAGTAAGTCATGGGCCCTAAGTCTTGCTAAGGGATCGAGGTATATTATGATGGATATTTTAGCTACAGTCACATGGTGACTCATTCGAGTATTGTTACTATGGGTAGAATACCTCATGGTAGATGATGTGCATTGGATTAATTATGCCCATGAATGGATTATACCCATAGGGGGGGCATATTCATGGATGGTTATTAATCATGGATAGATGATACTCGTTGATAGAGTGGTACCAGGGATGGACGTGTATAACTGCGGATGGTGATTTTCGTGGTGGTTTGGATTAATGTCGGGCATCGGTACCATGGTAGACATGTCGGAAGGGTGATGGACCTGTTGGTGTCATAGATGACATATAGATCTAATGATTGGGACAAGTTTCGATTACGACTTGTATCACAGGAAAGTTAGTGTAGAGAGATACTCGGTATCATAGAAGTTATGAACAGAAGGTGTTAGTCACATAGTGACTTCTATGCAAATAAAGGTATGATTACTTTTGGGAGATATACTTAAGGGAAAAAGTTAAGAGTCTAGTGAAACTCGAATGGGAAGCTATGGGCGACTACCGAGTTAGACTGGCTAGCTGACTCTGTAGTTAGCCGATGGAGTTCCAGGAGAGTGAAGCTAGAAACCTAGTTAAGTTGGAATCAGTAAAAGACTTAAGCATAGGCTCGTATTGGCAGGCTACCTCACACAGAGAGTAAACGAATGAACGTATTGAACAAGTATGTATGGAAAATATCTTGGTAGCAGGTAAAGTGAAACATAATACATTGATCTACATAAGATCGCAAATGGGTTCACGAGAAAAAGAGATAACATAAGGCAGAGTAAATTTTACGAGCATGAAACTCATAGGTTGATATGAGTGATTTCGATGTAATTAAGTGGTACTTGATAAGATTGAACATAAACAACGGATAGATCCGGAAATAGAGGAGATATGGGCCAAGATGGTTATTGGATAAGTCATACCGGAATGGGAGTTACGACTGGGACATGGACTTGTATTTCAAGGAAGGATATATGTACCTAAGGGTTGCCAAGGTCTTCAAAGGGCAACAATGTGATATGGGTCGTGGTAGACTGACTGACCAAGTCAGTACATTTCATTCCTATTAAGATGACAGACTCATCTGAGACTTTGGATCGGCGGTATATTTAGGATAGCATCAGATTGCATGGTATACCTCGGGCTATTGTGTTCGACAGAGATGATCGATTTACCGGCAAAATATGGTAAAGCATATAGGAAGCCACATGGGAACTCGAGTCAGAAAGGAAGACAGCTCATCTTGAGCTATTTAGGTAAATATTTGAAACCCTACTTCACTCGATTTTCGGGACAAAAATTTTAAAAAGATGGTTGTATTGTAAAACCCTGGATTTTCAAGTTATAAATATTTACAGAAAATACCCATTTAATTTGTGAAATTTTAGATATGGAACTTATATGGGTAAAGTGTTGGGTCTTTGCTCAATTATGACCCAACGGATTTTGGAAAGGGTTCCAATAAAATTTAAATGGGTTGAATTAAAAGAGTATGCTTTATGTCTAATATAAATAAATGATTGTGCATGGCCGAATTATTGGATTTGAATATCCAAGGTGATGTTTAAAAATCAAATGAATGATTACATTGGCCGTGTATAGGGATTGCATATCTAGGTGATGCGCATGGATCATTTAAAAAGGGTAATACACGGCATATGGGATTGCTACATTGAAAGCTGTAATAAAGAATGCATTGCCGATTATAGGGATTTCCATATCTATGATATGCGCATAAAATCATCTATAAGAGGGAAAGGGCGCATGGCACCTTCTAAGTTTGGTTTAATTGAAAGATTTTATTAAAGAAAGAGGGAGGGGCACATGGCATAACACCTTAGCCGAATTTTATCTCTCTCTCTCTCTCTCTCTCAAGTTCTCATTCACGGCATACACAAAGGAGAGGTCAGCCAGCAAAGGAAAAGATCAAGAAGGAAGAAAAAGATTGGAAGAGAAAGAACAAGCGGAGAGAACCGAAGGAGTCGCAGAAACGATTAGTAGTTTTTAATATTTTTTTGATTAAAAAGAAAAGAACCATAGGGTTCAGCCATGGTGTATGGCCGAACCCCATGGAGGTGTTTTAGTATGGCTAATGAATTTTAATGGGTTTTGAGGATTGAAAACCATGGAAGGAAATTGAAGGAATGATGATGATGCTTAATGGAAAGGGATGAACCATAGGGTTCGACCATGGTGAATGGCCGAACCCCATGGAAGGCTTTGGTAATTCATGAAAGGATGCTGGATAATTGAGGAAGGTTGTTATGATTGAATTTTGGATTAAAAGAATAAAAGAAAAAGGGGTGAGGTTCGGCCATGGTGTATGGCCGAACCCCACCAAGTATACTTATGGACTTGATGTTTGCTTAGATACAATTTGATCATATAAAAAACCACGGAAAGGTCTTAAGGAATTCATTTGGCTGAATTTTGTTAAAGTGAGGATTTTGGAACCATAGTGTTCGGCCATGGTGTATGGCCGAACCCCATGGAGGAAGTTTAATAATTTAGAAAGTATCCAATGTATGGATCGGTTTTGAACTTATTTTGTTGATTTATTAAATGAAGATCATGGAAGATGATTATTCATTTGGACTTTCTAATTATGGATATTAATTTAGAAAAGGATCTAAGGTGGTGATAAAATTAGAAACTATCTAATTATGAACCTTAGATTAAAATGGAAAGTGGAGATTAAGTTAGAAACTTACTAATTATGGATCTTTGGAAAGAACCTTGTTTTAATGGAAAGTTAATATAATGGAAAGGAGAACATTATGAACCATAGGGTTCGGCCATGCGAGTTGTATTGGAGGTGTGTTGGAATTTTTATTAAATTGGAAAGTTGATTAATTATGGAAAGTAGAGATTAAATTAGAAAGTCTCTAATTTTGGAAGGTGGAGTTTAAATTTAGAAACTATCTAGTTATGGAGGATGGTTATTAAATTAGAATCTTTCTAAGTATGGAAGGATTAATGATTATTTGGAAACCTTCTAAGTATGGAAGGATTAATGATTATCTTGGAAACCTTCTAAGTATGGAAGGATTTATGATAAGTATGGAAACCTTCTAATTATGAAATTAGATATTAATTTAGAAAGTTTCTAGTTAAGGACTTTCTAATTATGGAGTTGTTAGGTGTTTTGATGTATGATCTAAATATGGAAGGAACCTTGAATCATGATCTAGTTATGGAAGGTGGAGACTAAATTTGGAAAGTTACTATAATTGGAGTGTTATGTATAATGTATAAATTTATGGATCGGTTTTAGAAACCAAAACCTAAGGTGATGAAGGTGATGGAAAAATTGTTAATAAGTGAAATAAATAGGCATAGGGTTCGGCCATGATGTTTGGCCGAACCCCATGAATCAATTTTATGGGTTTATGTTTATGTGTATTTTAAAGGGAGGATGCAAGTATAGGTTATGGTTTATGGACCTAAGTTGGTGAACCATTGAAAAGAAACGTCAAGGGTTCGGCCATGGTGTATGGCCGAACCCCATGAACTTGTTAATGGACCATGTTTGTGTCTTTGCATAATTTTAATAAATGGTTCACCAAACCAAGGGATGAAGGGTGAGAATAATGGAATTATAGTTTTGGATGGCAATATGGTAATTAATGGAACTATGTTTTGAAACTCAAACATAAGTTGATGGAATCAGTTAAGAATTATTTTAAAAGGGTTATTGGGAGTGTTATGGATGTTTAAAATAAATAAATGGATCTATGTGTTGGAACCTAAGCCTAAGTTGTTGGAGGTAATGGCAAGGCTGTAAATACTTGATAAAATGGGTTATGTTAGCCATGGATGGCATTGTTGTAATTATGGTAAAAAAATAAGGGACCATGGGTTTGGCCATGGTGTGCGTCCGAACCCTATGGAGATTGGTTTGTGGACTTAAAATATTGTAAATCAAGTGGGACTTGGTTTTGATTGATTAATATGTTATAAGGTAACGGAACTTCACTAGGTGTTTACGATCGTGAGCGGTTACCGGACGAAAGACACAAGGACACGTAGTGGTCTTTGATAGGATTCCACCTCTTTGAAACCATGGATTTTTGTACATTGTTTTTATCTTCATTTGATGAATTTATATTGCAAAGGATATGTTTAAAATTGTGATTATGTATGCTATGTTTATTTGATAAAATAACATGTGTTTTAAATATGAGCTTTCAAATGCTATGATTTTGTATAATGCATAGCATGTGGTATTTGCATCTCTTGCATGACATGGGAGGGATGATAGGTAACAGGGGACCCACACTCCGTCGGGGCGTCCGTAAAACACTCGTGGGGGGGATACCTTGATGATGAGAATCCCATCAAGAGGATATTATGTATGAATACCCTGATGATGAGAATCCCATCAAGAGGATACTATGTATGAAGACCTTGATGATGAGCATTCCATCAAGAGGATACTATATATTCGGAGATACACACTCCGTCGGGGCGTCCGTAAAACACTCGTGGAAGGATACCTTGATGATGAGAATCCCATCAAGAGGGATACTATGAGTTTGTGATGGGTGGGATTCATTGCATATGATAGCATGGCATGGCATTGAATCGACATGATTATGATCTCTATTATCATGTAAGGTTTCTAGTTTTTATCGGTATGATTGGATCTCTATTATCATACACTGTTTTGGATACAATGTTTTATAAGTATGATATGATTTATTATACTGGATTTGATATATTTATTATATCTGGATTTTTTGTACTAACCCATGTGTTAACCCTAATTGGAATACCTACTGGCCACGTTATACCAACGCCCTACTTCTATCCTAGTGGATGATACAGGAAACAAGGGGAACGATGAACGCGAAATGGGCCAGGCATAGGAGCTTGGAGAATTATAGTTTATATTTCGTTTATGATACTCATGGGCTTCTATTTTGAGTATCTAGAATTCGGATGTAATAACTTCGATGAATTTGTTATGGTTGGATATTTTACTGAATAATTATGATATGATAATGATGATTCAAGACTTGACGTACTTTGCTAGCTGAATGAGATAGAACTGTGTTCTATTATGTTTCCGCATGTTATGATTTTTATTCCGCATGTTTATATTGCTATGTGTGAACCGTTCTCATGGACTGAGTCCATGCACACATAGGGCTGGCCAGTTAAGGGTCGGACTTTAGAAGTTCAGACTTAGCTCCCGTCGTGACGTCCCGCGCTCTATCACTCTACTCTGTTATAAAAAAAAAAATTAGACTCTGAATTTACGGGAAGAAGCGAGTGAAAAAGGGCGGGGCGTTACACTTTTTCACTTTGCTTTCCGAAAATCAGAGTCTATTTTGTTTTAAATGTAACGCCCCGCCCTCTCCGAGAATATCAGAGTCTAATTTTTTTTTAAATAATAATAATAAAACATCGAAAGAGAGTGGGCGGCGTCACGACGTGAGTTAAGTTCAGACTACTCAAGACTGAACCTTAACTGGCCACCCATGTGTACATGGATTAGAACATGATAATGAATCGCACATGGAACTAACAACAGCATGCGGAATAAACTAGATTAACTACGGAAATAATATGAAAAGATAGCAAGTAACAGTCCCAAATGATAATTAAGATAAACAACCATCCATAGTTAATAGTCTAATCAAACCATAGCAAGTATTAACTTATCAAATAACAGTAGATAAGTAATCCTGTTCATCATTCAAGCACTTAGGCTTGGTTCCCCTCCCGGTCATCGACCTTCTCTTTCCCCTTCCCCGTACCTGCATTCTCCTCTGAGGATAGAATTAGGGCGTTAGATCAACGCGCCCAGTAGGTTCCCGAATCAGGGCTACCACATGTTAGCATATAAAACATGCATATATATCATATTACATGATCATCAAAAACAGGTAAAACAATGCTATGAAGTATGCACATGCAATGAGTCTCTCCCATCATGTACATTCATAGCCATCACTTGAAGTGTCTTGCACCGTCAAGGTAAATCACAATACACTTCCATCTCTTCATCATTAAGTTGACTCATATCACATATTAGTCCTCCTGGCGGGACTCTCATCGCCTAAGGAGACCATTGTGACTATGATCATCATGTTACTCCTCCTAGCGGGACTCTCATCGCCTAAGGTGGACGTAACTCATAATTGCAACACTGCAGAACCTCAGTCATCATCCCATGTCCATGCATGAGATGCCAATGCTTTGTATGCCATTTGTAAATGCATAATTCATCATTCAAAATATGATAAGTAATAGTATGTCAATAACTCATAAAACCCTTCATGAAAACAAGTGTAAATGTGGTTACAAGTAGGTAGGAAACCTACTGAAGATTCACTTTAGTACTTGATCTTTCTTTAGCATCACCCGGTCACGATTCGCACGTCGTCAACTTCCGGTACCTTGTCCATACAATAATCAGTAAATCATATTATAACTTACTTGTTCATTCATATCCAAGACCCAACCACATCATGTGAGATTCGTGTCCGTACATCCAACCCTATGATCATTTCCATCATTGATCGTTCCATCAATAATTACTTTTATGCCATTTAGGCTAACCTTTAGTTTAACCATATCTAAACCAACTTAGTGGGGTTCGGCCATACAACTTGGCCGAACCTCACCTTTTTAATTTGGGTTCTTCATTCATCACCTTTAATTCCATTTATTACTTAACCCAATTCTATCAAATACTCATTGATGGGGTTCGACCATGCCACATGGCCGAACCGCATCCTATAGATTTTCATCCACAATCCATCATCATCAAAGGTTAATTATTTTCCTACACATAGTCCATTTATCCAAAAACAGCCCCATGGGGTTCGGCCATACTCATAGCCAAACCCTAGGGTTCACTTGATCCAATAATCACCATGATTACTCATGGTTTAATCATGAAAACTCAACCATGATTTATACATGGTTCAGCCGCATAAAAGTCCACCAAAACAGTAAACATGTTAATCCATTAATTGCCATAAGAACACCATAAATTTATATGGTTTTTAACTCACCAAAATCATCAACAACTTACATGGGGTTCGGCCATCCAAGGTGGCCGAACCCTATGTCCATGTTTTGGGTCTTTCAAACATGTTTTAGGTGTTATTTAAACATACAATATCAGTATAACATTGCTGCATTTATACCTCTTAGAAACCATCCAAATAAGTTCATCTCTTTGTCTAGATAACACTCATACTTCATGGGATTCGGCCATCCAAGATGGCCGATCCAAATGGTCCATTTCATCAGTTTTAAACCACTGTTTTAGACCCATGATACCTTTAGTCCTTATGTCATTCAGATCCATGTTTTTAACCCTCTTTAAAGCATGCATTTGTATCACAAAGAAACCTCAAAAACAGTCCACCAACGTCATGGTTTATATGTTTCAAACACCTCAAAACCAAACCATCATTTGCATGGGGTCCGGCCCTCCATGGTGGCCGAACCCTATGACCTTTGGTTTTGAATTTCTTAATTATTCATCTAGGTCTAAACCAAACTTCCTTATTTATGTTTTAACCTTTTTAAAACATACACTTTAAATCATCTAAAAACAGTCCATAAAACTCCATGGTTTCCATGTTTCAAAACATGAAAACCAACCAATCTTTTACATGGGGTTCGGCCCTCCATGGTGGCCGAACCCAATGGTTATTTTTACCATTTTTAAACCTCTATTAATCAAGGTTAAAACCTTGGTGTATTCGGCCATAACCATGGCCCAATACACACCCCATTTGTTCCATGTTATTAAACCAAAATAACATATAAATACTTACCAAACTTCCAATCTTTCTTCTTGCCTTTGGTCCTTGGTTTCTCCCTTTTATTTCTTCCTTTCTTTTGCTGTTTTGTGCTTGATCTACTAGTATAAACACCTTTGATGTTCCATCTAGGAAAAACGAATTGGAGATTGTTTCCTTTAGTACTTCAGCCCCCAAGACCCCTCCATTCCCTCATCAATTCTTACGAAAAACGATGGGTCTTGGGTGCTATCCAATGCACCCCTTGGTACCTGCCTATGCAGCCTTTCAACTCCCCAAGCAACACCTCCCATTTCTATGTGTTTCATTTAAAATTTAACATGGAAATCACCCCAACAAGTCCCCAACGTGTGGGACTTGTTTGGTTGGTTATGACTGAGCCAAACTACTCCTATTCCCTCTAAACTCACTGATTTACAGTCCCATTGATTTCCATTTAGACTCACCCAACTCACATGTCCAACTCACCTCATTAATTGACAATCATTTAATGCATTTGAGTCAACTCATTTTTAATTCAAATTAAATAAAATCAGTTCCACTTAACCTGATTTAACTCACCATTGAACTCATTTGTGGGCCCACACGGTCAGCCATGGTCAAACATAGTCAACCCGACCCACTGGGTCCCCATTTAGCTCCTTGACCCGTTTTGACAACATGATCCATTTATGGGCTGATTTAGCCATTTTTAAGTGGTTTTCACATGTGCATCAAGCCTACCCATTTTTGCTCCACTTGATTTCCAATCAATTTAAGTTAACTCCATTTAAATTGAGCTCACCCAATGGTCAAATAAGTCCATTTGACCGATTGGGTCCAATTGGATCCTTTGACCCAATTAACCATATTGACCCAATTTGATGTTCATTACCCATTCATGATAAATTGGCCATTATAATATGTTCATATGATCTTAATTTGAACAATGGGCCCCACCATTTCCTCATTTGCAATCACATTTATTAAATTTACCAATCCAGTGGCATTTTCGTAAATATTCATCTTATTGAGAATTTTTGACCCAATTAACCATTTTGACCCAATTTGATGTACATTACCCATCCATTATAATTTGACCCCTATAATATATTCATAGGATCTTAGTTTGAGCAATGGGCCCCACTATTTTCTCATTTAATAGCATAATTAATAAATTTACCAATCCAGGGGCATTTTCGTAATTATCCATTTCTTTGAGAAATCGGGGTGTTACATGAAAATAAGAGTGAGATAAAGAGTGGGACATCATGACGTGAACTAAGTCCGAACTTCTAAAGTCCGACCCTTAACTGGTCAACCTATGTGTGCATGGACTAAGTCCACGAAAATGGTTCACACATAGTAATATAAACATGCAGATTATATCATAAACTATGGATTATAATAGAACCTATCTCTAGTCCATTTTTAGGTAGCAAAGTACTCCGTCAATTATAAATGATTAACTTAACTTAAATAACCAAAGTAACCATTCACAAACCATAGCAAATATCTAAATTATTACATGTTGATCACTAGCTACTCAAAATACAAGTCCATAAGTAACTAAAATAAAATAAGATCCAATCACATATCCAATCTCCTATGCTTGGCTCCGATCACATTCATCGTCCCTTTCCTTTCCTGTATCATCCACTAGGGTAGAAGTAGCGCGTTCGAACAATGCGCCCAGTAGGTATTCCGTTAGGGTCTACACATGGTTAGTACAAATCATAGATAATAACATAATGCCAGAACCATATAAATCATGCCATGTCATGATGTCAAATACAATGAGTCCCACCCATCACAAGTACATACAAGTACCCCCGACATAGGTCTTTCGGACGCCCTGACAGAGTGTGGCCCTCCGGTTTCTTCTTGATGGAAAAGCACATCAAGGTATCCAACATAGGTTTTTCGAACGCCCCGACGGAGTATGGCCCCTCCGGTTACATATCCTTCACCCCATGCCATGCAAGAGATGCTAATGAAACACATGCTATTTTATATTATAAACATAGCATTAAAAACCCACATTTGAAACATATCTTTTACAACATTAATTCATCAAAATAAGATAAAAATAAACCATCATACATAAACCATGTTTCAATAAGGTAGAATCCTACCAATGACACTAATGTGACCTTGCTTATAATCCGGCAACCGTTCACGATCGTGCCCCAGCTTGTGAGGTCCCGTTACCTTATTACACATTAATCAATCAAACCATGTTCTATTTGATTTCTTTTAAGTCCAAGTCCACAAACCCAACTTTGTGGGGTTCGGCCATGTAACGCCCCGCCCTCTCCGAGAAATCAGAGTCTAATTTTTTTTTTTAAAATAATAGAATAACATCGGAAGAGAGCGGGCGGCATCACGACGCCAGCTAAGTTCGGACTTCCTAAGTCCGACCCTTAACTGGCCACCCATGTGTGCATGGACTAAACCCACGATAACAATCCACACATGGAACTAAAAAGGTTATGCGGAATAAACTAGACTAACTGCGGAATTAAACTGAATAGATAGCAAGTACCAGTCTCAATTATTAAAATAACTAAATCCAACCATCCATTGGCAATATCATAAACAAACCATAGCCAAGGTATCAATTTATTACATGTCCATAAACGAAATCCAAATAACAGTAAATTATAAAAATCATTCCAACATCAAGCTCTTAAGCTTGGCTCCCCTCCTAGTCATCGTCCTTCTCTTTCCCCTTCCTTGTTCCAGCATTATCCTCTAAGGATAGAATTAGGGCGTTAGATCAACGCGCCCAGTAGGTTTCCGATCAAGGCTATCACATGGTTAGATTATAAATCATGCATATAACAAATGTCCGATTATCAAAAACAAATAAAACCATGCTATGTATGTATGCAAATGTAATGAGCCCCACCCCATCACGCATACATATAGCCTTCACTTGACGTGTCTTATATCAACATATTAATCCTCCTGGCAGGAAACTCACCAGCCTAGGGAGGCCCCATAGTTGCATCAAGGGCATTCCGACGGAGTGTGGGCTCTGGTATCCATAACCATCAGATAATTCTCCTGGCGGGACCCTCACCGCCTAAGGAGGCCCCACAGTTGCATCACAGGGCATACCGACGGAGTGTGCGCTCCGGTTTCCACAATCATCATCCCATGTCCATGCATGAGATGCCAATGTATATATAAAACATGTAAATAATAACCATCATTCAAAACCAATAAAATAAACATGAGTCTCATAAAAACCAAGATAAAACTGTGGTTACAAGTAGGTAGGAAACCTACTGAAGATTCACTTCAGTGTTCGTTCTTTCTTTAAGCGTCACCCGTTCACGACTAGCGTGCCGTCAAAGCAAGTCTCGATACCTTATTTACGTAGCAGCAAATCAAGCATTCATCCATGTAATTCCAACTTGGTTTAAGTCCCAAAAATGCACTATTCCGCCATACCCCATGGCCGAACCTCACCTTTTTACAATTTTGCCACTCTTTCATACAATTACAACCATGCACTTAACCATACCTCCAAATAAACCTTGGTAGGGTTCGGCCATACTACATGGCCGAACCATACCACCTTGAGTTTTGGCTCATATGTCCATTTTTTTTATCATTTCATCTTTGAACTTTTCCTTCATATTTACCATTATGCCATTGAGACTAACCTTTTCCTTAAACATCATATACTACAAAAATACTTTGGTAGGGTTCGGCCATACAACATGGCCGAACCATACCACTTTGGTTTGGGTCCATACATCCACTCCTATGATCATTTCATCCATAACCATGGTCCATGTTACTCACCATCCTTTCCATCCTTGAACTCCATATGAGATGGTCCATGGGGTTCGGCCATACACATGACCGAACCCAATGGTTCCCTTGGTTCAATAATTTTAACCTATGTACTTAACTTAGGCTCCACTCTTTTACCAAGATAAATACATGGTTCAGCCATCCAATGGCTGACCCAATACAATAACCATTTCTCCATTTTTAATCACATAAACCCCCATAAAATGACCCATGGGGTTCGGCCATTCACATGGCCGAACCTTATGGTTCTTTTGATGCAATTTTTCCAACACTTCTACATTATTTATCTACTGCATCTTAGCCATAAAAACAGCAAGGTTAAACCATCCATTGCCGACCCCATAACAATTACTTAATTCCATTTTTCAATCCTTTAAAAAAAATCTTCACACATGGTATGGTTTTTATCCCCAAAAACCATACCATTTATCAATAACTTTCATGGGGTTCGGCCATCCAAAGTGGCCGAACCCTATGCTCTAAATTTCCATCCTTTTAAACCTCTTCATCATACTTTACATCATTAATTAATTCAGCCACAACATGACCTAATTATACATGTAAAAATCACCATGGTTTGACATGGTTTTTGACCTTTAAGAACATCAAACCAATCCACTCTTTTCATGGGGTTCGGCCAACCAAGATGGCCGAACCCAATGACATATTTTTTATCCTTTTTAAGCAATCTTATCCAAGGTTAAATTCCCTGATGTAATCAGCCATTCCATGGCCCAAAGTATGACACTTAGGACCATGATTTAACCTTCCAAAAACATGCATCCTAAGTCAAATTTAACATCTTAAACAATCCATGGTTTTATCTTACAAAAACCATCCAAATAAACCCATTCTTTTCATTATGATCCATTTTTCATCTCATTTATGAAGTACCATACAAGGTCTAACCCTTAATGGATTCAGCCAAATAATGGCCAAATCATACTCCCTTCCACATTTTTATTTAACCTAATACTTATGTAAAAACTTACCAATTTCTTTGCTTCTTCCATCTAGCTTCCTTTCTTTCCTTCCTCCTTAATCTCTTGCCGAAATGGTGCTTGATCTATGGTGAAACACAGCAGCTGATTCGGTCCAAGAAAAGATGTTCTTGAGAGAGGGAGAGGGAGATGATGGAACTCCAAGGTTTACAATGTGCATTCGGCCATATGATGGTTGTTTTCCTTTTGTTAAAACAAACCAAACTATCTCATCACTCCTCATTACTCTTTAATAAAACTAAGGAGGCATTTGGTGCCATCCAAGGCACCCCTTGGCACCAGCCAATGTAACCTTTCAACTCCCCATGTAATCTCATCTCATTATCATTCAATTCCATTTAACATTATGCATGAAAGCTACCAAAACAAGTCCCCAACGTGTGGGACTTGTTTTGGTTTGTTTGAGACCAAGACGCCTCCTTATATTCCCTTCAACTCACTGATTTTACAGTCCCTTTGATTTCCATTTTGACTCACCTAACTCAATGGCTTAACTCACCACATTAAATACCATACATTAATTACACTTGAGTCAACCCAACCATTTAATTTAAATGCAACTCATTCCAATCCAACTCAACCTGATTTGACTCACCATTGAGTTCATTTGAGGGCCCACATGGTCAGCCGTGGTCAATCTTGGTCAACCCGACCCATTGGGTCCCCATTTAGCTCCTTGACTCGTTTTGACAACATGACCCATTTATGGGCTGTTTTAGCCATTTTGCATTTGGTTTTCACATGTGCATCAAGCCTACCCATTTATGCTCCATTTAATTTCCAATCAATTCAGCTTAGCCCCATTAAATTTGGGCTCACCCAATGGTCTAATAAGTCCATTATGACCCATTGGGTCCAATTGGGTCCTTTGACCCAATTAACCATATTGACCCAAATTGATGTACATTACCCATCCAATCAAATTTGACATTCATAATGTGCTCATAGGATCTTAATTTGAGCAATCGGCCCCGCTATTTTCTCATTTAACATCATAATTAATAAATTTACCAATCCAGGGGCATTTTCGTAATTATCCATCTCATTGAGAAATTGGGGTGTTATAGGCCATACAACATGGCCGAACCTCACCCCCCTTGATTTTTGGTCCCCCTTTTGATCCTTAAACTTAAGTCCAAGATCATAATGTTTTTAATTCATTAACCTAACATACATAAACCCTAGGTCCACCAAACATTCCCCATGGGGTTCGGCCATACACCATGGCCGAACCCATGGTCCATTAATTTTACTTATTTACAATATTGCCATGGTTTCCATCACCTTATGTTTAGGTCCAAAACAGATTCGTAACATGGATTCATGATTGATTCATAAATCATAAAATAAAGCCCTAATAATTCCCTTCATCCCTTGGTTTGTAAACCATTCATTTAAATTATACAAAGACCCACATATGACCCATTAACAAGTTCATGGGGTTCGGCCATACACCATGGCCGAACCCTTGATGTTTCATTTCTAACTTCTCCTTCAAATGGTTTACCATCTTAGGTCCATAACATAAGTCTATACTTGCATCCTCCAATTAATCCTCCATTCATTTAAAATATACGTAGACATAATATCCATAAAATTGCTTCATCATTTACTACCCCAAGTCCAAGAGCGATCCATACATAATTCATTCACCATTTACAACCTTCATGCCAACTTAGATTCAAAAATATTATCCATGGGGTTTGGCCATACACCATGGCCGAACCCATGGTCTTTTAGTTTCATCCCTTTGGCCATCACTTCTTTCCTTAGGTAATCACCCATACCACAATTGTTTAACATTGTTAGCAACTTAAGTCCATAAAAAGACCTCATGGGGTTTGGGCATACACCATGGCCGAACCCATGATCTTTCATTTTGGCCTATATTTACAACTTTGCCATCATTTCCATGATCTAACTATATGAATATAATTCCATAATTCTTTATGGGGTTCGGCCATGCCCCTTGGCCGAACCCATGGTGCAAGGTTCTTCACCAACAACCTTCCATTTGAACCCTTTAACATCTTTATTACCCACCAACATCCTTTCCATTAGAATAACCAAACCAACCCTCAATTTTCTTCCATGGGGTTCGGCCATCCACCATGGCCGAACCCTATGGTTCCTTTCTTTAAACAAAATTTATAAAAATACTTACCGATTCCGCGACTCCTCCAGTTTTCCTTCGCTCCGACTTGTTCTTTCAATCCTTTCTTTCCTTAGCTTTTTCCTCCTTCTTCTTGATCCTTTGGCCGAGTGTGAGAGCTTGAGAGAGAGATAGAGTTCGGTCAAATTATGTGGGTTTGTGTAACACCCCAATTTCTCAATGAAATGGATAATTACCAAAATGCCCCTGATGTGTTAAATTAATTATTTTGTGATGTTAAGTAAGGAAATAGTGGGGCCCATTGCTCAAATTAAAATCATATCAGTACATTATGAATGTTAAGTTTGATTGGATGGGTAATTTACATCAATTGGGTCAAAAATGGCTAAACGGGTCAAAGGGCCCAAATGGGACCCATCTGGTCAAAATGGATGATTTGACCTTTTGTGAACTTAAATTAAATGGGGTTAGGCTGATTTGATTGGAAATCAAGTGGAGGAAAAATGGGTAGGCTTGACCCATATGTAAAAACCAGTTACAAATGACCAAAATACCCTATAATTGGGTCATGGAGTCAAAAAAGGGTCAAGGTTCTAAAGGTGGACCCAACGGGTCGAGTTGACTATGGTTGACCATGTGGACCCTCAAGGGAGATAAAACACGAGTTAAATCAGTTGAGTGGGATTGAAGTGAGTTGGAATTAAATCAAGTGGTGAGTTAACTCATGTGCATTAAATGAAATGCATTAAGTATGGTGAGTTGGACATGTGAGTTGGGTGAGTCAAAATGGAAGTCAATGGGACTGTAAATCAGTGAGTTTAGAGGGAATATGAAGAGGTTGGCTCAGCTTTAACCACCAAAACAAGTCCCACACGTTGGGGACTTGTTGGGGTGATTTTCATGATGGGATTTAAATGGGAATACATGGAAATTGGATGAGATGCATGGGAGTGCCAAAGGGTGTGTTGGAAGTGCCAAGGGGTGCTTTGCTTGGCTGCAAGTGACTCCTTGGTTTGTGCAAGGTTTGATGAGGATTGAATGGGTGACATGGGGCTGTTTAACAAAAGCAGCCAACACCCTCACTTGGCCAAATTCCACATTGCAAAAGCATTAGAATTCCATCTCCTTTCCCTCTCTCAAGAACACCTCCTTGGCCGAATTTTATCTTGGTGATTTCACCATTGGTTCATGCTTCTAACCAGCTGAGACAAAGGAAGAAAGAAGGAAGGAAACAAGAGGGAAGAAGGCATGGAGCAAAGGCATAAGAAAAGCTTGGAATTTGGTAAGTATTTCCATGGACTTTTGATTAACAAAATGGGTGTGTATTGGGCCATGGTTATGGCCGATTACACCAGGGTTTTAACCTTGATTAATGGAGGATTTAAAATGGTAAAAATAACCATTGGGTTCGGCCCCCATGGAGGGCCGAACCCCATGTAAAAGAATAGTTGATTTTCATGTTTTGAAACATGGAAACCATGGAGCTTTGGTGGACTGTTTTTGGGTTTTATTTAATATTCAAATGCATGTTTTAGAAAGGGTTATAAACATGGATCTAAATGACAAAAAGGCTGAAGTTAGCATGGTCTAAAACAGTGGATGAAAACTGGAAAAATGGACCATGGGGATCGGCCATCTTGGATGGCCGAATCCCATGAAATATTATGGTCTTTTGGGACAAGTAAATGAATTTATTTGGATGGTTTCTAAGAGGTATAAAGCCAGCAATATGATATTGATATTGTATGTTTAAATAACGCCTAAAGCATGTTTGAAAGACCAAAACATGGACATAGGGTTCGGCCACGTGGCCGAACCCCATGTAAGTAATTGGTATGATTTGGTGAGGTTAATTTACTGTTTTGGCTGATGTTTATGTGGCTGAACCATGTGTAATTCATGGTTGGTTTAGCATGGTTAAATCATGAATAATCATGGGAAGTTGAGGGATTAATCAGATCAAGAGAACCATTGGGTTCGACCATGTGCATGGCCGAACCCCATGGGGCTATATTTATGGGATGAATGGCCAAGTTATGGGTTTGCTTAGGTGTGTTAAATAGAAATAATCTTACTGATTTTGTTTGGCCATTGGATGGCTGAACCATATGGTTCTTATGATTAAAGAGAAGGGCTTAAATTAAGAACATATGGTGGAAACGATGAACCAAGGGAACCATTGGGTTCGGCCATGTTAGGGCCGAACCCCATGGAGTAGTTTTGTGATGATGAAAATGAGGATTGGAAACAAAGTGATTTGAATGGTTATGAAGGATTAAGAGATCCAACTTGGATTGGTAATGGCAAAACCGTAAATACTAGTCAAAATTCAATATGAAAGGATTGACCAAAGGAATTGATTTGTGGGCCAAAGTGCAAGTGGTATGGTTCGGCCATGGTGCATGGCCGAACCCTACCAAGACATGTTTGAAGTATTAAATGTTTATCAAACGAGAAAGAAAGATTAAATCCCAAAGTGGGTGAGGTTCGGCCATGGGTATGGCCGAACCCCACTAGATGGTATATGAGACCTAAACTTGATTAGGAATCAAGCAGATTAAGTATTGATTTGCTGTTACATAATAAGGTACCGGAAGTTGAACGACGAGTGAGTCGTGATCAGGTGACGCTAAAGAAAGATCAAGTACTGAAGTGAATCTTCAGTAGGTTTCCTACCTACTTGTAACCACAGTTTTACCTAGTTTTCTTATGAGACTCTTGTTTACTTTATGTGGTTTCAAATGTGGTTTTGAATGATGAGTTAAGTATTTACAAATGACATACAATGCACAAACATCTCATGCATGGCATGGGATAATGATTATGGAAACCGGAGCCCACACTCCGTCGGAATATCCGAGAAGCAACTGTGGGGCCTCCTTTGGCAGGTGATACGTCACGCCAGGAGAATTGACAGATGATTATGAAACACCGGAGCCCGCACTCCGTCGGAATGTCCGAGATGCAACTGTGGGGCCTCCTTGGGCAGTGATACGTCACGCCAGGAGAATCTAATAGGTTGATATGAGACGCGGAAAGTAAAGGCTATATGTATGTGTGATGGGGTGGGACTCATTACATTTGTATACATACATAGCATGTTTTTATATGTTTTTGATGATCAAGTAATATGATATATATGCATGTTTTTATATGCTAACATGTGGTAGCCCTAATTCGGGAACCTACTGGGCGCGTTGATCTAACGCCCTAATTCTATCCTCAGATGAGAGTGCGGGTACAAGGAAAGGGAAAGAGAAGGTCGATGACCAGGAGGGGAGCCAAGCTTAAGCGCTTGAATGATGGACTGAACTTCTTTATATTACTGTCTTTCGAACTATATTTTGTTGGACATGTAATAAGTCATTACTTGCTATGGTTTGATTAGGTTAATAACTTTGGATGGATGATTTATGTTAATTAATGTTTGAGACTGTTACTTGCTATCTAGTCTTTCTATTCCGCAGTAATTTAGGTTATTCCGCATGTTGATGTTAGTTCCATGTGTGATTCATTATCATGGTCTAGTCCATGTACATATGGGTGGCCAGTTAAGGTTCAGACTTGAGTAGTTTGAACTTAACTCGCGTCGTGAAGCCCCCGCTCTCTTTCGATGTTTTATTATTATTATTAAAAAAAAGAATTAGACTCTGAAATTCTCGGAGAGGGCGGGGCGTTACAGTTTGAGAGAGGATCGGCTTTGAGTGAGAGGGAGAGGAGTTTGGGATATAAACTCTAAGTTCTTTTCTCTTTTGTCCTTGTGAGTGGTTGGCTAAGAGAGGGTGTGAGGGAGAGAAACAACCAAGAGGGAGAGGGAGAGTTCGGCCTTGTTTGAATTTGAAAATCAAACCAAAACTCTCCATTATCTCTCCAACGTGTAGCCTTGTTTGATTTCTGAAATAAACCAATACTCCCCACTTCTCCAATGTGTATGCCATTATTTGAATTTTAAATAACCATAACCAGTCTCCATTATCTCTCCATGTGTAACTCTTATTTGAATTTTAAAATAAACCAAACCTCCCTAACTCTCCAACGTGTAACGTCTTATTTGAATTTTGAAATAAACCAAACCTCTCTACCTCTCCAATGTGTAACTCTTATTTGAATTTTGAAATAAACCAAACCTCCCTACCTCTCCAACGTGTAACCCTTATTTGAATTTCGAAATATGTATCTTTGTTTGAATTTGAAGTGTGTATCCTTGTTTGAATTTGAATTGTATAACCGTCCACATCCAACTCATTCAACTCACCACTTTAATTTAATTCAAATCAACTCAACTCACTCGGTGGTCAACCAAGTCAAACACGAACCATTGGGTCCCAATTGGACATTTCGACCCAATTAACAATTTTGACCCAATTATCAATCTTGACCCAATTGAATACATCTTACCCAATTATTTCAATTGCAACCATATCCACAATCCGTTAGGTCCTAATTGGGCAATTGACCCAACACTTTACCCATCTAAGGTCCATATCTAATAATTCACAAATTAAGTGGCAAATTTCATATATATTAATAACATGAAATTCCAAAGTGTTACAATACAACCCTCTTTTTCGAATTTTCGTCCTAAAAATCGAGCGAAGTAGGGTTTCAAACATTTACATAAATAGCTCAAGTTGAGCTGCTCTCATTTCCGACTCCAGTTCCCATGTGGCTTCCTCATTACCGTGTTGATACCATACCACCTTAACAAACTGGATCGCTCGGTTCCGTAATACCCTTTGTTCTGTGTCCACCACTCGGACAGGTTTTTTGACGTATGTCACGTCGCTTTGGACATCTATGTCTTGTATGTTCAGTACATGTGAGGGATCAGGATTGTACTTCCTCAACATCGATATATGGAACACATCGTGTGAAGATGACAACTGTGAAGGGGAGTGCCAATTGATAAGCCATATCCCCCATCCTTCTTATGTTTGAAAACGGTCCCACAAATCTTGGCGACAATTTTCCCTTCTTTTCAAATCTCATGTGTCCCTTTCGTGGCGAGACATTCAAGAACACCATGTCCCCCAATTCGAATTCAAGGAACCTCGTCCTCTTGTTAGCATAGCTTTTCTGGCAACTCTGTGCAGCCAATAGGTGCTGCCGTATCAGTTGTATCTGCGCTGTGGTCTATGCAACCAACTCAGGTCCAATCAGTGCAGGCTCATCGGCCTCTGTCCAGCACACAGGTGATCTACATGGTCTACCATATAATGCCTAAAATGGTGCCATCTGGAGGCTTGCCTGTAGCTATTGTTGTATGAAAACTCTACCAGCGGCAAGTGATCCTCCCATCCACCCTTGAAATCTAGCATGCATGCTCTCAGCATATCCTCCAATGTTTGTATTGTTCTCTCAAACTGCCCATCAGTCTGTGGATGGAATGTTGTACTGGTCAGTAGATCTGTTCCTTTGGCCGACTGCATACTCTGCCATACTCTGCCTAGTGAATCGGCCATCTCTCTCGGACACTATAGTTCGGGGTATACCATGTAGCCTAATGATATCCTTGATATACCGCCGACCCAAAATCTCAGATGAGTCTGTCATCTTAATGGGAAGAAAATGTTCGAACTTGGTCAGTCGGTCTACCACGACCCATATTGCGTCATTGCCCTTTGAAGACCTTGTCAACCCTGTCACAAAATCCATGGAGATGTGCTCCCATTTCCATTCCGGCACTGGTAAGGGTTTGAGTAATCCTAGTGGCTTATGATGTTTCGTCTTAATCTGCTGACAAGTTAAGCAATGAGCCACGAATTTTGCCACATCTTTTTTGAGTCCGTGCCACCAGTAATGTCTCTTCAGGTCGTGATACATCTTGGTGTTGCCCGGATGAAGGGAGAGTTTGGTCTGATGTGCCTCAATCAGTAACTCTCTTCTGCAGCTCTTAGGCACATATATTCTTCCTCGGAATACAAGATTCTGTCCTGGTCGTAACTCCCATTCCGGTATGACTTCACCAGTAGACATCTTGGCCCATATCTCCTTCATTTCCGGGTCTATCCGTTGAACCTGTTCAATCTTGGTAACCATGTCGGATCGTATGATCAACTTGTACATACTCCCATGGTTATTGATAAATAAATTGAACTCTCGTATGGTATTCAACATCTCCCATTCTGTCCTGATCAAACATGCCACTGATGCATGTGATATGCGACTGAGGGCATCTACCACCTTGTTCGCCTTGCCAAGGTGATAACGAAGCAGCGAACTCATAATCCTGCAGATATTCCATCTATCTGCGATGCCTCAGATTGAGCTCTTTCTGATCAAACAAGTACTTCAAGTTCTTATGATCTGAAAACACTTCAAATTTCTCGCCATATAAATAGTGTCTCCAGCTTTTGAGAGCGAAAGACCACTGCGGCTAGTTCCAGATCGTGCGTAGGATAGAGACGTTCATGTATTTTCAATTGTCTTGATCCATATACCACCACACGATGACTTTGACTGAGTGAACACCCCAGTCCCTCTCCTGAAGCATCGCAATGTACCTCATAACTCTTGCCTCTTTCCGGTAAAATTAAGATAGGAGCAGTTGTAATTCTCTCCTTCAAGTCTTCAAATCTCTGATTGGACAGATCTGACCACTCATATTTGATTCCTTTCTAAGTCAGTTGAGTAAGTGGAGATACAATTTTTAAGAAGTCCATGATAAACTTCCGATAATAGCCAGCCAATCCCAGAAAGCTACAGGATCTCAGTCACATTTTTCAGTGCTTTCCAATCTCTTACTGCCGCCACCTTGCCCTGATCCACAGGCTATAGCTTCTACTCATATAACATGCCCCAAAAAGTTAACCTTGGGTAGCCAGAATTCACACTTGCTGGCTTTGGCATATAACTTGTTCTTCCTCAAAGTGTCCAAAACTATCCTCAGGTGCTTAGCATGTTCTTCCTGAGTTTTGGAATAAATCAAAATAGCATCAATAAATATAATGACAAATTCGTCCAAATAAGGGCGGAAGATTCTGTTCATTAGATCCATGAACACAGCCGGTGCATTGGTGAGTCCAAATGGCATGACTACAAACTCATATAGTCCATACCGTGTTCTAAAGGCTGTCTTCTCTATGTCTTCCTCCCTAACCCGGATTTGGTGGTATCCGGACATCGAATCAATCTTAGAGAAATGGTTGGAACCTCTAAGTTGATCAAATAAATCATCGATCCTAGGTAGAGGATACTTGTTCCTGACTGTCAGCTGATTCAGCTTTCGATAGTCTACGCACATACGGAGTGAACCTGTCCTTCTTCTTCACAAACAAAACCGAAGCTCCCCAATCTACTTCTTTAACTTGGACATCTCTGCTGGTACCATCCGATAGTGTGGTAACGACACTGGTGCAGTGCCAGGATACAGCTTGATTTCAAAATTAATCTCCCTCATGGGAGGCAAGCTAGGGAGTTCCTTTGGGAGTACATCGGCATAGTCCTTTACCATTGCTGGAAGTTCAGTCACCGGTGCCTTGTTGATTCTGATACTTTTCAATACCAGGTGATTCAACCCTTCATGCAGTCTGCTTTGTTTGTCAGTACGCTCCACATGTTGTTTTCCCTCGGGTGACCAAAATGTCACCCTGCGGCGATAGCAATCAATGTTGGTCTGAAAGCTAGCCAACCAGTCCATGCCGAAGATAATATCGTACTCGGTCATATCAAGTACCAAATAATTGAACTCAAATCTGAGTACAACAAGTTTTGAATTCATTACTGTGCATACAAGCCCCAATGACGTGTCTCCGAAGGGGGATACAATGGTGAGTGACGTGGATAGTTTTTGTACTAAAGTTCTAGTTGCAGTTATAAATGCAGCAGATATGAAGGAGTGAGATGCTCCAAAATCAAATAGCGCAAAGGCGTAGGAACTACTGACTATAGCCATACCCTTGAATCATGGAGCGATGCACTGCCGCTGGAGGAGCTAAGGTAAATAACCGTCCAGATCCTGTAGACGCCTATCCCGCTTGGTTAAATGTCCTGCCTCCTCGTGAATTAGCTGGTCTAGATGGTGGACGGAAAGAACCCCTGGAATGAGAGGGTTTTCTAAGCTACGAGCATTCCCTCTTGAAGTGACCAGGCTAGTCACAATGAAAGCAGTTGCTCACCCCTCTGGGAGCCTGATTGACTGATGCAGATGGGGAGGGATGATTGGGACGAAAGCCCTCTGTTGACCCAGTGGATGGTGAGGGTCTACTAAAGTTCGGTCGGAACTTCTTGTTGGGCTGAAATGTACCCCTCCCACTCTGAGCTCGGCGGTTGTCAAAACGCGCTAACTCAGCCATCTCTTGCTCTACTATAGTGGCCCTGCTGACCACCTCTGCCAATGTAGCTGCTTTGAATATGGTTACCTTGGCTCTTATACTTGGCCGAAGGCCTTGCTCGAACTTGCGTGCCCTTCGATACTCTGTATCCACCATATAAAATGCATAGCAAGACAAGCTGAGAAACTCCTGGTGGTACTCTGCCATCGTCATGGTACCTTGTACCAAAGATAGAAAAGCTTGAGTCTGGCGTTCCTTCTCCTCCTCAGGGAAATAATGATCCAAGAAGGTAGCTGAGAACTATTCCCAAGTCATTGCAGTCCTCTCTCATTCCGGAAGGAGTGCTCGCTGCTTCTCGACCACCTCCCACCATTTACCGGCATCATCAACCAGTTGTGACGTGGCCAGTGTAACACCCCGATTTTTCAAAGATATCAATATTTACGAAAATGTCATTGGAATGGTGAATTGAAAAGATGTGATCATAGATAAGAAAATGGTGGGGCCCATTGTTCAAATTAAGACCCAATGTGCATATTATAAGGATCAAATTAAATTAAATGGGTATTGTACATCTAATTGGGTCAAGATGGTTATTTTGGTCAAAGGACCCAATTGGGACCCAATGGGTCATGATGGACTCATTTGACCATTGGGTGAGCCTAATCTTAATCGAGGTTAAGCTGAATTGATTTGGAATTAAATGGAGGATAAATGGGTAGGCTTGATACAAATGTGTAAACCACATTCAAATGGCTAAACCACCCATAAATGGGTCATGGCGCCAATTGGGTCAATGAGCTAAATGGGAACCAATGGGTCGAGTTGACCATGTTGACCATGGTTGACCGTGTGGACCCACATGTGAGCTTAAAGGGTGAGTCACATTAGGTTGAGTTGGGACTGAAATGAGTTGGATTTGAATTAAGTAATGGAGTTAACTCAAGTGCATTAAATGAATGGCATTAAATGTGGTGAGTTGAGCCAATGAGTTGGGTGAGTTAAATTGGAAACCAAAAGGACCTTGAAGTCAAATGAGTCAAATAGAGAGGTGAGGAGTTGCCTTGGTCTCAAACACCACCAAAGATAGGTCCCACACGTTGATGGCATGGAGTGTTTCCCATGCATAAGGTTTAATGAAATGAGATAAAATCTCATGGGAAATTTGGAGGGTTTCCATCCCATGATGGAAACCCAAAGCTCCAACGTTGGGAGTGCCAAGGGATGCCTTGGTTGGCATCAAATGACTCCTTGGTTAGATCAAGAATTAATGAGGGTAATTGAGAGGATTGTGGGGGCTGTTTTACAAAGGAGGTTCACTACCCTTTGGCCAAGTTTCACCTCAAAGAAACCATAGAATTCATCTCTCTCCCCCTCTCTCTCAAGACCTATCTCTTGGCCGAATCATCCTTTGGTGTGTTCACCATTGATCAAGTATATAATCAGCAAAAGGAGGGAGGCTAAGGAAGATAGGAAGCAAGGATCAAAGGCAAGGAGAGAGGCTTAGAGAATTGGTAAGTACTCCATGGAATTTTGTTTAATAAAGTTGGTTAAATGGAACATGATTTGGCCATGGTATGGCCGATTCTACCAAAGGTTTAAATTATGAATAATGATGTTTAAAAAGATAGAAAACATGGACCATAGGGTTCGGCCACTTAGGATGGCCAAACCCCATGAAATAATTTGGTTATGTTGATGGTTTTTTTAAGTTAAAAACAATGCAATATGATGGACAACTTCTAGATGTTTTAATTAGACATAAGATGCAAGTTAAAGGGTTTTAAATCATGGATTTGAATGTCATGATTTGGTCATGATATGGCCAAATTTATCAATGGTTTAAATTATGATGATGAGGTTTAAAAAGGGATAGAAACTTGGATCATAAGGTTCGGCCACTTTGGATGGCCGAACCCCACGAAAGCATTTGATAATTTTGTATGGTTTTTGGAGAGATAAAAACCATACCAATGTATGTTAGTTTTTAAGTGTGTTATTTGGAATAAAAATTGATGTTGTAGGTTGGCCATTGGATGGCTGAATCACATTAAGATTATGGTCAAAATGTTGAATATGAACCATACACAAAGGATGGAAAGATTGACTCAAGAAAACCATAGGGTCGGCCATGTTTATGGTCGAACCCCATGGGTCATTTATGGGTGTATAAAGATAAGAACATACTTGGAAATTATAAATGGATTTATAGTATGTAAATGGATAGAAATAAAGAACCCCATGGAATGATTTTGACGGACTTAAGAATTTTTGAAGCCATAAAGATGATGAAAGACTAAGGGCTAGTTAAGTACGAAGGATTGAAATGAGACCCAATATGGATTGGTGAGGTTCGGCCAAGTTGTATGGCCGAACCCCACTAAGGTGGATGGGTTATATGATTTTGATTATCAAGCAAGAATTAAACTAGGGTTAGCAGTGGCAAAACTGTAAATACAAGCCATAAATGTAAAAATGGAAGGAAGGATTAAAGGACTTGAAAGAGGGGTCAAACCAAAGTGGTATGGTTCGGCCATGCTGTATGGTCGAACCCTACCAAGTTATAGTATGTAATATAAGGTGTTTAAATGGATGGTGTTTATCAAATGAAAAGGAGGATCAAATCCAAAGTGGGTTGAGGTTCGACCATGGGTATGGCCGAACCCCACAAGATGGTTTTTGGCACTTAGATGTAAATGGAAATTAAATCATAGTATATTGACTTGCTGTTATATAAACAAGGTAACGAACTTGAATGGCGCGTGAGTCGTGAACGGGTGACTCTTAATAAAAACGGACGGTTAAGTGAATTTTCTGTACGTTTCCTACCTACTTGTAACCACTTTCATATTTGGTTTTATAATGGTTTTTATGAGTTATGCTGTTATTGTTTTATATTTCAAATGGGTTTTGAATGTTGAGATATATTTACAAAAGACATATATTCATTGACATCTCGTGCATGGCATGGGGTGATGATTATGGAAACCAGAGCCCACACTCCGTCGGTATGCCCGTGATGCATCTGTGGGGCCTCTTTAGGTGATGAGAGTCCCGCCAGGAGGAATAGCTTAATGATGAGAGTCTTATCCACAGGAAATGTGGAGTACTCTGGATTACTTTGACGTGAGAATCCCGTCAAGTGATAGCTATGTATACTTGTGATGGTTGGGACTCATTACATTTACACTTACATACATAGCATTGATTTCAGATGTTTTTAATGATCATATACTATCATATAGGCATGTTATGTACTAACCATGTGGTAGCCCTGATCGAAAAACCTACTGGGCGCGTTGATCTAACACCCTAATTCTATCCTTAGAGGGTGATACAGGAAAAGGAAAGGGAAAGACTAAGGCCGATGATCCCGAGGGAAGCCAAGCATAAGCGCTTGGGTGTCGGAATGAACTCTTATTTATTGTTATTTGGACAATTTGCATGGATATGTAATAATGTAGATAACTGCTATGGTTTGATTTAAGTTTGAATGAAGGTTTAGTTTTAAGTAAATATGACTTGTACTTTGCTATCTGAGAATGGAGCAGTTTGAGGATTGATTATAATTCTGCATATTTGATTGATTCCGCAATCAGTTTGTATATTCCGCAAGTTTTATTTAGTTCCATGTGTGGACCGATATTCATGGTCTTAGTCCATGCACACATGGGTGGCCAGTTAAGGGTCAGACTTGGGTAGTCCGAACTTAACTCGCGTCATGACGTCGCCCGCCCTCTTCTGGTTTTACTATATTATTTAAAAAAAAAATAGACTCTGAATCTCGGAAAGGGCGGGGCGGTACAGTTGGTATCAGAGCGAAACGAGAAGTTGAATCATCGAAGTAAGATTAAGACGGTTTCATGTCTCACTGACAGATAAGAATCCCGACTGACCAACTCTTCGGAGTCCGCTGACTGGGGGCCGGATTAATTTACTTTGATAGACTCAGACTGAACAATCAATCTGAGAACAACAATGAAAGATAGCAAAGCAAGTACAGTCATCATAAGTGGATATATCAAACATAGCAAAGTAGGATATACTTCCCCGATATCCCCACATTGAGAAACAAACAACATGAATTTAGAGAGTTCCCCCAGAAACAAAAGAAATACAAAGAGTGATGATTTGGCAATTTCCCCAAACACAATACATGATATGATACATAAGAAATCCCCCAAAACCAAGATTGGTTTTATTAGAACTGCTGTTAATTATTATGTGTTCTATGTTATGATACAGATATGTCGAGCAACGTGGAGTATACGGAATTGTGGGACAGAGGAACCCCTAGCAATCCAATAGATTTGGTGTCTGCTTCCAACAACTCTAGCATGGAAGTTAACATGGACTTTCAGGAGGGACCTCCCGAGGAAGTTGAAGTGGCTCTAGCACTTTTTCCGGAGGAGCCTATGGAAGATATCCCTTTGATAAGGGAATCTGTTGGGGAGATAGAGCTCGATTATATGTGCGAGTTGTGCAATCAGGATGGGCACAACTATACATACTTGTCCTCACCCTCTTGAAGTGGTTTGCCCGGTTTGTGGAACTTCATGGGCACGGGAAAGAAAGGACTAATTGTCCTTACATTGGAGGACCAGGGATAATACCTTGTTTGACGTGCAGAGTGTTGGGGCACATGTCGATGACATGGCCTGACAATTTCTTTGACAATGATGCAGGGTCTTCTACTGAAGATTGAGCTAAGGAAGGGTAAGGAAATGTCGGGGAAATAGGGGAGATTTTGTAAGGGTTGTGGGTACGTTTTGAAGGGTTGTTCTAACCCTACCAACCCTTGTATGGTGATGGAAGTTTAAGTGATTTTTAATAAAAGTATGCAACTTTAAGAGTTCATGAGGATTTTTGGCACTGAGATGTAGGTGACGAGGTCACTTGATTATGTTGAGACGTGGTATGAGTGCGTCCCTCACGTGATATTAATGATTGGAATGTGGTATGGGTGCGTCCCTCACAGGATATTGATGAGATAAGAATATAGATTCCATGCGTATGACCTAGAGTAGCCGTAAGACTGTGGGAATTCTGATATGAAATACGGAGAATTGGTTATATAGTGTTACCGTTGAGGACTGGGTCCCTCGTATGCTACGCGCTGGAGGACGCTCTCACAGGCTATTTTGCACAATAGATATGCGGGAATACGCAGAGCTAGGTACTATTTTACCCCATGGGAGTGGTACTAGTCTCGTCAGACACGTATCGACAGCCTTAGAACTTGACTGAATCACCTATGAGGTGAAGGATGCAGGGCGAGATAGACCGGATCACGTTGGACGTGGGTCTTCTGCTTAGTAAGTCATGTGCCCTAAGTCTTGCAAGGGGTCGGGATACATTTTTGATTGGATATTGTTACCACAGTCCCTTAGTGATTCATTCGAATGTTGTTCCTATAGACATTAATCATGGATAGATGATCCTCATGGAACGAGTGATACCAAGGATGAATTGGTTCCATGAATGGATTATACCCATAGGTGGGTTATTTCATGGACGGTTATTAATCATGCATAAATGATACTCATGGACAGAGTGATACCAAGGATGGATGGTTTCCATGAATGGATTATACCATAGGTGGGTTATATTCATGGATGGTTATTAACTATGGATAGATGATGCTCATGGTCAGAGTGATACCAAGGATGGATGGTTTCCATGAATGGATTATATCCATAGGTGGGTTATATTTATGGATGGTTATTAACTGTGGATAGATGATACTCATGGTCAAAGTGATACTAAGGATGGATGGTTTCCATGAATGGATTATACCCATAGGTGGGTTATATTCATGGATGGTTATTAACTGTGGATAGATGATGCTCAATGGTCAGAGTGATACCAAGGATGGATGGTTTCCATGAATGGATTATACCCATAGGTGGCTAGATTCATGGATGGTTATTAACTATGGATAGATGATACTCACTGGTAGATGAAATGCTCAAGTATGAATTATTTCCATGAATGGATTATACCCATGGGAGGGTTATATTCATGGATGATTATTAAACAGGGATTAATGATATTTACTGAAGAGTGATACCAGGGATGGATGTATTTAACCATGGGTGATTATTCCCATGGTGGTTTGGATTGATGCCGGGTATCGGTATCATGGAAGTTGGAACAAAAGGTGTTAGTCACATAGTGACATATGTACAAATGAAGATGTGCAAAATTTTGGAGATGTATTTAACGGAAAAGATAAGAGTCTAGTGAAACATGAATGGGAAGCTATGGGCGACTGCCGAGTTAGTCTAGCTAGCTGACTCTGTAGTAAGCCGATTGAGTTCCAGGTGAGTGCAACTAGAAACCTAGTTAAAATGGAATCAGAAAAAGCTTTGGGCATAAGCTCGCATTGGCAGGCTTACCTCACAGAGAGTAGATGAAAGAATGTATTGAGCAGGTACGTATGGAAAATATTATGAGAACAGGTAAAGGGAAACTGAGTAGATTGATCTATGTAAGATCACAAATGGCTCACGAGGAAAAGATATAACGTGAGACAGAACAGAAGGTGTTACGGAACCGAGCGATTCAATTTGTCAAAGTGGTGCGAACCGACACGGTAATGAAGGAGCCACTTGGGAATTCGAATCGGAGATGAGAACAGCTCATCCTGAGTTGTTTATGTAATTTATTTTGGAGCCCTACTTCGCTCGATTTTCGGGACGAAATTTTTAAAAAGAAGGTTATATTGTAACACCCCGATTTTTCAAAGATATCAATATTTACGAAAATGCCATTGGAATGGTGAATTAAAAAGATGTGATCATAGATAAGAAAATGGTGGGGCCCATTGTTCAAATTAAGACCCAATGTGCATATTATAAAGATCAAATTAAATTAAGTGGGTATTGTACATCTAATTGGGTCAAGATGGTTATTTGGGTCAAAGGACCCAATTGGGACCCAATGGGTCATGATGGACTCATTTGACCATTGGGTGAGCCCAATCTTAATTGGGTTAGGCTGAATTGATTTGGAATTAAATGGAGGATAAATGGGTAGGCTTGATGCAAATGTGTAAACCACATTCAAATGGCTAAACCACCCATAAATGGGTCATGGAGCCAAAATGAGCTAAATGGGGACCCAATGGGTCGTGTTGACCATGTTGACCATGGTTGACCGTGTGGACCCACATGTGAGCTTAAAGGGTGAGTCAAATTAGGTTGAGTTGGGACTAAAATGAGTTGGATTTGAATTAAGTAATGGAGTTGACTCAAGTGCATTAAATGAATGGCATTAAATGTGGTGAGTTGAGCCAATGAGTTGGGTGAGTTAAATTGGAAACCAAAAGGACCTTGAAGTCAAATGAGTCAAATAGAGAGGTGAGGAGTTGCCTTGGTCTCAAATACCACCAAAGATAGGTCCCACACGTTGATGGCATGGAGTGTTTCCCATGCATAAGGTTTAATGAAATGAGATAAAATCTCATGGGGAATTTGGAGGGTTTCCATCCCATGATGGAAACCCAAAGCTCCAACGTTGGGAGTGCCAAGGGATGCCTTGGTTGGCATCAAATGACTCCTTGGTTAGATCAAGAATTAATGAGTGTAATTGAGAGGATTGTGGGGGCTGTTTTACAAAGGAGGTTCACTACCCTTTGGCTGAGTTTCACCTCAAAGAAACCATATAATTCATCTCTCTCCCCCTCTCTCTCAAAACCTATCTCTTGGCCGAATCATCCTTTGGTGTGTTCACCATTGATCAAGTACATAATCAGCAAAAGGAGGGAGGCTAAGGAAGATAGGAAGCAAGGATCAAAGGCAAGGAGAGAGGTTTAGAGAATTGGTAAGTACTCCATGGAATTTTGTTTAATAAAGTTGGTTAAATGGAACATGATTTGGCCATGGTATGGCCGATTCTACCAAAGGTTTAAATTATGGATAATGATGTTTAAAAAGATAGAAAACATGGACCATAGGGTTCGGCCACTTAGGATGGCCAAACCCCATGAAATAATTTGGTTATGTTGATGGTTTTTTTAAGTTAAAAACAATGCAATATGATGGACAGCTTCTAGATGTTTTAATTAGACATAAGATGCAAGTTAAAGGGTTTTAAATCATGGATTTGAATGTCATGATTTGGTCATGATATGGCCAAATTTATCAATGGTTTAAATTATGATGATGAGGTTTAAAAAGGGACAGAAATTTGGATCATAAGGTTCGGCCACTTTGGATGGCCGAACCCCATGAAAGCATTTGATAATTTTGTATGGTTTTTGGAGAGATAAAAACCATACCAATGTATGTTAGTTTTTAAGTGTGTTATTTGGAATAAAAATTGATGTTGTAGGTTGGCCATTGGATGGCTGAATCACATTAAGATTATGGTCAAAATGTTGAATATGAACCATACACAAAGGATGGAAAGATTGACTCAAGAAAACCATAGGGTCGGCCATGTTTATGGTCGAATCCCATGGGTCATTTATGGGTGTATAAAGATAAGAACATATTGAAAATTATAAATGGATTTGTAGTATGTAAATGGATAGAAATAAAGAACCCCATGGAATGATTTTGACGGACTTAAGAATTTGTGAAGCCATAAAGATGATGAAAGACTAAGGGCTAGTTAAGTATGAAGGATTGAAATGAGACCCAATTTGGATTGGTGAGGTTCGGCCAAGTTGTATGGCCGAACCCCACTAAGGTGGATGGGTTATATGACTTTGATTATCAAGCAAGAATTAAACAAGGGTTAGTAGTGGCAAAACTGTAAATACAAGCCATAAATGTGAAAGTGGAAGGAAGGATTAAAGGACTTGAAAGAGGGGTCAAACCAAAGTGGTAAGGTTCGGCCATGCTGTATGGCCGAATCCTACCAAGTTATATTATGTAATATAAGGTGTTTAAATGGATGGTGTTGATCAAATGAAAAGGAGGATCAAATCCAAAGTGGGTGAGGTTCGACCATGGGTATGGCCGAACCCCACAAGATGGTTTTTGGGACTTAGATGTAAATGGAAATTAAATCATAGTAATTGACTTGTTGGTATATAAACAAGGTAAAAGAACTTGAATGGCGCGCGAGTCGTGAACGGGTGACACTTAAGAAGAACAGATGCTTAAGTGAATTTTCTGTAGGTTTCCTACCTACTTGTAACCACTTTCATATTTGGTTTTATCATGGTTTTTATGAGTTATGTTGTTATTTTTTTATGTTTCAAATGGGTTTTGTATGTTGAGATATATTTACAAATGACATCTAATTCATTGATATCTCATGCATGGCATGTGGTGATGATTATCGAAACCGGAGCCCACACTCTGTCGGTATGCCCGTGATGCATCTGTGGGGCCTCTTTAGGCAATGAGAGTCCCGCCAGGAGGAATAACTTAATGATTAGAGTCCTATCCACAGGAAATGAGGAGTACTCTGGATTACCTTGACGTGAGAATCCCGTCAAGTGATAGCTCTGTATACTTGTGATGGGTGGGACTGATTACATTTGCATTTACATACATAGCATTGATTTCAGATGTTTTTAATGATCATATAGTATCATATATGCATGTTATATACTAACCATGTGGTAGCCCTGATCGGAAAACCTACTGGGCGAGTTGATCTAACGCCCTAATTCTATCCTTAGAGGATGATGCAGGAAAAGGAAAGGGAAAGGCAAAGGCCGAGGATCGCGAGGGAAGCCAAGCATAAGCTCTTGGGTGTCGGAATGAACTCTTATTTATTGTTATTTGGATAATTTGTATAGATATGTAATAATGTAGATAACTGCTATGGTTTGATTTAAGTTTGAATGAAGGTTTAGTTTTAAGTAAATATGACCTGTACTTTGCTATCTGAGAATGGAGTAGTCTGAGGATTGATTATAATTCCCCATATTTGATTTATTCCGCAATCAGTTTGTATATTCCACAAGTTTTATTTAGTTCTATGTGTGGACCGATATTCATGGTCTTAGTCCACGCACACATGGGTGGCCAGTTAAGGGTCGGACTTGGGTAGTCCGAACTTAACTCGCGTCGTGACGTCGTCCGCCCTCTTCCGGCTTTACTATATTATTTAAAAAAAAAAATTGACTCTGAATCTCGGAAAGGGCGGGGCGTTACAGCCAGTAAAATCTTGTCAGCATGACTCGAGATCTTCAATAGAGTCAAGATCTGTGTAATCTTCTTCAGATAGTTTTCCACTCCGACAGCCCCTTCTTTCCCTTTGAATTAAGGAGGGCGCTGTTGCTGGAAGTCCCGGACCATACTCCGGTCATTGGTGTCACTGGTGTTTCCATTTCCATTTAGATGCTGTTGAAGAACAGATGTAACCACTGTTTGAACCAAGCTTTGTAGTTCAGGAGGCACCACCGGTATATTCACGCTACTTTGTACTTCCTCCTCTTGGTGGGATGGTTGTTCTTCCACTTCATGATGAGATTGTCGTTCCTCCTCATTTCGAGGTTGTTCTACCTCATCTTCACCCCCATTTAGGTTTTTTCGGGTCCTTCCCTTTGGAGGTATTTTTTCCTAAGCCATTGAAAAATATCATGACTTAGTTTTCATCGTAAAGTCTATTTTTTCCTACTTTTGGGGAAATTTTCGAATAAGCATTCTTGGTTTTTCTTTGTTTTTGGGGAATTCCCTAAGTATCTATTGTTTGTTTCTCAATTCAGGTATATTGGGGAAATATATCCTATTTTGCTATGTTCGATAAATCCATTTATTTTGACTGTACTTCATTTGCTATCATTCATTGTTGTTCTCAGATTGAATGTTCAGTTTGAGTCTAACGAAGTAAATGAATCTAGCCCCCTTGCAGCGGACTCCGAAGAGTCAGTCAGTTGGGATTCTTATCTGTCAGTGAGACATGAAACCGTCTTAATGTTACTTCGAAAGATTCAATCTTCCCGTTTCGCTCTGATACCAACTGTAACACCCCGCCCTTTTTCACTTTGCTTTCCGAAAATCAGAGTTTATTTTTTTAAAAAAAATAAGAGTAGACAGCAGGACGTCACGACGAGAGTTAAGTCCGAACTTCTAAAGTCCGACCCTTAACTGGCCAACCCTATGTGTGACTAAATCCATGAAAACGGTTCACACATAGTAATATAAACATGCGGATAATATCATAAATTGCGGATTATAATAGAACCTATCTCTAATCCATTTTTAGATAGCAAAGTACTCTGTCAATTATAAATGATTAACTTATCTTAAATAACCAAAGTAACCATTCACAAACCATAGCAAATATCTAAATTATTACATGCCGATCACTAGCTACTCAAAATACAAGTCCATGAGTAACTAAAAGAAAATAAGATCCAATCACATATCCAAGCTCCTATGCTTGGCTCCGATCACGTTCATCGTCCCTTTCCTTTCTTGTATCATCCACTAAGGTAGAAATAGCACGTTAGAACAACGCGCCTAGTAGGTATTCCATTAGGGTCTACACATGGTTAGTACAAATCATAGGTAATAACATAATGCCAAAGCCATATAAACCATGCCAAGTCATGATGTCAAATGCAATGAGTCACACCCATCACAAGTACATACAAGTACCCCCACATAGGACTTTTTGGATGCCCCGAAAGAGTGTGGCCCCACCGGTTTCTTTTTGATGGAAAAACACATCAAGGTATCCCACATAGGTTTTTCGGGTGCCCCGACGGAGTGTGGTCCCCTCCGGTTACATATCCTTCACCCCATGTCATGCATGAGATGCTAATGAAACACATGTTATTTTATATTATAAACATAGCATTAAAAATTCACATTTGAAACATATTTTTACAACATTAATTCATCAAAATAAGATAAAAATAAACCATCATACATAAACCATGTGTCAATAAGGTAGAATCCTACCAATGACACTAATGTGACCTTGCTTATAATCCGGCAACCGCTCACGATCGTGCCCCGCTTGTGAGGTCCCGTTACCTTATTACACATCAATCAATCAAACCATGTTCTATTTTATTTCTATTAAATCTAAGTCCATAAACCCAAATTTGTGGGGTACGGCCATACAACATGGCCAAACCTCACCCCCCTTGATTTTTGGTCCCCCTTTTGATCCTTAAACTTAAGTCCAAGATCATAATGTTTTTAATTCATTAACCTAACATACATAAACCCTAGGTCCACCAAACATTCCCCATGGGGTTCGGCCATACACCATGGCCGAACCCATGTTCCATTAATTTTACTTATTTACAATATTGCCATGGTTTCCATCACCTTATGTTTAGGTCCAAAACTGATCCGTAACATGGATTCATGATTGATTCATAAATCATAAAATAAAGCCCTAATAATTCCCTTCATCCCTTAGTTTGGTAAACCATTCATTTAAATTATACAAAGACCCACATATGACCCATTAACAAGTTCATGGAGTTCAGCCATACACCATGGCCGAACCCTTGATGTTTCATTTCTAACTTCTCCTTCAAATGGTTCACCATCTTAGTTCCATAACATAAGTGTAACACCCCGGATTTTCAAGTTATAAATATTTACAGAAATTACCCATTTAATTTATAACTTTTAGATATGGATCTTAGATGGGTAAAATGTTGGGACTTTGCCCAATTAAGACCCAATGGTTTTTGGTAAATGATTTCAAATAAATTAAATGAGGTTGAATTTAAGTGGTAATGAAACATAATTATATATAAGGGATATAGATTATGAATATGCGCATAAGGAGATTATTAAATAAAATAGGTGGCTTGGACGAATTTTAGATATCCATATCCATGTGATATGCTATAATATCTTGAGAAGATATCTAAGATTAAATAAAGAAGATGTTTAAATCCAAATAAAGAAGATAGGATGCATGGCCGTGTGGGAGATATGCAATATATATGTTATGTGCATGGAGTGGAAGCCAAGGAAGGATATATGTATGGAAGATAGTGATGGAAAGATTTTAGGAGTTGCTTAGACGCATAAGATCATTAAAAAGGGGGTCTTTCCCTTGATAAGAGCTATATTTAGGACTCTCTAAAGTGGGAAGCCCAAGGTCGGCAACTTCCAATTAAGACTCAAGCAAGGGGTACAAGGCAATGGCTAAATTTAAAGGGATCATAGAACTTTCTATTTACGAATGAGATATGCGCATAGGATCAATTAAAAGAGGCAACAAGGAGGGCGCATGGCACCTTCTAAGTTGGGATCAATTGGAGTTTTATAAGACAAGGAGAGGCACACGGCAATGGTTATTTTAACAAGGGGCTCACGGCATTAGGCATTGGCTAAGCTAAAGGGTCTTGGTACCTTCAAATATTGGACCAATTAATAATAAAAGAGAAGGGCAGCAAGGGCGCATTACATACATGCACATAGCCGAATTTTTTCTCTCTCTCTCAAGATCATTCTCGGCATTATCAAGAGAAGGAAAGAGAGCAGCCAACAAGGGTTAAAGATTTAGGAGGAGAGAAGGCCAAGGAAGGAACGGGATTGAAAGAGCAAGAACAAGCCGAAGGAGTCGCGGAACCGGTATGTGATTTTATGATTTTTGTTTAAGGAAAAAGAACCATAGGGTTCGGCCATGGCGTATGGCCGAACCCCATGGAAGAGAATTGGGAAGGATTATGGTTTAATTTAATGGAAAGAAAGAACCATAGGGTTCGGCCATTGTGCATGGCCGAACCCCATGGAAGGTTATTGGTAAATTTTAAATGGGAGTTTGATGTTATTGGTGGATGATTTTTGAAGGGATTAAATGAAAACCATGGAATAATTATATGGTTTTAAAAAGGGTTTAAATGATGTTCAAGAGGAAGTATGGAACCATAGGGTTCGGCCAGGATGTATGGCCGAACCCTATGGAAGAAAGGGAATGGACAATTAGGTTGCTACTTATAATTTATAGAAATTTTAATCATGAAAACCCCATGAAGTTGGTTACTAATTTAGAAGGTGAATGAAAAAGGATGGATTTGTCTCTATGGGTGAGGTTCAGCCATGGTGTATGGCCGAACCCCACTAGGGTTTATTTATGGACTTTCTAATTATGAAGGTGGATATTGAATTTAGAAAGTTTCTAAATATACCTTCTAATTAAGGAAGGATTGATGATAAATTTGGAAACCTTCTAATTATGGAAGGATAGATGATTAAGTTGGAAACCTTCTAATTATGGAATGATTGATGATAAATTTGGAAACCTTCTAATTATGGAAGGGTGGATGATAAAGTTGGAAACCTTCTAATTATGGAAGGATGGATGCTAAGTTTGGAAACTTTCTAATTATGGAAGTTGTATATTAAATTTAGGAAGTTTCTATCTATGAACCTTCTAATTATGGACTTGCTATTTATGGATTTTCTAATAATGGAAGTTGATGAAAATGGAAAATTATACATCATAGGGTTCGGCTATGGTGCTTGGCCGAACCCATGAATCAATGGTGGATTATGTTTTGGAATCTAAACCAAAGGTGATGAAGGTAATGGCAAGTGTAATTTAAGGCCAAAATGAAAGATCATGGGTTCGGCCATGGTGTATGGCCGAACCCCATGAGGTCCTTTATGGACTTAAGTGGTTAACGAATTTTTATGGGTCATTTATGGACCTAAGATGGTGAACCAATTTAGTGGGTCATATGGATTTTTATGGAACAACATTATGGATCGGTTATGGAATTAAGGTTTATACATATTAAATGAAAGATCATGGGTTCGGCCATGGTGTATGGCCGAACCCCATGAACTTGTTAATGGGCCATTTTTGGGCTTTTGTATAATGTAATTGAATGGTTCACCAAACCAAGGGATGAAAGGTGAGAATAATGAAATTATAGCCTTGAATGGCAATTTTGTAATTATCATCTAAATTGAAAGATCATGGGTTCGGCCATGATGTATAGCCGAACCCCATGAGATGGTTTGTGGATCAAACATGAACTTAGGCAAATTTTAATGATTGAAAGGATTGGATTATGGAATGATAGCCGTGGATGACATTTTGGTAATTAAGTGAAAATAAGGGACCATGGGTTTGGCCATGGTGTGTGGCCAAACCCCATGGGGATTGTTTTGATGAACATAGGGTTATCTATGTTGGATTAAATGAATGAATTTTTAATTAAAGATTAGACCAATGACAATTTGGTAATATCGGCTGAAAATGATAAACCATGGGGATTGGTTTATGGACTTAAAATATTGTAAATCAAGTGGGATTTGGTTTTGATTGATTGCTATATTATAAGGTAACGGGACCTCACAATGTGTTTACGATCGTGAGTGGTTACCGGATGAAAGACGCAAGGACACGTTAGCGAGGATTCCACCTCTTTGAAGCCATGGGTTTATGTGCATTGTTTTATCTTATTTTTGATGAATATATATTGCAAATGATATGTTTCAAATTGTGATTTTAAATGCTATGTTTATATGATAAAATAGCATGTGGTTTAAATGTGAGTTTTAAATGCTATGATTTGTATTTCTACATAGCATGTTGGCATTTGCATCTCATGTATGGCTATAATATCCCCGAATTTCAGTATATCAATATTTACGAAAATTGCCATTGAAATGGTAAATTAAAAGGATATGGCCTTAGATGGGTAAATTGTGGGGTCCATTGTTCAATTAAGACCCAAAGGTTATGGAATGGTTGTGTGTAGAGTAAATGGGTAAGTTACAATTATTTGGGTCATGGTGACTATTTGGGTCAAAATGGCCAATTGGGACCCAATGGGTTATGGTTGACTGGGTTGACCATTAGGTGAGCTCAAGCCTAATTGGGTTAAGTTGATTAAATGATTGAGTTTAGATTGAGTTGAATTAAAGGATTGAGTTTGGATTGAGTTGAAATAAATGATGGAGTCTGGTTGAGTTAAATTAAATGAATGGGTTGAGTTGAGGGAGTTAAGTTAATTTTAAGTGAAGTGCGTGAATGAGAGTGGAGTGTTTTGATTTCAAGTTCCAAACAAAGAAAAACATTGGATGCATGAGGTCAGCTCATGCATGAAACTCCTAGCTAAGTAATGAATGGAGGTGGCGGTTTTGGGAGTTACTTATGGTGAGAGTTTGTATTTCAAATTCAAAATGCATTACACATTGGCTTGCATGAAGGTTTTATTCCATGCATGAAACTCCAAAGGGACAGCCAATGGAAGAACGGTTTAGCATATGGGAGTTTCATCTCAGACATGAAACCCCCACATGAAACATAAATGAGGGGAGGTTACACCAAGATTCCAAGTTCAAAATGCACCATACGTTGGTTGCATGGGAAGTTTTCCCCATGCATAAAACCCCCAAAATGGATAATAAAGAGATAAGGAGTTTCTCATTTTAAATTCAAATTTAAATAAGAATTAAAAGGGAGTTGGATAGCTGGGTGGCCCAAGCTTAGGACAAGACAAAACCGTTGGCTTATGGGAGTTTCATCTCATGGATGAAACTCCCAGATGGGCAAGTAAATGAATGGTGGCGGTTATGGATTGCCAATTCAAACATGACCGTTGGAGCCTATGGGAGTTTCATTTGAAAATGAAACTCTCACATGCAAGGTTAATGACAGATGAATGATGGAGGAATGTATCAACAAGACATGCATGGGAACAGTTGGGTACCTTGGGAGTTTCATCTCAAGGATGAAACCCCAAGGGAGGCATTAAGCAAATGGGAGTTACAAGTGGGTTCACACTTGAAGAAGGTTGCATCTAGGGCAGCCAAGAGCCAAAAACTGTTGGTGCCTTAGGAGTTCCATCTCAAAGATGAAACCCCCAAATAGAATAAGTAAAGGAGATGAATGCAATTGGAGTTACATGTGGTGCCAACCTTAGGCTGAATTTCATTAGCCAAAGGAGTTTCATTTTCACTCTCTCCGTCTCTCTCCCTTGGACGTTTTTCACCTCTCAAGACAAAGATCATTGGCTGGTTGTCTCTCACATAATTCAGTTCTTGGCCGATCATTTTGCCAAGACAAAGTACACATAGAGCAAAGGAGTTTTGCACCAAGGTTTTATCACTCTCATCCAAAGCCAAATTTCTATCTCTCTCTCTCAGATCAATAATTTGGCTGAACCATTTCAAGGGGTTTCCAGCAAGGTTTGGATCGGCTAAAGATCAAGAAGAAAGGGAGGAAGGAAGGACTAAGGAAAGAGAAGGCCAAGAAGGAGTGAAAGAACCGGAGGAGTCGCGGTATTGGTAAGTGCACTATAAACCCTTGTTAAATAAATTGGTTAAGGGAATATGATCCATCCATTGTATGGCCGAATCTATCAAGGGTTTAGATCATGGATTACGCTGTTTAAAAATGGTAAAACATGAATCATAGTGTTCGGCCAGTTGGGATGGCCGAAACCCATGAAAAGACTTGGTAATTTTTATGGTTTTTGAGAGATAAAAACCACACCATGTTTTGAAGGTTTAAAGGGTTTTTAAATGGAGATAAGGTTACTGTTTTGGATCGGCTATTGCATGATCGAACCATGTTGTTATTATGGCTAAGTTGCTAATCATAAACCATGGATGAATGATGGAATGATTGAGTCAAGAGAACCATAGGGTTCGGCCATGTGTATGGCCGAACCCCATGGACTGTTTTTATGGGTTAATTGGAGTAAGAACATGGTTGGAAATTATGGATTATTATATGTTTTTGATTTAAGAATCACATATGTTTATCTATGGACTTAGTATAAGTAAATAATCAGCCATCAAAGATGATGAAAAAAGGGACAAAATCAGTTTGGTAAGGTTCGGCCATGTAGTATGGCCGAACCTCACTAATGATCATTTGGTGGACTTAGTGGTCAACTTATAATGTAATTGGAGATTGATGTATGAAGGATTTAAAGGACCAAATTAAGATGGTGAGGTTCGGCCATGTTGTATGGCCGAACCCCACTAAGGTGGGTTTGTTATGGACATTAGTTATTAAGCATAATTAAACAAGGGTTATGCAAGTGGCAAGATTGTAAATATGAATGAAATGTTCAAAGGAAAGAAGGGTCAAAATCAAAGTGGTAAGGTTCGGCCATGTTGTATGGCCGAACCCTACCAAGGTATGTTTGTAGCTTGAGGTGTTTAAATAAGTTATGTGGATGGTATACAACTGGGTGAGGTTCGGCCATGGGGTATGGCTGAACCCCACAAGGTGTTGTGTTTGGTTTTGGACTTAGTTAGAAATCAGATGGTATATGTATTGACTTATTGACATGAAATAAGGTAACGGGACTTCTTGAACGGTGCACAATCGCGAACAGTTGACGGTTTGAGAAGAAAGGATATTTTAAGTGACTTTTGTGTAGGTTTCCTACCTTTTTGTAACCACAATATATACTTGTTGATTTTTATGTTGGTTTTTATGAAATATGGGTTTAACTAATATGTTTCAAAGTAGATTTGAATGTTATGGTTTATTTACAAATGGCATGTAATCATGGACATCTCATGCATGGCATGGGGTGATGGTTATGTAACCGGAGGCCACACTCCGTCGGGGCATCCAAAAGACCATTGTGGGGTACCTTGATGATGAGAATCCCATCAAGAGGAAACCAGAGGCCACACTCCGTGTAACGCCCACCCCTTTTCACTAAAATCAGAGTCTATTTTTTTTTTTTTTGAAATAAGAGTGACAAAGGTGCGAGACGTCACGACGCGAGTTAAGTTCCGAGCTTCTAAAGCTAGGCCCTTAACTGGCCAACCCTATGCGTGCTTGGAACTAAGTCCACGAGAATGGTTCACGCGTAGAAAGTAAGCTCGCGTAATAGAATTAAATGCGGAATTATAATAGAGTTTATCCTACCGGTTTCAGATAGCAAGGAACTACGTCATTAAATTAATTATAATACCTCAAAATATAATGCCCAAATGTAAAATCCAAACTATAGTAAGTAATCTAAATTATTACAGTCCGACGAGCTAAGTTACTCAAATTACATTCCAAAATAAATTTAAGTAAAACATCTAGCCCACTACCCCAAGCTCCTACGCTTGGCTTCCATCATGTCCTCTGTTTCCTGCATCGTCATCTAAGGTAGAAGTAGGGCGTTAGACAACGCGCCCAGTAGGACTCCGAGTAGGGCTAACACATGGATTAGTGATAACAAACACATAGTAATAATATAATGAAAACCATAAAATGCATGCCATGCCATGAGTGTCTTATGTCATGAGTCCCACCCATCATCCATACCATCCTGATACCATATCCCCCTTGATGGCAAGGCCTCATCAAGGTGTCCCCATGTTTGCTTCTCGGCCGCCCCGACAGAGTATGGACTCCGGTTATATCTCAACACATCAAGATATCCCCATGTTTGCTTCTCTGTCGCCCCGACGGAGCATGGACTCCGGTTTCATTATTTTCCCACCCATGCCATGCATGAGATTTAAATGCATTATGCTATGTAATATATATAATTCATAGCCTTCATATATAATTCATAGCCTAATAACATAATTCATAGCCTTAAAATATAATTCATAGTCTTAACATATAATTCATACCTTAAAATCCATCATAAACATATCATATGATTACCAAAATAATTCAATAAAACATCCATACACACATAGTCCATGGCTTACGACAAAGTTGGAATCCTACCAAATACCGACTAGTATCCCTTAGCGTTTCTGTCCGATAATCCGGTCACCGATACGCGCACCACTTGCGATATCCGATACCTTATTACATATGAATAATCAGCCCATGTTTTTAATCATTTAAATCCATTAATCATACCTTAGCGGGGTTACGGCCATACACCATGGCCGAACCTCGCTAACTAGGTTGTGGGTCCCATTTAATCCATTAATTATTTTAATTACATGAATCTAAAAACTAGCCACCTTAGGCTTTATTAATCACACATAAGGTTATTAATTAGAGCCCCTAAGTCCATGACCATCTCCCATGGGGTTCGGCCATGGTAGCCTGAACCCATGGTTCTTGAATTTGGCCATTATTTACGGTTTTGCCACTACCTCTTTTCCATGACTAATCACTCATTCATCCATGCATAATTAAGTCCATAACTGATCACAAACTTAGATCCATTAATGATCCCTAACTTAGATCCGTTAATGACCCATCAACCATGTCATATGATCATTAAAATTAGCCGTTTTTCTTAACTTAATCCTTATTCGTTCAAACACATACATACCCCATACTTAGCCCATCAATTGGCTCATAAGATGGGTCATAGAATCATTAAAATCAGCCCCTTTAATTAACCTAATCCCCATTTTTTTCCTTGGGTCTTTTGTTGCACTTTAGATCCATCACAAGTCCCTCCATAGGGGATTCCATCATACATTTAAATCATTAACCTTGTTCATTATTTGGTACATTTTTGAGTCCATTAATGACTCATTTAAATCATGCCATACTCCCCATTCTTTCATGGTTTACAAAACACTTAAACCATCAAAATCTCCCCATGGAGTTCGGCCATATACCATGGCCGAACCCATGGTCCATGGTTTTATTTTTAAAACCTTATTTATAATGTTTAAAGTCCATTTAAAAAATTATCAATCTTCTCCATCAACTTCCATAATTTTACACCCAAAATCATTACAAATCCATCACCATAGGGTTCGGCCATACACCATGGCCGAACCCATGGTTCATGGGTCACCTTCATCTATGTCTCTTAAGGCCATAAAACCCATTTATATCTTCATAAATTTCCTCATTTAAAATCCTTTCAAAAATCACTACATTTAATCATTAAAACCCTAAAAAATCATAAATCATCCTTCCATGATTTCCATTCTTTAAAACTCTACTAAATCATTTAATCACCTACCATGGGGTTCGGCCATACCACATGGCTGAACCCTATGGTCCATGGCTCTTTCTAAAAATCATTACCTTTCCATGTTTAAATAAAATTTTAATACATAATACCCTTAAAGCATCCTTTATTTTTTCTTAACCAAATTTACCCACTTTGTCCATTTTTTTTATCCTTTCATTGGATGGATTTGAGATCCAAGGCCCATGATAAACTTGGCCACCATTAAATCCAAGAAAATGGATTCCAAATCTTAAACCTTAAAAATCTAACATCTTGTTTAGAAATACTTACAAATCCGACGACTCCTCCGACTTTTCTTTCTCCTCTTGGATTCCTTGGCCTTCTTTCTTCTTCTTCTCCTTTGTTGGTCGGCCAAAATGTGTTTGATCAAATGAAAAACATCAAAGCTTGGGTAGGCTAAGATGGGGTAGATTTGAGAGAGAGAGAGAGAGAGATGGGGAGAGGATGTCTCAAGCTTTGGTCTTGAGGTGGAAGGCCCAAGCTTGAACTTCTTTCTTCTCTTCTTAGTTTTTCTTCTTCTTCTTTTCTCTTTGGTGTGGGTCGGCAATGAGAGAGCAAGAGAGGGAGAGAGTGAAAGAGTTAGATGGAAAGAGATGGAGAAATGAGATGAAACCCATCTCATTCCCTTTGTTGCTTAAGTTATACTCCATCCAAGCATGGGCTCCCATGCTTAGTGGTGGTGGTTGGGATAAACCACTACTAGCCAACATTTTTGGGCTTTTGAAATGAGGTGGTTTGGTCTTCCAACTTTGACCATTTGACCACCTTTTGATTAGTTTAATTAATTAATTAATTGGATCATTAAGTTAATTAATTCCCATTTAAATCTAATTCCATCTCCTTAAATTCCCTCCATAAATCCACCCATGGTTGACCAATCCAACCATGGTGGCCAGCCCCACCAATCCTTGGTCCACACGCCACCTCACTTGGTGAGGTGGAGGTGGGTCCCATTTGGCCATGTCACCTTGATCTAATTAAAATTAACTTAGGTGATTTTTCACATTAATTAATTCAATCCCTTCCAACTAATTGGATCTCCATTGGGCCCATGGCCCAATTAAATTTATTTCCTACTAACTTATCTTAGAGCTTAAATCATCTTGACCCATTGGGTCCCAAATGGGTATTGGGCCCAATTTGACCATCTTGGCCCAATTAACTATCATTGACCATTTAAATGAGTTTCATCCAACCCATGGTCCATTGGACCATACTTGGGCCTTTGCCCCAAATTTTGATCCACTTAACATCTATTCCATTAAAATTCCCAATTCCATCATTAAAATAAATAATAGCCACATATATATTGATTTAAAAATTCAGGGCTATTACACTCCGTCGGGCCATCCGAAAGACCACTGTGGGGAACTTTGGTGATGGCTATGTATATTTGTGATGGGTGGGACTCATTACATTTGCATACATACTTAGCATTGTTTTTGTAAAGTTTTGATGATCATGTATTATTATGATAGCCCTAATCGGAAGACCTACTGGGCGCGTTGTTCTAACGCCCTATTTCTATCCTTAGTGGATGACACAAGAAAGGGAAATGTCGAGGATCGCAAAGGAAACCAAGCATAGGAGCTTGGGCTTTGAATGGATTTATTTATGGTTATTTTTTTTAAGTTTACATGGACATGTAATTTGTTAATTAGATGTTGGCATGTAATAACTTAGTTAATATTTGCTATGGTTTGGAATGATTGGATTGAATGATTAAGTTAAGATAACTTTGGATAAATGACATGTACTTTGCTATCTAATAAAATGGAGTAGCTTTAGGTTCCATTATAATCCGCAGTTAGATTAAGTAATATTCCGCAAAGATTATACTTTATTATGTTAGAACCATTCTCATGGACTTAGTCCATGCTCACATAGGTTTGGCCAGTTAAGGGTTGGACTTCAGAAGTCCAGACTTATCTCGCGTCGTGACACTCCGCTCTTATCACTTGTTTATTATTTATTTAAAAAAAAATAGACTCTGACTTTAGAGTGAAAAGGGCGGGGTGTTACAATGGCATGGGAGGGATGAAAGGTAATCGGAGGGTCCACACTCCGTTGGGGCGTCCGAAGAACCTATGTGGGGTACCTTGATGTGGTTTCCATCAAGAGGATACTATGTATGAAATGTAACCGGAGATCCACACTCCGTCGGGGCGTTCGTAATAGAATCGTGGGGGATACCTTGATGAGGAGCATTCCTTCAAGAGGATACTATGTATGAAATGTAACCGGAGGGTCCACACTCCGTCGGGGTGTCCGAAAGACCTATGTGGTGGGTACTTTTATGTACATGTAATGGGTGGGACTCATTGCATATGATAGCATGGCATGGCATTGAATCGGCATGATTATGATCTTTATTATCGTGCAAGGTTTCTGGTTTTTATCTGTATGATTGGATCTCTATTATCATACACTGTTTTGGATACGATACTTTATAAGTATGGTATGATTTATTATAACTGGTTTTGATATATATTAGATCTGGATTTTGGTACTAACCCATGTGTTAACCCTAATTGGAATACCTATTGGGTGCGTTGTTCTAACACCCTACTTCTACCCTAGTGAATGATACAGGAAACGAGGGCCAGGCATAGGAGCTTGAATGATTTAGTTTATATTTTTAATAAAGTTAATTATGGACATGTATTTGAGTAACTAGTTTTCGGGAATGCAATAACTTATTATGACATTTTAATTATGATTAAGGACTTGACATACTTTGCTATCTAAATGGAATAGAACTTCGTTCTATTATGATTCAACAATTATGATGTTATTATTGATCATATATATGTTGTTATGTGTGAACTGTTTTCATAGACTTAGTCCATGCACACATAGGGTTGGCCAGTTAAGGGTCGGACTTTGGAAGTTTGGACTTAGCTCGCGTCGTGACGTACCGCTCTCTATCATTCTACTCTATTATAAAAAAAATAGATTCTGATTTTTCGGGAAGAAGCGAGTGAAAAAGGGCGGGGCGTTACAATAAGTCTATACTTGCATCCTCCAATTAATCCTCCATTCATTTAAAATATACATAGACATAGTATCCATAAAATTGCTTCATCATTTACTACCCCAAGTCCAAGAGTGATACATACATAATTCATTCACCATTTACAACCTTCATGCCAACTTAGATTCAAAAATACTATCCATGGGGTTCGGCCATAAACCATGGCCGAACCCATGGTCCTTTAGTTTCATCCCTTTGGCCATCACTTATTTCCTTAGGTAATCACCCATACCACAATTGTTTAACATTGTTAACAACTTAAGTCCATAAAAAGACCTCATGGGGTTCGGCCAGACACCATGACCGAATCCATGATCTTTCATTTTGGCCAATATTTACAACTTTGCCATCATTTCCATGATCTAACTATATGAATATAATTCCATAATTCTTTATAGGGTTCGGCCATACCCCTTGGCCGAAGCCACGGTCTAAGGTTCTTCACCAACAACCTTCCATTTAAACCCTTTAACATCTTTATTACCCACCAACATCCTTTCCATTAGAATGCCCAAATCAACCCCCAATTTTCTTCCATGGGGTTCGGCCATCCACCATGACCGAACCCTATGGTTCCTTTCTTTAAATAAAATTTATAAAAATACTTACCGGTTCCGCGACTTCTCCGATTTTCCTTCACTCCGACTTGTTCTTTCAATCCTTTCTTTCCTTAGCCTTTTCCTTCTTCTTCTTGATCCTTTGGCCGAGTGTGAGAGCTTGAGAGAGAGATAGAGTTCGGCCAAATTATGTGGGTTTGAGAGAGGATCGGCTTTGAGTGAGAGGGAGAGGAGTTTGGGATGTAAACTCTTAAGTTCTTTTCTCTTTTGTCCTTGTGAGTGGTCGGCTAAGAGAGGGTGTGAGGGAGAGAAACAACCAAGTGGGAGAGGGAGAGTTCGGCCTTGTTTGAATTTGAAAATCAAACCAAAACTCCCCATTATCTCTCCAACGTGTAGCCTTGTTTGATTTTTGAAATAAACCAATACTCCCCACCTCTCCAACGTGTATGCCATTATTTGAATTTTAAATAACCATAACCATCTCCATTATCTCTCCATGTGTAACTCTTATTTGAATTTTGAAATAAACCAAACCTCCCTAACTCTCCAACGTGTAACTCTTATTTGAATTTTGAAATAAACCAAACCTCCCTACCTCTCCAACGTGTAACTCTTATTTGAATTTTGAAATAAACCAAACCTCCCTACCTCTCCAACGTGTAACCCTTATTTGAATTTCGAAAGATGTATCTTTGTTTGAATTTGAAATGTGTATCCTTGTTTGAATTTGAATTGTATAACCGTCCACATCCAACTCATTCAACTCACCACTTTAATTTAATTCAAATCAACTCAACTCACTCAGTGGTCAACCAAGTCAAACAGGACCCATTGGGTCCCAATTGGACATTTTGACCCAATTAACAATTTTGACCCAATTACCAATCTTGACCCAATTGAGTACATCTTACCCAATCATTTCAATTGCAACCATATCCACAATCCGTTGGGTCTTAATTGGGCAATTGACCCAACACTTTACCCATCTAAGGTCCATATCTAATAATTCACAAATTAAATGGCAAATTTCATATATATTAATAACATGAAATTCCAAAGTGTTATAATACAACCCTCTTTTTAAAATTTTCTTCCTGAAAATCGAGCGAAGCTGGGTTTCAAACATTTACATAAATAGCTCAGGATGAGCAACTCTCATTTCCGACTCCAGTTCCCATGTGGCTTCCTCATTACCGTGTCGATCCCATACCACCTTAACAAACTGGATCGCTCGGTTCCGTAATACCCTTTGTTATGTGTCCACCACTCGGACAGGCTTTTCAACGTATGTCTTGTTGCTTTGGACATCTATGTCTTGTATGTTCAATACATGTGAGGGATCAGGATTGTACTTCCTCAACATCGATACATGGAACACATCGTGTAAAGATAACAACTGTGAAGGGAGTGCCAATTGATAAGCCACATCCCCCATCCTTCTTATGATTGAAAACGGTCCAACAAATCTTGACGACAGTTTCCCCTTCTTTCCAAATCTCATGTGTCCCTTCCGTGGTGAGACTTTCAAGAACACCATGTCCCCAACTTCGAATTCAAGGAACCTCCTCCTCTTGTCAACATAGCTTTTCTGACGACTCTGTGTAGCCAATAGGTGCTGCCGTATCAGTTGTATCTGCGCTGTGGTCTATGCAACCAACTCAGGTCCAATCAGTGCAGGCTCGCCGGCCTCTGTCCAGCACACAGGTGATCTACATGGTCTACCATATAATGCCTAAAACGGTGCCATCTGGAGGCTTGCCTGGTAGATGTTGTTGTATGAAAACTCTACCAGCGGCAAATGATCCTCCCATCCACCCTTGAAATCTAGCATGCATGCTCTCAGCATATCCTTCAATGTTTGTATTGTTCTCTCAGACTGCCCATCAGTCTGTGGATGGAATGTTGTACTGGTCAGTAGATCTGTTCCCATGGCTGACTGGATACTCTGCCAGTGAATCGGCCATCTCTATCGGACACTATAGTCCGGGGTATACCATGTAGCCTAATGATATACTTGATATACGGTCAACCCAAAATCTCAAATGAGTCTGTCATCTTAATGGGAAGAAAATGTGCAGACTTGGTCAGTCGGTCTACCACGACCCATATTGCGTCATTGCCCTTCGAAGACCTTGGCAACCCTATCACAAAATCCATGGAGATGTGCTCCCATTTCCATTCCGGCACTGGTAAGGGTTTGAGTAACCCTAGTGGCTTCTGATGTTCCGTCTTAACCTGCTGACAAGTTAAGCAATGAGCCACGAATTCTGCCACATCTTTTTTGAGTCTGTGCCACCAGTAATGTCTCTTCAGGTCATGATACATCTTGGTGCTGCCCGGATGAATGGAGAGTTTGGTCTGATGTGTTTCAATCAGTAACTCTCTTCTGCAGCTCTTGGGCACATATATTCTTCCTCGAAATACAAGACCCTATCCTGGTCGTAACTCCCATTTCGGTATGACTTTACCAGTAGACATCTTGGCCCATATCTCCTTCATTTCCGGGTCTATCCGCTGTTCATGTTCAATCTTGGTAACCATGTTGGATCGTATGATCAAGTTGTACATACTCCCATTGTTATTGATATATAAATTGAACTCTCGCATGGTATTCAGCATCTCCCATTCTGTCCTGATCAAACATGCCACTGATGCATGTGATATGCTGCTGAGGGCATCTACCACCTTGTTCACCTTGCCAGGGTGATGATGAAGCGCGAACTCATAATCCTACAGATATTCCATCCATCTGCGCTGCCTCAGATTGAGCTCTTTCTGATCAAACATGTACTTCAAGCTCTTATGATCTGAAAACACTTCAAATTTCTCGCCATATAAATAGTGTCTCCAGCTTTTGAGAGCGAAGACCACTGCGGCTAGAACCAGATCGTACGTAGGATAGAGACGTTCATGTATTTTCAATTGTCTTGATCCGTACGCCACCACATGATGACTTTGACTGAGTGAACACCGCAGTCCCTCTCCTGAAGCATCGCAATGTACCTCATAACTCTTGCCTCTTTCTGCTGAAATTAAGATAGGAGCAGCTATAAGTTTCTCCTTCAATTCTTCAAATCTCTGATTGCACAGATCTGACCACTCATATTTGATTCCTTTCTGAGTGAGTCGAGTAAGTGGAGATGCAATTTTTGAGAAGTCCATGATAAACTTCTAATAATAGCCAGCCAATCCCAAAAGGCTACGGATCTCAGTCACATTTTTCGGTGCTTTCGAAAAAGTTAACCTTGGGTAGCCAGAATTCACACTTGCTGGCTTTGGCATATAACTTGTTCTTCCTCAAAGTGTCCAAAATTATCCTTAGGTGCTTAGCATGTTCTTCCTGAGTTTTGGAATAAATCAAAATAGCATCAATAAATACAATGACAAATTGGTCCAAATAAGGGCGGAAGATCCTGTTTATTAGATCCATGAACACAGCCGGTGCATTGGTGAGTCCAAACGGCATGACTATAAACTCATATAGTCCATACCCCGTTCTGATGGTTGTCTTCCTCCCTAACCCGGATTTGGTGGTATCCGGACATCAAATCAATATTAGAGAAATGGTTGGAACCTCTAAGTTGATCAAATAGATCGATGATCCTGGGTAAAGGATACTTGTTCCTGACTATCAGTTGATTCAGCTTTCAATAGTCTACGCACATACAGAGTGAACCGTCCTTCTTCTTCACAAACAAAACCGAAGCTTCCCAAGACGATGTACTGTTCCGAATGCACCCTAGTCTGAGCAGTTCATCAATCTGCTTCTTTAACTCGGACATCTCTGCTGGTGCCATCCGATAATGTGGTAACGACACTGGTACAGTGCCAGGGTACAACTTGATTTCAAAATTAATCTCCCTCTAGGGAGTTTTTTTGGGAATACATCCGTATAGTCCTTTACTATTGCTGGAAGTTCAGCCACCGGTGCCTTATTGATTCTGATACTGTTCAATACCAGGTGATTCAACCTTTCATGCAGTCTGCTTTGTTTATCAGTACGCGCCACATGTTGTTTTCCCTCGGGTGACCAAAATGTCACTCTGCGGCGATAGCAATCAATGTTGGCCTGAAAGCTAGCCAACCAGTCCATGCCGAAGATAATATCGTACTCGGTCATATCGAGTACCAAATAATTGAACTCAAATCTAAGTCCAGCAAGTTCTGTATTCACTGCTGTGCATACAAGTCCCAATGACGTGTCTCCGACAGGGGATACAATGGTGAGTGATGTGGACAGTTTTTGTACTAAAGTTCTAGTTGCAGTTATAAATGCAGCAGATATGAAGGAGTGAGATGCTCCAGAATCAAATAACGTAAAGGCGTAGGAACTACTGACTACAGCCATTACCTTGAATCACGGGGTGATCCACCGCTGCTGGAGGAGCTAAGGTAAATAACCGTCCAGATCCTGTTGGCGCCCGTCCCTCCTGGTTAAATGTCATGCATCCTCGTGAATTAGCTGGTCTAGCTGGTGGGCGGAAAGAACCCCTGGAATGAAAGGGTCTACTGAGCTGCGGGCATTCCCTCTTGAAGTGACCCGGCTGGTCACAATGAAAGCAGTTGCTCACCCTTCTGGGAGCCTAATTGACTGATGCAGATGGAGAGGGATGATTGGGATGAAAGCCCCTGTTGACCCAGTGGATGGTGAAGGTCTACTAACGTTCGGTCAGAACTTCTTGTTGGGCTGAAATGTACCCATTCCACTCTGAGCTCGGCGGTTGTCAAAACGCGCTAACTCAGCCATCTCTTACTCTGCTATAGTGGCCCTGCTGACCACCTCTGCCAATGTAGCTGCTTTGAATATGGTTACCTTGGCTCTTATGCTTGGCCGAAGGCCCCCCTCGAACTTGCGTGCCCTTCGATACTCTGTATCCACCATATAAAATGCATAGCAAGACAAGCTGAGAAACTCCTGATGGTACTCTGCCACCGTCATGGTACCTTTTACCAAAGATAGAAAAGCTTGAGTCTGGCGCTCCTTCTCCTCCTCAGGAAAATAATGATCCAAGAAGGTAGCTGAGAACTGCTCCCAAGTCATTGCGGTCCTCTCTCCTTCTGGAAGGAGTACTCGCTGCTTCTCTACCACCTCGTACCATTTACCGGCATCATCATCTAGTTGTGACGTGGCCAGTAAAATCTTGTCAGCATGACTCGTGATCTTCAATAGAGTCAGGATCTGTGTAATCTTCTTCAGCCAGTTTTCCACTCCGTCAGCCCCTTCTTTCCCTTTGAAGTAAGAAGGGCGCTGTTGCTGGAAATCCCGGACCATACTCTAGTCATTGGCGTCACTGGTGTTTCCATTTCCATTTAGATGCTGTTGAAGAACAGATGTAACCATTGCTTGAACCAAGCTTTGTAGTTCAGGAGGCACCACCGGTATATTCACGCTGCTTTGTAGTTCCTCCTCTTGGTGGGATTGTAACACCCCGATTTTTCAAAGATATCAATATATACAAAAATGCCATTGGAATGGTGAATTAAAAAGATGTGATCGTAGATAAGAAAATGGTGGGGCCCATTGTTCAAATTAAGACCCAAGGTACATATTATAAGGATCAAATTAAATTAAATGGGTAATGAACATCTAATTGGGTCAAGGTGGTTATTTGGGTCAAAGGACCCAATAGGGATCCAATGGGTCGTGGTAGACTTATTTGATCCTTGGATGAGCTCAATTTTAATTGGGTTGGACTGAATTGATTGGGGATTTAAATGGAGGATAAATGGGTAGGCTTGATGCAAGTGTGTAAACCACATTTAAATGGTAAACCACCCATAAATGGGTCATGGCCCCAAATTGGATCAATGAGCTAAATTGGGACCCAATGGGTCGAGCTGACCATGTTGTCCATGGTTGACCGTATGGACCACTAAGTGAACTCAAAAGGTTAGTCAAATCATGTTGAGTTGGGGCTGAAGTGAGTTGGATTTGAATCAAACAATGGAGTTGACTCAAATGCATTAAATGAGTGGTATTAAATGGGGTGAGTTGAGCTAATGAGTTGGGTGAGTTAAATTGGAAACCAAAGGGACTTTGTGATTCAAGTGAGTCAAATGGGGAGGTGAGAAGTTGCCTTGATCCCAAACACCACAAAGACAAGTCCCACACGTTGGTGGCTTGGGAGTAATGTTTCATGCATGAAATTCAATGAGATGGGATAAGTTTTGCATTGGGAACTTGGAGGGTTTCCATCTCATCATGGAAACCCAAAGCCCAACGTTAGGGAGATGAAAGGTTTACTTGAGCTTAGGCCAAGTGTCCCATAGTTATGCCAAAGGACTCCTTGGTTTAACCAATATTCATGAGGGTTAATGAGAGGTTATGGTGGCTGTTTTACAAAAGAGATATACCACACTCTTTGGCCGAATTTTACATTGCAAAATCTTGGAGCTTTCATTTCTTTTCCTCTCTCAAAAATCTACCCCCTTGGCCGAACCAGCCCTTGGTGTTTTCACCATTGATCAAGCACATAATCGGCAAAAGGATTAAGGGAGCAAGAAGGAAGGAAGTAAGGATCAAAAGACAAGAAGAGAGGCTAAGAGGATTGGTAAGTGTTTCATAAAAACTTAGTTAAATAAATGGGTTAAAGGGAACATGATTTGGCCATGGTTTGGCCGAATCTATCAAGGCTTTAAACATGGAAGATGATGTTTAAAAAGAGTAGAAAACATGGATCATAGGGTTCGGCCACTTTGGATGGCGGAACCCCATGAAATAATTTGGGTATTTGTATGGTTTTTAAAGGACAAAAACCATACAATGATTTAAGGTTTTAAGGTGTTCAATATGGAGATAAAATTGATGTTTTTGGGTCGGCCATAGTGTGGCTGAACCATATTATTTTTGTGGCTAAAGTATTGAGCATAAACCATAAATGAATGATGGAATGATTGAGTTAAGAGAACCATAGCATGGACTATTTTTATGGGTTAATTGGAAAAAGATTATGTTAGAAAGTATTATTGGTTCTATGATGTTTTAAAGTGTAAATAGATGGAAATAAGGAACCATAGGGTTCGGCCATTTGTATGGCCGAACCCCATGGAGAGATTTTGATGGATTTAAGTATCTTTGGAACCTTGAAATGATGGAGAATATGGTTAAGTTTAGAAGGTTTAAAAGTGGTTAAAGATGATGACCAAAATGTATGATGGAATCCCCTTTAAGAAGGGACCTTGATGTGGATCAAAATGGTTGAAAAAGATTCAAGGAAAATAAGGAAAATAACATCATGGGTTCGGCCATGGTGTATGGCCGAACTCCATGACCATTTTATGAGTCATTTTATAGGCTAAGTTTAGGTCTATGTATGTACTAAAATGAATGGGTATTAAGTTAAGGAAATGAATGGTGTATAGTGATTTCATGTCATGATTGATGAGTCAATGATGGATCCATGTTTATGGATCAGTTAGGGATATGGACATGCATAGTAAAAGGTGATTAACCATGGGAAGAATGAGTGGCAAGGATGTAAATATGGCCAAAAAAAAATGAAGAACCCATGGGGGTTGATTGTGGAATTAGGATAAAAAGATCAAGTTTGAGATTGGTGAGGTTCAGCCATGTTGTATGGCCGAACCCCACTAAGGTGGATTGTTGTATGGACTTTGATTATTAAGCAAAGATTAAGCATTGGTGAGTCTAGTGGCAAAACTGTAAATACAAGTTATAATGGAATAAAAGGTTAAAGGACATGAAAGAGGGGTCAAACCAAAGTGGCATGGTTCGGCCATGCTGTATGGCCGAACCCTACCAAGGTATATTATTTAATATAAGGTATTTATGTAAGTTATATGGATAGTATTGATCAAATGAAAAGGAAGATCAAATCCAAAGTGGGTGAGGTTCGGCCATGGGTATGGCAGAACCCCACAATGTGGTTTTTGGGATTTAAACTTAATTAGAAATCAAAAGGTTATGTTATTAACTTGCTGTTATATAAACAACGTAACGGGACTTGAACGGTGCACAAGTCGTGAAAGGGTGACGGATTGAGAAGAAATAACAATTTAAGTGAACTTTTTGTAGGTTTCCTACCTCTTTGTGACCACATATTATATTTGGTTTTATCTTGATTTTGATGAGTTTTATGTTAAAGTATTATGTTTCAAATGGGATTTGAATGCTAAGATTTATTTACAAATGGCATGTACTCATTGACATCTCATGCATGGCATGGGGTGATGGTTATGGAAACCGGAGCCCACACTCTGTCGGAATGTCTGTGATGCAACTGTGGGGCCTCCTTAGGTGATGAGAGTCCCACCAGGAGGAATACTTTGATGATGAGAGTCCCATCAAGAGTAAACGAAAGAACACTGTGGAATACCTTGACGATGAGAGTCCCGTAAAGTGATGGCTATGTATATTTGTGATGGGTGGAACTCATTACATGTGCATACATACATAACATTGTTTTGGAAGTATTTGATGATCATATATTATATGTTATATGCATGTTTTTATACTAACCTTGTGGTAACCCTAATCGGAAGACCTACTGGGCGCGTTGATCTAACGCCCTATTTCTATCCTTAGTGGATGACGCATGAAAGGGAAAGGCAAAGGCTGAGGATCACGAGGAAAGCTAAGCATATATGCTTGGGTGTTGGAATGGAGTTTATTTATTGACATTTTGAATACATTATTTTGGACATGTAATAATGTAGATAACTGCTATGGTTTGATTTAAGTTTGAATGAATGTTTAGTTAAAGTAATCAAGACTTGTACTTGCTATCTAAGAATGGAGTAATCTTAGGATTGATTATATTTTCGCAATCAGTTTAATAATATTCCGCAAGTGTTATTTAGTTCCATGTGTGGACCGGTTTTCATGGGCGTAGTCCATGCACACATGGGTGGCCACTTAAGGGTCGGACTTGGGCAGTTCGGACTTAGCTCGCGTCGTGACGTCTCCCCGCTCTCTTCCACTTTACTTATTTTTTTAAAAAAATTAGACTCTGATTTTCGAAAGGGTGGAAAAGGGCGGGGCGTTACGGGGATGGTTGTTCTTCCTCTTCATGACGAGATTGTCGTTCCTCCTCATTTCAAGGTTGTTCTGCATCATCTTCACCCCCATTTGGGTTTTGTAGGGTCCTTCTCTTTGGAGGCATTTTTCCTAAGCCATTGGAAAATATCATGACTTAGTTTTCATCGTAAAGTCTGTTTTTTCCTACTTTTGGGGAAATTTCCAAGTAAGCATTCTTGGTTTTTCTTTGTTTTTGGGGAATTCCCTAAGTATCTATTGTTTGTTTCTCAATTCGGGTACGTTGGGAAAATATATCCTATTTTGCTATGTTTGATAAATCCATTTATTTTGACTGTACTTCATTTGCTATCATTCATTGTTGTTCTCAGATTGAATGTTCAGTCTGAGTCTAACGAAGTAAATTAATCTGGCCCCCGTGCAGCGGACTCCGAAGAGTCGGTCAGTTGGGATTCTTATCTGTCTGTGAGACATGAAACCGTCTTAATGTTACTTCGAAAGATTCAATCTTCCTGTTTCGCTCTGATACCAACTGCAACGCCCCGCCCTTTTTCACTTTGCTTTCTGAAAATCAGAGTCTATTTTTTTTTTTAAAATAAGAGTGAGATAAAGAGCGGACGTCACAATGCGAACTAAGTCTGAACTTCTAAAGTCCGACCCTTAACTGGCGAAACCTAAGTGTGCATGGACTAAGTCCATGAAAACGGTTCACACATAGTAATATAAACATGCGGATTATATCATAAACTGCGGATTATAATAGAACCTATCTCTAGTCTATTTTTAGATAGTGATGAACACCGTAAAATTACAATTTTACCCCTTTAATATTAGATTAATTAGTCCTTATTTTATAAATATTAGATATGTTTAGGGTTGTTCTTAGTTTATTTTGAAAAATATAAGAAAAAGAAAATAAAAAGTGGCTAAGTCAAAAATTCAATCGACATCTACCACCCTTCTCACTTACTGTCGATCGGGGTGCCCGGCAGATGAAAGAAAGCCTAAATAAACTATTACCATTTCTTTCCATTTCTTTTCTATATTTTGTTTTCTTTATCTGGTTACAGGACTTATAGAAGAAATGGAAACGACAGCGGCTGTGATCTCAGGGCCGAAGCATAATCAGTCTGCTGTTCACAAACAGCAACCAGCAACCGAGGAGCCAACTGAGTGCAGCAGAGCCGAAACAGTGAAGGAGACAGCAACCGGCTGAAGGCAGCAGAAGCAGAGCAGCAACCAGCCGGGAACAGCAAGCAGAGGAAAGCCATGCACCAACAACAGTTGCCACTCAGCCGAAACAAGATCTATTCCGCCTGAACAGAACACTGAAGGAGACAGCTGAGAGGAGAAACAGAGTGCACAACAGGCAGCCGGCTGAAGCAGCAGCAGTGCCCAAGGAAGAACAAAAGGCCAGCGATGGAGAAACAGAGAACAGCAGGCAGCAACAACCAGTAGAGCAGTCAGCTGACACGGCAATGCAGCAGAGGCAGAGTAGAGAGGCTGGGCAGCCATACACGGCAGCCACCTGCAGAGAAGAAGATGAGGAGCAGTAGTGATCGATGGCAGCCAGTCCGACCAGAGCAGCAGCCAGTCCATGAAAAGAACAAAGCAGGTAGCCAGCTGAAGGCAACCAGTAGGGCAGCCAGCTGAAGGCAGCCAGTTGAGAAGAACGGCAGCTGAGAAGAGAAAGAAGGGAAGACGCAGCAACAGTCCGAGCAAAGATCAACAAAGATATCGGTGGGAAGAGATAATGAAGAGGGAAGATAAGATAAGAATGAGTAAGGATAAGATTTTTGAATTGGCTGCCGATGCACAGGGTTAGCAGAAAGAAGAAGGGATAAGGTGATAAGGAAGATGTGCAGATCAGCCAAGCAAGATGAGAAAGAGATAAGCAGTTGAGCCGGATAGAGAGATATGGTTATCCGATCCAAAGAAGATAGAGGTGTGAAGCAGAGAAGAGGTGGAAGATAAGAACCAGCTGCCGTGTAGCAGCTGGGAATCAGATGAGATTAGCCGATAGCAGCTGGTTTCAAATTTGAAGAGATAAGGTACAGTAGAGAGGGGATAACAGCATAGGAAGAAAAGGGATAAGAAGAAAAGAGATAAAGCAGAGAGGAAGAGATAAGGAAGGCAGCTGAACCGTGTAGCAGCTGGGATAAGATGCAACAGTTGGAGTTGAAATTTGAAAGAGATAAAAGTAGAGGAAAAGAGATACAACAAAGAGGAAGATAAAGAAGAGGGTTAACCGATCCTCAAAAAGCCGACTGAATTTGAATTTGAATGGTCTTATCCTGGCTGAGTTTGAAGGCCTCTTATCTCATCCCCTCTCTTCTATAAATTCAAGGCTTTGGATCCATTGAAGGTGGAACTGGGCAAGACATCGAAGGGACTGAAATTGGACGACCAAAAGACAGAAGAAAAAAATAAATAATTTCTTGTAAGTTATTTTATTTTTATTTTTATTGTTTATGTCAAGTCCAAAAGAATTGTATTTCATTTCCAATTTATTAATAAAAATTCATGGCAGTTGTTTAGATTTATGATGATCCCAGTTATTAAAATATTTAATAATGATGATTTGTATTCTATTTTTGATTCCTTTTATGAACTTTATGTAAAAAAAAATATTTTTAGAATTTTTTTTCAAGGAAAGTAGAACCCCTATTAGGATCAGTGGGACTTGTCGTCTTTCCAATCTAAGGTTCTTATCAAGAACAGTTGTTTTAGATTTGGGGAAACACAAGTATAAAACCCGCTCAAGCCTAAGGCTTGAATTGAAAAAAAAAATCTGATTTAAAAGATGACATAAAAATTCTAATTAGAATTTTAATAGAAAATAAATTTGAATTATATTTTATAAATCTAGAACATTTCATAGTCTAGGCCGTGTTTTTATTATTTTTAAATTGGATAATATGCCGCGTCTATTTTTGACCCGATTCCATTGTAGATTATGTAAAAAATTTATTTATTCTTGATTTATTTTTCTTTTTCTCAAAAATTCATCAAAACTATTCATTGTTCTAAATTAAGATTATAATTAAATGTTTTAGAAAATTATTTTTTTAAATCACATCATTTTTAAGTAGTGCTATTTTTTTATTTCGTACATATATTTTGTAGATTTCCCTTGGGTACGACCTCGCACTCATACTCTATACTATAAATTGGTTCGTACGGTTGCAAGTAATTTAAAATTCAGATCAAGTTTTTGGCGCCGTTGCTGGAGAAATGTCGAAATAAAATTGTGTGCTATTAAATTATGTGATTTTTGAAAATAAATTTAATACTGCAGATATGTCTTAATTTAGAATTTCATCTAACTTAGGAATTTATTTATTTATTTATTTTTTATTTGAATTAGAATCTTCACCAAAGCTTTTATTGTCTGTTTTGCAGGATTTTTTTTTTACGCTGCGCTTAAAAATCGTTGGAGATGTGCACAACAAGCTAAATCTTCACCAAAGCTTTAAATTGCGCGCTTAAAAAAAAATGTTGAAAATACGCATAAAAGGCTAAGGTGAGTTTTTAATTTTTTTTATTTATCTCATGCATTCATATAGATTTATTTATGGTGTTCTTTATTATTATTTGCATTTAATCTGTCCATGCATTTAGGTTGTTAGTATTCATGCATTAGTTTAGATTGTTTTATTAATGTTTGTATATTGACTTGAATGTTGTATGGTAATTTAGGATTGCATTTTCACAATACTTAGAAAAATAAGACTAGTAAAGTTGGTTCATGCACTTCCCTAATAAAATCAATTAAGGAACCATTAGGCTAGATTTTAGGGTTTCATGCTCAATAGGAACATTTTTAATCTAAATTAATTTTTGTAGCCGGTGAATATTTTTTTCTTCAATCATGATGTCTAGGATTAGTTCTGTCACCAAGGTGTAAAGAACCTAAGGATAAGTGGAAACTTAAGAAGATGCCGTGTGCTCCTCCACTTACCTGGGAACTTACCTGGCCATGATTGTGGTTAAGCTCTCACCGGAGACTTAGATTATTTGGAGAGAAAAGTAGGAGCAGTCTAGAAATAATCCTTAGGGTCCCAATAAAAAAAATTTTGATTGCATTATTGCAATTCAAATTTAGATTTAGGCATTCTTCTTGTGTGAATTTGGATGAACATGAATGAGCTTGATTGTGTATGAAATATTGGTATCGTGATTCACACAACCGTTTAGTTCGATCAAGTCTTCTGTTGATTTAACGAGCATTGTGTTCGGAGCTCAGTCTAGCTCAGTTATAGACAGTCCAACTCCATCACCACCACCATCACCCAAAATGGCCGAAGAAAGAATCGAAGAGAGAACCCTCCAAGATTACTTTTCAGCAGTCACTCCCAATACACCATCAAGCATAGTTGTCCCACCAACTAATGCAGCCTTTGAACTCAAACCAGGCCTATTACATCTTTTACCCACTTTCCATGGATTTGATCATGAGGATCCTTACCTACACATCAAAGAATTTTTAGAAATCTGCGCCACCATCAGACTTCAAGGCATCTCTGATGAATCCATCAAACTTCGATTATTTCCTTTTTCCTTTAAAGAAAAAGTGAAATCTTGGCTAAATTCTCTACCTCCAAATTCCATCACAACTTGGGATCTGTTAGCCAACAAATTTTTGAATAAATTCTTCCCTCTATCTAAAACTAACGCCCTCAAGAAAGAAATTTCAAATTTTAATCAGAAAGAGGGTGAACAATTTTATGAATCATGGGAAAGATTCAAAGATACGTTGAATAAATGTCCCCACCACGGTTTTGAAACGGGAAGACTCGTGCAATTCTTTTATGATGGTTTAACCATCTCAAACCGCACAATGGTCGAGTCTATGAAGGGTGGAGAATTTTTAATGCAAACTGCAACCAATGGATGGAATTTTTTAGAAACCTTGGCAGAAAGTTCTCAGCGATGGGACTTCTCCAAAAGAGATAATTCAGCCCAAACCTCAAAAATAGGAGGTTTATACGAAGTTAGTACCGACTTTGATGTTAAGCTTGCAATCGCAAACTTAACAAAGAAAATCGATACGTTAGCGATGACTCAGGCGATGAACCCAACATTAGGATTGAACGTAGAAGTTTGCACGATGTGTTCTAACTTAGGACACATTGCCCAAAACTGTCCTTCCTTTGGACCTAACACTGAGTGCTCAACCGAACAGGCCAACGCACTCAATAATTTCGGAGGACAGCAGGGAATCCCTTTCTCTGCCACATACAATCCTAATTGGCGGAATCATCCCAATTTTTCTTGGCGCCAGAACCAACCCCCTCAATATCAAGACCCCCTCAATATCAAGGTCTACCATATCAAAATCCACCATACCAACTACCTCAGAATCAACCATTCCACCCATCTCAAAATCATCCAGCCCAGTCAAATCAGTCTTATCAATTTGGTCCATCTCAACAACGTAAGCCCTCTCTCGAGGATACGTTGCAGCAGTTCATGCAGTCTACCCAACAGGCTATGCGCAAGCTTGAGACACAGCTTGGGCAATTAGCCACCGTAATAGGAGATAGGGAGAAAGGTAAATTTCCAAGTCAGCCTATCCCAAACCCCAAGGGCCAAAATGAAGTTTCGTCGTCTAATCCAGAAGACGCTAACTCCATTATTGCCTTGAGATCCGGGAGACAGGTAGATAATAAAGTGAAATTACCTACGCAACCGGAAGACCAGGCCACTGGTCATTCCAAGCATCAGGATGACCCATCTAGTTCATCCCCAGTCCAAAATGTACCAGATCCATCTGCTAGAAAAACTTACGTACCTAGGGCTCCGTACCCTCATTGGCTCATCACCAGGCAAGGGGTACCTTATGGTGACATATTAGAGGTCTTCAAAAATGTCAATATCAACATTCCTCTACTAGATGCCATCAATCAGATACCCTCATACGCTAAGTTTCTTAAAGACCTCTGTACGGCGAAACGGAGAACTAATGTTCCCGTAAAGGCATTTCTAGCAGAAAATGCAAGTGCTCTCCTCCAACAACAGTTCCCAATTAAACATAAGGACCCTGGGTGCCCAACCATTGCATGCACCATTGGCACATATGAAGTTGAAAGGGCCTTATTAGATTTGGGAGCTAGTGTTAGCCTACTGCCATACTCCGTTTATGAGCAGTTGGGGTTGGGAGAGCTTAAACCCACTCCTATCACACTACAGTTAGCTGACCGCTCTGTAAAAATTCCAAGGGGTGTGATAGAAGACGTTCTAGGTGAAAGTAATTTTGTTGTGCTGGATACACAACCTGTTCAGAACGAAAGTGGGCACATTCCGGTTATTTTAGGACGACCATTTTTTGCCACTGCGAAAGCTGTTATCAATTGCCAAAATGGTATGCTTAAGTTGTCATTTGGAGATCTGACGACAGAACTCAATGTGTTTGGCCTATGTCGACAACCTTTTTGCCCAAACGATCCGTATGAGGTTAACATGATCCAGAGTTCTGTTCAAGAATCCTTCCTTCACTTCATTTGTGATGACCCATTTGAGAAGACTCTATCCACTTTTGGCACAGACTTCAATGAACATGGTAAACAAGAAGTGAATGAAATATTTGACGCATCTCCATATGTGCGAAGGTTCTCCAAATTTGAACCTCTCCCTGTTAGTCAATCTGTACTGATCCCCTCTATCGAGAAGCCACCAAAATTAGAGCTCAAGCCACTTCCTGAGACACTTAAATATTCTTATCTTGGACCGTCAGAAACTTTACCTATGATCATAGCTTTCGATTTAACTTCTGAACAGGAGTCTAAACTCCTTGCTATTTTAAGAGATCACCGTGAAGCTATTGGCTGGTCCATTGCCGATCTCAAAGGAATTAGCCCATCTGTGGTCATGCATAAAATTCACTTGGAGGAAAATTCCAAGACATCCAGAGAACCACAGAGACGGTTAAATCCGGCAATGCAAGATGTGGTACGAGCTGAGATTTTAAAACTTCTCCAGACGGGTATTATCTACACGATCTCTGATAGTAAATGGGTGAGTCTGATACAGGTTGTACCTAAGAAATCGAGTGTTACGGTAGTCAAAAATTAGGATAATGAGTTGGTGCCAACCCACATTCAAACGGGTTGGAGAGTTTGCATTAACTACCGTAAGCTGAACACTGTTACTCGAAAGGACCATTTTCCTCTTCCATTCATCGATCAGATGCTTGAGCGGTTAGCCGGTCATGCATTTTATTGCTTCCTTGATGGTTATTCCGGCTATAACCAGATCTACGTTGTTCATGAGGATCCGGAGAAGACCACATTCACATGTCCATTCGGTACGTTCGCATATCGCCGTATGCCATTCGGATTGTGCAATGCACCAACCACTTTTCAACGGTGCATGATCAGTATTTTCTTCGATATGGTCGAACGTTTCCTAGAAGTCTTCATGGATGACTTCTCTGTGTTTGGGTCCACTTTTGACCAGTGCCTGCACCATTTGAGCCTTGTGCTAATCAGGTGCCAAGAAAAGAACCTGGTATTGAATTGAGAAAAATGTCACTTCATGGTGAAAAAGGGCATAGTACTAGGGCACATCATCTCTGAAAAGGGTATCGAAGTGGAGAAGGCAAAGGTCAACCTGATCTCTAATTTACCAAGACTCCAAACCTTAGAGAGATCAGGTCATTCTTAGGCCATGCTGGTTTTTACAGGAGGTTTATAAAAGATTTCAGTAAAGTTTCAAAACCTCCCTGTAAACTCTTAGCCAAAGATGCTAATTTCGATTTTGATGATGAGTGCATTCAAGCCTTTGAAAAATTGAAAACTGCTCTGACCTCCGCTCCGATAATACAACCACCTGTTTGGTCTGTCCCCTTTGAAATTATGTGCGATGCCTCCGATTATGCTGTCGGAGCCGTTTTAGGACAAAGGTTAAATCGGTTACCTCATGTTATCTATTATGCTAGCAAAACTCTTAATGACGCTCAGCTCCATTATTCCACCATGGAAAAAGAGCTGTTAGCAGTCGTTTTTGCATTAGATAAGTTTCGATCCTACTTAGTGGGTTCAAAAGTCATTATCTATTCTGATCATGCAGCACTTAAGTATCTCCTTTCTAAGAAAGATGCTAAGTCTCGCCTGATCCGATGGATATTGCTACTACAAGAGTTCGATATGGAAATCCGGGACAAGAAAGGTTCCGAGAATGTAGTAGCAGACCACTTGTCTAGATTGATAACTGAGTTCACTGATGAGACTAGTCCTATCACTGAGTCCTTCCCTGATGAGCAACTCATGTCAGTATCCCAAGTACCATGGTTTGCCGATATTGTTAACTATCTTGTTACTAGTCAAATGCCACTGCATTGGACTAAGCAAGATAGGTCTAAGTTTCTGGTACAGGACAAAAGTTTTATTTGGGATGACCCTTATCTGTTTAAACACTGTGCGGACCAAATCATTCGTCGGTGTGTCCCAGAAGAAGAGAAAAATCGTGTCATAAGTTTCTGCCATGACCAGGCCTGTGGAGGGCATTTTAGCACAAGAAAGACAACTGCAAAAATTTTGCAGTGGATTTTATTGGCCCTCCATGTTTCGAGACACCCACACTTTCTGTGTCTCGTGTAATAAGTGTCAAAGATTGGGAAATATCTCCCGTAGAAATATGATGCCGTTAAACCCCATCCTAACCATTGAGCTTTTTGATGTTTGGGGCATCGATTTTATGGGACCATTTCCTAATTCTTTTGGCCATCAATATGTCCTTGTAGGGGTCGACTATGTGTCAAAATGGGTCGAAGCGGTGGCGTGCAAAACCAATGACCACAAGGTTGTCCTTCGCTTCATTAAAGAAAATGTTTTCTCTAGATCTGGAATTCCACGAACCATCATTAGTGATGGGGGTAAACACTTTTGCAATCAGCCCATTTGCTAATTTGTTAAAATCATATGGGGTGATGCATAAAGTGGCTACTCCTTATCACCCACAAATAAGTGGCCAAGTGGAAATTTCGAATAGAGAGATTAAGTGTATTCTTGAGAAGACAATCAATCCAAATCGGAAAGATTGGTCTTCCAGACTCATTGACGCACTATGGGCAGTACCGTACAGCTTTCAAAACGCCTATAGGAATGTCACCCTACCGTCTGGTCTATGGAAAGGTGTAACACCCCGCCCTTTTCACTCTAATTTTCAGAGTTTATTTTTTTTTTTTTAATATAATAATCATGTGATCGGGGCGAAGTGTCACGACGCGAGTTAAGTTCGGATCTCTAAATCCGACCCTTAACTGGCCAAGCCCATGTGCGTATGAACTAAGTCCATAAAACTGATCCGCACATGGTATATATATAATTTGCGGAATTAACTTAGTCTAAATCTAACTGAGGTTATAACAGAACCTATGACTAATCCAATTTTCCATTCTTAGATAGCAAAGTACATAACTTATTTTCCAAAATTACTAATCAATCTTAACTACTCATTTAATCAAAACATCCGACATAAAACAAACCATAGCATCTATCTTAACTACTTATTACAAGCCAACATAACTAATTACCAAATTACATTGTCCAAATATATCAAATATCAAGTCCATAAAATAGTCCATTCATAATCCATTCCAATCATTCAAACCGTCCAAGTTTCCGTACTTGGTCCTCTTCTCGCTCCACGTTTTTCCCTTTCCCTACATCATCCACTAAGGATATAGATAGGGCATTAGATCAACGCGCCCAGTAGTGTTTCCGAATAGGGCTACCACATGGTTAGTCAAAAACATGCAAATAGTATAATAATAATACATGTGTGACAAAATTCCATAAAAACATGCTATGTATGAAATGGACATGTAATGAGTCCCATCCATCACCACCCAACATGGCCATCACTTGACGGGATTCTCATCGTCAAGGTAACCCACAGTGGTCTTTCGGACGCTCCGACGGAGTGTGGCCTCCGGATTCATCGTGATGGGATTCTCATCATCAGAGTACCCCACAGTGGTCTTTCGGACGCCCCGACGGAGTGTGGCCTCTGGTTACAACACCATCATCCCATGCCATGCATGAGATGTCTATGCAAACATGTCATTTAGAAACATAACTTTACAATCATATAAGATATCAAAATCAACATAAAACAGCATATGAAATAGTGGTTACAATAAAGGTAGGAAACCTACAATAGTTTACTTTGTTCGACCCTTCCTTTGGACCGTCTTCCGATCACGGCTTGTACACCGTTCTAGAAATCCCAAAACCTTATTTACTATAACAGCAAGTTAAGCATTCATTCATGTGATTCTAACTTAGTCTAAGTCCCAAAAATCCACTTAAACTTCCATGTCCTATCTTAGCCATAGAACCCCATAGTTTTGGTCCTTTTAAACATGTTTTTGGTCTCATTTAGACATAGGATAACAGTATAATGTTATCATATTTTTACCTTTCAAAACCATCCAATAAGCCCATCACTTTGTATGATTTCCATTTTGTAAAACTCAATCCAAATATCCACATAACAGTCCATGGGGTTCGGCCATACATATGGCCGAACCCTATGGTTCTTGGTGTAATTAATCCAACCATTGTCCATGGTTTTAATCCATAATTTAACCATAGTATTAATATGGTTCAGCCAAGCCATAGTTACCTAAAAACAATAAGCTTATCTTCACTTTAAATCCTTTAAAATCTCACAAAACCATTTAATACTTCCATGAAATGTCATACCATTTCATGGGGTTCGGCCCACCCAATTGGCTGAACCTCATGGCCTATGGTTTAGAACCATTTATCCATGTATAAACTTGGTTTATTCTTAAATCAAAACACATTATGTTTACATAAAAATCCATCCTACACTTGACCCAAATAACCATCAAAAACAGTCCATGGGGTTAGGCCATACACATGGCCAAACCCCAAGGTTTCCTTGATGTAAACCCTCCAATATTTGTCCATATTTTTTTATCAGTACTTAGCTTAATAAACACATAATTCAGCCTTGTAATAACTGGTCAAAATCAGTGACCTTATCTCCCTTTAAAATCCTTTAAAAGAACTTCAATACATAATATGAATTTCATCTCTCAAACACCATAAAAATCACCAAGTTTTCCCATGGGTTCAGCCATCCAAAGGGCTGAACCCTATGGTCCATATTTTATCACTTTTAAACATCATAATCCCATATTTAAACCATTGATGGATCTGTCCATACGATGGATCTCATTTTCTTAACCAATCTATTAAACAAGAGTTCAAAATGCACTTGCGAACACCGCGTCTCCTTCGGTTCTTTTGACTCCTTTCTTGACCCTTTATTTCCTTGACCTCTCCTTCTCTCTTACTGTTCTTTGGGCTGAGACTGACCTTGCTGCAATCTCCTTGGAATACTTCAGCCAGATGACATGGATTTGAGGGAGAAAGAGAGAGAAAGGAAACTTTGATCGTAAACCTTGGTGCCAACTCCTTTTGCTCAAAGTGTGCTTTTGTCTTGGTGAAAGAAATCAACCAAGGACTGATTGCAAATCAGTAACCAGCTGCTGTTCTTGCTTTTGGAATGTAGAAGACAGCAAAGAGAGAGAGAGATAGAGATAGAAAATTGAACCTCTTTTGGCTACTCAAATTCAGCCCAAACTTGCCTCACATGTAACTCCCATAATAACCCCAAGTCCTTTATGCTTACTTGGGGGTTTCATCTATGCAATGAAACCTCCCCAAGCTCTCCAATGTCTCCCATGCTGGTATTTGTGTAACCTCTCCTTTTCTTCCTCCTCTCATTATCATCTTACATGGGGGTTTCATCTAGAAATGAAACCTTCCCCCCCCCCCTCCAATGTGTAGTCTTATCATATTTGAATTTTAAAAGTCAAAACCACATTTGTAACTCTATAATACAGCAGCTCCATTCAGCCCATTTGATCCTCGTCAATGTCCCATTTGAGAGTTTCATTCTTGAAATGAAACTCTCCTCCTCCAAGTGTGAACACACTTTGTAACTCCCATTGGTATTAATATCTATCTTGGAGTTTCAACTTTTAAATAAAACTCTCCATGTTCCAATGACTAGCCCCTTGGTTAACCTTGTATTTGTAACTCTCAAAACAGCCACCCCACTTATCTCACTGAATTTTCAGCCCATTTGACTTCCATTTTTGACTCACTCAACTCAATGTCCAACTCACCATAATTAATGCATTTCATTCAGTGCACATGAGTTAACTCAACCCTTACTTTAATTCCAACTCACTTCAGTCCCACTCAACTGATTTAACTCGTGTTTTAGCTCCCTAGAGGGTCCACACGGTCAACCATAGTCAACTCGACCCGTTGGGTCCACTTTTAGCTCCTTGACCCGTTTTTGACTCCATGACCCAATTATGGTATTTTGGTCATTTCTAATTGCTTTTTACATATGGATCAAGCCTACCCATTTTTTTCTCCACTTGATTTCTAATCAAATCAGCTTAACCCCATTTAATTTGAGCTTACACAATGGTCAAATCATCCATTTTGACTTATTGGGTCCAATTTGGGCCCTTTGACCCATTTAGCCATTTTTGACCCAATTGATGTAAATTACCCATCCAATCAAACTTGACATTCATAATGTACTCATATGATCTTAATTTGAGCAATGGGCCATACCATTTCCTTACTTACAATCACATTTATTGAATTCACCAATCCAGGGGCATTTTCGTAATTATTCCAACAGCTTCGAGAATTCTTTGACCCAATTAACCATTTTGACCTAATTTGATGTACATTACCCATCCATAATTTGACCCTTATAATATGTTCATAGGATCTTAATTTGAACAATGGACCCCACTATTTTCTCATTTAACATCATAATTAATAAATTTACCAGTCCAGGGGCATTTTCGTAAATATTCATCTTATTGAGAAATCGGGGTGTTACAATATAACCCTCTTTTTAAAATTTTCGTCCCGAAAATCGAGCGAAGTAGGGTTCTAAACGATTCCATAAATATCTCAGAGTGTGCTATTCTTATTTCCGATTTCAATTTCCCAAGTGACTTCTTCATTACCATGTCGATCCACACCACTTTGACAAATTGAATCACTTGGTTCCGTAACACCTTTTGTTCTGTCTCATGTTATATCTTTTTCTTGTGAGCCATTTGTGATCTCACATAGTCCAATCTACTCTATTTCACTTTACTTGCTCTCAAAGTATTTTCCATACGTACCTGCTCAATGTGTTCTTTCATCTACTCTCTGTGTGAGGTAGTCTGTCAATGCGAGCCTATGCTCAAAGCTTTTTCTGATTCCATTTTAACTAGGTTTCTAGTTACACTCTCCTGGAATTCCATTGGCTAACTACAGAGCCAGGTGATCAGTCTAACTCGGCAGTCGTCCATAGTTTCCCATTCAAGTTTCACCAGACACTTATCTTTTCCGTTGAGTATATCTCCAAATTTAAACACATCTTTCTTTGCACATAAGTCTCTATGTGACTAACAACTTTTGTTCCAACTTCCACGATACCAATACCCGGCATAAATTCAAACCATCATGGGAATAATCATCCATGGTTAAATACATCCATCCCTGGTATCACTCTTTCAGTAACTATTATCTATCCCTGTTTAATAATCATCCATGAATATAACCCATCTATGGGTATAATCCATTCATGGAAACAATCCATCCTCGGTATCACTCAGTCCATGAATATAACCCTCCTTTGGGTATAATCCATTCATGGGCATACTAACCTAGGCACTTCATCCATCATGAGATATTCTATCCGTAAAAACAACACTTGACTGTGTCACTACGTGACTGTGGCACCAATAAGAAAACATAAATGTATCCCGACCCCTAGCAAGACTTAGGGCCCATGACATACTAAGCGGAAGACCCACGTCCAACGTGATCAAGTCTACCTCGCCCTGCATCCCTTCACCTCATTGGTGATTCAGTCAATCTCTAAGGCGGTCTATCCGCGTCTGATGAAACTAGTACCACCCCCACGGGGTAAAATAGTACCTAGCTCTGCTCCTTCCCGCACATCTAGTGTACAAAATAGCCGTGAGAGCGCCCTCCAGCACGTAGCATGCAAGGGACCCCCCGCTCAACGGTGACCCTACGGGACCAAGTCTCCGTAATTCGTATCGAGTTTCCCACAGTCTCAATCATCAATATCACGTGAGGGACGCACCCATACCACGTCTCAATATACTCCAATAACTTATTCACATACATCTCAGTGTCAAAGTCCTCATGAACTCCTAAAGTTGCATACTTTATTGAAAATCATTTAAACTTCCATCACCATACAAGGGTTGATAGGGTAAAACAAACCCTTAGAATCACAAAATACACCCTTACAAAATATTTCCATTTCCCTAACCTTTCTTTCTACCTCTTAACCTAGTCTTCCGTAGAAGACCCTGCATCATCGTCAAAGAAATTGTCAGGGCATGTCATCGACACGTGCCCCAACACTCCGCACGTCAAACAGGGTATTATTCCCAGGTCCTCCAATGTAAGGACAATTAGTCCTCTCCTTCCCGTGCCCGTGCAGTCCACAAATAGGGCAAATGACCTCAAGGAGGTAGGGGCAGTAAGTACAATTGTGCCCCTCCTGATTACACAACTCGTACATATACCCGGGCTCTATCTCCCCTACAAATTCTCTTATGTTTGGGACATATTCCTCATCCTCTTCGGGTACAAAGGCCCCAACATTGTACTCGGGCGATCTTACCTCCATGTCCTGACTGTTTTCAACTTCATTGATGAAGTTTGGTATGCTAGCATCGTCGGAAGAAGAAACTAGGTCTATCGGACAGCTAGGTGTCCCTCTGTCCCACAACTCGGTGTACTCTATGTTGCTCGTCATATCTGTATAACAGCAACAAAACATATCAATAACAACTATAAATCAAATCAAACAAATCATTGTTTTGGGGAATTTTCCCTAATCAACATCTTGTACTTCTTATTTGGGGATTCTTCCTATGTATCATATAATGTCAAGTGTTTGGGGAATTTTGCCAAATAAACATCTTGTGTTTCTTGTCCTTGGGGAAAATTGCCAAATAAGCACTCTTTGTATTTCTTTGTTTTTGGGGAAACTTCCTAAGTATCAAGTATCATTTCTCAATTTGGGGAAGTCTTTATGTTCTCTTGTTCTCGGGGAAAACCTCCCTAAGTATCATGTGTTTGTTTCTCCATTTGGGGATATCGGGGAAGTGTTTCCTATGTTGCTATGTTTGGTATATCCATTTATGTTGACTGTACTTCCTTTGCTATCTTTGTTGTTCTCAGATTGATTGTTCAGTCTGAGTCTACGAAGTAAATTAATCCGGCCCCCAGTCAGCGGACTCCGAAGAGTCGGTCAGTTGGGATTCTTATCCGTCAGTGAGACATGAAACCGTCTTAATCTTACTTCGGAAGATTCAACTTCCCGTTTCGCTCTGATACCAACTGTAACATCCCGCCCTTTTCACTCTAATTTTCAGAGTTTATTTTTATTTTTTTTAATATAATAATCATGTGATTGGGGCGAAGTGTCACGACGAGAGTTAAGTTCGGATCTCTAAATCCGACCCTTAACTGGCCAAGCCCATATGCGTATGAACTAAGTCCATAAAACTGATCCGCACATGGTATATATATAATTTGCGGAATTAACTTAGTCTAAATCTAACTGAGGTTATAACAGAACTTAGTCTAAGTCCCAAAAATCCACTTAAACTTCCATGTCCTATCTTAGCCATAGAACCCCATAGTTTTGGTCCTTTTAAACATGTTTTTGGTCTCATTTAGACATAGGATAACAGTATAATGTTATCATATTTTTACCTTTCAAAACCATCCAATAAGCCCATCACTTTGTATGATTTCCATTTTGTAAAACTCAATCCAAATATCCACATAACAGTCCATGGGGTTCGGCCATACATATGGCCGAACCCTATGGTTCTTGGTGTAATTAATCCAACCATTGTCCATGGTTTTAATCCATAATTTAACCATAGTATTAATATGGTTCAGCCAAGCCATAGTTACCTAAAAACAATAAGCTTATCTTCACTTTAAATCCTTTAAAATCTCACAAAACCATTTAATACTTCCATGAAATGTCATACCATTTCATGGGGTTCGGCCCACCCAATTGGCTGAACCTCATGGCCTATGGTTTAGATCCATTTATCCATGTATAAACTTGGTTTATTCTTAAATCAAAGCACATTATGTTTACATAAAAATCCATCCTACACTTGACCCAAATAACCATCAAAAACAGTCCATGGGGTTAGGCCAAACAGTCCATGGGGTTAGGCCATACACATGGCCAAACCCCAAGGTTTCCTTGATGTAAACCCTCCAATATTTGTCCATATTTTTTGATCAGTACTTAGCTTAATAAACACATAATTCAGCCTTGTAATAACTGGTCAAAATCAGTGACCTTATCTCCCTTTAAAATCCTTTAAAAGAACTTCAATACATAATATGAATTTCATCTCTCAAACACCATAAAAATCACCAAGTTTTCCCATGGGGTTCAGCCATCCAAAGGGCTGAACCCTATGGTCCATATTTTATCACTTTTAAACATCATAATCCCATATTTAAACCATTGATGGATCTGTCCATACGATGGCCAGATCTCATTTTCTTAACCAATCTATTAAACAAGAGTTCAAAATGCACTTGCGAACACCGCGTCTCCTTCGGTTCTTTTGACTCCTTTCTTGACCCCTTGTTTCCTTGACCTCTCCTTCTCTCTTACTGTTCTTTGGGCTGAGACTGACCTTGCTGCAATCTCCTTGGAATACTTCAGCCAGATGACATGGATTTGAAGGAGAAAGAGAGAGAAAGGAAACTTTGATCGTAAACCTTGGTGCCAACTCCTTTTGCTCAAAGTGTGTTTTTGTCTTGGTGAAAGAAATCAACCAAGGACTGATTGCAAATCAGTAACCAGCTGCTGTTCTTGCTTTTGGAATGTAGAAGACAACAAAGAGAGAGAGAGATAGAGATAGAAAATTGAACCTCTTTTGGCTACTCAAATTCAGCCCAAACTTGCCTCACATGTAACTCCCATATTAACCCCAAGTCCTTTATGCTTACTTGGGGGTTTCATCTATGCAATGAAACCTCCCCAAGCTCTCCAATGTCTCCCATGCTGGTATTTGTGTAACCTCTCCTTTTCTTCCTCCTCTCATTATCATCTTACATGGGGGTTTCATCTAGAAATGAAACCTTCCCCCCCCCCTCCAATGTGTAGTCTTATCATATTTGAATTTTAAAAGTCAAAACCACATTTGTAACTCTATAATACAGCAGCTCCATTCAGCCCATTTGATCCTCATCAATGTCCCATTTGAGAGTTTCATTCTTGAAATGAAACTCCCCTCCTCCAAGTGTGAACACACTTTGTAACTCCCATTGGTATTAATATCTATCTTGGAGTTTCAACTTTTAAATAAAACTCTCCATGTTCCAATGACTAGCCCCTTGGTTAACCTTGTATTTGTAACTCTCAAAACAGCCACCCCACTTATCTCACTGAATTTTCAGCCCATTTGACTTCCATTTTTGACTCACTCAACTCAATGTCCAACTCACCATAATTAATGCATTTCATTCAATGCACATGAGTTAACTCAACCCTTGCTTTAATTCCAACTCACTTCAGTCCCACTCAACTGATTTAACTCGTGTTTTAGCTCCCTAGAGGGTCCACACGGTCAACCATAGTCAACTCGACCCGTTGGGTCCACTTTTAGCTCCTTGACCCGTTTTTGACTCCATGACCCAATTATGGTATTTTGGTCATTTCTAATTGCTTTTTACATATGGATCAAGCCTACCCATTTTTTCCTCCACTTGATTTCTAATCAAATCAGCTTAACCCCATTTAATTTGAGCTTACACAATGGTCAAATCATCCATTTTGACTTATTGGGTCCAATTTGGGCCCTTTGACCCATTTAGCCATTTTTGACCCAATTGATGTAAATTACCCATCCAATCAAACTTGACATTCATAATGTGCTCATATGATCTTAATTTGAGCAATGGGCCATACCATTTCCTTACTTACAATCACATTTATTGAATTCACCAATCCAGGGGCATTTTCGTAATTATTCCAACAGTTGAGAATTCTTTGACCCAATTAACCATTTTGGCCTAATTTGATGTACATTACCCATCCATTATAATTTGACCCTTATAATATGTTCATAGGATCTTAATTTGAACAATGGGCCCCACTATTTTCTCATTTAACATCATAATTAATAAATTTACCAATCCAGGGACATTTTCGTAAATATTCATCTTATTGAGAAATCGGGGTGTTACAAAAGGCATGTCATCTTCTGGTCGAGTTAGAGCACAAAGCAGTATTGGGCAATCAAAAATTTCAATTTTCCTCTAGACTCTGCTGGACAACATCGGAAACTTCAGCTTGTTGAGCTGGAGGAATTATGAAATGAAGCCTATGACACGGCTAAAAGGTACAAAGACCAGATGAAAGTGTTTCATGATAAACACATATTGAGTAAAATCTTTTACAGTTGGTCAGAAGGTCTTGTTGTACGAGTCAAGGATGCATCTTTTTCCTGGGAAGTTAAGGTCCAAATGGATAGGTCCATTCATTGTTTCACTTGTATTCCCACATGGGGTAGTACAGATCAGACATCCTACGAGTGGTCGTGCGTTAAAAGTTAATGGGCAACGATTGAAGCCATTTTTATTGTTCCCCACTCCTGAAGAAGAGACCGAGGTCGAGTTAGCTGATCCAGTGTATCAAGACTGATTTGAGAACCCATACCCATTCACTCACCTACCCATCTTCATCAATTTCCATTACCCAAACCCACATATCCATCTGTCTATGTCTGAGTCCGTCTGAATCTTCAGTGTCTAGTTTAGGTTTTCATTGAGTCAGTCTAGGATTTCCTTATTTGGTTCATGTTGCACCTCATGCATTCCTAGGTATGTCTAACCCAATTGTTCGTTTTCTAAAATATTTCTTCTTTTTCACCTGGCCAGTGTCAATTAGGGAACATTGAGGACAATGTTCAATTTAAGTTTGGGGGTACTGAGGTTATTTACCATTTAAAAAAAAATTTTAAAAAAAATTTAAAAAAAATTTTAAAAAAAAAAATTTAAAATGAAAATTTAAAAAAAAAATTAAAAAAAAAAAATCATCATCTGTTTCGTCTTTGTGACCAGCAGACGTTAAAGAACTGGATAGGAGTCATGCACGTAGACGGTCGAGTTTTTATCTTCGCTTTGTGTCTGTCTAGAACACAAGTTCCCCCAGACTTGTGTAGGAAAATCGTTTCCTTAGCTATGAGGGTGAGGAAGCTGAAAATCCAAGAGGAGCAACCTAGACCTCTTTGTGGTCGAAGCACTCTGGCTGCAAAGAGGAAAGCTAAGAGGCTAGGAATTTGTCACAAATGTGGACGTGGGAATTGTAATGGAAAAATATCTGAGCAAGGAGTTCGCTGTGTGATAGCAGCAAAACATAGACCTATTAGTGAAAATAGACAGATTTATTTGGACTTAGTCAAAGGTAGAGTAAGTCTGGAAAGACTGAGACTCCTTGGTGTCCAAAGAACTGTTGATTTTCGCTTAGGGGACTATAAACGTCTTGACAATTTGACGTTAAACGAGTCAAAATTTTCTTAGGCAGAGAGAGACAAACTTAATCTCTTAAGGGTAGAGTAGGCAAAAGCTGAGACACCTTGGTATTTAACAAGAATGTCAATTTAGGTCTAAGAAAAACATGCGTCTTGACAATCTGACGTAAAAAAAGTCATAGAATAATCTTTTAGCATTAATACGTAAATAAAAATCTTTATATCATACTTTTCCGGAAAGACTTTTATAGGATTTATGCTCGGAAGTACATGTACACAGTCATATTAATGTTAGTCTGAAAAAGAAAATTTTTCATGAGTCGAGTAATCACCAGAGGAATACTAGTGGAGACTTAAACCCAGTGAGTTTTAGAGCCATTCTGTCCTTCTGACGGTTATAAGTAAACTCTTATTTCTTTGATAAGAGCATTGAGTCGTTGAGTGATCTCATTATCATTGTTTTGGTCATATTACTAAGAACGCCATTAAAATTGAGTTATTACACCTGAAATTTTTCTGAATTTATTCAAAACAAAGAAATCATCTTATGAAGCTTAGGATAGGATATAGGCCATTTTTGGACCGTTTTGAGCCTTCAAGCCCACCTATTTCGGTCATTCCATCTTGATAGTTCCCTATTTGAGCCTAATATAGCCTCTTTTATTGACTTAGCCATATCTTCCATACCTAACTCCGGATATGGAGTTTGAGCCAAAATTTTATATCCATTACCTATTATCATATGAGAAAAGGTTAGGGAAGATTTTGGGATAAAATTCACTTGAAAAATGAAAATAAAAGAGAAAGCAAGATGGGAACATCCACACATCAAAGAGGGATGTTGAAAAAGAGAAGAGGATTCTTAAAAAAAAAAAAAAATGCTGAAAAAAAATCCATACGTCAAAATGGGATGTTTAAAAAAAAATATATATTAGAGGAAAATTATCCCGCTTATATTATGAAGACCTCTAACCTTTTCTTATGAAAATGTAAATTTTTAGAGTCTTTTAATCCCTTCTTTGATATGACTCGGTCCTAAGCCTCATTTCGTCCTATTAGAAAGTCCTATTGATCCTAAGTCTAAATAAGGTATTTCATGTAGAGAATAGAGGAGGAAAAATAAAGGTGTTTGACTCAACGTTCTTAGGAAAGTGACATCTAATCATGAGATCAATTATTTTCTTCATTTATACCGTCTTTGTTTTAAACATATGTGAGAATTTTTTATTTGAAAACATAAACTCCGCTCACATATACCTTGAGAGAAAATAAACCCACCTTTGAGCGTTAATCTTTCTGAGAGAAATATCTGGTGAGGATTGAAGTCAAAGCGTATTTTCCAATGGTGGTTATAAAACTGGTGTCAATTTGGAAAAAAGAAGACTATCTTAATAATGGCTATCACACACAACACTCCGAGTATAAGTCTTGTAAAATAAATTTTAGAGTTGTATGATGTTTAGATTTTTGGCTATGTGTTTTTGCTGAAAAATTAGAAAAAAAAAAATGATGATGTTTGTGGGTATCATCACTGGAAACCCTCACGAGACTATAACTCGTCCACTAGGGGTAACCTAGGGGTTCAAAGGCTTATTGCATGTGCTAAATGCAATCGAGAAAGCCAGCGAAAGTGGTGTCATTTAGGATTTTTAATTTTCCATTTTAGTTTTTAGTTTTTTAGTTTTGCTCGAGGACTAGCAACATCTAAGTTTGGGGGTATTTGATGAACACCAGTAAAATTACAATTTTACCCTTTAATATTAGATTAATTAGTCCTTATTTTATAAATATTAGATATGTTTAGGGTTGTTCTTAGTTTATTTTGAAAAATATAAGAAAAAGAAAATAAAAAGTGGCTAAGTCAAAAATTCAATCGATATCTACCACCCTTCTCATTTACTGTCGACCGGGGTGCCCGGCAGATGAAAGAAAGCCTAAATAAACTATTACCATTTCTTTCCATTTCTTTTCTATGTCTTGTTTTCTTTATCTGGTTACAGGACTTATAGAAGAAATGGAAACGACAGCGGCTATGATCTCAGGGCCAAAGCATAATCAGTCATCTGTTCACAAACAACAGCCAGCAACCGAGGAGCCAACTGAGTGCAGCAAAACCAAAAAAGTGAAGGAGACAGCAACCGGTTGAAGGCCGCAGAAGCAGAGCAGAAACCAGCCGAGAACAGCAAGCAGAGGAAAGCCATGCACCGACAACAGTTGCCACTCAGCCGAAACCAGATCTATTCCGCCTGAACAGAGCACTGAAGGAGGCAACTGAGAGGAGAAACAGAGTGCACAGCAGGCAGCCGGCTGAAGCAGCAGCAGTGCCCAAGGAAGAACAAAAGGCCAGCAATGGAGAAACAGAGAACAACAGGCAGCAGCAACCAGCAGAGCAGCCAGCTGACACGGCAGTGCAGCAGAGACAGAGTAGAGAGGCTGGGCAGCCATACACGGCAGCCACCTGCAGAGAAGAAGATGAGGAACAGTAGCGATCGATGGCAGCCAGTCCGACCAGAGCAGCAGCCAGTCCATGAAAAGCACAAAGCAGGCAACCAGTTGAAGGCAACCAGTAGGGCAGCCAGCTGAAGGCAGCCAGTTGAGAAGAACGGCAGCTGAGAAGAGAAAGAAGGGAAGACACAGGAGCAGTCCGAGCAAAGATCAACAGAGATATCGGTGGGAAGAGATAATGAAGAGGGAAGATAAGATAAGAATGAGTAAGGATAAGATTTTTGAATAGCTGCTGATGCACAGGGTTAGCCGAAAGAAGAAGGGATAAGGTGATAAGGAAGATGTGCAGATCAGCCAAGCAAGATGAGAAAGAGATAAGGCAGTTGAGCCAGATAGGGAGATATGGTTATCCGATCCAATGAAGATAGAGGCGTGAAGTAGAGAAGAGGTGGAAGATAAGAACCAGCTGCCGTGTAGCAGATGGGAATCAGATGAGATTAGCCGATAGCAGCTGGTTTCAAATTTGAAGGGATAAGGTACAGCAGAGAGGGGATAACAGCAGAGGAAGAAAAGGGATAAGAAGAAAATAGATAAAGCAGAGAGGAAGAGATAAGGAAGGCAGCTGAACCGTGTAGCAGCTGGGATAAGATGCAGCAATTGGAGTTCAAATTTGAAAGAGATAAAAGTAGAGGAAAAGAGATACAACAGAGAGGAAGATAAAGAAGAGGGTTAACAGATCCTCAAAAGGCCGGCTGAGTTTGAATTTGAATGGTCTTATCCCGGCTGAGTTTGAAGGCCTCTTATCTCATCCTCTCTCTTCTATAAATTCAAGGCTTTGGATCCATTGAAGGTGGAACCGGGCAAGACATCGAAGGGACTGAAATTGGACCGACCAAAAGACAGAAGAAAAAAATAAATAATTTCTTGTAAGTTATTTTATTTTTATTTTTATTTTTTATGTCAAGTCCAAAAGAATTGTATTTCATTTCCAATTTATTAATAAAAATTCATGGCAGTTGCTTAGATTTATGATGATCTCAGGTATTAAAATATTTAATAATGATGATTTGTATTCTATTTTTTATTCTTTTTATGAACTTTATCTAAAAAAAAAATATTTTTAGAATTTTTTTTCAAGGAAAGTAGAACCCCTATTAGGATCAGTGGGACTTGCCGTCTTTCCAATCTAATGTTCTTATCAAGAACAATTATTTTAGATTTGGGGAAACACAAGTATAAAACCCGCTCAAGCCTAAGGCTTGAATTGAAAAGAAAAATCTGATTTAAAGGATGACATAAAAATTCTAATTAGAATTTTAATAGAAAATAAATTTGAATTATATTTTATAACTCTAGAACATTTCATAGTCTAGGCCGTGTTTTTATTATTTTTAAATTGGATAATATGCCGCGTCGATGTTTGACCTGATTCCATTGTAGATTATGTAAAAAAATTATTTATTCTTGATTTATTTTTCTTTTTCTCAAAAATTCATCAAAACTATTCATTGTTCTAAATTAAGATTATAATTAAATGTTTTAGAAAATTATTTTTTTAAATCACATCATTTCTAAATAGTGCTATTTTTTTATTTCGTACATATATTTTGTAGATTTCCCTTGGGTACGACCTCGCACTCATACTCTATACTATAAATTGGTTCATACGCTTGCGAGTAATTTAAAATTCACATCAAGTTTTTGGCGCCGTTGCCGGGGAAATCTCGAAATAAAATTCTGTGCTATTAAATTATGTGATTTTTGAAAATAAATCTAATACTGCAGATATGTCTTAATTTAGAATTTCATCTAACTTAGGAATTTATTTATTTATTTTATTCATTTATTTATTTTTTATTTGAATTAGAATCTTCACCAAAGCTTTCATTGTCTGTTTTGCAGATTTTTTTTTACGCTGCGCTTAAAAATCGTTGGAGATGTGCACAACAGGCTAAATCTTCACCAAAGCTTTAAATTGCGCGCTTAAAAAAAAATGCTGAAAATACGCATAAAAGGCTAAGGTGAGTTTTTAATTTTTTTTATTTATCTCATGCATTCATATAGATTTATTTATGGTGTTCTTTATTATTATTTGAATTTAATCTGTCCATGCATTTAGGTTGTTAGTATTCATGCATTAGTTTAGATTGTTTTATTAATGTTTGTATATTGACTTGAATGTTGTATGGTAATTTAGGATTGCATTTTCACAATACTTAGAAAAATAAGACTAGTAAAGTTGGTTCATGCACTTCCCTAATAAAATCAATTAAGGAACCATTAGGCTAGATTTTAGGGTTTCATACTCAATAGGAACATTTTTAATCTAAATTAATTTTTGTAACCGGTGAATATTTTTTTCTTCAATCATGATGTCTAGGATTAGTTCTGTCACCAAGGTGTAAAGAGCCTAAGGATAAGTGGAAACTTAAGAAGATGCCGTGTGCTCCTCCACTTACCTGGGAACTTACCTGGCCATGATTGTGGTTAAGCTCTCACCGGAGACTTAGATTATTTGGAGAGAAAAGTAGGAGCAGTCTAGAAATAATCCTTAGGGTCCCAATAAAAAAAATTTTGATTGCATTATTGCAATTCAAATTTAGATTTAGGCATTCTTCTTGTGTGAATTTGGATGAACATGAATGAGCTTGATTGTGTATGAAATATTGGTATCGTGATTCACACAACAATTTAGTTCGATCAAGTCTTCTGTTGATTTAACGATCATTGTGTTCGGAGCTCAGTCTAGCTCAGTTATAGACAGTCCAACTCCATCACCACCACCATCACCCAAAATGGCCGAAGAAAGAATCGAAGAGAGAACCCTCCAAGATTACTTTTCAGCAGTCACTCCCAATACACCATCAAGCATAGTTGTCCCACCAACTAATGCAGCCTTTGAACTCAAACCAGGCCTATTACATCTTTTACCCACTTTCCATGGATTTGATCATGAGGATCCTTACCTACACATCAAAGAATTTTTAGAAATCTGCGCCACCATCAAACTTCAAGGCATCTCTGATGAATCCATCAAACTTCGATTATTTCCTTTTTCTCTTAAAGAAAAAGAGAAATCTTGGCTAAATTCTCTACCTCCAAATTCCATCACAACTTGGGATCTGTTAGCCAACAAATTTTTGAATAAATTCTTCCCTCTATCTAAAACTAACGCCCTCAAGAAAGAAATTTCAAATTTTAATCAGAAAGAGGGTGAACATTTTTATGAATCATGGGAAAGATTCAAAGATACGTTGAATAAATGTCCCCACCACGGTTTTGAAACGGGAAGACTCGTTTAATTCTTTTATGATGGTTTAACCATCTCAAACCGTACAATGGTCGAGTCTATGAAGGGTGGGGAATTTTTAATGCAAACTGTAACCAATGGATGGAAATTTTTAGAAACGTTGGCAGAAAGTTCTCAGCGATGGGACTTCTCCAAAAGAGATAATTCAGCCCAAACCTCAAAAAGAGGAGGTTTATACGAAGTTAGTACCGACTTTGATGTTAAGCTTGCAATCGCAAACTTAACGAAGAAAATCGATACGTTAGCGATGACTCAGGCGATGAACCTAACATTAGGATTGAACGTAGAAGTTTGCACGATGTGTTCAACAGAGGATACGTTGCAACAATTCATGCAGTCTACCCAACAGGCTATGCACAAGCTTGAGACGCAGCTTGGGCAATTAGCCACCGTAATAGGAGATAGGGAGAAATGTAAATTTCCAAGTCAGCCTATCCCAAACCCCAAGGGCCAAAATGAAGTTTTGTCGTCTAATCAAGAAGACGCTAACTCCATTATTGCCTTGAGATCCGGGAGACAGGTAGATAATAAAGTGAAATTACCTATGCAACCGGAAGACCAGGCCACTGGTCATTCCAAGCATCAGGATGACCCATCTAGTTCATCCCCAGTCCAAAACGTACCGGATCCATCTTCTAAAAAAACTTACGTACCTAGGGCTCCGTACCCTCAGAGGCTCATCACCAAGCAAGGGGTACCTTATGGTGACATATTCGAGGTCTTCAAAAATGTCAATATCAACATTCCTCTACTAGACGCCATCAATCAGATACCCTCATACGCTAAGTTTCTTAAAGACCTTTGTACTGCGAAACGGAGAACTAATGTTCCCGTAAAGGTATTTCTAGCAGAAAATGCAAGTACTCTCCTCCAACAACCGTTCCCAATTAAACATAAGGACCCTGGGTGCCCAACCATTGCATGCACCATTGGCACATATGAAGTTGAAAGGGCCTTATTAGATTTGGGAGCTAGTGTTAGCTTACTGCCATACTCCGTTTATGAGCAGTTGAGGTTGGGAGAGCTTAAACCCACTCCTATCACACTACAGTTAGCTGACCGCTCTGTAAAAATTCCAAGGGGTGTGATAGAAGACGTTCTGGTGAAAGTAGACAAATTCTACTTTCCGGTCGATTTTGTTGTGCTGGATACACAACCTGTTCAGAACGAAAGTGGGCACATTCCGGTTATTTTAGGACGACCATTTTTAGCCACTGCGAAAGCTGTTATCAATTGCCAAAATGGTATGCTTAAGTTATCATTTGGAGATCTGACGACAGAACTCAATGTGTTTGGCCTATGTCGACAACCTTTTTGCACAAATGATCCGTATGAGGTTAACATGATCCAGAGTTCTGTTCAAGAATCCTTCCTTCACTTCATTTGTGATGACCCATTTGAGAAAACTCTGTCCACTTTTGGCGCAGACTTCAATGAAGATGGTAAACAAGAAGTGAATGAAATATTTGACGCATCTCCATATGTGCGAAGGTTCTCCAAATTTGAACCTCTCCCTGTTAGTCAATCTGTATTGATCCCCTCTATCGAGAAGCAACCAAAATTAGAGCTCAAGCCACTTCCTGAGACACTTAAATATTCTTATCTTGGACCATCAAAAACTTTACCTGTGATCATAGCTTCCGATTTAGCTTCTGAGCAGGAGTCTAAACTCTTTGCTATTTTAAGAGATCACCGTGAAGCCATTGGATGGTCCATTGCCGATCTCAAAGGAATTAGCCCATCTGTGGTCATGCATAAAATTCACTTGGAAGAAAATTCACTGAGTCCGATACAGGTTGTACCTAAGAAATCGGGTGTTACGGTAGTCAAAAATCAGGATAATGAGTTGGTGCCAACCCGCATCCAAACGGGTTGGAGAGTTTGCATTGACTACCGTAAGCTGAACACTGTTACTCGAAAGGACCATTTTCCTCTTCCGTTCATCGATCAGATGCTTGAACGGTTAGCCGGTCATGCATTTATTGCTTCCTTAATGGTTATTTCGGCTATAACCAGATCTACGTTGCTCCTGAGGATCAGGAGAAGACCACCTTCACCTGTCCATTCGGTACGTTCGCATATCGCCGTATGCCATTCGGATTGTGCAATGCACCAGATACTTTTCAACGGTGCATGATCAGTATTTTCTCCGATATGGTCGAATGTCCATATTTCGAATAATCCACAATTTCACAACTTAAAATAAGCATTTGTAATGTATTTCAATCAATAATTATGAATGACACATTTTGAGTATTAGTTGGTATGTGATTGTATCGGCCCTCCATGATATCCAACTTGAAGACTTGAATTGATCATAAAAAGGGGTTAAAATAATGTCTAGGTGATACGCATTTGCCGATATGAACTTTTGACGATACTGATTCTATTTCTTTTGAAATTATTTTAGAAAAACATAAAACTGTGGTAAGATGACGTGATTGAGTCATGAGTTCTCATGACTCCATTTGAATTAAATAAAATTTGAAAATAATGTGAGGTCCATTTATCCTACAAAATTAAAAAGTGATTTTTATGTATGAATTTAAAAGAAATTGGTCCTATTAAAATTGTATAATCACTTTATTTAAATAGAATAAAATAGATGTTTAAAGTGATTTTTTTGTCAACTATCTATGTTCTTGATTCAAATCACATAAATAATGATATTTAAATAATATTTATTTTATATAATCATTATAATCAAATTGAACTTCTAAAGTCCGACCCTTAACTGGCCAAACTTAAGTGTGCATGGACTAAGTCCATGAAAACGGTTCACACATAGTAATATAAACATGCGGATTATATCATAAACTGCGGATTATAATAGAACATATCTTTAGTTTATTTTTAGATAGCAAAGTACTCCTTCAATTATAAATGATTAACTTAACTTAAATAACCAAAGTAACCATTCATAAACCATAGCAAATATCTAAATTATTACATGCCGATCACTAGCTACTCAAAATACAAGTCCATGAGTAACTAAAATAAAATAAGATCCAATCACATATCCAAGCTCCTATGCTTGTCTCCGATCACGTTCATTATCCCTTTCATTTCCTGTATCATCCACTAGGGTAGAAGTAGCGCGTTAGAACAACACGCCCAGTAGGTATTCCATTAGGGTCTACACATGGTTAGTACAAATCATAGATAATAACATAATGCCAAAGCCATATAAACCATGCCATGTCATGATGTCAAATACAATGAGTGTAACCCATCACAAGTACATACAAGTACCCCCACATAGGTCTTTCGGATGGCCCGACGGAGTGTGGCCCCACCGGTTTCTTCTTGATGGAAAAGCACATCAAGGTATCACACATAGGTTTTTCGGACGCCCCGATGAAGTGTGGCCCCTCCGATTACATATCCTTCACCCCATGCCATGCATGAGATGCTAATGAAACACATGCTATTTTATATTATAAACATAGCATTGAAAACCCACATTTCAAACATATTTTTTACAACATTAATTCATCAAAATAAGATAAAAATAAACCATCATACATAAACCATGTTTCAATAAGGTAGAATCCTACCAATGACACTAATGTGGCCTTGCTTATAATCCGGTAACTGCTCACAATCGCGCCCCGCTTGTGAGGTCCCATTATCTTATTACACATCAATCAATCAAACCATGTTCTATTTGATTTCTATTAAGTCTAAGTCCATAAACCCAACTTTGTGGGGTTCGGCCATACAACATGGCCGAACCTCACCCCCCTTGATTTTTGGTCCCTCTTTTGATTAAACTTAAGTCCAAGATCATAATGTTTTTAATTCATTAACCTAACATACATAAACCCTATGTCCACCAAACATTCCCCAAGCATGGCCGAACCCTTGATGTTTCATTTCTAACTTCTCCTTCAAATGGTTCACCATGTTAGGTCCATAACATAAGTCTATACTTGCATCCTCCAATTAATCCTCCATTCATTTAAAATATACATAGACATAGTATCCATAAAATTGCTTCATCATTTACTACCCAAGTCCAAGAGTGATCCATACATAATTCGTTCACCATTTACAACCTTCATGCCAACTTAGATTCAAACATTCTATCCATGGGGTTCGGCCATACACCATGGCCGAACCCATGGTCCTTTAGTTTCATCGGTTTGGCCATCACTTCTTTCCTTAGGTAATCACCCATACAACAATTGTTTAACATTGTTAACAACTTAAGTCCATATAAGGACCTCATGCGGTTCGGCCATACACCATAGCCGAACCCATGATCTTTCATTTTGGCCTATATTTACAACTTTGCCATCATTTCCATGATCTAACTATATGAATATAATTCCATAATTCTTTATGGGGTTCGGCCATACCCCTTGGCCGAACCCATGGTCTAAGTTTCTTCACCAACAACCTTCCATTTAAACCCTTTAACATCTTTATTACCCACCAACATCCTTTCCATTAGAATACCCAAATCAACCCCCAATTTTCTTCCATGGGGTTCGGCCATCCACCATGGCCGAACCATGGTTCCTTTCTTTAAACAAAATTTGTAAAAATACTTACTGGTTCCGCGACTCCTCTAGTTTTCCTTCGCTCCACTTATTCTTTCAATCCTTTCTTTCCTTAGCCTTTTCCTCCTTCTTCTTGATCCTTTGGCCGAGTGTGAGAGCTTGAGAAAGAGATAGAGTTCGGCCAAATTATGTGGGTTTGAGAGAGGATCGGCTTTGAGTGAGAGGGAGAGGAGTTTGGGATATAAACTCTAAGTTCTTTTCTCTTTTGTCCATGTGAGTGGTCGGCTAAGAGAGGGTGTGAGGGAGAGAAACAACCAAGAGGGAGAGGGAGAGTTCGACCTTGTTTGAATTTGAAAATCAAACCAAAACTCCCCATTATCTCTCCAACGTGTAGCCTTGTTTGATTTTTGTAATAAACCACTACTCCCCACCTCTCCAATGTGTATGCCATTATTTGAATTTTAAATAACCATAACCATCTCCATTATCTCTCCATGTGTAACTCTTATTTGAATTTTGAAATAAACCAAACCTCCCTACCTCTCCATCGTGTAACTTTTATTTGAATTTTGAAATAAACCAAACCTCCCTACCTCTCCAACGTGTAACTCTTATTTGAATTTTGAAATAAACCAAACCTCCCTACCTCTCCAACGTGTAACCCTTATTTGAATTTCGAAATATGTATCTTTGTTTGAATTTGAAATGTGTATCCTTGTTTGAATTTGAATTGTATAACCGTCCACATTCAACTCACCACTTTAATTTAATTCAAATCAACTCAACTCACTCGGTGGTCAACCGAGTCAAACACGACCCATTGGGTCCCAATTGGACATTTTGACCCAATTAATAATTTTGACCCAATTACCAATCTTGACCCAATTGAATACATCTTACCCAATTATTTCAATTGCAACCATATCCACAATCCGTTGTGTCTTAATTGGGTAATTGACCCAACACTTTACCCATCTAAGGTCCATATCTAATAATTCACAAATTAAATGGCAAATTTCTTATATATTAATAACATGAAATTCCAAAGTGTTACAGATGCAATTTTAAGGAAAATAAGGAACCATAGGGTTCGGCCATGTTGCATGGCCGAACCCCATGGAAGTGTATTTGATGGAACATATTAAAGAAACTTTTAGAGTTGATATGCATGTTAAAAGAATGGAGAATTGAACAAAGAAATAATGGATTTAATTATATATGTCTATGTTCATGGATTATGTTAATGGTTATGGATTGGTATAAATGGCAATGTTGTAAATATAGGCTAAAATGAAAGATCATGGGTCGGCCATGGTGTATGGCCGAACCCCATGAGGAGTGTTTTTATGGACTTAGGTGGTTACCAAGTTTAGATGATTAAGTTAAAGGATTAAAAGACTCAAAGGAAGGACCAAAACCAAGATGGTGAGGTTCGGCCATGTTGTATGGCCGAACCCCACTAAGGTATATTTGGTGGACATAGGGTTTTTTATGAATGATCAATCTTGGACCTAAGCATGAAGGATGGGAATAATGGCAAATGTGTAAATATGGGAGGAAATGATAGACCATGGGTTCGGCCATGGTGTATGGCTGAACCACATGAGAAAAGTTTTGTGGACTTAAGTGGTTACCAATGTTTATTAATTATTGTATAAGTGATTAGTGTTATGATTAAAAAATGGCAAGATTTTGGATCAAAGATTACAAATAGGGACCAAACTCAAATGAATGAGGTTCGGCCATGTTGTATGGCCGAACACAACTAAGGTTGGTTTATGGATTTATGCTAAGAGTTTAAAAGATTAACTTGGTGATGAATGATTGGACTTAAAAGATCAAAGAACTCAAATGAGAGAACTAAAACCAAAGAGGTGAGGCTCAGCCATAGTGTATGGCCGAACCTCACAAAGTTGGGTTTATGGACTTAGACATAAATAGAAATCAAATAGAACATGGTTTGATTGATTGTTGTGTGATAAGGTGACGGGACCTCACAAATGGTGCACGATCGTGAGTGGTTGCCGAATAAAGAAGCAAGGACACTTTAGTGGTCTTTGGTAGGATTCTACCTTTTTGAAAACATGGTTTATGTATGATGGCTTTATCTTATTTTCATGAATTTATGTTGTAAAAGATATGTTCCAAATGTGAGTTTTAATGCTATGTTTATAATATAAAATAGCATGTGTTTCATTAGCATCTCATGCATGGCATGGGGTGAAGGATATGTAACCGGAGGGGCCACACTCCGTCTGGACGTCTGAAAAACCACTGTGGGAATACCTTGATGTGCATTTCCCATCAAGAAGAAACAGGAGGGGCCACACTTCGTCGGGGAGGCCAAAAAACCTATGTGGGGGTACCTTGATGATGAGAATCCCATCAAGAGGTTATATGTACTTGTGATGGGTGGGACTCATTGCATTTGACATCATGACATGGCATTGTTTTATATGGTTTTGACATTATGTTATTATATATGATTTGTACTAACCATGTGTAGACCCTAAATGGAATACCTACTGGGCGCGTTGTTCTAACGCCCTACTTCTACCCTAGTGGATGATACAGGAAAGGAAAAGGATGATGAACGTGATCGGAGCCAAGCATAGGAGCTTGGATATGTGATTGGATTATATTTGTTTAAGTTACTCATGGACTTGTAATTTGATTAGCTAGATTCTGGGCATGTAATAACTTAGATAATTTTGCTATGGTTTGAATGGTTTGTTGGATATTTAAGTTAAGTTTAATTATGGTTAAGGACTTGAAGTACTTTGCTATCTAAAAAGGAATAGATTTAGGTTCTATTATAATCCGTAGTTTATGTTTTAATTCCGTAAGCTATTTTATTCACGTGTGAACCGTTTTCATGGACTTAGTCCATGCACACATAGGGTTGGCCAGTTAAGGGTCGGACTTTAGAAGTTCGGACTTAGCTAGCGTTGTGAAGTCCCGCTCTTTATCTCACTCTTTATTTAAAAAAAAAAAATAGACTCTGATTTTCGGGAAGTGAGTGAAAAAGGGAGGGGCGTTACATGAACTATGAACATCGCAAGCACAAACATACACACACCTAGTCATCCTTCAATTTTAAAACTCAGGTCGAAGGATTAGACTAGTCAAAGGAACAGACATGTCGGTTCGGTTGGAAATCAGAACACAGACTAAAAAGGGGAAAAATCAAAAGGAAAGATAGGTCGATACTTATCGACATGTCAATATAGACCGGTCGTTGGTTACGACCTACCGGCAAGATAGAAAAATTAAGTTAAAAGATCTCCTGTGAAAAACAACAGATCATTTCAAAAAATGTCGTTTCCTCTCCTGCAATCCCCAGATCATTTCCTCCTTTCCTCCCATGCTGTAGACCAATCGATAGGACATCTCGAAGCGATATCTCGCCGGAAAAACTGTAATACCCCAGATTTTCAGTTTATCAATATTTACAGAAATTGCCATTGGAAATGTGAAGTAATGGTTATGAACCTTAGATGGGTAAGATGTTGGGCAATGACCCAATTAAGACCCGATGATTATGGAATGAGAGTTCAATGAAGGGTAAATGGGTAAGTTACATTTAAATGGGTCATGATGCCTATTTGGGTCAAGAAGTTCAATGGGGACCCAATGGGTCATGGTTGACTATATTGACCATCAAGTGTGTTCAAATTTGATTAGGGTGGGGCTGAAATGAGTTGAAAATGGAATCAAACAATTGAGTTGACTCAAGTGAATTAAATAAGTGAGTTGAGCTAAAAGAATAGGTTGAGTTGAATGACTTAGATTGGAAGCTATGGAGACCTTTATTTCGAGTGAGTCAAGTGAGAAGATGAGGGGTTGAACTTGTTTCAAAGACCCAAGCAAAGACACACACGTTGGTTACCTGGGAGTGGTATCCCATACATGAAACCCCCACATGGGGCGTTAATGAGAATCAAAGGGGAGATGGGCGGTCTCATGGGACACAACAAAGGTGGCAGCCGATTGGACATGAGAGATGAAGAGGCATGGGTGTTTCATCATAAGGATGAAACCCCCAAGTAAACCATAAAGGAGGAGATGAAAAAACATGGGGGTTACCAAGGGGTGTCACCAAAGGACACCACCTTTGAGTAGCTCTCATTAACCAAGGAAGGTTAGAATTTTACATCACTCTCTCCCTCTCCTTTCCTTAGCCGTCCCTACCTCACAAGAGAAGGAAAATTGTGGTCTTCTCATCTCACTCTCTTCCTCTCTTGGCTGTCCCTCTCAAGTCAAGGACTTGGAGTATTTGTCCATCCCAAGTTTTCTCTTTCTCCCTCTCTCTCAAATCTATACCTTAGCCGAACCACTTTTGGAGGAGTTATATAATCAAGATCATCTTCGGCCAAAGAATCAAGAGGAAGGAAGGCTAAGGAAGGGAAGGAACAAGCCGGAGTGAAGATCAAATTGAAGGAGTCGCGGAATTAGTAAGTGCACCATAACCATTTGTTAAATAAAATTGGATAAGGAAACATGATTCTGCCATTGAATGGCCGAACCTATCAAAGGTTTAAATTATGGATAATGATATTTAAAGAGGGTAGAACATGGATCATAGGGTTCGGCCACTTTGGATGGTCGAACCCCATGAAAGGACTTGGTAATTTTTATGATTTTTTAGAGATAAAAACCATACCATGTTATGAAGATTTTAAAGGGTTTTAAATGGAGACAAGGTTAATGTTTGGGTTGGCTATTGCATGGCAGAACCATATTGTTTTTATGGCTAAGTTGCTATGTATAAACCATGGATAATTATTGCAAGGTTTGAAACAAGAAAACCATAGGGTTCGGCTATGTGTATGACTGAACCCCATGGACCATTTTTATGGGTAATTGGAGTTAAGAGCATGGTTGGAAATTATTAATGGTTTTATGCTTTTGATTAAGGAATCACATATGTTTATCTTGGGACTTAGTATTAAATAATCAGCCATTATAGATGATGGAAAAAGGGACAAAATCAGTATGGTGAGGTTCGGCCATGTTGTATGGCCGAACGCCACTAATGGATAATTGGTGGATTTAGTTTCTTTGAAGTGGTTAACTTGTAATATGATTGGTCAAATCAAAATGGATATTTGTCAAGGATTATAAGGACCAAATCTAAGATGGTGAGGTTCGGCCATGTTGTATGGCCGAACCCCACTAAGGTGGATTGTTTTATGGACATTGGTTATTGGCAATATTAAGCAAGGGTTAGGTTAATGGAAATATTGTAAATATGAATGAAAAGAACAAAGGACTTCAAAGAGAAACCAAAACCAAAATGGTGAGGTTCGGCCATGTTGTATAGCCGAACCCCACTAAGGAGTATTTGGTGGATTTAAGGTTTTGTTCATGTTAATGAATTATTTAGTCATGAACACAAGTGTTGGACTTAAAGATGGTATTGAAATCATGGAGTAATGCGTTTTAGATATCATAGGGTTCGGCCATGGTGTATGGCCGAACTCCATTAAACATTTTGTGGATCAAAATGGGTATTTATGTATGCTTAGATGAGGGATGCTTTGGTTATGGACTTTTACCAATGGCAAGGTGGTAATTAAAGGTGAAAAGGATGGACCATGGGTTCGGCCATGGTGTATGGCCGAACCCGATGGGGAATATTTGGTTTATGGGCTTAGCTTAGTATCCATGATTGGACTTAAATTAAAATACCAAGAACCCAAAGGAGGGATTGAAACCAAAGATGTGAGGTTCGGCCATAGTGTATGGCCGAACCCCACAAAGTTGGGTTAAGGAATTAGAACATGGTTTGATTGATTGTTGTGTAAATAAGGTAACGAGACTTCACAACGGGGGCACGATCGTGATCGGCTACCGGATTAAAGCTTAAGGACACCTTAGTTGTCTTGGGTAGGATTCCTGCATCATTGAAACCATAGATATGTATTATGTACTTATGCTGATTTTATTTCATGTTTGATAAGTTATTTTGGTATCAAACAATATGTTGCAATTATGGGATTTTCATGCTATGTTTTATAATATTCTAAAGTATGTTGGCATTTGCATCTCATGCATGGCATGGGAGGAATGGAATGTAACCGGAGACCCACGCTCCGTCGGGGCGTCCAAAAGTCATGAGGGGTATTTTAACCGGGGACCCACACTCCGTCGAGGCATCCGTAAAGCACTTGTAGGGGATACCTTGATGAGGAGAATTCCATCAAGAGGATACCATGTATGATACCTTGATGATGAGAATCCCATCAAGAGGATACTATGTATGAAGACCCTAGTGATGAGCATTCCATCAGGGAATACCTTGTTGAGGAGAATTCCATCAAGAGGATACTATGAGTTTGTGATGGGTGGGACTCATTGCATATGATAGCATGGCATGGCATTGAATCGGCATGATTATGATCTTTATTATCATGCAAGGCTTCTGGTTTTTATCTGTATGATTGGATCTCTATTATCATACTCTGTTTTGAATATGATGCTTTACAAGTACGATAGGGTATATTATATCTGGATTTTATATACTAACCCATGTGTTAGCCCTAATTGGAATACCTACTAGGCGCGTTGTCTAACGCCCTACTTCTACTCTAGTTGATGATGCAGGAAGGGAACGGAACGAGGACGTGATTGGAGCCAAGCTTAGGAGCTTGGATGCTTAAGCTTATTCGGAATTGTAATAACGTAGATTTATTTGCTATGGATTGGATGGTTAATGTTTGGATATTTAAGTTATGATAATTATTAATAAGTGTTGGACTGCTTTGCTATCTAAATTGGAGTAGGATTGTTATCCTATTGTTATTCAGCATATATGTTTTATTCCGCAAGTTAACTTGAGTACGTGTGAGCCATTTTAGTGGACTTGGTCTACGCACACGTATGATTGGCCAGTTAAGGTCGGGCTTTGGAAGCTCGGACTTAGCTCAGGTGGTGACACTCCGCTCTTATCACTTGTTTATTTATTAAAAAAAAATAGATTCTGATTTAATGTGAAAAAGGGCGGGGTGTTACAGTTGGTATCAAAGCAAAACGGGAAGATTGAATCTTTCGAAGTAAGATTAGGATGGTTTCATGTCTCACTGACAGATAAGAATCTCTACTGACCGACTCTTCGGAGTCCGCTGACTGGGGGCAGGATTAATTTACTTCGTTAGACTCAGACTGAACAATCAATCTGAGAACAATAATGAATGATAACAAAGTAAGTACAGTCATCATAATTGGAATTGTCAAACATAGCAAAATAGTATACACTTCCCCGATATCCCCAAATTGAGAAACAAACTGTAGGTATATAGAAATTTCCCCCAAAAACAAAACCAAGAGTGCTTATTTGGAAATTTCCCCAAAATAGTGATAACACAAACTATACGAGGAAACTAAGTCAGTAATATTTTTTTTTATGACTTAGGAAAATGGCTCCAAAGAGAAAGATCCCACAGAACCAGAAAGGGAAGGAAAAACTGTTAAAAATCACTCAACATGAAAATGAGGTATCTCAACATGAGAAGGAGGTATCTCAACATGAGAAGGAGCAATCTCAACATGAAAAATCGCGACATGAGGAAGATGAACGGCACTCACGGTGGGAAGAAGAGGAGCGACACCCTCACTATAGTGAACATGAGAAGGAAGAGCAAAGCAGCGTGAGTATACCAGTAGTGCCTCCCGAACTACAAAGCTTGGTTCAAGCAGTAGTTACTTCTATTCTCCAACAGCATCTGAATGGAAGTGGCACCACTAGTGACGCCAGTAACCGGAACATGGTCAGAGATTTCTAGCAACAACACCCTCCCTACTTCAAGGGAAAGGAAGGGGCTATTGGAGCAGAACATTGGCTGAAGAAGATCGCTCAGATCTTGGCCCTACTCCAGATCTCGAGTCATGCTAAGAAGATTTTGCTGGCTACATCTCAACTGATTGAGTATTCCGGTAAATGGTGGGAGGTTATAGAAAAATATCAAGCACTTGTTCTGGAAAGGGAAAGGACTACAATGACGTGGGAATGGTTCTCAGCTACCTTTCTAGATCAGTATTTTCTCAAGGAGGAGAAGGAGCATCACATTCAAGCTTTTCTATCCTTGGTACAAGGCTCCAAGACGGTGGCGGAGTATCACTGGGAATTCCTTAGTCTGTCTTGTTATGCATCTTATATGGTGGATACAGAGCAGCGAAGGGCACGTAAGTTTGAACGGGGCCTACGGCCAAACATTAGGGCCAAAGTATCCATATTCAAGGCAGCCACACTGGTTGAGGTTGTCAGCAGGGCCACCATAGCCAAGCAAGAAATGACTGAGATGGTGCGGTTTGACAACCGCCAAGCTCCGAGTATGAGGGGTGCGTTCCAGCCCAACAAGAAGTTCCGACCAAACTTCAGCAAACCCTCACCATCTACTAGGTCCACAGGGGGCTTTCGTCCCAACTATCCCTCCCCATCTGCATCAGTCACCCAGGCTTTCAGAGGGGTGAACAACTGCTTTCACTGTGAACAGCCGGGTCACTTCAAGAGGGATTGCCCAAAGCTCAATAAGCTGTCTTATTCCAGAGGATCATTCCGTCCACCAGCTAGGCCAGTTAACTCCCGGGGAGGCAGGACATATAACCAGGCGGGACGGGCGCCTGACCCTACTAGATCTGGACGATTGTTTACTTTAGCACCTCTAGAGGATGTGGATCATTCTGTGATTCAAGGTATGACAGTAGTCAGTAGTTCCTATGCCTATGCACTATTTGATTCTGGAGCTTCACACTCTTTCATATCTGCTGCATTTATAACTGCCACTGGTACTTTAGTTCAAAAAATTGTCCACATCACTCACAATTATATCCCCTGTCGGGGACACGTTATTGGGACTCGTATGCACGGCAGTGAATACTGAACTCGCTGGACTCAGATTTGAGTTCAATTATCTGGTACTTGATATGACTGAGTACGATATTATCTTCGGCATGGACTGGTTGGCTAGCTTTCAGGAGAACATTGATTGTTATCGCCGCAGAGTGACATTTTGGTCACCCAAAGGAAAACAATATGTGGTTCGTGCAGACAAGCAAAGCAGACTGCAAAAAGGGTTAAATCATCTGGTACTGGATAGTATCAGAATCAACAAGACACCGGTGGCTGAACTCTTGGCAATAGTAAAAGAATATGCAGACGTTTTTCCAAAAGAACTCCCCGGCTTGCCGCCCATGAGGGAGATCAATTTTGAAATCAAGTTGTACCCTGGCACCTCACCAGTGTCATTACCACATTATCGGATGGCACCAATAGAGATGTCTGAGCTAAAGAAGCAGATTGATGAACTGCTTAGACTGGGTTGCATCTGGAACAGCACATCGTCTTGGGGAGCTCCGGTGTTGTTTGTGAAGAAGAAGGACGGTTCACTCCGAATGTGTGTGGATTACCGGAAACTGAATCAGCTAATTGTCCGGAACAAGTACCCTTTACCCAGGATCGATGATTTATTCGATCAACTGAGGGGTTCCAGTCACTTTTCGAAGATTGATCTGATGTCCGGTTATCATCAAATCCGGGTTAAGGAGGAGGATATAGAGAAGACAGCCTTCAGGACGCGGTATGGACTACATGAGTTTGTAGTCATGCTGTTTGGACTTACCAATGCACCGGCTGTGTTCATGGATCTAATGAACAGGATCTTCCGTCCTTACCTGGATCAGTTTTGTGATTGTGTTTATTGATGATATCCTGATCTAATTCTAAAAGTCAGGAGGAACATGCTGAGCACCTACGGATTGTCCTGAACACTTTGAGAAAGAATAAGTTATATGCCAAAGCCAGTAAATGTGAATTCTGGTTATCCAAGGTTAATTTCTTGGGGCATGTTATATCCGAAGAAGGTATAGCCGTGGATCCGGCTATGGTGACAACAGTAAGTGAATGGAAGGCACCAAAGAATGTAACCGAGATCCACATTTTCTTGGGATTGGCTGGTTATTACAGGAAGTTTATTATGGACTTCTCCAAGATTGCATCTCCATTGACCCGACTCTCTCAGAAAGGAGTCAAATTTGAATGGTCAGATTTGTGCAACCGGAGATTTGAAACACTGAAAGAGAGACTTACAAGAGCTCTTATTTTGATTTTGCCGGAAAGAGGCAAAGGTTATGAGGTGCAATGTGATGCTTCAGGAGAAGGACTCGGGTGTGTCCTCAGTCAAACTCAGCATGTGGTGGCTTATGGATCAAGACAGTTAAAAATTCATGAACGCCTTTACCCCACTCATGATCTAGAACTGGCTGTAGTGGTCTTCGCTCTTAAAAGCTGGAGACACTATTTATATGGTGAGAAGTTTGAAGTATTTTCAGATCATAAGAGCTTGAAGTACTTATTCAATCAGAAAGAGCTCAACCTGAGGCAGCGTAGATGGATGGAATATCTGGCGAATTACGAGTTTGCGCTTCGATATCATCCCGGCAAAGCAAACAAGGTGGCGGATGCTCTCAGCCGCATATCACATGCATCAGTGGCATGTTTGATCAGAACGGAATGGGAGATGTTGAATACCATTCGAGAGTTCAATCTGTATATCAACAACCATGGGAGTATGTACAATTTAATCATACGGTCCAACATGGTTACCAAGATTGAACAAGAGCAACGAGCAGATCCAGAAGTGGAGGAGATATGGGCCAAGATGTCTACTTGCATAACCATACCGGAATGGGAGTTGCTGCCAGGACAGGGTCTTGTATTCCGGGGTAGAATATATGTGCCAAAAAGCTGCAGAAAAGAGTTGTTGATGGAGGCACATCAGACCAAGCTCTCCATTCATCCGGGCAGCACCAAAATGTATCACGATCTGAAGAGACATTACTGCTGGCACGGACTCAAAAGAGATGTTGCAGAATTTGTGGCACACTACTTAACTTGTCAGCAGGTTAAGATGGAACACCAGAAGCCACCAGGGTTACTCAAACCCTTACCAGTGCCGGAATGGAAATAGGAACACATTTCTATGGATTTCGTGACGGGGTTGCCAAGGTCTTCAAAAGGCAACGATGCTATATGGGTTGTGGTAGACCGATTGACCAAGTCTGCACATTTTCTTCCCATGAAGATGACAGACTCATCTGAGACATTGGGTCGGCGGTATATCAGAGATATCATCAGATTGCATGGTATTCCTCAAACTATAGTATCGGATAGAGATGGCCGTTTCACCGGTAAAGTATGGCAGAGTATGCAGTCAGCCATGGGAACAGATCTACTGACTAACACAACTTTCCATCCACAGACTGATGGGCAGTCGGAGAGGACGATACAAACATTGGAAGACATGCTGAGAGCATGTATGCTAGATTTCAAAGGTGGATGGGAGGATCACCTGCCATTGGTAGAGTTTTCATACAATAACAGCTACCAAGCGAGCCTTCAGATGGCTCCATTCGAGGCTTTATACAGTAGACCATGTAGGTCACCGGTGTGCTGGACAGAGGCCGGTGAGCCTGAGCTGATTGGACTCGAGTTAGACGCAGAGATTACAACACAGATTCAATTGATTCATCAACACTTATTGGCTGTACAGAGTCGGCAGAAGAGCTATGCCGACAAGAGGAGGAGGTTCCTTGAATTCAAGGTGGGGGACAAGGTGTTCTTAAAAGTCTCGCCACGAAAGGGCCATATGAGGTTTGGGAAGAAGGGGAAACTATCGCCAAGATACGTGGGACCGTTTGCCATCATAAGAAGGATGGGGGATGTGTTTTATTAGTTGGAACTTCCTTCACAATTGGCATCTCTACACGATGTGTTTCATATATCGATGTTGAGGAAGTACAATCCCAATCCGTCTCATGTATTGAATGTACAAGATATAGATGTACAAAGTGATGTGACTTATGTCGAGAAGCCTGTCAAGATAGTGGAGACTGAACAAAGGGTGTTACGAAACAGAGTGATTCAGTTCTTCAAGGTGGTATGGGATCGACATGGTATTGAGGAAGCCACTTGGGAACTCGAATCGGAGATGAGAACAGGTCACCCTGAATTATTTATGTAATTTATTTTGGAACCCTACTTTGTTCAATTTTCGGGACGAAAATTTTAAAAAGAGGATTGTATTGTAATGCCCCAGATTTTTAGTTTATCAATATTTACGGAAATTGCCATTGGAAATGTGAATTAATGGTTATGAACCTTAGATGGGTAAGATGTTGGGCAATGACCCAATTAAGACCCGATGATTATGGAATGAGAGTTCAATGAAGGGTAAATGGGTAAGCTATATGTAAATGGGTAAGTTACATTTAAATGGGTCATGATGCCTATTTGGGTCAAGAAGTTCAATGGGGACCCAATGGGTCGTGGTTGACCATATTGACCATCAAGTGTGTTCAAATTTGATTAGGGTGGGGCTGAATTGAGTTGGAAATGGAATCAAACACTTGAGTTGACTCAAGTGAATTAAATGAGTGAGTTGAGCTAAAAGAATAGGTTGAGTTGAATGACTTAGATTGGAAGCTATGGAGACCTTTATTTCAAGTGAGTCAAGTGAGAAGATGAGGGGCTGAACTTGTTTCCAAGACCCAAGCAAAGACACAAACGTTGGTTCCTTGGGAGTGGTATCCCATGCATGAAACCCCCACATGGGGCGTTAATGAGAATCAAAGGGGAGATGGGCGGTCTCATGGGGCACAACAAAGGTGGCAACCGATTGGACATGAGAGATGAAGAGGCATGGGTGTTTCATCACAAGGATGAAACCCCCAAGTAAACCATAAAGGAGGAGATGAAAAGACATGGGGGTTACCAAGGGGTGTCACCAAAGGACACCACCTTTGAGTAACTCTCATTAACCAAGGATGGTTAGAATTTTACATCACTCTCTCCCTCTCCTTTCCTTGGCCGTCCCTACCTCACAAGACAAGGAAAATTGTGGTATTCTCATCTCACTCTCTTCCTCTCTTCGCCGTCCCTCTCAAGTCAAGGACTTGGAGTATTTGTCCATCCCAAGTTTTCTCTTTCTCCCTCTCTCTCAAATCTATACCTTAGCCGAACCACTTTTGGAGGAGTTATATAATCAAGATCATCTTCGGCCAAAGAATGAAGAGGAAGGAAGGCTAAGGAAGATAAGGAACAAGCCGGAGTGAAGATCAAATTGGAGGAGTCGCGGAATTAGTAAGTGCACCATAACCATATGTTAAATAAAATTGGATAAGGAAACATGATTCGGCCATTGAATGGCCGAACCTATTAAAGGTTTAAATTATGGATAGTGATATTTAAAGAGGGTAGAACATGGATCATAGGGTTCGGCCACTTTGGATGGCCGAACCCCAAGAAAGGACTTGGTGATTTTTATGATTTTTGAGAGATAAAAACCATACCATGTTATGAAGATTTTAAAGGGTTTTAAATGGAGACAAGGTTAATGTTTGGGTCGGCTATTGCATGGCTGAACCATATTGTTTTTATGGCTAAGTTGCTATGTATAAACCATGGATAATTATTGGAAGATTTGAAACAAGAAAACCGTAGGGTTCGGCTATGTGTATGGCCGAACCCCATGGACCATTTTTATGGGTAATTGGAGTTAAGAGCATGGTTGGAAATTATTAATGGTTATATGCTTTTGATTAAGGAATCACATATGTTTATCTTGGGACTTAGTATTAAATAATCAGCCATTATAGATGATGGAAAAAGGGACAAAATCAGTATGGTGAGGTTCGGCCATGTTGTATGGCCGAACCCCACTAATGGATAATTGGTGGATTTAGTTTCTTTGAAGTGGTTAACTTGTAATATGATTGGTCAAATCAAAATGGAGATTTGTCAAGGATTAAAAGGACCAAATTTAAGATGGTGAGGTTCGGCCATGTTGTATGGCCGAACCCCACTAAGGTGGATTGTTTTATGGACATTGGTTATTGGCAATATTAAGCAAGGGTTAGGTTAATGGCAATATTGTAAATATGAATGAAAAGAACAAAGGACTTCAAAGAGAGACCAAAACCAAAATGGTGAGGTTCGGCCATGTTGTATAGCAGAACCCCACTAAGGAGTATTTGATGGATTTAAGGTTTTTTTCATGTTAATGAATTATTTAGTCATGAACACAAGTGTTGGACTTAAAAATGGTATTGAAATCATGGAGTAATGGGTTTTAGATATCATAGGGTTCGACCATGGTGTATGGCCGAACCCCATGAAACATTTTGTGGATCAAAATGGGGACTTATGTATGCTTAGATGAGGGATGCTTTGGTTATGGACTTGTACCAATGGCAAGGTGGTAATTAAAGGTGAAAAGGATGGACCATGGGTTCGGCCATGGTGTATGGCCGAACCCCATGGGGAATATTTGGTTTATGGGCTTAGCTTAGTATCCATGATTGGACTTAAATTAAAAGATCAAGAACCCAAAGGAGGGATTGAGACCAAAGAGGTGAGGTTCGGCCATAGTGTATGGCCGAACCCCATAAAGTCGGGTTAAGGAATTAGAACATGGTTTGATTGATTGTTGTGTAAATAAGGTAACGAGACTTCACAACGGGGGCACGATCGTGATCGTTTACCGGATTAAAGCTCAAGGACACCTTAGTTGTCTTGGGTAGGATTCCTGCATCATTGAAACCATGGATATGTATTATGTACTTATGATGATTTTATTTCATGTTTGATAAGTTATTTTGGTATCAAACAATATGTTGCAATTATGGGATTTTCATGCTATGTTTTGTAATATTCTAAAGTATGTTGGCATTTGCATCTCATGCATGGCATGGGAGGAATGGAATGTAACCGGAGACCCACGCTCCGTCGGGGCGTCCGTAAGTCGTGATGGGTATTTTAACCGGGGACCCACACTCCGTTGGGCGTTCGTAAAGGTCTTGTAGGGGATACCTTGATGAGGAGAATTCCATCAAGAGGATACTATGTATGATACCTTGATGATGAGAATCCCATCAAGAGGATACTATGTACGAAGACCCTGGTGATGAGCATTCCATCAAGGGATACCTTGATGAGGAGAATTCCATCAAGAGGATACTATGACTTTGTGATGGGTGGGACTCATTGCATATGATAGCATGGCATGGCATTGAATCGGCATGATTATGATCTTTATTATCATGCAAGGTTTCTGGTTTTTATCTGTATGATTGGATCTCTATTATCATACTCTGTTTTGAATATGATGCTTTACAAGAACGATATGGTATATTATATCTGGATTTTATATACTAACCCATGTATTAGCCCTAGTTGGAATACCTACTGGGCGCGTTGTGTAACGCCTTACTTCTACCCTAGTTGATGACACAGGAAGGGAACGGAATGAGGACGTGATTGGAGCCAAGCTTAGGAGCTTGGATGATTAAGCTATATGTTGTTTATGTTATTCGGAATTGTAATAACGCAGATTTATTTGCTATGGATTGGATGGTTAATGTTTGGATATTTAAGTTATGATAATTATTAATAAGTGTTGGACTACTTTGCTATCTAAATTGGAGTAGGATTGTTATCCTATTGTTATTCCGCATATATGTTTTATTCCGCAAATTAACTTGAGTACGTGTGAACCATTTTAATGGACTTGGTCCATGCACACGTATGGTTGGCCATTTAAGGGTCGGGGTTTGGAAGCTCGGACTTAGCTCGAGTCGTGACACTCAGCTTTTTATCACTTTTTTTAATTTAAAAAAAAAATAGACTCTGATTTCGAGTGAAAAGGGGGGGGTGTTACAAAAACAGAGGGTTTTTGGTTCTCCCTCTTCCGGTAGCTTGAAAATCACGATTTTGTGATTCCCATTGATAAGCTCTGTGCATTCTGCTCTCCTCCAGTGGTTTTACTGGTTCTAAATTAAAGAAAAGCATAATGGAAATTGACAAGGAAAAGTCCCCTGTCATCATTGTGTCCTCTAATTCTGAAAATGATCATGCCACTGTAATGCCCCACCCTTTTCCACTCGCTTTCCGAAAATCAGAGTGTATTTTTTTTTTAAATATAAAAGTGAGAGAGAGCGGGACGTCACAACGCGAGCTAATTCCAAACTTCTAAAGTCCGACCCTTAATTGGCCAACCATACTTGTACATGGACTAAGTCCACGAATACGGTTCACACGCAATAAGTTATACATGCGGATTAAAACATAACTGCGGAATTGTAATAGAACCTAAATCTATTCCATTTTAGATAGCAAAGTAGTCCATCACATAACCATAATTGTCTTGTGTTAAATATCCAAAATAAAACATTGAAACCACAGCAAAATATCTAAGTTATGACATGCCCAAATGCTAGCTACTCGAATTACATAGTCCATGAGTAACTTAAACAAAATATAATTAAACATATCCAAGCTCCTATGCTTGGCTCCGATCACATTCATCATTCCCTTCAATTCCTGTGTCATCCACTAGGGTAGAAGTAGGGCGTTAGACAACGCGCCCAGTAGGTATTTCAAACAGGGTTAACTCATGGTTAGTACAAAATCATATAGATAGCATAATAATAAAACCATGTAAAACAATGCCATGCCATGGTGTCTTATGCAATGAGTCCTACCCATCACAAACACATGTATCCTCTTGATGGAATTCTCCTCATCAAGATATCCCACAGTTGCCTTACGGACGCCCCGACGAAGTGTGTTCTCCAGATACTTCTTGATGGATAATGCACATCAAGGTCTTCCCACGGATGCCTTCCAGAAGCCCCGACGGAGCGTGGCCTCCGGTTACAAACATCCCTCCCATGCCATGCATGAGATGTAGTGAACATATGCTATGTAATAATATAATCATAGCATTAAAAACTCATATTTGCAACATATCATTTTTACAACATAACTCATCAAAATAAGAAATTAAACTATATTACATGTCCCATGGTTTCAAAGAGGTAGAATCCTACCAATGACCACTAAAGTGTCCTTACGTTTTCGTCCGGAAACCGCTCACGATCGTACACCCCTTGTGAGGTCCCATTACCTTATAACATGTCAATCAATCAGTCCTATGTTCCATTTGATTTACAATCATGTCTAAGTCCATAACCACATCTTTGTGGGGTTCGGCCATACACCATGGCCGAACCTCACTCACTTGGTTTTAGTCCCTCCTTTGATTTATTACTCAATCACCACTAAGTTAATCGTTTAACCCTTAGCCCACAAAATACACCTTGGTGGGGTTCGGCCATATAACATGGTCGAACCTCACTCACTTGATTTTCGTCCCTCTTTGTAATCCTTTGATCTTATAAATTAAATCCAAGATCATGTCATCTTGATTCATTAATCTAATCACTTATAAATTAATCATCTAACATTGGTAACCACCTAAGTCCATAAAAACATTCCTCATGGGGTTTGGCTATACACCATGGCTGAACCCATGAGCTTTCATTTTACCCATATTTACTTCTTTGCCATTGTTTCCATCACCTTATGTTTTAGGTCCAAAAACATATGTCCACAAAATATTCCTTATGGGGTTCGGCCATACACCATGGCCGAACCCATGGTCCTTCAATTCCAAGAGTCAATATACATTTTAGGCCACTTATACAAATCTATATCCAAGAACATAATCCATTCATCTAACATGATAGATCCATGAATGACCCATTTACATGGTTCATGGGGTTCAGTCAAACACCATGGCCGAACCCATGATGTCTTATTTTCCCCTTTTCCCCTTTAAATGATTTACACTCTTAGGTCCATATTCAAAGTCCCTCCATGGGGTTTAACCATACATTTAGGTTCATCCTTTTTTATCATCATTTACCATGTTTAAAATCAATTAAACTTACCACCATTCCCCATCATTTCCATGATCTAACTACATGAACATAATTCCATAATTCTTTATGGGGTTCGGCCATACTCCATGGCTGAACCCATGTTCTAAGGTTCTTTACCAACATACATCCATTTAAACCCTTTAACATCTTTAATTCTCACCAATATCCTTTCCAAGGGGTTCGGCCATACAACATGGCCAAACCCTATGGTTCATCATTTCCCTTCATAAAATTATACATTTAAGATTGATCTTTTGATGGGGTTTGGCCATCCATCATGGCTGAACCTCATCCAACCCTTCCTTTGTCCTAAATGGTTTTTATACATAAAACCTTAGGGTTTGGCCATGCAAGGGCCAAAGCATGATCCTTGATCATTTTTTCTTACTTAATAAAAATCTAACAAGTACTTGCCGTTTCCGCGAGTCCTCCGATTTCTTTCACTCCTTGTTCCTTTGATCTTCCTCTTCCTTAACCTCTTCTTCCTCTTTGTCCTTGGCCGAGATTGACCTTGATAAAATCTCTTGGAGTGGTTCGGCCAAGAGGTATAGGTTTGAGTGAGAGAGAGAAGCTTGGGATAGAAAATACTCCAAGTCCTTGTCTTGAGAGTGGTCGGCCTTGTGTGAGAGGAAGAGAGTGAGAATCTAAGGTGCAACCCCTTTGTCTTTTCTTGTTTAATGAAATTCAGCCAAGGTTGATGTCCTTTGGTGACTCCCCTTTGTAACTCCCATGCCCTTTTTCCTCCCTCCTTAATGTTTCATTTGGAGGTTCCATCCATGAGATGAAACTCCCATGTCCCAACAGTGTACCCTTGAGTTGGCTTGTGTAACATCACAAAACCGTCACCTTCCCATTCATGATACACATGGAGTTTCATCCCATGAGATGAAACTCCCATGTTACCTACGTGTATCCTTGAATTGGTATTTTGAAACAACAAAACTCCTCACCTCCCTCATTAATGATTTATTTGGAGTTTCATCCATTGAGATGAAACTCCCAACTCCAACGTGTATGCCTTGTGTTGGGTCTTATGAGATGTATCTCTCCACCTACTCCACTCAAGTTCATGGTCCCGTTAACTTCCCATCCAACTCATCATAACTCAATTATTTTTTATTCTTTTAAACTCAACTCACTTAACTCACTTAAAATCAACTCAATTAGATAATTCCATTTCCAACGTAATTCAGCCCTAATTAAGTAAGCTTGAACTCACTTGGTGGTCAACCAAGTCAACCACGACCCATTGGGCATTTTGACCCAATTAAATAAATCTCACCCATTTAATTCAATTGAACCATATCCACTATCCGTTGGGTCTTAATTGGGCAATTGACCCAACATCTTACCCATCTAAGGTCCATATCCATTAATTCACAAATTAAATGGGCAAATTTCATACATATTGGTAACTTGAAAATCCGGGATGTTACAGCCACAGTGTCTGAGAAACGTAAATCTCAGTGGTATTAAGGAGAATCTTCATCTCTCCTGAATAGTATAGGTCATCGAGTCAAGAACCTCTCGAGCAGATCCCAGAAGAAGAACTCATCACCACCCATACCTCGAATGCAAATTGGGATTACCATTAGAGAACCTACCGCGCTTTCTCGAGTGCCAGTCAAAGAAAGTGGAAGAAAAGGAAAACGAGTTCAGGTCGCAACCTCTTTAGGGGTCTCGAGTGGTGAAGAAAAAGAAAGGCATGTTGAAAGTAAGAGGAATAAGGTAAAAGATGAGAAAGGAAAAGAACAGATGGAAGATACAAAAGCCGAGTCTGACAGAGCTCTTTTAAGACAACTCTATTTCTTCCTTGAAAAACGTCGGAAGCTAGAAATAAAGATTGGAGCCTTTTCAACCTTCATGAATGAATCAATCCAAAGCCTTTCCACATTCACGTAAAAACTCAAAGAGAGTCCCCAACGAAAATCCCCTTTCCTCCCAGCAGCACCCCCTCTGGATGGCTTTACTTAGGATAGATTTTCATGCTTTAAGTTTTGAAAAACTATATTTCTGGTATTTTGTATAAGCATCCATGTTCTATCTTTTGACTAGGATTAACATGGTTTTTGTTAAATAGACTAACATGTAGGTTTGAATGAGATGGTTTTGTATTGGCATGTCAGGGAGATAGGGATGAGGCTGTGATGTTGCAGACATCCTTGGAGTTTGGGGGAGTACAAAATATGAGTTGTTTAGAACCTGTCACTGGTCATGATAGTGTAGGGAGGAAAGATGATGCAAGCTTGAAAGAAAGCTTGGAGAAAAATAAAATTAGAGGTAGCTAAGTTTATGGGGGAGTTACGTCAAAGAAACTAGAAAAGATAGCTTGGAGAAAAGGGGAGAAGACTCCAAAAAGGGAAGCTAAGTAAGTTAGCTTGACCCCATTGAGAAAACACCTTCAAAATGAAGGGGAACTCGATGTTTACCTACTAATCTTTGTCAATTGTATGACAAAATGGGGGAGAAATTAGTAGAAGTTATTAGACATCAAAGCCAATTAGGGGGAATAATTGATAAGATTGGAAGAAGCCTAAGTGCTTGTACCCCTTGGAGAATAAAGGAGAAATAAGGAGATGCAAATGGACATGGGAATGTCTATGCTTGGTGTTTGGGAACTCAAACTCAAGAGGATTGGGGGACAAAATCTTCTCAACACTAATAGCTTGGATAAGCTATGGGTAGTGTTGGTTACTTGGAAATCATGGTGTATGGGGGAGTTTTAATGCAAATCTTGTTTACTCCATGGATGCATATTTATGTTTTGGACTAACCTCTCTAATGATTTTTCTAGTGTTGCTTGCTTATGTGCTGAAACAAGAAATCATGATTTAGAGCAAGCTGAGCAAGAATATGCGAAGATCATAGTCTTGTTGTTTTCATTTCAATATGTACTTATAATCAATGTATTATTTTGTATTCAAATATGATGTAATAAAGGTGGGCTTGTAAATGAGTTACCTTCTATGTTTTCTCATGAAATTGAGAAAGGGCAGATTGTATGTGCCCCGGCTTGCCGAGTCCCTAAGTTTGTCAATTCCATTACTTGGGAAGAAACACTTGCTAGAAGACTTGGAAGACTCAAGGTTATCAAGAAAGAAGATCAACTCCACTAGGTACGAAGCTCATCGTGTATGGCAATCACAACAGGTCGTTCTAGGTACGACTAGTTTCTAGACTTGAACCTATGTTAGCATGGTGTTTCCCCAGACCGAGCCTCTCGTATGGACGGACCTCTCGGTGCCATGACTGTCAACCAATTGGTAACACAGACCTGTCGGTTAGATCTAAATTGTTCCGTTGAAGGTTCATTTAATGCTCAACGGTGGGGTGGTTGAACGGTAATATTTTTAGTCACCGATCCCTTGGTGCGCCTGTGACACCTAGTCATTTTCATCCTTTTTTCATTCCTTTAAAAAAAATTAGAGTATATATATATATTTTTTAATTTTTTTGAAAAGTAACTTAGAAAAGGGGCGGGGACGCCACGACTCAGTCAAGTCCGAGTCCGAAGACCCGACCCTCGATTGGCCAACTGTGCGTGACCGTGGACTCTGTCCACGATAACATTTACACAGATCACTCACATAAACTTGCGGACATTTCATGTATTATCATAATATAGAGAGCATTCCATTATGAGCAAATTAAGGAAAACACCATAAGCTTAAGTCAATTACAGAACCATAACAAATTCATAGTTTAGAAGTTATCTATAGTGATTACATTCCATTGATCAACACTCCTACAAATACATCATCCAAAAATATCAAACTAAATTAAATCCTCCAAGCTTTTTTCTTTGTTCACAATCCGATCATGCTTGGCATTTACCGGGTCCAACTTCTGTTTCCTTTCCTTTACCTGTATTAACATCTAGAGGGGGAAAGTATGGGCTTAGTCAACGTGCCCAGTAGGTATTTCCGATCAAGGGATAGAAGGGGAAGGGGGGGGAGGGAGGGATACACATAGAAGTGTTATATGAAAACATTAAGATACATGTATAACAGTTTCATTACTAGCATATAACATTTGTCAAAGTAATATATTTCTCAAAATCCCATATACAAAGAAAATGTTCAACTCTTAAATACATTTCATAGTTCTTTCAATAGTGTAAAACTCATGATTTAAACCATAAACCATGCTTATCTATGTAAATTATATGGGTGCCATGTAAGATGAATGCCCATTACATGCCCATGTACAACCATATTTCTCATCATACAATGGTTCCTTATTGGCCATTTATGTCCTACAGTATTTGAGGTGCCAACAACCAGGGTACTGTAAGGGCCCGGAATTTTTAAAATTAATATAAATGGGAATATTATTTATTTTAAGGATGAAAATTGGAAAATTGGTGGAGTAAATGGTAAATGGGCCAAAATTTGGATAAAGGCCCAAGTGTGGCCCAATAGACTATGGTTTGGATTTAAATTTATTTAAATGGGTCAAGAATGGTCAAATTGAGTCAAATACCCATTTGGGACCCAATGGGTCAAGATGGTTAAGCTCTAAGGTAAATGGGCTAGTGGGAAATGTAATTGGGCCATGGGCCCAATGGTAATCCACTTAGAGTGAATTCAATGATTTTAAATCACCTAAGTTATTTGGAATTAAACAATGGTGATGTGGCCAAGTGGGACCCACCTCCACCTCATCAAGTGAGGTGGCGTGTGGGCCAAGGTTTGGTGGGGCCGGCCACCATGGTTGATTTGGTCAACCATGGGTGGAGTAATGGACTTAGGCTAAGTACCAATGGATTAACCTAAGTTAATTATCTAATTAATTAAATTATTTAAAATGGTAGTTAAGAGTGGTCAAAGTGGGGCCATGAGGTGAAGACTCACCTCATCTCAAACTCAAAATTTACACACGTTGGGGCTTGGTGGTGGTTTAGATAACCACCACCATAAAGCAAATAAAATATCTAAAGAATATCTTAGGGTGGGTGAGATCATTAATGTAAAGAAAAATGGGGATAAGTCTTGAGTTTCTTTTCCATTTTTTTATCCTCTCTTCATTTTCACTCCATTCTCATCCTCCATTGCCGTCCCATGTCCAAGTGAAGGAGAAAAAAAAAAGAGAAGGAGCTCAAGGAGAGAAGAAAAAAAAAATGGAATTTGGAGGGAGTTCACTCTAAGATTAAGGTCATCATCTTCCTCTCATCATCTTTTCCTCTTTTCATCTCTCAAATTCAAACCTAACATGGCTGATTTTAAGGTTGGGAGTTGCCACCCTTGATCAAAGATTTTGACCTATCAAAGATCAAGAGGAAGGAGAGAGGAGGCTAAGGAAACCGACGGGAGCGGCGGAAGTCGGAGGAGACGACGGATTGTGAGTATTTCTTAAACAAGAAATTTTGGATTTTTAGGGTTTAAGATTTGGAAATTATTTTTGTAGAATTTAATGGTGGTTACATAAATTTATGCCATGGATGTTAAACCCATCAAATGAGAGGGTGGAAGATGGAGAAAACCCTAAATGGATGAATTAGGGTTAGGGAAAATAAATAAGTAAATGTAGTATGTGCATTGTGTAATTTATTAAATTGAGCATGGAATTGGGTGATTAGGTGTTTGGTTTAATTAGTTAGGGTTTAAGGAATAGAAAGTGGGTAAAACCCTAATGGAGAAAAATTAGGGTTAAGAAAAAAATAAAAGGGACTAAGGATAGTACATGCTTAATGTGATCAAACATAGAGGTATATGCAATTTTTTTTGAGTCAAGGACCATAGGGTTCGGCCATGTAACATGGCCCAACCCCATGGTAAGTAATGTGTGATTTATTAGGGTTTGAAAAATGGAAGGCAATGAGGATTTTTAACTAATGAATTTTAGTAAATGAATGAATGTGGGAAAGTTTTAAAATGGTGTTATGATGAAAATGCAAAGAGGTGTATAGCCTTGAAAGGCATGGATGAAGTGAACCTTGAACCCTATGGTGATGAAATGATGATTCAAATGGGGTTAAGAATATGGTTTAGATGCATGATTTAAAACCCTCAAAGAAGGATTAATGGTGGATCATTTTTAAGTCTAAGGTTAATGTGTATGTATGTGATTAAGTAATGGGAATTGGATTAATTAGATGACAAGTTTTAATAGTTTGGTGGGTCATAAATGAACCTAAGTTAGGGATCTAAGTTTAAAGATCAATTTTGGACTTAATCATGCATGGATAAATGGGTGATTAACCATGGAAAATGAGGTAGTGGCAAAACCGTAATTAAATGCCAAATTCAAGAATTCCATGGAGATTGATCATGGAATGAGGGGATCTAATGTGATAACCTTATAAGTGGTTAATAAAGCCTAGGGTGGCTGATTTTAGACATATGTACTTAAAAGTATATAATGGATTAGGTGGGACCCACAAAACCTAAATGGTGACCGGTTTTTCATAAGGGCTTATAAATGGTTGAAACATGGACTAATGATTAATGTGTAATAAGGTACTGGACATCGCAGGCGGTGCGCGATCGGCGACCGGGCTTATCGAACGGAAAATGTAAAAGGACGCAAATCAGTATTGGGTAGGATTCCTACATTTTTGTAAGCCATGGATTGTGTGATGTTTTCCTTTAAATTATTTTGGAAATCATGTGAATGTCTTAAGATGCATTTTGGGATTAAATATTATGGGATGTTTTTCCCTTTGATTTATTTGATAATCAAGTAATTGTTTTAAGATGGGTTTTTGTGTTACTATTGAACTACATATATTTACATGGCACATGGCATCTACATCTCATGCTGGCATGGGAGGGATATGACAGGGAAATGATGAAATGAAATCGGAGTCCATGCTCCGTCGGGGCGACCGATAAACAGCATGGGGACATTTCACATATGTATTATGATACCTTGATGATGCTTTTCCATCAAGGGGGATGTTGTATTTATTATTGTACCTTGATGATGGTTCTTCCATCAAGGGGGGGATGCCTAGTGTGGATCGCATCTTGATGAGGCTTTTGCATCAAGAGGGTCATGGTACGATGATGGTATGGATTCTATTTGGAATACTATGGATGGTTGGAAAAAGGGACATTCTAGAGTTGAGGATGAGATTGATGGGTGGGATTCATGACATAAAACACCATTTCATTACATTGTACCAAATGGCATAATTTTGAGATAATATCTTCTATATGCTTTGTTATTACTAATCCATGTGTTAGCCCTACTCGGAGTCCTACTGGGCGCGTGGTCTAACGCCCTACTTCTACCCTAGCCGACGATGCAGGAGATGGCGGAACGGAAGGACAGGACGGGAGTCAAGCTCAGGAGCTTGGGAAGGCGGATTCATTATGTTGTTTAAGTTTATGTTGGAAAAATGTAATTTGAGTAGCATAGCTTGTCGGAATGTAATAAATTAGATTACTGGCTATGTTTTGGGATTTTATTATGGACATTATGGTTTTGAGGTATTATAGAAATTTAAATGAATGTTATCTTCCTTGCTATCTCAAATCTGTAGGATAGTCTTTGTTGTTAATTCCGCACTGAGAAGTAATATTCCTTGAGCTTACATCTACGCGTGAACCGTACTCGTGGACTTGGCTCCAAGCACGCGTAGGGTTGGCCAGTTAAGGGCCGGGCTTTAGAAGCTCGGACTTAACTCGCGTCGTGACGTCCGCGCCCTTTGTCACTTTTATTTAAAAAAAAAAAATGTACTCTGATTTTTCGGTGAAAAGGGGAGGGCGTTACAGTTGGTATCAGAGCGAATTCGGAAGAATGAATCTCTCGAAGTAAGATTTAAGACGGTTGCACGTCTCACTGACGACTAAGAATCCCAACAGACCGACTCTTCGGAGTCCGCTGCACGGGGGCCGGGTTAATTTACTTCGATTGACTCAAACGGAAGTGTTTAATCTGAGAACAACAATTGACGGAAAGGAATGATAGCAAGGGAAGAAAGATTCATTCTAGGAGAGATTTATTGAAACATAGCAAGATAGGGTTTACTTCCCCAGAAATGAGAAAACATCTAGGTTTTTCCTCCAAATTGATGAAACAGTACTAGATTTATCAGATATAGTAAAGTAGGATGTACTTCCCCGGTATCCCCAATTTGAACAACAGACAATAGGAATTAAGAGTTTCCCCCCCCAGAAACAAAGGAAAAAAAAACAAGTGTGCTTATTTGGCAACTTTCCCCAAACCAAATACATTGTGATATACATAAGAAATTCCCCAAAACTGAGATTGGTTTTATTGGAAATTGCAGTTGACGATTTTTGGGTTCTATTGTATTCTATGAATACAGGTATGTCAAATGAAGGGGACTGTACGGAATTATGGGATAAGGGAACCCATAACTGTCTCATAGATTTGGTGTCTGCTTCCAGCATAGAAGTTAGCATGGACATGCAGGAGGGACCTCCCGAGGAAGATGAAGAGGATTTAACATCTCTTTCTGAAGAGAATGTGGAAGACTTTCTGATGATAAGATAGTCGGTAGGGGAATTGGAACCCAGTTATATGTGCGAGTTGTGTAACCAGGTTGGGCACAATTGCACATATTGTCCCTACCCTCTTGAAGTGGTATACCCGATTTGTGGACTACATGAACACGGGAAAGAGAGGACTAACCGTCCTTATATTGGAAAATAATTAATGATTTTGGGGTTTTAAATGAAGGAAATAAGTGTGATATTAAATTGCACAAGCATGCTTGTATTGTGAGTGCATGTGAAGATACATGTGTTAAATTCTTGTTGTTGAGTGTATGAGGTGATGAAATGTGGAAAGATTAATAGTTATGATCATACTAATTAAGTGAGGAAAGAGTATGTAAAAGAAAAAATGTACAATGATGAACTGCATGGATCAAATGAGGATAAGAGGCATGAACTTTTGATGTGGGGTATATGTTGCATATGCTTATGAGTAAGGTAAATGTGAATAAAAAGGGTGGGGAGTATTTGTTAATGTGATGAATGGGTATACTTGGGGGATGGTACAATGGCTTTTAGAAATGGTTTTTATATTGGTGATAACCCGTGGTTTGATAAATTTGTCATGACCAAGTGAAGAGATTTATGTTATGACATATAATGGGTGATGATGTAAACGCTTTGTGAAGGGGTATAAGAGGTTCTCATGTGAACAAAGTGCCATTTGAGAGATGTTGGATAAACAATGTACTTGAAAGAGACCGGAATGCATGGGTTAACTTGCCACATGAAACTCGTGAGAAGATGATATTATGAGGAGAATGTGAAGGGTCTAGCTTGCAAAGACTAATATATTGTAAAAAAAAAATCTTGTATGTATAATGCAATTGTATTCCCTCAATGTGTTGTGGAGATTATGAACGAGTGATGATAGGCCTTGAAATGGGTTTACGGCCTTAAAAAGCATGAATGAATGATGGACCATGAACTTATGAAAATATTTTATTTAGTGATTGCATGAGGATTCCCTATGATGTTACTAAATTGTGAATTATTAGTCGTCGCAATGAGTTTATATGATGTTACTTTGATAATTGGTGGTATGCAATGAATAGTCATTGAGGAACAAGGATGTGTCATAGACTATGTGTATGATGATGAGTAGATAAAGTACAGTGAGTCGTGAATATGTAGTATGCAGGAAGAGGCCGTGATATGTTAATGTGTTTGGTTGGAAACCCAGGTGGGGCTGATGGATAATTCCAAAGTTTAGGAATTTATGGATGGTCATGGATGGTCTTCGAATGTATTGGGATGACTTGGTTTGGATGAGTAGGATTGTTATTTCAAAATCTCTAGGTGTATGTTGTAAATGGGGTAGGGTAACCTAATCAGAATTAGGTTGAATCACTAGATCTTATTAATGTGTTATTTCTTACGTTACCTCAAGTTATTGTTTGATGAGAATGGAGATGAAAGATCTTGTTACACATGAGTTATGTTATTCGATGATTGTGTGTAATTTCAATTCTACGTGACTTGATAATGAAGGCATATGAACCGTATGATGTGGTAACCATTGATAACGTAGGCATGTAGGATGGAATTTGGTGGTTGGTGAAATTTGTAATACTTGTGAATGTTTTAGTGGTGAATGGGTACTATATGACATAAGCTAAGTAAGCTTAGATGTATCATTATTGTTAAGAAGCTGTGAATATGTGGAATAATCCAGAAGGGTAGGAAATTAGTATCTATATGACTTGGATTGATGTTGGGTATTGGTATTGGAGGAGTTATGAACAAAAAGGGTTAGTCCCATAGTGACTTATACGCAAATAAAAGGTATGATTGCTGTTGAGAGATGGACTTAAGGGAAAGATTAAGAGTCTAGTGAAACTTGAATGGGAAGCTATGGGCGACTGCCGAGTGAGACTGATCACCTGACTCTGTAGTTGGCCGATGGAATTCCACGAGGGTGAAGCTAGAAACCTAGTTAAAATGGAATCAACAATGGACTTGAGCATAGGCTCGTACTGGCAGACTAACTCACACAGAGAGTAGACGAAAGAACGTATTGAAGGAGTACGTATGGGAAATGTCTTGGTGAAAAATAAAGTGAAATAGGATACATTAATTTACATAAGGCTGCAAATGGGTTTATGAAGAAAAGAGGTAACATGAGACAGAATAAATTTTGCAAGAATGAAACTCATAGGTTGATATGAGTGATATTGATGTAATTAAGAGATATTTAGCACAATTGAACGAGAACAACGAATAGACCCAGAAATGGAGGAGATCTGGACCAAGATATCTACATGTGAGGTAGTATCGGAATTTGAGTTACGACCGGGATAGGGTCTTGTGTTCCGAGGTAGGACGTAGGTACCTAAGAGTTGCGGAAAGGAGTTGTTGGTTGAGGCACACCAAACCAAGCTCTCTACCCATCCGGACAGCGCCAAAGATGTACCATGATCTTAAGAGGCACTATTGGTGGCATGGACTCAAGAGAGATGTGGCAGAGTTTATGCTCGCTGCCTAACTTGTCAGCAGGTCAAGGTGGGGGCATCAGGAGCCACCGGGGTTACTCAAACCCTTACCAGTGCCGGAGTGGAGATGGGAACATGTAGCCATGGACTTTGTAACAGGGCTGCTAAGGTCATCAAGGGACAACGATGCAATATGGGTCGACACGGTACATCCGAAATATTATCAGACTACATGGTGTACCCCGGACTATTGTGTCCAACAGAGATGGCCGATTCACTAACAAAGTATGGCAGAGCGTGTAATTGGCTATGGGGACCGACGTGTTGACCAGCACAGTATTCCACCCACACACTGATGGACAATCGGAGAGAACAATACAGATATTGGAGGATATGCTGAGAGCAGGTATGCGGGATTTCAAGGGTGGATGGGAGAATCGCCTGCCACTGGTGGAGTTCTCCTACAATAACAGTACCTCCAGATGGATCCATTTGAGGCCTTATATGGTGGGCCATGTAGATCACCAGTGTGTTGGACAGAAGTTGGTGAGCCTGCGCTGATTGGACCGGAATTGGTTGCAGAAATTACAGCGCAGATTAAATTGATACGGCAACATCTGCCCACTGCACAAAGCCGACAGAAGAGTTACGCCGACAAGAGGAGAAAGTTCCTCGAATTTGAGGTGGGGGTAGCTTATCAGTTGGAGCTCCCTCCGCAGTTATCCTCTTTACATGATGTGTTTCATGTGTCCATGTTGAGGAAATACAACCCTGATCCTTCACAGGTGTTGAACGTACAAGACGTCGATGTACAAAGCGACGTGATGTGTGTGGAGAAGCCGATCAGAGTGATCGGGAGAGAACAAAGGGTACTGCGGAACTCTTTGTGTCGATGTTTTGAACCTCTACTTCGCTCGAATTTTCGGGACGAAAATTTTAAAAGAGGATTGTATTGTAAGGGCCCGGAATTTTTAAAATTAATATAAATGGGAATATTATTTATTTTAAGGATGAAAATTGGAAAATTGGTGGAGTAAATGGTAAATGGGCCAAAATTTGGATAAAGGCCCAAGTGTGGCCCAATAGACTATGGTTTGGATTTAAATTTATTTAAATGGGTCAAGAATGGTCAAATTGAGTCAAATACCCATTTGGGACCCAATGGGTCAAGATGGTTAAGCTCTAAGGTAAATGGGCTAGTGGGAAATGTAATTGGACCATGGGCCCAATGGTAATCCACTTAGAGTGAATTCAATGATTTTAAATCACCTAAGTTATTTGGAATTAAACAATGGTGATGTGGCCAAGTGGGACCCACCTCCACCTCATCAAGTGAGGTGGCGTGTGGGCCAAGGTTTGGTGGGGCCGGGCCACCATGGTTGATTTGGTCAACCATGGGTGGAGTAATGGACTTAGGCTAAGTACCAATGGATTAACCTAAGTTAATTATCTAATTAATTAAATTATTTAAAATGGTAGTTAAGAGTGGTCAAAGTGGGGCCATGAGGTGAAGACTCACCTCATCTCAAACTCAAAATTTACACACGTTGGGGCTTGGTGGTGGTTTAGATAACCACCACCATAAAGCAAATAAAATATCTAAAGAATATCTTAGGGTGGGTGAGATCATTAATGTAAAGAAAAATGGGGATAAGTCTTGAGTTTCTTTTCCATTTTTTTATCCTCTCTTCATTTTCACTCCATTCTCATCCTCCATTGCCGTCCCATGTCCAAGTGAAGGAGAAAAAAAAAGAGAAGGAGCTCAAGGAGAGAAGAAAAAAAAAATGGAATTTGGAGGGAGTTCACTCGAAGATTAAGGTCATCATCTTCCTCTCATCATCTTTTCCTCTTTTCATCTCTCAAATTCAAACCTAACATGGCTGATTTTAAGGTTGGGAGTTGCCACCCTTGATCAAAGATTTTGACCTATCAAAGATCAAGAGGAAGGAGAGAGGAGGCTAAGGAAACCGACGGGAGCGGCGGAAGTCGGAGGAGACGACGGATTGTGAGTATTTCTTAAACAAGAAATTTTGGATTTTTAGGGTTTAAGATTTGGAAATTATTTTTGTAGAATTTAATGGTGGTTACATAAATTTATGCCATGGATGTTAAACCCATCAAATGAGAGGGTGGAAGATGGAGAAAACCCTAAATGGATGAATTAGGGTTAGGGAAAATAAATAAGTAAATGTAGTATGTGCATTGTGTAATTTATTAAATTGAGCATGGAATTGGGTGATTAGGTGTTTGGTTTAATTAGTTAGGGTTTAAGGAATAGAAAGTGGGTAAAACCCTAATGGAGAAAAATTAGGGTTAAGAAAAAAATAAAAGGGACTAAGGATAGTACATGCTTAATGTGATCAAACATAGAGGTATATGCAATTTTTTTTGAGTCAAGGACCATAGGGTTCGGCCATGTAACATGGCCCAACCCCATGGTAAGTAATGTATGATTTATTAGGGTTTGAAAAATGGAAGGCAATGAGGATTTTTAACTAATGAATTTTAGTAAATGAATGAATGTGGGAAAGTTTTAAAATGGTGTTATGATGAAAATGCAAAGAGGTGTATAGCCTTGAAAGGCATGGATGAAGTGAACCTTGAACCCTATGGTGATGAAATGATGATTCAAATGGGGTTAAGAATATGGTTTAGATGCATGATTTAAAACCCTCAAAGAAGGATTAATGGTGGATCATTTTTAAGTCTAAGGTTAATGTGTATGTATGTGATTAAGTAATGGGAATTGGATTAATTAGATGACAAGTTTTAATAGTTTGGTGGGTCATAAATGAACCTAAGTTAGGGATCTAAGTTTAAAGATCAATTTTGGACTTAATCATGCATGGATAAATGGGTGATTAACCATGGAAAATGAGGTAGTGGCAAAACCGTAATTAAATGCCAAATTCAAGAATTCCATGGAGATTGATCATGGAATGAGGGGATCTAATGTGATAACCTTATAAGTGGTTAATAAAGCCTAGGGTGGCTGATTTTAGACATATGTACTTAAAAGTATATAATGGATTAGGTGGGACCCACAAAACTTAAATGGTGACCGGTTTTTCATAAGGGCTTATAAATGGTTGAAACATGGACTAATGATTAATGTGTAATAAGGTACTGGACATCGCAGGCGGTGCGCGATCGGCGACCGGGCTTATCGAACGGAAAATGTAAAAGGACGCAAATCAGTATTGGGTAGGATTCCTACATTTTTGTAAGCCATGGATTGTGTGATGTTTTCCTTTAAATTATTTTGGAAATCATGTGAATGTCTTAAGATGCATTTTGGGATTAAATATTATGGGATGTTTTTCCCTTTGATTTATTTGATAATCAAGTAATTGTTTTAAGATGGGTTTTTGTGTTACTATTGAACTACATATATTTACATGGCACATGGCATCTACATCTCATGCTGGCATGGGAGGGATATGACAGGGAAATGATGAAATGAAACCGGAGTCCATGCTCCGTCGGGGCGACCGATAAACAGCATGGGGACATTTCACATATGTATTATGATACCTTGATGATGCTTTTCCATCAAGGGGGATGTTGTATTTATTATTGTACCTTGATGATGGTTCTTCCATCAAGGGGGGGATGCCTAGTGTGGATCGCATCTTGATGAGGCTTTTGCATCAAGAGGGTCATGGTACGATGATGGTATGGATTCTATTTGGAATACTATGGATGGTTGGAAAAAGGGACATTCTAGAGTTGAGGATGAGATTGATGGGTGGGATTCATGACATAAAACACCATTTCATTACATTGTACCAAATGGCATAATTTTGAGATAATATCTTCTATATGCTTTGTTATTACTAATCCATGTGTTAGCCCTACTCGGAGTCCTACTGGGCGCGTGGTCTAACGCCCTACTTCTACCCTAGCCGACGATGCAGGAGATGGCGGAACGGAAGGACAGGACGGGAGTCAAGCTCAGGAGCTTGGGAAGGCGGATTCATTATGTTGTTTAAGTTTATGTTGGAAAAATGTAATTTGAGTAGCATAGCTTGTCGGAATGTAATAAATTAGATTACTGGCTATGTTTTGGGATTTTATTATGGACATTATGGTTTTGAGGTATTATAGAAATTTAAATGAATGTTATCTTCCTTGCTATCTCAAATCTGTAGGATAGTCTTTGTTGTTAATTCCGCACTGAGAAATAATATTCCTTGAGCTTACATCTACGCGTGAACCGTACTCGTGGACTTGGCTCCACGCACGCGTAGGGTTGGCCAGTTAAGGGCCGGGCTTTAGAAGCTCGGACTTAACTCGCGTCGTGACGTCCGCGCCCTTTGTCACTTTTATTTAAAAAAAAAAAATGTACTCTGATTTTTCGGTGAAAAGGGGCGGGCGTTACAGGTACTGTTACCCATCCACAAATTAACTGAGACTATAGGTGGTGTGCAGGGTTTCGGGACCTTCCCAGGAGCTCTTTGGCCAATAAATATCGTAACTTTTACAACCAATGGACGTGGCCAAAGATAACATTTATCTTATTTAACTATACATAATAACAAGATCAAAAGATGTCCGGACAACTCATAACTTGGTTTCGACAATGAATATCCCATCCCATGTTCATCCATGAGGTACATGAATGCACATGTATGCCAATGCCATTGTGTTCCATAAATCAATGTATTTTTTAAAAAGTAACATAATGCATATATCACAATATCCACATAGTTTCATTGAAAACCAACATCAATAATTCATAGAAAACAATGTATAATTAGAACAACTCCATAGTGTTTCAATGGTGTAGGAAAACCTACTTGATTAGAGTGAAAGTGGCGAAGAGTATATCTCCGACTTGTACGAACAATGCAGAGTGCTAGAGATGGTAACGTGAAATGAATCGAGGAATCTCTATGCCTTGAATCTTTCAATTTTATTGTACACAAACACATAAATCATACATTAGATCTTTTGTGATTAGTCATGAACCAAGACTAACCCGTTCATTCAAAACTATATTCATTCTTTTTTAATGTAAACCCCCATTATTTATTTTGTGATTTATGATCTAAGCAAATAGTATTTGACACTTGGGTACCTTGTGTCATCTTATATATGAGATGCAAGTTATACTATGCATTTATCACATGATATCATGTGCTCCTATATATTTTTTTAATCCAATATTTATACCATAAGTTGCATAGAGTATACACATATTCATGGACATGCATTCGGCCATATGTATGGCCGAATTTTGTCCCATCATATATTCAATATACAAGTTATTTAAATAAATTGTAACATATATTTATACTTATTATATTATGTGATTCTATATTTCGATCTACTATTTAAAGCAACTAACCCCAAATATACTTTGTCACTAAAAGTTTCAAAATGTTGGGTTCGGCCATATGCATGGCCGAACCATGCACTTGAGGCTAATCACCTTGGTTTTCATTATCTCATAGCATAAGGAATTGAGATTGAAATCAATTATTTGAAATACAACTTCATAATCCTTTGGAAGATAGGAGGTTCTCAAACTTTGATTTCTAATAAAAAAAATCTCCAACATGTTTCAAACAAAGATAGGTTTACGAAAATCTAACCTTAGAATATTTTTGATCTATAACCACCTAAACAATGGGTTTGGCCATACACTATGGCCGAACCTTGTCCTCTAAAGCTACTCTTATTTAATCATTGCAAATCACATAAAGATTTTGAATCATGAGTTCGGCCATACACCATGGCCGAACCTGGTCTTCCAAGATTTTGTTAACCAACTACATGTTATCATATGATTCTTATAAAATCATATTTTTAATGTATCATTTGAATTTTCATAACCTCAAGCATTTTCTCACTAGATATTTCAAATATTGGGTTCGACCCTATGCTATGGCCGAACCATGGTGCTTGAGGTTATCCATCTTAATGTATTATTTCATAACATAAAAGAAATATCAAAATTTAGATACACTTACTTGTTGAAGCAAATCCCTTTGATCTCCAAGCTTTTCCTCCTCTTGAAGCCTTCTCTTGATTTGATGTTAACTAAAAGATCAAGGACTAGGACTGATATTTTTGTATGGTGGTGGAGTTGGTTGTCTTTAAACAAAGGGAAATACACATGGAAAATTCTAATTTTTTGGTCCATGGAGTTGAGTTGGATATTTTTCAAACTCTTCCTTTGGTTTTCCCTCCATTGCTTAATGGTATCTACACTAACCAATGGGACCATTAGGTCCCCAAGACCATTCCATCAATTTTGTCAAGGGTCTCTTAGATTTCCAATGTGTCTAGATACAATGTATCTAGTTTGATTTCCATCTACCAAATCCTAGCCATTGGTCATAAGGATAGATCTTATCCCAGCCCTCCATTCTAGGGTTTTTTAGATTCGCATCTCCCAAGGCTCTTTGGTAAACCAAATGCCTCATTAACTTATGGCTCTAAGTCCCATGAGTGTTGACCAAAGCATGCAAACCGTAGCCATGGTCGACTTTTCCATGTGGTGACATGGACACCACGTGGCAATGACATGGTAATCTTGTTGACATCTCATGTGGTGACATGGACTCCATGTGTTCATTACACATGTTAAGACTTTAACTAATCTAACTAATTTAACTATTCCATTAATTTATAAATCCATCTCATTAAATATTATTACAATAATTTAATAACTTAATTAAATCATAATTAATCCCTCTTAATTAATTAATTACCTCTCTAATTTCATGATTTAACATTGAAATCTCTACTAATTTCAAATCATAAGAGATAAATACACTGATTTATAATACAGAAAATCCATGGTGTTACAGCGCTCGACCTGTCGGCACTGGACTGTCTCGAAAAAATTGGTTGCCTTCTTTATAAATACCAATCTTTGTGAAACTAGTTGATATCCTTTGGAAAAACGGTGAGACTCTTATCATTACCATTGAGCTTATAGAAGGGCCAACGAAAGGATCACTCTCTCTTGAGCTTACACTTGGAGTATCCAATACAACCAATCTTGTTGATTGAGCTTGTGAAAAGAGAGAGGAAAGAGGGACAATGATAGACATCTAGGAATGACATTGGCAAAATCAACTTCCTAAAGGACTCCCAGATACTTGTGATTGCTTAACATGGAGGTACATCTTCGTCATCTAAAGAACGACAAGTGGGAGGATCTTCGAGAAGCACACATCATGGAGAGAGAGAGAGCTTTAAGGCAAGTGTTCCTAGGTTTTAATTTTATTTAAAATGTTTATCCTGTGAAAGTGGATTAAGGAGGCTTGGCTCTGGAACCACTATACAAAATCTAGAGCGTAGTGTCTGGCACATGTGGTAGTGGAATTTCCAGCTAAATGAATAAGTGGAATTCCTATTCTACACGTGGTGGGTGAAATTCTCAACCAAATGAGTGAGATGGAAGTCCTACTTTAAATGTGAGTGTGTAAGTCGCCACTTAGTGGATTTGGAGATAGCTCAAGGTTGAGCTAGTCCTAACAATAGATATAGGTTGGCTAACCAAACCACTATAAATTTGGTCTTATAGTCTTTGATCATTATGTGGTTGTGTTTTAATATTTAAGTATTTTTCTCAACACATATCACTTTGCACTTGATTATCTTTATTTATACATTGTGCACAAGCATTACTAATCAAGCATTATGCAAAGGGTTCTAAACTTAGTGTTATCATTTAAGTAATTAAAAAAAATTTATCACACTAAACAAATCTCTTGATTAATATTGTCATTCAGCTGCACTTGAACTTAAAACAATCAAGAAATTTGTGAACACCATGGAAACTGAGATTCACCTATTCCCCTCCGCCCCCCCCCCCCCCCCCCCCCCCCCCCCCCCCCCCCAACTCCTCTAGGGCCAATCGTGTTCTAGTACCAAAGGGAATCAAAGATGCCAACAATTGAAAATCAAGATCCATGGGCCAAAGATCCACTCAATTGGGCCAACCTTCGCTTTAAAAGTCAGACACTAAGCCAGGCCAAGCACTCCATACGTATTTCTCAAAGTGGGCCAGCCCAAAGTGAATTCAAACCCAACAAGCCAAAGTCCAAGCTCCAGTCCAAGTCCAAGTTCAATCCCAAATCTAATCCTCCAGGTTCAAATTCAAATTCACTAACCCTGAACCCAAATCCACTCTAAGTTCAAACCCAAAAAAGCCCATATCCAAAACCCATCCTACCCATGTAATCTTAAACATCCAATCTTTAATCATTCACCCACACCATCCACTAACCCAATCTTGCAATCCAAACCATTCATCACATACATGTCATTCATAACATTTATTAAACATGGGAAAACCTTAGATCCACCTATTAAACCCAATCCGCTCATGCATCATGATTAGATCTAGGACATCCAAACCATCCATCATATAGATGAACCTTGGATTAAGATCATCCATGCATCATCTATTCATCCGTCCACTTAGATCATCCATCGTCTACCATAGCCATTAGAACTAGGCCAACCAATCACAACCATCCACTCATAAACCCTAAGTCACATGCACAAACCCTAGAACTTAGCATCTCATGCTCATATCACATTTCTTTACACGACACACGCACAATTCATGCGCATACACTTAATGACAAATCCCTAGAGTTTCTATCCAATCCCTTTACCTCATCTAGATCCTAACTCTGCCAATCCAATCCAAACATTGGTACACACAATTTTAGCACTAAAAACACTCCATGCACTTAGACAAAATTCCATCGAAGTACACTCCTAAGGTCACTAAACCACCTCACCATCCTAATCACTAACACATCACACGATTTTTGCACAACTCCATCCACTCTATTCGAATTTCACACTAGGTCAACTCTCCACATCACATCTCCTCATCTCATCCATCCATTCATCTATCCATTTAATCCTAGCCATTCATATCATTGCACAACCCAAAACCCTAACCCCATTAGCCCAATTCGAAAATCACATCCAATCCCTATTTTCTCTCATTTTTTTCTCTCCAAGAAACCTTAGCCATCAAGTCACCCACTATCCAAGTCAAGCCAAATTCGACCATAGCATCATGCAACCCTAGATTCTTCATCTTTTAATCCTATCCATTCACCATAAGTCAGATCCAATCCGTGCCATCCATTTGCCAGCATATCCATATTTAATCTCAGCCTTCCATTCAAACCTTGAGCCTATAAATACCCCATTCGACCATGGTGAAAATTGAATTAGACATGGAGCTCAAGAGGAACTGAGATTGGAGAACATACCCTGAAGAACAAGAGACACTGTGCTTCATGCGAATTTCACAAGTGAGCATTCACTGTAAATTCGATTTTTAGTTGTCTTCTTAATTGTTTTTCCAATTCTTGTATTTAATTCTTCCATTAAATAAATAAGAGATGTCTATTTTAGATTCTTGAAAAGTCTGATCATTCAATATATATTTTATGCTTTATTTTAGTTTTAATTTGCATTCTTTGTTTAATTAAAGTCTTAGGTTGTGCATGTTGAATCTGGGATCCAAACTTTAATTAGATTAAAGGGTATTGGGTCCCACTTGGCTATGCCACTTCTATGTCACCTCCTACACCTGCCACCTCACTTGATGGGGTGGTTCACATGCCTTAGATCTTAATTGGGTACATGACCCGATTAAATCAATTCCTTACCCATTTACCCTAAACCTCAATTCATCTTGACCCATTGGGTCCCAATTCGGTATTTGACCCAATTGACCAATTTATCCAATTAATTAGAATCAACCCTACCCATGATCCATTGGATCATAATTGGGCCATTGCCCCAATTCTTGTCCACCTAGTATTCATTCCATCTATCAATCTTACATTTAACAATTAAAATAGATAATAACCAATTTAATAATTGCATTGAAAATCAGGGCTATTACAGTGAAAGGGACAACATGAGTTGTAATAGGTTTCTTCTCCACCCATGAAGGAGAAGGTTTGTGAAATCCTCAAGTGGTGTACTTAACGCGTGGATGTAGGCAAGGTTGCCGAACCATGTAAAAATCATTGTGTCACAATTCTCCATCTCTTCTCATATCCTTCACCTTATTCTGTGCATTTACTTTAGCTCATATCTTATTGCACACATAATTTGTTTAAACTTAATCTTACTTGTAAATCACATTTAAGAATATTAATTGAGAAAATTTGTATTGATTAATCATTAAAGTGCCCAATATTTAAATAGATTTTAAAATTCCCCAATAGTCCTATTCACCCCCCTCTAGGACTATTCTAGACATTTGGCTAGCTTGACTAACAAGTGATATCAAAGCGAGGTATCTTGTACTTTACTTAACCGTCTAAGAGCCGATCCTTGAGCTAGTAAAATGTCTATGGGAGATAGCTTGGCCGTGATAAGTCCTACAATATTTGATGGCTCCAACTATACTCTTTGGAGAGCTAAAATTAAAGTATGTTTAATCAAATTAGATGGACCTCTTTGGGAAATGATTAAATGTTGTTGGACTCAACCAATCAAAAGTTACTTCAATTGGAGTGATGTTGAAAAGAGTATGCACTCGGCCAATGCGAAAGCCCTTGATGCCATATTTTGTGCCGTTTCATCAAACATCTTGGAAAACATGATATCATGTGAAACCGCAAAAGAGGCATTGGACATTTTAGAGGAAACACATGAAAATCCTAAGAAGAAAAAAACCATAGAAAAAATTTATTGTCTAAGACCACCCAAGCTCTTGAACATAATAATGTCAATACTATAATTGAAGAACCTAAACATGAACACTTAGAAGAAGACAAGAATATGATATTCTTCAAGAGGGCTATAAAGATCTATGTCTTGAATTTGAAAAGTTAACTAAAAGATTTACTAAAGCAATGAATGTAAACACAAAACTTTCAAATGAGCTATGCTATGAAAAGTTAACAAATAAGAACATCCTAACACAATTGGAATTAACTAAAGAAGAAGTATTGAAATTCAAAAAAGACAAAACTCAAGAAAATTCTAAAGCCACACAAAAAGATTACATAAAACTTGAAGAGTGTTTGAAAATGAAAATTGAAGAAAAATATAATCTTGAAAATGATGTAAGAAAAATAAAGCATGAAAATCACTCATTAAAAGAAGACTACAAAAATTTGAAAATTGTGCTAAGTTGTGAACAACAAGAAAATGCAAAAATTAAAAATCAACTTAATGAAGCTAAAATCCCTAAATCACAATCAAATCTAGAAATTGAAAATCAAATATTGGCACAAGAAGTTAATAACTTAAAGAGATATAAAGAGAAATTTGAGAAGAGAAGCTTGAAAAGCTTCTAATACTAAGTAAACCATTTGGAGACAAAATGGGTCTTGGATATAATAAAAAAAATGATCAAGGACCCAAAAACCAAACTATGTTTGTTAAGGATAAGTTTTTATCAACTCCTCCCATAAAAATCATAAAATGTTTTCATTGTTGACTAAACAAGATTTGTATTCAAGCTCCCCCATATGCCCTGATTTCCTAGTGACCAACGATACACCCTCATAGCTTATCCAAGCTATCAGTGTTGAGAAGATTTCTCCCCAAATCTTCTTGAGTTTGATCTCCCAAACTCTAAGCATAGACATACTCCCTATGTCCATTGGCTTTGATGTCTTTTATCTTATACAAATTTCTCCCCCATTTGTCATCCAATTGACAAAGATTAGTAGGCTGACATCGAGTTTTAAGCACTCCCTCATGTTTTTTGTATTTAGTGCCTAAGTAGGTTCTGTTCTAACTCATGGTTCTCCCTTATGGTTCAATGCACACTTTTCGTGTAACAAGGTTAGTTTGCACCTCCACAAACTAAGACTCAACTTCGTTGATTTCTTCCATGAGTGGAGCTACTGTCCTAGCATACCTAGAGTCTTCTCCCCCATTCTCAAGCTGTCTCCCTTAGATTTCTCGACCCAACTCCCCAATAAACTTAGCTGCCTCTAAGTTTATTTCTCATCAAGCTTTTATTCAAGTTTGTGTCTCTATTCCTCCTCACACTGTCATGACCAATGACATGTGCTAATCAATACAAATTTTATGCTCCCCCATTCTCCAAAGTGTGATCCTTATCTCCCTAACAACCTGCATGTTAGTCTATTTTACAAAATCCATGTAAGCAATAGACAAGAGATAGACGATATTTCATCAAATTTGCACATGCAATAAATTAAACCACATTATTTCATTGATAAGCAAATTAATACATATTGTTTAGGAGGAGGGGCATCAAAATATCAAAAGTATAGTTTTTTCAAGATACACAAAACGGGACATGAAAAACTATCCTAAGCAGATCCATCTGAGGAAGATGCTTGAGTGGAAGAGGATTGACGTTGAGATCTAGGGACAATATCCTCCCCGTGGAGTTCCTGGACAACCACCTTGATCTCGTATACTAATTCTTCAAAGTCATCCATCCTTCTTTCAAACGAGGAGACTCTTTCATCAAGAGTGATATTCCTTTGTCGAGGAAATTGAATTCTCTCAAAAAAAATTCAAACATACGAGCTTCTTCCTCTTCAGCATCTTCGATCGAGATCACTTCTTTTTCGACTCTAGGGTTTGGTACAGTTTTGGTTCGAGACCTTAGATGATACCGACGACTAGATTCAACTTTTGAGCTAGGGATCCCTTCTTGTAATGTCTCCTTAGGAGCTGACCCCACAGAACTAGGTTCAGGAACATTCTGCACAAACCTAGGTGATCTCCTGAGGAAATGGGAGCTGACCTCAGGGATTTTTTCAGTGGTAAAAAATCGAGATTTAGCTGTCTCCTTTTTAGACATGGTTGTTTGGGAAGAGTTGATCAAGGCTTTTCCGAACACTAAATCTCACAACATCGTGACACCCTTGCTTCTGGAAGTGAGAGAAGCAAAAACCCTATGTTTTCCAGTGAGGTTTTGCTTCGGGAGATCCTAACGACTGGTCTAGAGTATGGGAGGAGGGCAGGAAATCGCCAGAGCTCAGCGGGAGATAAAACGATGATTTTGAAAAGATCTTTCATTTTCGCAAAAAGAGACCTTTTTAACTTACTCTTTCTGATACACCGACCATTCGTGACAACTACCTGTCTGTGTCGACATGTCGATATGTATCGACCTGTCTCCCTTTTTTATTTTTCCCCCTTTCAGACAGTGTTCTGAATTCCAACAGTATCGACCTGTTTGTTACTCCGACTAGTCTATCTTCGACATGGGTTTTATTTAAAGGATAACTGGGTATGCGTGTGTGTGTGCTCTTGCGATTTTCATAGTTCATCAACTTTGCTTATACACCTTTTAATGCCAGTGATGATACATACATTCACACTGCATCTGTACCATTTGAAGATTCAATTCACCTTTCTGAAGATAGGCACATACCATGGATTACAGATCTCTTTTCCTGGATCCAAATCAATCCAAGATTCTTGGACACATTTAATTCACAAATTAAGTATATTGCCCAAGTATGTGATGTCATGAGATTCGGCATTTCCAGGCTTTTAGCAAAGGCATGGCTTATATGAACATAATTCATTCCACATAATGTATAAGTTAATGAACATTGGAATGAAATACAAGGCACTTTGGCCTAACCCACATTGGAAAATGCGCCTGAAGTGCTTTGTAATACCTTGACCCAGATTAGGCGTAGTTTAGCATAATAAATCTTGCTTAGACCGGTTAATCTCAAAGTTTTCAGTTAGGGCTTAGTGAGAAGCCCAGGTGTGGCCCAATCTGAGCTCGAAAGCTCAGTGATCCAGCTCGTCAAGCTGGAGGGGCAAAATGGTAATTTACCGCTTATTGTTATTATTTTATAAATTATGTTATTATGTGATTATTATTAGATGATATTATTCTCCTTAATCAAGGATTTCTATTTTTGATTTTCAAATAATTCTATTTTCAGAAAATAGTATTTAAAACCTCCCATCAAAACCCCGAAAGGGAGAAATAAATATTTTTAATGGTTTTGGAAATGAGAGGTTTTTAAATCATTTTATTTAACACAAGTTAAATCACGTAAATAGTGTTAAAATAAGGTTTTCATTTAAATCTATGGTTTTTTATGAGTGATAAATCTCTAAATTTTTATGATGATTAAAGTTTTTAAAACCCAACTTATCTGTCAGGTTGGATTAAAATTTTCAAGCATTAAAGATATTGTTTTTAGTTAAAAATCAGATTTTTATCAAAAGAGGACCTTTTTGCAAGAACCAGAAATGTGAAGGGACTGTTTTGCAACCAAGACGACCGAACAGTGGTTACACTGTTCGGGACATCCGCACCAGCTGCATGCAGTGGCCACCCTTTGATAAGATTATCTCTTTCAATCTCCCTCAAACCTCTATGTCTCCCCCTCAGCCTCTCTCTGTTGTTTGTTGTCGATCACCTCTGTCTGTTTTCCCAGTTTTTGTCAACCGTAGCTTAGAAGGGAAGCTTTTCAAAAATCAGATTTTTTAGCCCAGGAACTCAAGTGAAGGTAACCACTGCGTTCCTCTTTAAATTTCAATCGGTTTAGAATCCAGAAAACCCAAATTTGGCTAAGTTTTGAGTGAGTAAAAGCAGTTTGAAGTTTAAGAAAAACCATGGGATTTCTTATACCAGTGAGGTTTTGGTTTTAAAATCCGTTGGCTTAATAAGTGTTAAAACTTCAAATCACTCCCTATGGAAAGAGGACACACTGAGGAGTCCATTTGACCGGTTGGATGTGAAAACCGAATCCGAGAAACCCACTGTTTCCGGATTCGTATCTCATACAGTGTCTGCCCGTCACTGTCTGTTGTTGTAGACAGTGAAGGAAGACGACTCTCGAACGGTCCGAGGGTCGATCTTCGGATGGTCCGAGGGTCACACCCTTCGGACGTTCCAAGCTTCACCCGAAGCCCGAAGCGTCTGAGGCAAGTTTTGTAACGCCCCGCCCTTTCCGAGAATTTCATAGTCTAATTTTTTTTTTTTAAAGTTATAATAAAACATCGAAAGAGAGCGGGCGGCGTCACGACGCGAGTTAAGTTCAGACTACCCAAGTCTGAACCTTAACTGGCCACTCATGTGTACATGGACTAGACCATGATTACGAATCACACATGGAACTAACATCAATATGCGGAATAACCTAGATTAATTGCGGATTAGAAAGACCAGATAGCAAGTAACAGTCTTAAACATTATTTAACATAGATCAACCATCCAAATGTTATCAACCTAATCAAACCATAGCAAGTAGTGAATTATTACATGTCCCACGAAAGTATTCAAAAGTTAGTAATATAAAGTAGTTCAGTCCTTCATTCAAGCACTTAGGCTTGGCTCCCCTCCCGGTCAACGACCTTTCCTTTCCCTTTACTTGTACCTGCAATCTCCTCTGAGGATAGAATTAGGGCGTTAGATCAACGCGCCCAGTAGGTTCCCGAATCAGGGCTACCACATGTTAGCATATAAAACATGCATATATATCATATTACATGATCATTAAAAACAGGTAAAACAATGCTATGAAATATGCACATGCAATGAGCATCCCCCATCATGTACTTTCATAGCCATCACTTGACGTGCCTTGCACCGACAAGGTAAATTACAACACACTTTCATCTCTTCTATAAAATATGTACATGCAATGAGCAACCCCAATCATGTACATTCGTAGCCATCACTTGACGTGCCTTGCAACGACAAGGTAAATTACAACACACTTTCATCTCTTCTATAAAATATGTACATGCAATGAGCAACCCCCATCATGTACATTCGTAGCCATCACTGTAAAACTTCATTCATGATCCCATAACTATGCATGAGATGTCAATGCCTGTATGACATTTGTCAATGCATAATATATCATTTGAAACCACATAAAATAAACAAGAATCTCATAAAGAAAACAAGGGTAAAAACTGTGGTTACAAGTAGGTAGGAAACCTACTGAAGAATCATTTCAGCGTCCGTTCTTTCTTAGGCTTTATCCGGTCACGACTCGTTCGTCGTTCAACTCTCGTCACCTTGTGATACAATAATCAGTAAATCATATTGTCACTTAAATGTCCATTCACATATAAGACCTAAAACATCTTAATTTGGTCCTTCTTTCAAGTCCTTCCATTATTGCCCATATTTACAATTTTTGCCATTGGTTCCAACCAATCTACTTAGTCATCCAATCTTTAATCCACCAAACTTACTCCATGGGGTTCGGCCATACATTTGGCCGAACCCAATGGTTCTTTTATCGATTACCATATGGTTCTCCATTAAGGTATTTTAAACCTTTTAAATCAACATAGAACCATTACCAACTACTACTCATAAGTTTAGCCTATTTAACTCATTCACCATGAATTAGCATAAAGTCCATCAACGTGCTTGGTTATTTACTGATATTAAGTACATAGATACATACATAATTCTTGAGTCAAAATCATACAATCCAATCAGTAAGCATAACCATATATAAACCAAATAAAAACCATAAAGTAACCCATGGGGTTCGGCCACTCACATGGCCGAACCTCATGGTTCTTTGAATCCAATTCTTCTAATGATCTTTCATCATTTATCATGTATCTTAGGCATAAAAACAGCAAACATAATTCTATTTAAAATCCTATAGAAACCCCATGGTATTGCATGGTTTCTAACTCTTTAATTTCAAAACAATCATCAATCTCTTTCATGGGGTTCGGCCATTCAAGTTGGCCGAACCCTATGTCCATGAATTTGTCCTTCAAACATGCATTAGGTGTTATTTAAATCATGCAATATCAGTACCCTTTTGCTGCCTTTATAGCTCTTAGAAACCCTCTTTAAAACATGTATTTTAAATCTAATAACATATGTAAAAACAGTCCCAATGTGCATGGTTTTAAATTTCAAAAACCATGCACACTAATCAACTTTTTCCATGGGGTTCGGCCACCCAAAGTGGCCGAACACAATGGTCCATTTCCACTCCTTTATTCCACTGATTTAGACCATATAAACTTCAGTCCTTGATGACCTTCAAGTCCATGTTTTAACCTTTTTAAAACATATATTTTATGTCCAATAAGACATCTAAAAACAGTCCTATACTTGTATGGTTTTAAATTCCAAAAAACATCCAAACCAACCAATTGTTTCCATGGGGTTCGGCCATCCAAAGTGGCCGAACTCCATGTTCTCAATTTCCATCCTTTAAACCTTATCATCACACTTTAAAACCTTACTTATTTCGGCCACAAAATGACCCCAAAAATCAGTCCATAAAACCCATGGTTTTCATGTTTCCAAAACATGAAAACCATGCAATCTTTTACATGGGGTTCGGCCCTCCATGGTGGCCGAACCCAATGGTTATTTTCACCATTTTAAATCCTCCATAATCAAGGTTAAATATTGGTGTATTCGGCCATGACCATGGCCCAATACATACCCTACTTGTTTTACGTTTTTAAACCAAAAAATCATAAAGATACTTACCAAATTTTCCAAACTTCCTCCTTGTCTTTGATCCTTGTTTTCTCCCTTTTATTTCTTCTTTTCTTTTGCTGTTTTATGCTTGAATATTTGATGCCAAAACCTCTGCTGTTCCAGCCAAGAAGAACAACGAATTGGAGAGAGGAGAGAGGGAGAGAGAGATGAGGAAAATCTTAGGCTTTGCAATGATAAATTGGCCAAGTGATGGTGTTCATTGGTTTTGTATTTCAGCCATCAACACCCTCCACTTCCTCATCAACTCATGCACAAAACGATGGGCATTGGGTGCCCTCCAAGGCACCCCTTGGCAGCTGCCCATGCAGCCATTCAGATTTCTATGTAACTCACCTCAAACCCATCATTTACATTAACCATTCACCATGGAACTCACCAAAACAAGTCCCCAACGTGTGGGACTTGTTTTGGTTGGTTTGAGACCAGCCAACCTCTTCAAATTCCCATTAAACTCACTGATTTACAGTCCCTTGGATTTCCATTTTGACTCACCCAACTCAAGATATTTTTATTCCAACCCAACTCATCACATTTAATGCTCCATCTTTGAGTCAACTCTTTTCTTAATTTAGACTCACTCCAAATCAGTCCAACTCAAGCTGAATTATCTCACACTTGAGTTCCATTCAGGGCCCACACGGTCATCCGTGGTCAAACTAGTCAACCCGACCCGTTGGGTCCACTTTTGGCTCCTTGACCCGTTTTTGACTCCATGACCCAATTATGGGTATTTTGGTCATTTGTAATCGGTTTTTGCATATGGGTCAGGCCTACCCATTTCTTCTCTACTTGATTTCCAATCAAATAAGCTTAACCCTATTTAATTTAAATTCACAAAACGGTCAAATCATCCATTTTGACCCGATGGGTCCCATTTGGGCCCTTTGACCCATTTAGCCATTTTTGACCCAAATGATGAAAATTACCCAACCAATCAAACTTAACATTCATAATATGCTCATATGATTTTAATTTGAGCAATGGGCCCCACTATTTCCTTTCTTAACATCACAAAATAATTAATTTAACAACTCAGGGGCATTTTGGTAATTTTCCATTTCATTGAGAAATTGGGGTGTTACAAGTTTGACTCGCCCGGATGTTCCAAGCCGATTTCGGAAGGACCGAACCCCACTTGGACGATCCAAGCCTCTCTCGGCATGTTCCGAGGCACACCAGACCCACCGAGACCAGTTTTTTCGAATTTTTTTCAGTTCGGAAGGACCTTCGGATGATCCGAGACCCGATCTTCGGACGATCTGAAGTCAAGCCCAAGGTCCAAAGACAGTGACTAGTTTAGATAGTGGTTCGGATGATCCGAAGCCACAGTACCGGGTTCCAAGGCACGTTCCGAGGGACCCAATTTTTGAATGTAAACTCTTGATTGTTTGATTATTGATGCATGTTCCGAAGGGTAGGCCCGGAATGCGACAAATTTTTTTTTTTTTGAAATGAAACTAACTCAAGCATTCTAATTGAGCAGGATCAACGATTAGGCCCAAAGGTCACACATGATCCCAATATGTGGACCCAAACACATACCATAAGTCTACCCAACAAATAGACATAAAAGTAACACATGCATCCATACACATACCATGATCACAAATTTCAACCATTGCATTTATTTATCCTTCAAAACGTCACCAGAGTTATTACAGAAACATAATAGTCTAATACATCACGTTAAAACAAATTAAGTACCACACCCGGTACTTAATAAAAACAAAGGGTTCCAAGAACCAGAAAGCAAAGATTAGGTATTCCCCTCAGGGGGAATCCCGAAACATCGCCGTAACTTATCCACCCTAAGCTTGAAAATGAGGGTTCTCCTCCTCTGGTTCATTTCCTGAAAGGTGAGTGGGATGAGCTAACTAGCCCAGTGAAGGAAATATAACAGCGCAGTTAAGTAAATAACAAGTTAGCACAATAATCAACAGTTGTAATAAATATTTCATGCTTGATAACAAAATAAGCATAATATCATCACCAGTCCCATAATTCATCATTTCTTTTCCAATACTGTTGTCATCCACCGTAACCCCTAGATACTATACTGACACCAATAGTATTAAGTCCCGACACGGTCAAAATACATCTTTGCAAGTACATCTCCGGTATGCACCTCAAACCGGTACTGACACACCTTGCTAGTCACTGTAGACCCACCTGGTCCAGTAGACGTAACCGACACCTTAGCTCGGTGATGGTTCAATAGTAAAAGGTACGTGGAAGAAGTATCACATCTCATATGATCATCATCATAATATTCATCATCATCATAAGCACTCTTACCATAGTGCATCCAGTCTAAGCACATGAGTAGGTTCATCAACTTGAAACCACTCATTGCTTCAAAGTCCATCTCAACTAACAAAACCTGCTTACAATTTCTGCAAAGTTAAGTTCCCTTACCGTATATGTGTGGTTATGCGGTTTCTATTCAAACAAACAGACAAGTGCACAATCAATATACAGATCAAATACATACACACAAGTAGTATTTTGAAATCTCACGTTTTCCCAAAAATATCTAAGGTACATAGAATCGAGTCTCCTACTGGATCTCTATCCTTTTTAAATTATAATCATCCACAAGATAATAATATAATAAAAAGGGGCTCAGTCCAAAGTTCATATTGTCTTCTGGGCATTAACCAGATTGACTTATTGAGTTAGGTCTAGATCCTCGGGTCACTTCTCGGTTGTCTTCTGGATAGGACTAGATCTGACATTTTGAGTTAGGCCTCGAGGTCATTCAGTGCCAGACAAATATAGCGTCGGCCTGGAAGTGAGATCACTCAGTGCCCGACCAATAGGGTCGGCCTGGAAGTGAATATAATAGTATTTACACTATAGTAATAAGTGAAGAGGGTTAGTACAATTTTAATTAACAAAAAGGGGGTACTAAGATCACATCACATGCATCAAACATAATCCAACAAAAATGTTTTTTTTTTCAATAATCCAACAATAATATTTATTTTTTATTTTTTTTCAATGGGTACAACATCACAAGCATCAACATAATCCAATAAAAATAATTATTTTTTTCTTCTTCCTTCACTGTCTGCAACAGCAGACAGTGAATGGGCGGCACTAAGGGAAAAACGAATCCGAAAACAGTAGGTTTCTCAGATTCGGTTTTTATATCTAGCCGGTCCGATGGATTCCTCTGGGAGTCCTCTCTCCATAGGGAGAGGTTTGGAGCTTTGAAGCTCACTGGGCCAACCGATTTTAACACTGAAAGCTCATGGGTACAAGAAACCCATGGTTTTTCCTTAATCTTTGAAATGGTTTTTCTTGCTCAAAACTAAGCCAAAATCAATTTTTCTTGATTCTAAACCACCTAGAATTTGAAAAGGAATACAATGGTTACCTTTACTGGAGTTCTTGGGCTGAAAATCTGATCTTTGAAAATTTTCCCCTTCTTAAGCTACGGTGGAAAAAAACAAAGAAGAGAGGGGGTCGGCTGGTTTGGTTTTGACAGATGGTTTGGTTTTGACAGAGAGTGAGAGTCTGAGAGAATGAGAAGAGAAGAGATGCAGGTGCTGGGAGTTAAAACAGATGGAGGAGGGCTTCTTTTATAGAGATTTGGCCGGGAAGAAGGGGGCCTTCTGTAAACGCCCCGCCCTCTCCGAGTATCAGAGTCTAAATTTTTTTTTTTTATAATAATAGAATAACACCGGAAGAGAGCTGGCGGCATCACGACGCGAGTTAAGTTCGGACTTCCTAAGTCCGACCCTTAACTGGCCACCCATGTGTGCATGGACTAAACCCACGATAACAAACCACACATGGAACTAAACAATGTCATGCGGAATAAACTAGACTAACTGTGGAAATAGACTGAATAGATAACAAGTACAAGTCTCAAATATTAAAATAACTTATCCAACCATCCATTGTCTATATCATAAACAAACCATAGCCAAAGTATCAACTTATTACATGTCCATTAAATGTAACTCATAAAACAATAATAAAGACATCCTAATCGTCAATCAAGTGCTCATGCTTGGCTCCCCTCTAGGTCCGCGACCTTCTCTTTCCCTTTTCCATTTCCTACATTATCCTCTATGGATAGAATTAGGGCGTTAGTTCAACGCGCCTACAGGATTTCCCATTAGGGCTACCACATGGTTAGTATATAAAAACATGCATATATCATAATATATATGATCATCAAAACAGGTAAATCAATGCTATGTAAATATGCATATGTAATGAGTCCCTCCCATCATGCATATTCATAGCCATCACTTGACAAGACACTCACCGTCAAGGTAAATCACAATAACATTTCTCCTGGCGGGACCTGCATCGCCTAAGGAGATCAATGTATTATCATCATCATGATACTACTCCTAGCGGGACCTGCATCGCCTAAGGAGACTTTCCACAAATCATCATCCCATGACCATGCATGAGATGCCAATGCATTGTATGCCATTTGTAAATACATGACTCATCATTCAAAACCACATTTGAAACATAAATCAAAAACAACATATCTCATAAAACATAATAAAACCAAATCATAATTGTGGTTACAAGTAGGTAGGAAACCTACTGAAGATTCACTTCAGTGTTCGTTCTTTCTTAATTGTCACCTGTTCACGACTCGTAAGCCGTTCGCGCAAGTCTCGATACCTTATTTACATAGCAGCAAATCAAAGATTCATCCATGTAATTCTAACTTGGTCTAAGTCCCAAAAATGCACTATGTGGGGTTCGGCCATACCCCATGGCCGAACCTCACCTATTTACAATTTTGCCACTATACACCCTTTACTTAATTTTCCTTTAAAAAACCAAAGTACATCACCAAACCACCTTAGTATTAAGTCCATGATCTTTAAATTTGAAAACCCATTTGATCCAACAAAAACAGTCCATACAACATGGTCCATGGGGTTCGGCCATACACATGGCCGAACCCAATGGTTTCCTTGGTTCAATAATTTTAACCTATTTACTTAGCTTAGGTTTCACTCTTTTACCAAGATAAATACATGGTTCAGCCATCCAATGGCTGACCCAATACAATAACCTTTTCTCCATTTTTAATCACATAAACCCCCATAAAATGATGCCATTCACATGGCAAAATCTTATGGTTCTTTTGATGCAATTTTTCCAACACTTCTACATTATTTATCTACTGCATCTTAGCCATAAAAACAGCAAGGTTTAACCATCCATTGCCAACCCCATAACAATTACTTAATTCCATTTTTCAATCCTTTAAAAAATCTTCACACATGGTATGGTTTTTATCCCCAAAAACCATACCATTAATCAATAACTTTCATCGGGTTCGGCCATCCAAAGTGGCCGAACCCTATGCTCTAAATTTCCATCCTTTTAAACCTCCTCATCATACTTTACATCATTAATTAATTCGGCCACAACATGACCTAATTAACACATGTAAAAATCACCATGGTTTGACATGGTTTTTGACCTTAAAGAACATCAAACCAATCCACTCTTTTCATGGGGTTCGGCCAACCAAGATGGCCGAACCCAATGACATTTTTTTTTTTTAATCCTTTTTAAGCCGAACCCAATGACATTTTTTTTTTTAATCCTTTTTAAGCAATCTTATCCAAGGTTAAATTCCCTGATGTAATCGGCCATTCCATGGCCCAAAGTATGACACTTAAGACCATGATTTAACCTTCCAAAAACCATCACAATACCAACATAAATTTCATGGGGTTCAGCCATCCAAGGTGGCCGAACCCAATGACCCATTTTATCATTTTATACCCAAGGTTTAGACCCATGATGCATTCGGCCATTCATGACATCCAAATCCATGCTTTAAACCTTTTCAAAACATGCATCATAAGTCTAATTAAACATCTAAAACAGTCCCTTATTTGCATGATTTTATCTTACAAAAACCATCCACATGATCATAACATTTCATGGGGTTCAGCCAGCCAAGGTGGCCGAACCTTATGATCCATGTTTCCTATCTTTTAAGCATCAATTTATATACTTCATACCCTTGGTAGATTCGGCCAACCCATGGCCAAATCATGTTCCATTAATCCCATTTTATTAAACAAAAACCCATGGAAATACATTCCAAATTTTCCAAGCTTTTCCTCTTGCCTTTGCCCTTTACTTCCTATCTTTCTTAGCCTCCCTTTCTTTGCTGGTTTATGCTTGATCAATTGGTGAAAACACCACTGCTAGTTCGGCCAAGAGAAAGAGTTTGGAGAGAGGGAGAGAGATGAGGATACTTAGGATTTTCTTTGTGTGAAAATCGGCCAAATGGGGTAGTCTTCCTCTTTTGTAAATCAGCCACTATGACCTCTCAATTTCCCTCATAAATTCTTGATTAAACCAAAGGGTCACTTGACACAACCAAGACACCCATTGGCACCAGCCAATGCAACCTTTGGCAACCCCATGTAATTTTATCTCATTTAAATCAATTCCATTTAAGACTTTGCATGGAAACTACCATTACAAGTCCCCAACGTGTGGGACTTGTTTTGGTTTGTTTGAGACCAGAACACCTCCTCATATTCCCTTCAACTCACTGATTTTACAGTCCCTTTGATTTCCATTTTAACTCACTCAACTCACAAGTCCAACTCACCACATTAAATGACACTCATTTAATGCACTTGAGTCAACTCATTCTTAATTCCAAACCAACTCAATTCAGTTCCACTCAACCTGATTTAACTCACCATTGAGCTCATTTGAGAGCCCACACGGTCAGCCGCGGTCAATCTTGGTCAACCCGACCCATTGGGTCTCCATTTAGCTCCTTGACCCGTTTTGACAACATGACCCATTTATGGGCTGATTTAACCAATTGTATGCGGTTTTCTCATGTACATCAAGCCTACCCATTTTTGCTCCACTTGATTTCCAATCAATTTAGCTTAACCCCATTAAATTTGGGCTCACCCAATGGTCTAATAAGTCCATTATGACTCATTGGGTTCAATTGGGTCCTTTGACCCAATTACCCATATTGACCCAAATTGATGTACATTACCCATCCAATCAAATTTGACATTTATAATGTACTCATAAGGTCTTAATTTGATCAATGGGCCCCACTATTTTCTCATTTAATATCATAATTAATAAATTTCCCAACCCAGGGCCATTTTCGTAATTATCCATTTCATTGAGAAATTGGGGTGATACACCTTCGGCCACTGCATGCCTTCGTCTGAAACATTAACCGGCATGGGTTACTGTTGGTTGCAGATTAGCCCTCTTCAAGTTTCCATTTTGCAAAAAGGCCCCTATTTTGATAAAAACTGGATTTTCAACTTAAAATCTAATTTTGATATCTCAAAACTTTAATCCAACCTCACCGATGAGTTGCGCTTTAAAAACTCTAGTCATCATAAAATTTTTGAGATTTAAAACTCACTAAAAATCATTGATTTAAACAAAACTCATAATTTAACACTATTTACTTAATTAAACAAATGCTTAGTAAAACAATTTAAAAACCTCATTTTGGGGTGTAAAGGAATAACTAGACCATACTTAAAATGGTCAAACATAAAATACTTATTTCAAAATTTATCTCACTTCGAAAATCATTTAAAATAATTATTTCTCCCTTTCGGGGTTTTGATGGGCTGTTTTAAATACCATTTCCTAAAAATAAATTATTTTAAAATCAGAAATACAATTCCTTGATTAAGGATAACATTATCAACCAATAATAATCACATAATAACATAATTTAACAAAATAATAATAATAAGCGGTAAATTACCAAAATGCCCGTCCAGCTGGACGAGCTGGATCACTGAGCTTTCGAGTTCGGATTGGGCCACGCCTGGCCTTTCATTAAAGCCCTAACCGAAATCTTCGAGATTAACCGGTTAAACAAAATTATTAAGCTAAAACACGCCTAATCTGGGGCAGGGTATTACAATACCCCTTTAATAATTTAAAAAATGTACTAACCATCTTCTCTTATTGCTATAGTGTATCTACTATTGTATTCACTTTCAGGCCGACCCTATTGGTCGGGCACTGAGTGACTTCACTTCCAGGTCGACTCTATTGGTCGGGCACTGAGTGACTTCACTTCCATGCCGACGTTATATTTGTCAGGCACTGAATGACCTCGAGCCCTTACTCAACATGTCAGATCTAGTCCTATCCAGAAGACAACCGAGAAGTGACTTGAATATCTATACCTAACTCAATCAGTCAATCTGGTCATGCCCAGAAGACAATATGAGTTTTGGACTGAGCACCTTATTATTAGTCTACTGTGGATTATTGTAACTTAAAATAGTTAGAAACCAAGTAGGAGACTCAATTCCATTTACCTTGAATATTTTTGGGAAAACAAGTATGGTTTTTGAAATACTACTTGTGTGTATGCATTTGATGATATGTATGTTGACCTATTAATGATTATGCACTTGTTTGCTTGTTTGAACAGAGACCGCGATACCACACATTTTCGGCGAGAAAACTTAACTTTGCAGTAGGTGTAAACAGGTTTTTATTATGAGATGAGTCTTGAGCAATGAGTGGTTTCAGATTTGATGAACCTACCCATGTGCCTAGACATGATGCAATGTTGTAAGAAGTGTTATGTTAATTATGAAATGCTTATGATATTGATCATACGAGATATGTAATGCTGCTTTCACGTACCCTTGACTATTGAACCAACATCGGTCATGTGTGTGAGATGGTTTACTTCTACTGAACCATGGGTGTCGACAGTTGCTGACTCGAGGAATGCCAGTATCAGCCATGTGAGGGTTGGAGATGTACTTGCAAAGATGTATTTTGACCGTGTCGGGACTTAATACGATGGTCTCAGCGTAGTATTTAGGCATTACGTTGGATGACAGTAGTAATAGAAAAGGATGATGAGTTGTGGAATGATGATGAGATTATATTTGAATTTATTGTCAAGCATGAGATATTATTGCAACTGTTGATTATTTACTAACCTGATATTTACTTAAAATGCACTGTTATATTTCCTTCACTGGGCTAGTTAGCTCACCCCACTCACCTTTCAGGAGATGAACCCAAGGAGAAGAACCCTTTGTTTGAAGCATAGGGTGGATAAGCTGCGACATTGCTTTGGTATTCCCACTGAGGGGAATACCCTTGTCTTTGCCTTTTGGTTCTTGGAACCCTTTGTTTTTGTAAAGTACCGTATGTAGTACTTTGTTTGTTTAAATGTGATATATTGAACTACCATGTATCCGTAGTTACTCTGATAATGTATTCAATGGTAATTCGATGTTGGAAATTATGTGTGTTGATGTTTGTCTCTTAGGTTAGACTTATGGTACATGTTTGAGTCCACATGTTGGAATCATGTATGACCTTTAAGCCTAATTGTTGATCCGGCCTAGTTAGAATTCTCGAGTGTAGTGTTAGTCGAAAAAAAAAAATTAGTCGCGTTCCGAGCCCACCTTTCGGGTCGGGGCGTGACAGCTTGGTATTAGAGCTTCGGCTCAAACTCTAGCACTGTGATGGGTTACAACCTAGTTAGACTTGCTTTTTGCTTAGAACTGCAATTGTTTTTGACATTTTCATGTTTTTGTGATATAGATATGTCAAACAGTGTAGAGTACACTGAGTTGTGGGACAGAGGGACCTCTAGCTGTCCGATAGACCTGGTTTCTTCAGATGATTAAAGCGTTCCAAACTTCGTCAATGAAGTTGCACCTAATGAGGACATGGCAGTAGCATCGTCCGAGTACAATGTTGGGGTTGTTGCAGAAGAGGATGTGGGAGATGTCCCAAACCTAGAAGAGTCTGTAGGAGAGTTAGGCTCGCCTGAGTATACTCCAGCTACTCCGACTTTGGATGAGTTGTCAGACTATATGAGCGAATTTTGCAATCAGGAGGGGCACAACTATACTTATTGCCCCTACCCTATCGATGCCACCTGCCCTGTTTGCTGACTTCGCGGGCATGGGAGTGCAAGGACTAATTGTCCCTATGTTGGGGGACCAGGGATCATACCCTGTTTGACCTGTGGAGTGTTCGGGCATAAGTCGGCGACTTGTCCGGACAACTTCTTTTACTTTGGTGATGATGCAGGGTCTTCTTCGGAAGATTAGATTAGAGTGTGTCGGGGAATCAGGGAGAATATTTTGCAAGGGTTGAGTTTTGTTTTGTTATTTGAAGGGTTTTCAAACCCTACTAACCCTTGTAATTGTAATGCAATTTGAATGATTTCTAATGAATTTTTACAACTTGAGTATTTTGCCTTAATAAGTTTCTTAAAATGGTTAAGTGATATTTACAAGGGTAAATAACAGATGTCAGGACCTAACGCTAACAGAAACAACTGCCGTGGGAGGAGGACTGGTCTTCCACCCCGTAATTTAGCCAATGAGGCCATTCGCGCAGCAATGGAAGCATTTCAGTAAATAGCTGAAAATATGTGACTCCCTCCTATCCAAACTCCAGAGGATAGAGCCACCTCAGCTCTAAAAGAGTTCAAGTGACTGAACCTGACGAGTTTCTCGGGGACAGAGGACACTAGTGCAATGAGGAACTGGCTGATCAGATTAGCCGGATCCTTAACACCCTAGCCATTTCCGATGACCTGAGAGTGGCGTTGGCAGCGTACCAGTAGGAAGGAAACGCTTACGAGTGGTGGGAAACGAAGAACTTCGTTCATAACCACGAGCCAATGACGTAGGAAGAGTTTTCTGCAGCCTTTCTGTCCCGTTACTTTCCGAATACCATCCAAGAAGCGAGGAAGAGAGAGTTCCTCAACATCCAGTAGGGTTCCGATTTAGTGGCACAGTATGCCATGCGTTTTATTGACCTCATGCAGTTCGTGCCTTGGATAGCGGCGAATGAAGAGGAGAAGGTCCAACATTTTGAGAATGGACTCCGACCTTTCCTGCAACGGCAAGTGGCCGGTTTGACTTTCGACACCTTGGAGGAGATCATTGATCGAGGTTCAAAGGTAGAAGCAGTGGACTCCATCAACAGGAGCACTGACAACTTTCAGAAACCTTCTTCCAACAATAAGGCCAAGCTAACCCAGAAGAGGCCTTTCTTCAAGAAGAGCCAGCCTAGCACAGGACAGTTGAGTCGGTCTAACTCCCGACAATTTGTGTGCTATACCTATAACCAGCCTGGGCATACTTCCAAGTTCTGCCCATCAGGAGGAGAGAAGGCGTGCTACCATTGCAAATAGACCGGGCACCTGTTTAAGGATTGCCCCTATCTCGGTAGAGTTGCACCTTAGCAAGGCGCAGGAGCTTCTTTTTCTATAGCGCAACCATCTGTTGGTCAAGGTTCTCAGCAAACCTCCAGAGGCTCGGTGGCACCAAGGAACGGACCACCATGGAACAGTCAGGTGAGAGGACAGGGACGCCCTCAGACGACTAAGGGGAGAGTCTACACAATTGGGACTCAGAAGGAGGAGCCAATGGAGAATACGGTGATGGAAGGTACCCTTAATCTTTTCAGTCTTTTGGCTCGAGTGCTTTTTGATACCGGTGCTTCGCATTCCTTTATTTCTAGAGCTTGTTGTGATAGATTGGGTTTGAAACCGGTAAAAGTTGTTAACCCGCTAATGGTAGTATCACCATTGGGTAAGAAAGCTTTTATAAACCAAAGGTGTAGATCTTGCTTTTTGAGAATTAGCGGTGTAGAGTTGTCTTATGATTTTCTGATTCTGGAAATGACGGACTTTGACATCATCCTTGACATGGATTGGTTACCAGTTTTTTAGGTTCTGATCGACTGTTCTCAATGGAGAATTTGTGGGGTCTCCTCAACCAATGAGAGGTTCGTGGAGAAGTTGGTACCCTATGAGAAGATGAGAGTCACTTTCTCTGGCCTTAGGGCATATCCTAGTAGTGTGGTGGCGAGCATGGGTTGGGAAGATGTATGTGGTGTAGGGTCTGTTACTCCTCTGGTGGTATGTGAGTTTATGAATGTGTTTCCTGACCAGTTGGCAGGGCTACCTCCACGCTGTGAGATAGAGTTTGTGATAGACTTATAGCCAGGAACATCTCCAATTTCCATGGTACCTTATCAGATAGCGCCGGATGAACAGAGAGAGCTAGCTACGCAGGTAGATGAGCTTCTTAGTCTTGGTTTTATCAGACAGAGCAACTCGCCGTGCGGCGCACCTGCTCTCTTTGTGAAAAAGAATGATGGATCGATGAGGATGTGTATAGATTACCGGTGGCTCAACCAGGTAACTATTAAGAATAAGTATCCGTTGCCTAGAATAGACGACCTCTTTGATCTTTTGAGGGGATCGAGATGTTTTTCGAAAATCGATCTGAGGTTAGGTTACCTTCAGTTGAGGATTCGAGAGGAAGACATTCCTAAGACTGCTTTCCGGACGCAGTATGGTTTGTACGAGTTTGTGGTGATGCCTTTCGGTTTGACTAACGCGCCAGCGATGTTTATGGATTTGATGAATCGCGTGTTCCGACCGTACCTGTGAGAGTTCGTGATAGTCTTCATAGACGATATCTTGATCTTTTTGTCGTCAGAGGAGGAGCACGAGCGTCATCTACGCATTGTTCTTCAGATTCTTCGAGATCATCAGCTGTTACCCAAGCTGAGTAAGTGAGAGTTTTGGTTAACTCAAATGCAGTTCCTTGGACATGTGGTGTCTCCAGTGGGAATCTCGGTAGATCCAGCAAAGGTAGAAACAGTGAACACTTGGGAAAGTCCCAAGAACGTATTCAAGATCAGAAGCTTTTTGAGATTAGCAAGATATTACTGAAAGTTTATCCCACACTTCTCCCAGATCGCAGTGCCGATGACTCGACTGACGAGGAAGAACGTTAAGTTTGAGTGGAGCGAAACTTGTGAAAGAGCGTTCTAGGAGCTAAAGGAGAAGTTGACTACGTCTCCAGTTTTGGTAATACCCGAGCAAGGACGAGGTTACGATGTGTATTGCGATGCATCCAAGTTTGGTTTGGGTTGTGTGCTGATGCAAGAGGGGAAGGTAGTAGCTTATGATTCTAGGCAATTGAAGGCACATGAGCAGAACTACCCGACCCAAGATTTAGAGTTGGCAACCGTTGTATTCTCGTTAAACTTGTGGAGACATTACTTGTATGGTGAGAAGTTCAATGTGTTTTCTGATCACCATAGTCTCAAGTATATCTTCACTCAGAAAGACCTGAACATGAGACAGCGAAGATGGGTGGTGTACATGGGAGATTACGACTTCAGTCTCTCTTATCACCAGGAAAAGCCAACGTAGTGACCGATGCCTTGTGCAATAAGTCTCATAGCAACGTAGCGAGGATGGCATCCTTGCAATGGAAGATGTTGGAAGTTATGTCCGAGTATGATCTGGAGCTGATCGAAGGAAGCAGTTCAGCAAGAATCCATAGTTTGGTTCTGCAACCCGAGATAATTAGATTGGTGATGGAAGGACAACAGAACGATCCAGAAGCAAAGGAGTTGGCGACTCAGCTTTCAGGATGGGCGACTTTGGAAGATTGGAAGATCAAGGCAGACGGAGGTCTGACTTTCAAAGATAGACTTTTTGTACCAAAGTCGGACGAGTGCAGGAGAAAGGTGCTTGATCACTTTCATCATTCTCGCTTTGCAATGCATCGTAGTGGTACAAATGTAATAGCCCGGATTTTTTAAATCAATGTATATGTGGCTATTATTTAATTTTAATGACAGAAATTGGGAAATATGGTGGAATAAATGTTAAGTGGATTAAAATTTGGGCAAAGGCCCAAGTATGGTCCAATTGGCCATAAATTGGAATGAGTTCACTTAATTGGGCCAAGGATGGTCAAATTGGACCCAATACCTATTTGGGACCCAATGGGTCAAAATGATTTAAGCTCAAAGGTAAATAGGTAGGAAATAAATTTAACTAAGCCATGGGCCCAATGGAGATCCAATTAGTTGGAAGGGATTGAATTAATTAATGTGAAAATCACCTAAGTTAATTTTAATTAAACCAAGGTGACATGGCCGAATGGGACCCACCTCCACCTCACCAAGTGAGGTGGCGTGTGGACTAAGGATTGGTGGGGCCGGTGACCATGGTTGAATTGGCCAACTATGGGTGGACACATGGAGGGAATTTAAGGGAATAGAATTAAATTAAATGGGAATTAATTAATCTAATGATCCAATTAATTAATTAATTAAGCTAATCAAGGGATGGTCAAATGGTCAAATGGAATACCAAACCACCTCATTTCCAAGCTCAAAACCGTTGGCTTAAGTGGTGGTTTCTCCCAACCACCACCACTAAGCAGATTAGCCCATGTTGGTAGGTGGGAGGAATTAATGGTTGAGTGTAGTCTAAGAAACCAAAAGGAGATGGTTTTCATCTCATCTCTCAAATCCCTCTCTTATCTCACTCTCTTCCTCTCTTTCCCCCTCTCATTGCCGTCCCTCATGCCCAAGGAGAAAAGAAGAGGAAAACTAAGAAGAGAAAAAGAGAAGAAAGGAGAGAAAAGTGCAAGCATAAGGCACCACTCCAAGATCAAGACCTAGTATCTTCTTTCTCACCATCTCCTCCTTTCCCTCTCTCAAACATACCCCATGTTGGCCGAACCCAAGCATTGGGGATACCATTGATCAAGCTCATCTTGGCCGACCAACCAAGGAGAAGAAGAAGGAGAAAGGCCAAGGAATCTAAGAGGAGAAAGAAAAGTCGGAGGAGCCGTCGGATTGTAAGTATCTCTAAACAAGATATTAGGTTTTTATGGTTTAAAAATGGAATCCATTTCTTAGATGGTGGCCAAAAATGTCATGGGCCTTGGATTTAAAATCCATCCAAAAGATGAATGAGAAATGGTCAAAATGGGAAGGAGAGATTAAGAAAAAATAAATAGATGCATTAAGGACATTGGTATTAAAAATTGTTGTAAGCATGGATGTATGTGATTTAATGGGGTTCTTAAAGAATGGAAACCATGGAATATGATTAATGGTTTTAAAGGTTTTGAATGATTAAATGTAGTGATCTTAAATGAGGAAATTCATGAAGATGTCAATGATTTTTGTGGCCTTAAAAGGCATGAATGAATGATGGACCATGAACTTATGGTGATGGTGTTAGAATTTTAATGGGTTTAGAGAATGGAGGCTATGTTAAGTGGTTAATGATTTTTAAAGTTTTAAATGAATGAATGATTAGTGATTTTTTTTTAAGGGGTTTTTAAATGAGGAAAACCATGGAGAGATTTTATGGAGGGAATGCCTTTGAACCCTACGGTAATGTATTCATAATTTTAATGGATATGAAAAGATGGAAATAATGTTTTAAAAATAAAACCATGGAGAGATTTTGGTGAACTTAGGTGTTTTGGAACCATGGAAAAATATTGGGGAGTGATGGTAGCTTTGATGGACTTAAAATGAAACTAATAGTGATAAAAAGGGGTGATTTGAATGCATGATGGAAACCACCTCAAGGAAGGACTTATGGTGGAGCTAATGATGTATATAGACCCAAGTAAAAATGGGAAAAAGACATCATGGGTTCGGCCATGGTGTATGGCCGGACCCATGACCCATTTGTAGGTCAATTTATGGGTTAAATGTGATAGTATACATGTGAGTAATGAATGAGGATTAGGGTAATTAAGTGGCTAATTTTTTATGATGTTGTGTCATGGCTAATGAGTCATTAAAGGATCCAAGTCTATGTGTAACGACCCGTCCCGCTACGGGCACGTTAAAACTGATCCAAACTCCTAAAAACAATCCAATACAATTCGGGATACTAACCATAGCAATCCATCAGTAAATCAAAAACCGTAAGCATCAATCATGATTACAAATTATAGCATCATCCCATTATTACATTTATCCCACTTAATGAAATATACACATAATTCAAATGCATCAGAAAGTCCTCAATTACAAGATGGGACCCTTACAAATTAGAAAACTGCAACTCTATGCCTAACGTCCAATTGAGGGTCCTGCCAACCTTCCCTCTATGAAGTACTTGTGAGGCAAGGGGGTGAGCTCTACATGCCCAGTGAGGGTAACACATGCATCATAAGTCATCAAGCATACACTGCACATAATCATATGGACATATCAATGTCTACGATGTCTACATGCATAGCCATACAAGCGTGTGCCCTACCCCTAGCACATAGGCCCACGTCAGCCGGGCCTCTAGGACATCCTCTAACCAACCGAATGCAACTCCCTTATGTGCCCAACCGCAACAGTCCACCCATCCACGGTTATGCAGACTGATCCTCAGTCAGATCAGGGTCTCTAGTCCTCAACTAGACCTATGACCCTCTCATGACAACCCGCACACATACCACGACCAACTCAAGAATCGGACTCACTAGAGTCCCAAACTGATTACCACACGGGAGTAACCACCTCACCAATCCTCAACGAACTGCCAACCAAATTCATCTATGGTCTCATCAACCAAGCACAAGAGTCTCGATAGTCAAACCCATAACCTTGGACCATATATGCTGGTCTCCACACTACTGATGTATCCACCTCTCACAGAAATCTATAGGTCTTCTACAAAGTGAGCCGGCCGAACTCACTCGTTAGGCGCCCATAAACTCCTGGTGAGTCAACACCGACAACACAAGTCTCAACAATGAACCCCAATACCATAACCGCGGGTAAACACACTACCACATCGTACCACAGGCTGTCCCCACCATACAGGTGTCCTAGCTTGGAATATCTCATCACATCACATCGCACCAACCCTCGATCAATGAGCGAGCGAGCACTGTAACGCCCGCCCCTTTTCACCGAAAATCAGAGTCTATTTTTTTTTTTAGATGCAAAGTGACAAAGGGCGCGGACATCACGACGCGAGTTAAGTCCAAGCTTCTAAAGCCCGGCCCTTAACTGGCCAACCATACGTGTGCGTGGAACGAAGTCCACGAGAATGATGCACACGTAGAAGTAAGCTCAAGGAATATTAAATTAAATGCGGAATGACAATAGAGACTAATCTACAAATTTTAGATAGCAGGAAAGAACATTCATTTAATTGCCACAATACCTCAACATCACAATGTCCAAAATAAAAACCAAAATATAACAAGTAATCTAAAATATTACATTTCCGACAAGCTAGGCTACTCAAATACATTTCCAAAACAATTTTAAATAAATTAAATAGCCGCCTCCCCAAGCTCCTAAGCTTGGCTTCCGTCGCGCCCTTCCGCTGCGCCATCTCCTCCATCATCAGCTGGGGTAGAAGTAGAGCGTTAGACAACGCGCCCAGTAGGACTCCGAGTAGGGCTAACACATGGATTTTGATAACAAACCATATAGACAATATTATAACGAAAAACCATAAAATGAATGCTATGCCATGGGTGTCTGTGTTATGAATCTCACCCATCATCCATACCATCATGCTGTCATATCCCCCTTGACGGCAAAACCTCGTCAAGATATAAACAATCACAAATCATTCCCCTGGACGGCAAAACCTTGTCCAGATATAAACAATCACAAATCATTCCCCTGGACGGCAAAACCTCATCCAGATATAAACAATCACAAATTATTCCCCTGGACGGCAAAACCTCGTCCAGATATAAACAATCACAAATCATTCCCTAGACGGCAAAAACCTCTTCCAGATATAAACAATCACAAATCATTCCCCTGGACGACAAAACCTCGTCCAGATTTAAACAATCACAAATCATTCCCCTGGACGACAAAACCTCGTCCAGATATAAACAATCACAAATCATCCCCCTTGCCATATCCCTCCCATGCCATGCATGAGATGTAGATGCCATATGCCATGTAATATATATAAATCATAGGCATAAAACCCATCTTAAAACAATTCCATGATTATCAAAATAAATCAAAGGAAACTCATCACATAATACCTAAATCCAAACCCATCTTAAAAACAAACCATATAATTTCAAAAATAATTCAAAGAAACCATCACTCAATCCATGGCTTACAAAAAGGTAAGAATCTTACCAAATACCGACTAGCGTTCTTTCTTTCATTTCCGCCTGATAGACCCGGTCGCCGATCCGCGTACCGCTTGCGATGTCCGGTACCTTATTACATACACATAATCAGTCCACATTTTACTATTTCTAAGCCCATTAGTCATTTCCAAGTCCATATGAAAAATTGGTCACTATTTAGGTTTTGTGGGTCCCACTTAATCCATTAAACCCCTTTAATTTGTGAATTTAAAACAAATTAGCCATCCTAGGTTTTATTTAATCATACATAGACTTGATACTTAGAGCCCCTAAGCCCTTGGTCATCTCCCATGGAGTTCTTGAATTTGGCCATTAATTACAGTTTTGCCACTACCTCTTCTCCATGGTTAATTTCTCAGTCATCACCCTTGCCTAACCAAGTTCATAATTGATCATAAACCTGGATCTCTAACTTAGGTCCATTAATGACCCATTCAACCATGGCACATGACCATTAAAATTAGCTATTTAATTTACTTAAACTCCATTAACCTAACATACAAATACACATTAATCTTAGGCCTTAATTGATTCACAAAATGGGTCCATTGATGTATTATTACCCATAACATAACAATACTAAAAAAATTAGGCATTTAAATACTCTAACTCTCATTCATTTCTCCCACACATAATACCAAATTTTAATCCATAATTTTACCCACAAATGGGTCATGGGTTCGGCCATACACCATGGCCGAACCCATGATGTCTTTACCCCATTCTTTCTTTGGCCTATTTACACATTTGAATCATCACCCTTAATCACATTAAAGTCTATTAACTTAGCCACACTTAAGTCCAAAATTGATCCATAACTTAGATCAATTAGTGACCTATCAACCATAACATGAACTCATTAAAAATGAGTCCTTAACTTAACCTAATCCCAATCAATTTAAACACATTCATACTCCAATCTAACCCATCAAAAGGCTCACAAATGGGCCATGGGTTCGGCCATACACCATGGCCGAACCCATGGTGTCCTTTTCCCATTTTTCTTGGATCCATTGTTACACATTTGAACTTATCACAAGTCCCTCCATGAAGGGGTTTAATTCACACACTTAAACCCTCATCTTTTACTACATTGGAGTCCATTACAAATATCAACACTAGGTTCATTTTGGTACATTCCAAAACCACCAACATTAAATATATTTTGAGTCCATCAAGTTAGCTACATTCCCCATTTGTTTTCCATGGTTCCAAGATGCTTAGTCCATCCAAATTTCCCATTATTTTCTTAGGCCTATTTACCACATTTGCACCCATCACAAGCCCTTCCGTGAAGGGTTTAATTTATACACTTAAATCATCATTCTTAATCACATTCAAGTCCATAAACCTAGCCATATTCCCATTACAACTAATAACATTGGGTCCCTTTTGGTCCATCAACACCACCCACATTTCCCATTTATTTTTCCATAATTCATAACCATTAATCCACCATTGGATCACCATAGGGTTCATTGTCCATTCATGCCTTTTTAAGGCCACCAAATCATTCACGTCATTCATAAACTCCCTCATAATTCTTTTAAAATTTGTAACATTTAATCATTAAGCACTTAAAATTCTAAACCATTCTCCATGCTTCCATTCTTAATCAATTTAAATTACACAATGTCCTCCATTCCTTAAAACCCTTAGAAAATCACACATTACCTAATCACCCACCATGGTTTTTCTCATAAAAACCCCTTTTTTAATCTTCCAACATTTAATCATTAAAAACCTCAAAATCATAAACCATTCTCCATGCTTAATTAATTTAATTTCATAATATCCTTAATCCATTTAATTTGTTCTTAACCTTAATTTATCCATTAGGGGTTTGCCCATTTTCCATCCTTCAAATTGATGGATTTAAAATCCATGGTAAAAAATCATTTGGCCACCATTAAATTTACAAAATGAATCCCACATCTTAAACCCTAAAAATCCAAAATTTCTTGTTTAAGAAATACTCACAATCCGTCGTCTCCTCCGACTTCCTCCACTCCCGTCGACTTCCTTAGCCTCCTTTCTCCTTCCTCTCCTTGTTTAATCGGCTAGGATGCTTGATTAAGATGAGAAACTCCCAAGCTTGGGTTTGGCCATGGTAGGGTTTGCTTGAGAGAGGGAAAAGAGGAGATGATGAGAAGACGATGGTAGATCTTGACCTTAGAATGGTGGACCATGCTTGCACCTCTTCTCTTCTTCTCTTCCTTTCTTAATTTTCTTCTTCTTTTTCCTTAGAGATGAGGGACGGTGGTGTGGGAGACCAAGAGAGTGAAATGAGATTAGGGTTTGAGAGATAAGATAAAAACAACTCCTTTTTGTTTTCTTAAACTTTACTCCACCATTACTTTTTCCTCACCAACCCCATAAGATATTTTTATGCTTTATGGTGGTGGTTGGGATAACCACCACGAAGCCAACGTTGGTGTGTTTCTTTAGGTGGTTTGTGTTTGTTAAAAACCACCATTTGACTTATTTGACCAACTTAACTAATGTGATTAATTAAATCCTTAGCCTAGGTTAATTATTTCTTATTTAATCTAATTACCTTTCCTTAAATTCCCTCCATGTATCCACCCATGGTTGACCAAGTCAACCATGGTGGCCGGCCCCACCAACTCTTGATCCACACGCCACCTCACTTGGTGAGGTGGAGGTGGGTCCCAATTGGCCACATCACCTTGGTCTAATTCCATCACCAGCTTAGGTGATTTAGCTTTAACTAAGTCCATTCCAACCAATTGGATCCTCATTGGGCCCATGGCCCAATTACATTTATCCATACCCATTTATCTTAGGGATTATATTATCTTAATCCATTGGGTTCCAAGTGGGTATTGAGCCCCATTTGACCATCCTTGGCCCAATTGACCATCATTGACCACTTAAATGATTTTAAATCCAATCCATAGTCCATTGGCCCATACTTGGGCCTTTGTCCAAATTTTGGTCCATTTACCTTTTATTCCATCAAATTTTCCATTTCCACCATTAAAAATAAATAATAACCACATATTTATTGATTTAAAAATTTCGGGCCATTACAAGCACATCCTGAGCCTACTCGGTCATCCGGGGAATCACAAACCATACCAGCGGGAGTTGTCCCTCACCACGTCATCCCTCGACCTAGGCGAGCACCTCCTCAGCCTACTCGGTCATCCAGGGAATCACAAACCATACCAGCGGGAGCTGTCCCTCACCGCATCGTCCCTTGACCTAGGTGAGTACCTCCTCAGCCTACTCGGTCATCTAGGGATCCCAACTATGCCAGCGGGAGCTGTCCCTCACCGCTCCGTCCCTCGACCTAGGCAAGCACCTCCTCAGCCTACTCGGTCATCCAGGGAATCACAAACCATACCAGTGGGAGCTGTGCCTCTCTGCATCGTCCCTCGACCTAGGCGAGCATCTCCTCAGCCTACTCGGTCATCCAGGGAATCACAAACCATACCAGCGGGAGCTATCCCTCACCGCATCATCCCTTGACCTAGGCGAGTACCTCCTCAGCCTACTCGGTCATCTAGGGATCCCACCTATGCCAGCGGGAGCTGTCCCTCACCGCTCCGTCCCTTGACCTAGGCGAACACCTCCTCAGCCTACTCGGTCATCCAGGGATCACAAACTATGCCAGCGGGAGCTGTCCCTCACCGCTCCGTCCCTTGACCTAGGCGAGCACCTCCTCAGCCTACTCGGTCATCCAGGGACCACAAGGCATACTGGCGGGGACTGTTCCTCACCGCACCATCCCTCTACCTAGGCGAGCACCTCCTCAGCCTACTCAGTCATCCAGGGATCACCTCACCCGTCACACATTGGGTATCGGAACCGCAAGGGACTTCTAAGGTTACCTTGGGTGAACCAACATTCAGCCTGATGGCCTATCTAGGGTTAACATAATTACTTCCCAATTAGTCCTTATCTGGGACTCCAAGGCACCTTGTTCTCTAAATCAGATTACGCCTCTCTCATAGGTACGTCCGGGAAATACAAGACGGACCGACCATTTGATCCATGCAAGGGGTTACGACTACCCATTTCTAAATACAAGAGAGTCTGAATCCCAACCACGCGTCCACTGTGCGGTCCCACATAACATCCGCACCCTAACTACCCGACAAGCTAGGGGGAGTCTCTAGATCCTGATGTCGCATAGTACCCATGCCCCACCGGCATCCGACATATGCTAGCTACATGCATGCACAAATACCGCTACACACACTATTAACATAGTTCATTGTATAATAATCAGATGCATATATATCATTATCTATCATGGGTTGGCATGTTAACATCCAAGCATGTTACAATGTCTAGCAGTCCAAACTAATCATCATATAGTCATATGGCATTTTGTCACCGGATTACATCACACCATGGTCAAACATATACCACCACATATCACACATTCACATGCTGACATCTTAACATATTATCAACCAAAATAAATTCTGATCATGTCGCCACACAATCAATCAATTATGACATCAATTAATCAATTCATATATGCCTCCGCGGGCATCGGATATGAATACACCCGGATGGAGGCCCGCCACATAATAGTATCAATAGTTCCCTTGCCAAGTGGCTCATAACACCGATGACCCCCATTCGCCGTATTCCGTACACGCACAGTTGATAGAGAAGTAAGATGCATGGATGCATGCTAAAAGCGATGATGAGTTCCCTCACCTGTGTGTGTCCTTGAAATCCAATGCGAGAAAACGAGTCCGCTGGGTTGAAGGAAGTTCGATCTATTGAAACGAGAGCACAAGGATAAGTAACCGGGCAAAATGAGTCAAACTAAGTCTGGACTACAAACGGGCCCGAAAGCGAGTCGAGTCCAAACAGAACTGAAGTGGGCCCGAAACTGAAAACTGGGTCCAAAATTGGACCGAGCTCGAAAATGAGCCCGAAACTAGAAACTGGGTTTGAAATCGGGTCGGGCCCGAAACTGGGTCGAAACGGGCTGGGCCGAATTGGGTCGGGCATGAAATCGGGTCGGGCCGAAGGCTGGGCCGAACTGGGCCAAGAAAGGCCCGAAAGAGAGCCGAGCTAGGCCTGGGTTACCAAAGCCCAAAAACGAACCCAGCCGAGTCAACTCAGTGACTCGACTGAGTTGGCTCAGCACCCAGCCAAGGAAACCGGGGAAAAGAAGAAGGAAAAGAAGGGAAAACTAGAGAAAAATATGGAAAAAGGAGAAGGGGAAGACGAGAGGGTACCTGGGCCCAACCGGATCAATGTCGAACGGCGGCATGAGCAAATCCGAACGGCGAGAAGGGGCGAGTCGAGGTGGAGTAGCGACAGGAAATAAGAGAGATCGAAGAGATGGTGGCGGCAACACTTAGGGTTAAGAAAGAGAAGAAAGAAAAGGGGAGAAGAAGAAGTCGAGATCGAGAGGGGAGAGAGATGTGAAAGGAAGATGAGAGGGGGTCGAGAGACAGAGAAAGGAGTGGCGGCGGCGGCAAGGGGGTTTTAGGGTTAGGGTTTGTTGGAAGAGGGAAGAAGATGAAAGAAAGAAGAGGGAAAACATGTGTTGCAGCAGCACTGCCGAAAATGAGATTTTAAAGGGAGGGGGTTAGGTTTATGGTTTTTTTCTTTTTTTTCTTTTTTTTTTATAAAATAAAAATCTCCAATTTTCAAAATATTTTAAAAAGCTCGAAGAAGTCAAACGACAAACTTTGGGGGAAAACGTGTGATTTTCAAACTTTTAATTATGAAAGAAAATTCAATAATTCAAAATTACCAAATTGCCCTCTGAGTCTCCGAACTCAAAATCGGGCAAACCAGGACCCACCACAGGGCCCACACTCACCCTACTGCCACCAAGACCCTAAAACTCCGAAAAATCGGGTCGGGTCGCTACACTATGGATCAATTATGGGCCTAAGAATGGAGGAATGAAATGAAAACTTAACCATGGAGGAAGAGTGGCAAAACCGTAAATAATGGGAGATGATCATGGACTTAGGGGCTCTAAGTAATGACCTTATGTATGGTTAAATGAAGCCTAGGGTGGCTGGTTTTTAGACTCATGGGATTTAAATATTTGATAGATTAAATGGGACCCACAGAACTACATAGTGAGGTTCGGCCATCGTATATGGCTGAACCCCACTAAGGCTTGGATAATGGACTTAGATATGATAAAACATGGACTCATTATTAATATGTAATAAGGTATCGGACATCGCAAACGGTGCGAGTATTGGTGACCGGATTATCGGATGGAAAGGAAAAAGGACACTAGTCGGTATTCGGTAGGATTCCTACCTTTTTGTAAGTCGTGGATTACGTGTTATATGATGGTTTCATTGATTTATTTTGGTAATTATATGATGGGTTTTATGATGGGTTTTAAGATTATGATTTATATATATATTATATGGCATATGGCATATTACATTTACAATGATTTAAATACTATATAGCATATGGCAATTACATCTCACGCATGGCATGGGCGGGAAAATAAAGGAACCGGAGTCCATGCTCCGTCGGAGTGACCGAGAAGCAAACATGGGGATAGCTTGATATGTTATAACCGGAATCTATGCTTCGTCGGGGCGACCGAGAAGCAAACATGGGGATAGCTTGATATGCTATAACCGGAGTCCATGCTCCGTCGGGGCGACCGAGAAGCAAACATGGGGATATCTTGATGTGTTGAGATATAACCGGAGTCCATGCACCGTCGGGGCGACCGAGAAACAAACATGGGGATATCATGATGGAATGGATGATGGGTGGGACACATGACATAAGACACCCATGGCATTGCATTCATGTTATGGTTTTTCATTATATTATTACCTATGTGCTTGTTATCACTAATCCATGTGTTATCCCTACTCGAAGTCCTACTGGGCGCGTTGTCTAACGCCCTACTTCTACCCTAGCTGATGACGCAAGAGATGGCGCAGAGGAAGGGCGCGACAGGAGCCAAGCGTAGGAGCTTGGGAAAGCGAGCTACTTAGTTTATTTAAATTTATTTTGGAAGTGTAATTTGAGTAGCTTAGCTCGTCGGATTGTAATATTTTCTATTTCTTGCTATGGTTTGGACTGTATGTTCGGATGTTATCATTTTGAGGTATTTTGGTAATTAAATGAATGTATCTTCCCTGCTATCTAAAAATTGGTAGGATAGTCTCTATTATATTTCCGCACTTAGTTTAAATATTCCTCGAGCTTACTTCTACGTGTGAACCGTTCTTCGTGGACTTAGTTCCACGCACACGTAAGGTTGGCCAGTTAAGGGTCGGGCATAGAAGCTCGGACTTAACTCACGTCGTGACGTCCGCGCCCTTTGTCACTCTTTATTTCAAGAAAAAAAATAGACTCTGATTTTAGTGAAAAGGGGCGGGCGTTACAACTAAGATGTATCACGACTTGTGGCGACTGTTTTGGTGGAAAGGTATGAAGCGAGAGGTAACAGATTTTGTATCTAAGTGCTTAACTTGTCAACAAGTGAAAGCAGAACATCAACACCCTGGTGGAAAGATGCAACCTTTAGAAGTGGCTGAATGGAAATGGGAGCACATCACGATGGACTTTGTAACAGAATTCCTGAAGTCTCCTAAGAAGAACGATGCTATTTGGGTAATAGTCGATCGATTGACTAAGTCAGCTCACTTTCTGCCGATCAAGAAGACTGATTCTTTGGCTACTCTAAGTAGATTGTATTTAAAGGAGGTAGTCAGATTGCATGGAGTACCTGTATCCATTATATCTGATCGAGATCCTAGGTTTGTATCAAGGTTTTGGCAAGGATTGCAAGAGGAGTTAGGGACTAAACTGTGCTACAGCACAGCTTTTCACCCTCAGACGGATAGTCAATCAAAGAGAACCATTCAAACCTTAGAGGATATGCTAAGAGCTTGTGTGATGGATATGCAAGGAAGTTGGGAAGATCACTTGGCTTTTATCGAATTTGTCTGCAACAACAGTTATCACTCGAGTGTACAAATGGCATCATTCGAAGCTCTGTATGGTAGACCTTGCAGATCACCTCTTTGTTGGACAGAGTAGGAGACAAAGCGTTGTTAGGACCTGATCTAGTGCGTGAGATGTTAGAACAAGTTAAAGTGATCAGACAATGTCTCAAGACAGCCCAGAGCAGACAAAAGGCGACGACCTTTGGAGTTTGCAGTTGGAGACCGAGTTTTCTTGCGTGTGGCACCACGTCATGGACTGCAAAGGTTCGGGCGCAAGGGAAAACTATCACCTCGATATGTTGGACCCTTTGAGATTTTGAAGAGGATAGAGGATGTGACCTATCAGTTGGATCTTCCTCAAGCTTTGGAGGGAGTGCATAGTATGTTCCACGTGTCTATGTTAAGGAAGTATGAGCCTGATCCGTCGCATGTGATAAGTTTTGAAAACATTGAAGTCTCAGAGGACCTAACTTTTGAAGAAGTGCCAGTGAAGATTCAAGGACACCGGACTCAAGAGCTCAGCAGGAAGTCTATTCCTCTAGTTCGAGTGTTGTGACAACATTACGACGTGCAACATGAGACGTGGGAACCTGAATCGACGGTGCAAAAGTTGTACCCTGGCTTGTTCGCTAGCCAAAAAGGTATAAGTTTGTTTTAATTTCGGGACGAAATTTCTTTTAGGGGGGTAGGATGTAATACCCTGACCCAGATTAGGCGTAGTTTAGCTTAATAAATCTTGCTTAAACCGGTTAATCTCGAAGTTTTCAGTTAGGGCTTAGTGAGAAGCCCAGATGTGGCCCAATCTGAGCTCGAAAGCTCAGTGATCCAGCTCGTCAAGCTGGAGGGGCAAAATGGTAATTTATCGCTTATTGTTATTATTTTATAAATTATGTTATTATGTGATTATTATTGGATGATATTATTCTCCTTAATCAAGGATTTCTATTTCTGATTTTAAAATAATTTTATTTTCAGAAAATAGTATTTAAAACCGCGAAAGGGAGAAATAAATATTTTTAATGGTTTTGGAAATGAGATAAATTTTGAAACAAGTGTCGTATGCTAGACCATTTTAGTATGGTCTAATTTATTCTTTCAAACTCTAAAAATGAGGTTTTTAAATCGTTTTATTTAACACAAGTTAAATCACGTAAATAGTGTTAAAATAAGGTTTTCATTTAAATCTATGGTTTTTGATGAATGATAAAACTCCCAAATCGTTATGATGATTAAATTTTTTAAAACCCAACTTATCTGTTAGGTTGAATTAAATTTCAAGCCTTAAAGATATTGTTTTTAGTTAAAAATCAGTTTTTTATCAAAAGAGGACCTTTTTGCAAAAACCAGAAATGTGAAGGGACTGTTTTGCAACCAAGACTACTGAACAGTGGTTACACTGTTCGAGACGTCTGCACCAGCTGCATGCAATGGCCACCCTTTGATCAGATTATCTATAAATCTCAACCCTCAGCCTAGCTTTCAATCTCCCTCAAACCTCTATCTCTCCCTCTCAGCCTCTCTCTGTTGTTCCCTGCCGATCACCTCTGTCTGTTTTTCCAGTTTTTGTCATCCATAGCTTAGAAGGGAAGTTTTTCAAAAGTTAGATTTTTCAGCCTAGGAACTCAAGTGAAGGTAACCATTGTGTTCCTCTTTAAATTTCAATCGGTTTAGAATCAAGAAAAACCAAATTTGGCTAAGTTTTGAGTGAGTAAAACCAGTTTGAAGTTTAAGAAAAACCATGGGATTTCTTATACTAGTGAGGTTTTGGTTTTAAAATCCGTTGGCTTAATCAGTGTTAAAACTTCAAATCACTCCATCTGGAAAGAGGACTCACTGAGGAGTCCATCTGACCGGTTGGATGTGAAAATCGAATCAGGGAAACCCACTGTTTCTGGATCGTATCTCATGCAGGGTCTGCCCGTCACTGTCTGCTGTTGCAGACAGTGGAGGAAGACGACTCTCGGACGGTCCGAGGGTCACACCCTTCGGATGGTCCGAAAGGAACCCTTCGGACGTTCCCAGCTTCACCCAAAGCCCGAAGCGTCCGAGGCAAGTTTGACTCGCCCCGATGTTCCGAGCCCAGTTCGGAAGGACCAAACTCCACTCGAACGATCCGAGCCTCTCTCGAAATGTTTCGAGGCACACCAGACCCATTGAGACCAGTTTTTTCAGATTTTTTTCAGTTCGGAAGGGCTTTCGGATGATCGGAGACTCGATCTTAAGACGATACGAAGTCAGGCCCAAGGTCCGAAGTCAGTGACTAGTTTAGGCAGCGGTTCTGATGATCCGAAGCCACAGTACCTGGTTCCGAGGCATGTTCCGAGGGACCCAGTTTTTTAATGTAAACTCTTGATTGTTTGATTATTGATGCATGTGATGTAATACCCCTTTAATAATTTAAAAAATGTACTAACCCTCTTCTCTTATTACTATAGTGTATCTACTATTGTATTCACTTTCAAGCCGACTCTATTGGTCGAGCACTGAGTGATTTCACTTCCAGGCCGACTCTATTGGTCGGGCACTGAGTGACTTCACTTCTAGGCCGATGCTATATTTGTCGGGCACTGAATGACCTCGAGCCCTTACTCAACATGTCAGATCTGGTCCTATCCAGAAGACAACCGAGAAGTGACCTGAATATCTAGACCTAGCTCAATAAGTCAATTTGGTCATGCCCAGAAGACAACATGAGTTTTGGACTGAGGACCTTATTATTAGTCTACTGTGGATTATTATAACTTAAAATAGTTAGAAACCAAGTAGGAGACTCAATTCCATTTACCTTGAATATTTTTGGGAAAACAAGTATGGTTTTGAAATACTACTTGTGTGTATGCATTTGATGATATGTATGTTGACCTGTTAATGATTGTGCACTTGTTTGCTTGTTTGAACAGAGACCGCGATACCACACATTTTCGGTGAGAAAACTTAACTTTGCAGTAGGTGTAAACAGGTTTTTATTATGAGATGAGTCTTGAGCAATGAGTGGTTTCAGATTTGATGAACCTACCCATGTGCCTATACATGATGCAATGTTGTAAGAAGTGCTATGTTAATTGTGAAATGCTTATAATATTGATCATACAAGATATGTAATGTTGCTTCCACATGCCCTTGACTATTGAACCAACATCGGCCATGTGTGTGAGATGGTTTACGTCTACTGGACCATGGGTGTCTACAGTTGCTGACTCGAGGAATGCCAGTATCGGCCATGTGAGGGCCAGAGATGTACTTGCAAAGATGTATTTTGACAGTGTCGGGACTTAATACGATGGTCTCAGCGTAGTATTTAGGCATTACGTTAGATGACAGCAGTAATAGAAAAAGATGATGAGTTGTGGAATGATGATGAGATTATATTTGAATTTATTGTCAAACATGAGATATTATTGCAACTGTTGATTATTTACTAACCTGATGTTTACTTAAACTACACTATTATATTTCCTTCACTGGGATAGTTAGCTCATCCCACTCACCTTTCAAGAGATGAACCCAAGGAGGAGAACCCTCTGTTTGAAGCATAGGGTAGATAAGCTGCGACATTGCTTTGGTATTCCCACTGAGGGGAATACCCTTGTCTTTGCCTTTTGGTTCTTGGAACCCTTTGTTTTTGTAAAGTACCGTGTGTGGTACTTAGTTTGTTTAAATGTGATGTATTGAACTATCATGTATCCGTATTACTCTGATAATGTATTCAATGATAATTCGATGTTGGAAATTATATGTGTTGATGTTTGTCTCTTGGGTTTGACTTACGGTACATATTTGAGTCCACATGTTGGGATCATGTGTGACCTTTGGGCCTAACTGTTGATCCGACTCAGTTAGAATTCTCGAGTATAGTGTTAGTCAAAAAAAAAAAAATTCAGTCGCATTTGGAGCAAAGATTGGCCCAATTGCAGTGGAGCTTTGGCCCATGGATCTTGATTTCAACTCTTGGCCTTTTAATTGCAGACTTTGATTTTAAAATTAAATAATTAATAAATACCACTAAAATTCTAAATATTAAATAAATTTAGACTCTCATAAATAGATCCAGATTATCCAATTTACATTAAAAACCCTAAAGTGGCATGATTAAATTATAAGATTATAAAATTTTCATTTTAAGCTCTCTTCCAGCAATAATCTACTGTTTTATGCATGAATTTTGTTTTTCCATCTTTTTATCTACAAAACTAGAAAAAATCATTAAACATATTTTTATATACAAAATCAAGGCTAACTTAATCATAATTAAAGGGTAAAAATATAAGATTTTTTTACTCAACACCCGTACTTCGGTTTTGTAGACAAATCGAGTCAGGGGTTGCGACACAGGTGGTTTTGCTCACCACTTCCTTGTTTTGTAGCAAGGTTACCGAAGAAGTGCGTATTACCAGACTCAGAGTCAGTATCTTCGACATTTACCCCTTCCTCCTCATCAGAACTGTCCACAACGGAAATCACTTCTGCTTCAGTTCTCAGGTTTTGTCTAGATTAAGACCTGAGATGATACCGACGGCTAGATCCAGTCCTAGGGGCATGGATTTTTGTGTGAGGGGTACTCTTAGGAGCAAAGCTTGATTCGGGAGTATCCTGCACGAACCTAGGTGATCTCCTGAGGAAATGGGAGTTTGATTCAGGAATTTTTCCAGTGGTCGAAGAGCGAGATTTAGCAGCCTCCCTTTTTTGACATGGTTGCTTGGGAAAATCTGACCAAAGCTTACCCGACCACTAAATCTCACAAACACGTGACACCCTTGCTTCTTGAAGTGAGAGAAACAAAAACCCTATGGTTTTCCAGTGAGATATCGCTCTAATGTCCTACTGACTGGTCTAAGGCACGGAAGACAAAAAGGAAATCACTAGAGCTCAGTGGGAGAATGAACGACGATTTTGAAATAATCTGTTGTTTTCGCAGAAAGAGACCTTTTAACTTAATCTGTCTCTCCTTTCAATTTTTCCCCCTTTTCAGACAGTATTCTGATTTCCAAAGTACCAACATGTCTGTTCCTCCAACTAGTCTATCCTTTCACCTGGGTTTTAAAATAAAAGGATGACTAGGGGGGGTGTGTGTGTGTGCTTACGATGTTCATAGTTCATCAAGCTTTGCTTATACACCTTTCAATGCTAGTGTAGATACATACATTCACACATGTTCTATGTCATTAGAAGATTCAACACATCCTTCTGAAGGTAGGCACAAAACATGGATTACGGATCTCTTTTCTTGGATCCAATCCAATCCAAGTACCTTGGGCACATTTAATTTACCAATTCAAACATATTGCCCAAGTGTTTGATGTCATTAGATGCAACATCTCCAGTCTTTAACATTGACTAGATGTCTATAAACATAAATCATTCCACATAATTTATAAAATGACGAATATTGAAATGAGACACTAAGCACAAACTATACATTCATTTCCCGTTTTGAATATGATTATCATGCATAAGGAAATGAAGTATGATGCTACCCATACAGTTGTCATGCATGTTATCATGTTATCACTCAAACATGATAATCAATTCAACCATCCTTTCAAAAATAATCCTTCATTCGAAAGAGCTGGTATTGTAATGGGCCGGAATTTGTAAATCAATGTATATGTGGTTATTTATTTATTTTAATGGTTGAAATTGGAAATTTAATGGATTAAATGGTTAAAAACATGGGCTGATCATTCATATGTAATAAGGTATCGGATATCGCAAGCAGTACGCGATCGGCGACCGGATTTATCGAGCGAAAAGCGAAAAAGGACGCTAGTCGGTATTCGGTAGGATTCCTACCTTTTTGTAAGCCGTGGATTATGTGTATGTGATGGTTTCCATGATTTATTTCAATAATTATATGATTTATTTTAAGATGGGTTTTAATGCTATGGATTATATTTTAATGCTATGGATTATATTTTAATGCTATGGATTATACTTAAATGCTATGGATTATATTTTAATGCTATGAATTATGAATTAAGGATATGAATTATATATATTACATAGCATAATGCACTTACATCTCATGCATGGCATGGGCAGGGAAAATAAAGAAACCAGAATCCATGCTCTGTCGGGGCGACCGAGAAGCAAACATGGGGATAGCCTGAGGTGCTATAACCAGAGTCCATGCTCCGTCGAGACGACCGATAAGCAAACATGGGGATAGCTTGATATGCTATAACAGGAGTCCATGCTCCGTCGGGGCGACCGAGAAGCAAACATGGGGACACCTTGACGAGGCCTTGCTGTCAAGGGAGATATGACATTGTAGGATGGTATGGATGATGGGTGGGACACATGACATAGGCACCCATGGCATGGCATTCATTTTATGAATTTTTATTATATTGTTATCTGTATGCTTGTTATCACTAATCCATGTGCTAGCCCTACTCGGAGTCCTACTGAGCGCGTTGTATAACGCCCTACTTCTACCCTAACTGATGATGCAGGATACGGCAGAAACGACGAACGCGATGGGAGCCAAGCTTAGAAGCTTGGGGAGGTGGCTACTTAGTTTATTTATATTGTTTTGGAAATGTATTTGAATAGCCTAGCTTGTTGGGAATGTAATAATTTAGATTGCTTGCTATATTTTGGTTTTTATTTTTGGACGTTGGACATTGTGATTTTCAAAGCACTTTAGTAATTTAATGAATGTCATCTTCCCTGCTATCTAAAAAAGAAAATTGGTAGGATAGTCTTTATTGTAATTTTCCGCACTCAGTGTAACATTCCGCAAGCTTACGTCTACGTGTGAACCGTTCTTCGTGGACTTCGTTCCACGCACACATAGGGTTGGCCAGTTAAGGGCCGGGCTTTAGAAGCTCGGACTTAACTCGTGTCGTGACGTCCGCGCCCTTTGTCACGTTTAATAAAAAAAAAATAGACTCTGATTTTAGTGTGAAAAGGGGCGGGTGTTACAGGTATATAAATGGATTACAGATAAGCACATTTGATCCTTTTGTTCAACAACTTTGGTAAGTCATACGAAGATGAAAAATCCAATTAAAAGCATTAAGCAGGTTTCATTCCATAAGAGATTTACAATTTTATGGACTTGGAATGAAACGACATTGTATGTGTGTACCATACACACCTTATACATGAGGTAATGCACAAACTGCATTCATTTCCTAAAGATGCACAAATCACATATCATATGAAATGAAATGAGATAAGTATATTCCAATACTAGAGTGCAAACCTACATGTACATACGAATATCTTACACTAGATTAATCCAACAATCAAACAAGAACATGGATTGAAGGTAAGATACACATGTGATTCCAAAAGCATGGTTCAAATGTGATACTCACAGTGGTATCCCTTCACACATTTGAACACAACAATGTGAGACATGGAATCTAAGTCCATAATCCAATGATGGCCTTTTATCAAATCTGGTTTTAATCTTGGGTGCCTTCCCATTTGACTTTGTGAATTAAACCTCCAGATTTTGTACCATGATGTTGACCTAACATAAAAGGCAAACATTTTAGCACATGGCCTTATAGGATACTTCGAGGTCACTACCTTCATCAAGTTCCTTTAACCCATCCTCTTCTTCTCTAGAGGCTTCAACTTGGACTTTTTCAATGGACGAACTTAGGCAATCACCTATACACATTGGTCATGGTAAGTGATGTCATCCATTGGGCTAGAAAAGGCAATTTTTCGTGGATTCTTTCAGCCTCTTTTGTTGTTTTATATCTTGTTAAATATCTTTAAAAACATATTATGAAACAACATTGATAAATGCCACTAGTGTTTTTATTAAAGTGCATAGTCATTTCATCACTAGACCAAGCTATTTGGGCTGAGTGATCATGGAAATTGAAGGTTTATCAAACATATTTATTGACTATTTATTCCGTAGGCTTAGACCACATTCTATTCACCTATTCCCAAACATATTTATTGATGAAAACATTTAAAGTTTTTCATTCTATTTTTCATCAAATGGAGGTTTGGAAATATCATATATTTCTCTCATAGCCATTGTTCTAGCACGGATCAACTCGAATGGTTAGATCCTTTACGAAGAGGACGAGGCTCTGATACCAAATGAAAGTTCTCCATTTGGTGTTAGAACATGATTGACTCCGGGGGGGGGGGGTTGAATAGGTCAATCCTAGTTTCCTTGGTGTTCATAAATTTCTTAATTGCTTAGAGTTTAAGTGCAGCGGATATTAATCAAGAGATTTATTTAGTGTGATAAATTATTTTTAATTACTTAAATGATCATAGTAAGTTTGGAACCCTTTGCATATTGCTTGATTATCATATGCAAAGTGATGTGTGTTGAGAAGAGTACTTAAATACTAAAACACAAACACACAATAATCAAACACCAATAGACCAATTTTATAGTGGTTTGGTTAGCCAACCTACATCCACTGTTAGGACTAGCTCAACCTTGAGCTATCCCCAAATCCACTAAGTGGGGACTTACACCCTCACAATTAGAGTACGAATTCCACCTCACTCAATCGGCTGAGAATTTCACCCACCACATGTAGATAATAAATCCACCTATTCATTTGGCTGGGAATTCCACCCACCACATGTGCCAGAGACGACACTCTAGATTTTTTATAGTGGTTCCGAAGCCAAGCCTCCTTCATCCACTTTCACATGGCAAAGGTTTTAAATAAAATTAAAACCAAGAAGAACTTACCTTTGGAGCTCCATCTCGTTGATGTGTGCTTCTTCAAGATCCACCCAATGTGTGCCCGAGTTAATTCTGACGCTTCGCCTTGTAGCCGTCGTTGAGCAATCACAATCTCAGGCTGACTATGACATTGGTTCTACAAATATCTATCCTAGTTGTTTATCGTTTTTCCACTCTCTCTCTCACAAACTCAATCCTTATGATTGGTTATATTAGATTTCCCAAGTGTAAGCACAAGAGAGAGAAAGAGAGAGAGTGATCCTTTTGTTTGCCCTTTTTCAAGCTCATTGATAATGATGATGGTCTAACGGATTTGACAAAGGATACCAACTGATTGCACAAAGATTGGTATCTATAGATAAGGCAACCAGTTGCAGAATCTGTCATGTACCAATAGGTTGGGCGCACTGAGAGGTCGGTGACTAAAAATATTACCGTTCAACAACCCGACTGTTGCGCATTAAAGGCATTCCCAACGGTAAAATTATTTTCCGGTCGACAGGTCGATGTTGCCGATGGGTTGACAGTCATGTTATCGAGAGGCCGGTCCATACAAGGGTCTCAATCTGGGGCAACATCATGCAGACATAGTTTCATATCTCGAAACTTGTTCTGCCTAGAATGACATGTCGCCCTTTACCGAAATGTCGGTCCTAGTACTCTCGATCGGTCTTAAACTACCGATGTGTTTGTTTTCTGCAGAGTCCACTTGAGTTCAAAATCCAGAACAAGTTTTTCATCGACGAGTCGTTGACCATGAGGGGTCGTTAAGTTCATCATCGAAGGATCGGTGTATACGAGACTCTCGGTTAGAGGCATACCCAGAATCACAGTTTAATGTTCCAGAACCTTTGTCAATCTGTCCGACCAATCTTTGACCATAATAGGTCGATCCTGTCTCTACCGAGGGGTCGATGAGAATGACTGGTCTAGCTGACAGTAAACTTAATTCATATTTCCAAGTTTGCTTCCAATTTACTGTCAAGCGTCCTCTATAGGCTTATTATGTCTATTACCAACATATGCAATTAAGCTTAGGAATGGTCCTCCTAAGGTGTAGGTACCACATAAAGTCATCTATCGCTAAATACCTGTTTTGTGATTGCCATAACGATGAACTTTAATCTGGTGGAGCATGATCTTTACTCTTGATCACATTGAGTCTTCAAGCTTTTATCAAGTGCTTCTTCCCGAATCATGAAATTGACAAACATAGGGACTCGGTAAAGCCGGGGCACTAACATATTGCTTATTATCACTAATCATTTGGGAGATCATTTTCCACAAGAATATGCAGTTTATGTTATGCTTACAGAAATTCACACGCATATTCTAAGAGGGAGCCGTCATGAGCCTTCAAGCCTTCAGATCATAATGCAGTCATTTCCATGTGTATTAAGATTATTGTAACATTGTATTTTTTAACATGAACGCCTAAAAGTTAATCTGCCTTCCTGAGTCAGAATGTGTTATCAATTCTATGATTGTGTCCGACTGAGTACTGAGTTGTCAATTCCTTTAACTAAGTCGTGACCGTCTAAGTGTCTAAGACCACGCCTCTAGAAGACCTACCTATTCAAATCAAGTTTAAAGCTCCAAAAAACGCGTCATTTGGAACGTATCACACCGAAATCAGAAGAATTTCATAAATGCCAGCTAACATAAGTATTTGGACCTTAAAACTGACTTAGAAAATATAGAATTACCATTGGGACAAACCTTAGAATCCACAACTTAGAATTTGAAATAACAAAATTGGATTTCTTAGGAAAGTTATATTTTGCTCTATTTTGGAAAAGTTTTTCCTCTTGTAAAATGTGCTCAAGTATTTGAATAACCTCTATTAATTTATAGATCACTCAAAGATCTTTTCAAAAAGACCAAGAACACCCAATTCTGATATGTATAGCTCAAGTTAAGAGCATTTCAATGAAATGGTACAAAATAGAGCAAAACAGTTTTGTCATATACCCTCACTTGGAGAGCTTATTTGAGGTATCAAAGGGACATCAAATTGGATTAACTTTAGTTATTAGATATATCTCGCAGTTATTTTTCCAACGAGCCCAAGAACACCCAAAACCGAGTTCGGGAACTCGAGTTATGGTCATTTTAGTGGAGGTGTGTAAAACTGCCAAGTTTTCAGTCGGCTGAATCTTACAATTCAGTCGACTGAAAAGTTTGCTGAATGGATTTTTCAACCTTCGATGAGATTCAGTCGGTTGAATCTTGGAATTCAGTCAACTGAATTCGTCCCACTTGTTGCAGCTGGCTTCTCAGGAGTTTTCAGTCGTCTGAATCTTACAATTTAGTCTACTGAAAACATAACGAATAGTTTTTAACGGCTTTATTCTTGTGATTTTGACTTTCAATAGCCATATCGTCAAGAGTGATTTAAATGTATGACATTAGAGTATTCCAAAGATCAATCCTTGATGATCCAAACACTTTCTAACATTCTCTAAGACTCTCAATCATTCTTAGAGCATCAAAACTCCATAGTTATAACCTCATTGCTCTAAAACTATTCAAAGCACTCTTAGGCAAATCCTTGAGCATCTTAGGGTCAATCTTGAATGTGTCATTGAGAAACACCTTAGGGAAAGATTGATCTATAGGAAAACCAAATATCATCCCTAAGTCTCTTCTTCCAAAGCTTACAAACTCCATGGTTAAGCTTTGATCTTAATCTCAAACACATTGAAAGCTCTCATATGCATATCTTAAGCATCTTATGATCTAAGTTAAATGTGTTAAGCGGAGATTCTCTCTAGGATCTTAACTGTTATAGGAAATCCATTATCTACCCTAGACCTCCTGATTACTATCTTGGTTGGAATTCATTAGAACATGTACATCAAGCCAAGAAGAGGAGGACATTCAAGAACAAGCCAAAGCTACTTAAAGTAACAAGAGACTAGTGTTCTTGGTAACATTCTACAACTTTCATTATTCATTGAGATAATTGTAAGGGTTGGTGTAACCCTTGTAAAATTCAAGAAAGGTATTTTCTTGGTGTATGGTTACCTTAGGTTCGATCTCTACTCATGAAAGAGATCAAGGTTGTAACGGTAAGGTCTCTACCTGTAGAAGAGACCACACGAGTTGTATCTCCACCCGTGAAGGAGAAGGTGAGTGAAATCCTCAAGTAGTGTACTTGAGGCGTGGATGTAGGCAAGGTTATCGAACCACATAAAAATCATTGTGTCACAATTCTCCATCTCTTCTTATCTCCTTCACCATATTTTGTGTACTTCTTTTAGCTCATATCTTATTGCACACATAATTTGCTTAAATTTAATCTTATTTGTAAATCATATTTAGAATATTAATTGAGCAAATTTGTATTGATTAATCATTTAAGTGTCCAATATTTAAATAGATTTTAAAATTCCCCAATAGGGTTCCTTAATCAAGCTCATTATCCTGTCATACCACCCTCCTCTAGCGAGATGGACCTCATACTAGTGGGGCCCAAGCAAGGGAAATATACATCATCAAGTTCTATATATCCTTTAGGTCTCACCCCAAGACTAGTAATCTCAATATCATCATGCCCATTAACACAACATCCCATACTCACATCCTAGACATCATTCTAAGTATACATCAATGAGTAATACAAAGGGAATCATAATCATATTTACATGGACAGTACATATGGCAGAATCATATCATAACCATAATCACTCAATGATAACAAGTATAGCGCATTTCCATTATAATTCGCAATTCAACATAATTATCGCATTGGGTTATTTTTGGGACATGCACTGTATACCAACCTTGAGATACACTCTTCGGGTTCATTCTCATATATTTATCATCCTTGCAATTTATTCAACCCTTCTCATAGTTGTTTATCATCATAAGTCCAAATACTCCCTTTTCATAATGCAAACCCAATTAAGTTCACCAAGAAATCATCTTAGCCTTCACAAGGGTCTCCAATAATTATTACAAATTTTCCATCATCATAACAAGATAATAAACATGCTACATATCACATAATATGAATTGTATAATAATTCGTGGATAGTATAGGGCACATCCATCCTATTTATCATGCATTAGACACATCAGTGACATAATACGTCCCTAAATCAATGTAATAGCATACAAGCATTCATACAATGTATGTAGCAATCCTCAGCTCAAAAGTTACGATGTCACAGGTTAATCTTCAGGTCGTGCTTCGACGGGTTCGGGGTTCAAAAGCTCTAATCAATCAAAGAGAACATAATACATCCTTATTAGTTCTTAGATTAAGTCAAATCAAAGCTTAAAAGCAAAACCCCCATTTTAGACCCAAGATTTACCTTTAATTTAGATTAATCCCTTCAATCTAAGGGAAATCCCCAAATCTCCTCCTAAGAATCATCTCCAAAATCAATCATATACCTTTTTTCCCAAATTTACTTCCTTTCATATGGCTCCAAGCTCAAAATCAAATCAGATCTACACCCAATCAAAGTTTTATAACAAAATCCTCAATTTCTTTCATGGATTCCTCTCCCAAAAGGATTTGTTATTCATTAAAACTCAATTCTCAACCCATCCCATTCAGCTCTCATAAAAGAAGAAGAAATTGGAGAGAAGGATCACAAATCTTACCTTTAGGGGAGAAGGAACCGTGCAAAGGGGTGCTCTAAGTATAGGACATCCGAATCCAAAGCCTTTAGCGGGTAAAAATCAATGGAGGGAAGATAGAGGAGGCAATGTTTTCTGTTAGGAAGAAGGGTTGGCTGTTTGGGAGAGGAAAGAGGTGAAATAAGCCTTGTTTCGTGCAAACACGAACTTATGTACGAACTTAATATTTTAATTTTTTTTAGGGCCGGGCCATTACATTCTTGAAGCAACGTTTGATTTTCTCTCAATCTCAATATTTCATCATTTACATTTTTCAAATTTGTTGAGAGAAAATCATATTCAACATTAGCACATTGAAGTTGGCTAGAGAGTTTGGCATTCTCAATTTTCACCTTATCAAGATCCTTAGCCAATCTTATACTCTCTAAGTATAAGGCATCATAAGATTCTTGGAGGTCATCTTCCTCTTTAAGTTCCTCATTAGCATCCTCTTCTTCACTTGAGGATCCCTCTTGTACATCAACAATGGAGGCTATGAAACAATTGATATTTTCACGTCTCTCATGACTCTCCAATTGGTTATGAGAGGTAGAGCCATCCATTGAACTGTCCAAAGATTTGCAAATATTTTCAATAAAATCATCTTAGATAGAGGACCAATCTTTTTCATCATAGGATGCCAATATATTCTCTATTTTTGTTATCAAATACACCAAGATAGAATAAACAAACAATAGAGATATATAAACAATTTTTCGGACATCCATATTTGATGTCTAGCACAAATCAACTCGGACGGTTAGATCCTTATGAAGAGCACGAGGCTCTGATACTAATTGAAAGTTTCTAGTGTACTAGAACACGAGTCACCTTAGAGGGAGGGAGGGAGGGAGGGGGTGTGAATAGGGCAATCACCAATTTTTATGCTCTTCACAATTTTTTTCATTAATTAAAATAATTTGCAGCGGATAAAACAAATTAATCAAAATAAATGTGTTGTGTGAAAACAGAGTGCACCAATAAAAGATCAACCACACAAGAATAAGACCAAAAACCCACAACACAAGATGTATAGTGGTTCGGAGTAAATCCCTCCTACATCCACTGTTGGACTCACCCAACATTGAGCTATCCCAAATTCACTAGGTGGGGAATTACACCCTCACAAATAGAATAGGACTTCCACTTATTCAATTGAATGAGAATTTCACCCAATTGCCTAAGATTTTGAAAGGTTCGACCAACCCCTGTCTACTTCCTTATCCCTCTATTTTTTATAGTGGTTCAAGCTTCCTTATCTTAGTCCACTTCAGAAGATGAATTTATTTTAAAGTAATCAAACTAAGAAACACTTGCCTTGTTTATGCTTACAACTTGTAGATGTGCTTATTGAAGATTTCTTTCTCAATGTGATGTCGTATGAAGACGAAGATGCACCATGTGTAGAGCAATCATAATGTATGAGAAAAGTTTTAGGATATGGATTTGCAAGTTGATCCTAGATGGGTTCTTTCTCTCTCTCTCCCTCTCTCTATTTTTTAATCTCAATCAAAGATGATTGGATTTTAGATGATTCACCAAGTGAAGTCCATGGAGAGGAGTTGTGAGAGGTTTGGAACTTTTAGGAATGCCTCTTAGATTTTCCTATTCAAGTGGTTCAAGGTCTCCATGTAGCCACCCCACCCAAAGGTCCCACATTGGTTAGGAGATTGGGTGGTGTGTGCTTTATTTGAGAGGGGACAACCCTCCCCATTGTGAGGCCTTTTGGGCCTGGCCTACACCAAAGCAAAACCGTGAGGGTCGGGTAGGGTCCAAAAAGGACAATATCACGATAGGCTAGGGTCGAGTAGTCACAAGTGGTATCAGAGCACGGCTCAACACTCGGACTGTGAGGGCTCTCTACTTGTGTAACTTGTTTGCCTGTGTGTGGACCCCTGTCAGTGTGATGAGACAGAGACAGAACTAGGGACGGCTCTGGTCTTAAAGGGTGTGGATTGTAGCACCCCCACCCAAAGGTCCCACATCGGTTGGGAGCTTGGGTGGTGGGGGCTTTATTTGAGAGGGGGTAACCCTCCCCATTGTGAGGCCTTTTGGGCCTAGCCATGTGGGCTAGGGCCCAAAGCAAAACTGTGCAGGTCGGGTAGGGCCCAAAGTGGATAATATCACAATGAGGTAGGGTTGGGTCGTCACACTCCAACCAAATATATCAAAGGATTGGAGTTTAAATAGGCATCCATAAAAAAATCTCGAACTGACACGACGATGGGTAGCCACCACGATCGATTGTGACTTAAATTTGTGTCGTTAAAAATGGGACCGTTATGCATTTAATGCAATCTCAACGGTTAGAAAATGGTCACCCACGGTTGATTGGCCTCACGATTGATCGTGCTCACGAAGGGTCATGGGTCACGTTTTTGTCGTCCCGAGAAAAACCCAAAAAAATAATGTTTTTCCAACTAAAACATGTCTTTTTCCAGACGATTGATTGTCATTTCACGATCGATCGTCATTTTACGATTGATCATCCCTGTTTCTCAGGTTCGATAGTCGTTTCGCGATGGGTCGTCCTCACAGTTTTCAACAAAACTGGCCTTTACTAAAATGACAATATCTTGAGCTCTCGAACTCCGATTTGAGTGTTCTTGGGCTCTATGAAAAACTCTTTCAATGCTCTATCCAACCATGGTAATTTTTCTAGTTGATTAACATATTTGATTGGAGTCATGACATTTTGACAACCCTATATTTTTCAAGATATGTTCAAGGTGCTCCAAGACTTTGGACCATTTCCTCTAAGCTTGGTCTATGTTTTACCAATTTGAGTTCTAAGCCTAGACAATGTCTTCCTAGGTGTGTTGTGTTCACCCAAAGGTCATCCATGACAAATTTACCTTTGTGTGATTGACATACACTTGCTAATGCTTGAATCTTCACTTGATCTTCCAATGCTTTGCTCTTGATTCAATCTTCACACCACTTGAGTCTTGCTTCATTGCTTCAATCTTCCAAGGCAATGCTTATCTAGGTCATGGAATTGACAATAAGGTGACTCGGTCAAGCCGGGGCAATAACAGTTATTATTGAAATTACCCATATAACCATGAATTGAAACCTTAGGACTAACAACTAATATTAAAATAAATCACACTCATCCAATAAAAATAATTAAAATTTATTTAATTATTACTTAAATTTTTATTTGTATTATTAAAAATTATTAAAAGATAAACGAAAGAGATAACATAAAGAGATCCAAAAGATAATTAGGTAAATTGATAAGGGAACGGTGGAATCTATTACGGAAAAGAATAGTGAAGAGTTATTTAGTTGATTTTGTGTCAATAGTTAGATAGACAGATTTTGTAATACCCTGCCCCAGATTAGGCGTGTTTTAACTCGTTAAGTTTGTTTAACCGATTAATCTCGGAGATTTTGGTTAGGGCTTCGAGGAAAGCCCAAGTTTGGCCTGATCTGAGCCCGAAAACTCAGTGATTCAGCTCATCGAGCTGGAGGGGCATTTTGGTAATTTACCACTTGTTGTGTATATTTTTATAAATATTGTTGATATGTGAGTATTATTGGTGAATAATGTTCTCCTTAATGAAGGATTTACATTTCTGATTTTAAAATAAAATTATTTTCAGAAAATAATATTTAAATATCCCCCGTCAAAACCCCGAAAGGGAGTTTTAATTATTTAAATATTTTCGGAAAGGAGATAAATTTTGAAAATGGTGTTTGATGTTAGACCATTTTAAAAATGATCTAGATATTTCATTTTCATCTCAAAATGATGTTTTTAAATTGTTTATTTTAACAATTCTTTATTTAAGTAAATAGTGTAAATTTATGGTTTTTATTTAATTAAATGGTTTTTAATAAGAGTTAAATTCCAAAATTTTTATGGTGATTAAGATTTTTAAAACCCAACCTATCTGTAAGGTTGGATTAAATTTCTGAGCTTTTGAAATGATTGTTTTAGTTAAAAATCAGGTTTTTATTAAAACTGGGGCCCTTTCTGCAATTTAGAAATTATGGGAGGGCTGATCTGCAAAACCCAAAAAAAAATTTACTGTATCAGCGTCAGCGGCGTGCGGGCGCTGTTGCTGCCTGATTTTCCGGCGATTCGCCATGGTCCTGTCCCATCGTCGCTACTGGCGATGATTATTTTCCCCGTCCCGTCCCATCGTCGCTGCTGCGCAGCGGAATTCCGGCCGATCGTCGCTCCATGCACCTGCCAGATTTCCTGGCCTTTTCTCTATAAAAACTGGCTCAGTCGTCGGTTTTAACTCCAGCTTCTCTTCTCGTCTTCTCTCTCTTACAAAAAAAAAAACCCAGCCAAAACCCGGCCGACTCTCTGTTCTTCCCTCTTTTTTTTCAGACAGTAACTTAGAGGGAGATTTTCAGAAAAAATCCGGATTTCAGCCCAGAAACTCAATCCAAGGTAACCACTGCATTCCCTTTTCAATTTCGACCGATTTGGAATAAAAAATTTTTGAATTTGGCTTTGTTTTCAGTGAGAAAAACTGATTTCAAAATTTAGGGAAAATTTTAGGGTTCCTCGTATCAGTGAGCTTCCGGTGTTAAGATCGGATGGCTCACTGAGTTTCAAAGCTCCAAACCTCTCTCTATAGAAAGAGGACTCCCGAAGAATCCATCGGACCGGTCAGATATAAAAACCGAGTCCAGAAAATAGCCCTTTTCCCATTTTCGATTTTACTGTTCATGGTCGCCGTTCACTGTCTGTTGCAGACAATGAACGGGGAAGAAGAAGAAGAAAAAAAATATATTATTATTTTATTAAAAAAAAATTATTTTTATTTGATATTATGGTTGCTCATGTTTTGAAATGTTGGTTCCCATTGAAGAAAAAAAATGAATAAATAATTAAATATTTAAATATTATTATTTTATTCAAAAAAAAAATTATTTGAGATTATAGTTGCTTGTGATTTTAAATATTAGTTCCCATTGGAGAAAAAAATGAATAAATAATTAAATAATTAAATATTATTATTTTATTCAAAAAAAATTATTATTTTGTTAGATTATGTAATCTGATGATTTATACCCCCTTGTTAAATAAAACTGTACTAACCCCTTTCTCTTATTATTTATAGTGTAAATACTATTGTATCCGCTTTCAGTCCGACATTAGTCGGGAATTGAGTGATTCACTTTCAGGTCGGCACTATAGTCGGGCACTGGGTGACCGTCGAGGCCTACTCAAAATGTCAGCTCTGGTCCTATCCAAAAGACAACCGAGAAGTGACCCGACGATCTAGACCTCACTCAATAAGTCAATCTGGTCAATGCCCAGAAGACAATATGAGTTTGGACTAAGCCCCTTTTTACTATATTATTATCTTGTGGATGATTTAAAAAGGATAGAAACCAAGTAGGAGACTCAATTCCATATACCTCGGATATTTTGTAGGAAAACGTGAGATTTCAAAATACTACTCGTGTGTATGTATTTGATCTGTATATTGATTGTGCACTTGTCTGTTGTTTGAACAGAGACGGCGTAAACCACACATAACGGTGAGGGAACTTAACTCTGCAGATTTTGTAAACAGGTCTTATATTGAGCAATGAGTGGTTTCGGTTTTGATGAACCCACTCATGTGCCTATACATGGTGCACTATGGTAAGAGTGCTGTGATGATTATGGTATTACGATGTTGATCGTATATGTATGTAAGACTGCTTCCACGTACCTGGGCTATTGAACCAATATCGGCCATAGTGAGAGATGGTTTATGTCTACTGGACCATGGGCGGACCATGCTGTCGTCAGTTGCTGACTTGAGGGTGTCGGTATCGGCTACGTTTAAGAGCCGGAGATGTACTTGCAAGGATGTATTTTGACCTGTGTCGGGACTTAATACTGGTCTCAGTGTAGTCGGCAGGCGTTACAGTAGATAATAGCAGTGGTTTAATGATGTTGACATATTATTTTGAGATTATGCTTATTGTTATCAAGCATGTGATATTGAACTGTTGCTAACCTGTTTTGTATTTACTAATTTGCATTGTTAATTATCCTTCACTGGGCTAGTTAGCTCACACCACTCACCTTTCAGGCGATGAACCCGAGGAGGAGGACCCTCTCTTTCAGGCTTAGGGCGATTAAGCTAAAGCAGTGTTTTGGGATTCCCCCGGAGAGGAATGCCCTGATCTTTCCCTGTTGGTTCTTGGAACCATTGTCTTTTTTTTGTACCGGATGTGGTACTTAATTTATGTCCATTTGATGTAATAGGCTATGTTGCCTTTGGAGACAATGCTTTTGAATGATGAATCAATGAGTAATTTTATTTTGCGTTGTATTAATCAATGTTAGTTTTGATTTGAGCATGTTATGTATTGATGTTGTTGTATCTTGATTTTTGGGAAGCATATGGTACATTTTTGAGTCCACTTGACGGGCTAATGTATAACCGCTGGGCCTAATTGTTGATCCGGCCCAGTAAGAATGCTTGTGGTTCTGTTTATCTTCAAAAAAGAAAAAAAATCAGTCGCTTTCCGGGCCCACCTGGTCGAGTCGAGGCGTGACAGATTTTGTAGTGTAAAATATAAATGGACATGCATAATGAAGCCACTACGATATAGCCATTCATATCCATTATCCGTACCCTACGTTGGTGTTTATTATAGAAAGAGAAAGCTAATAGATTTCAAATGTAAAGTTTGGAATTTGGTTGAACATATTTTTTTTTAAGTGGTTTATTTACGTCGGACTAAGATAAATAAACACTTCTTAATTTTTTATTTTTTAAAAATTTAAAAATACCAATTATAAAATAAAATAAAAAATTATTATTAACAAAAATTGAACTTAGATCATTCAAATGATTTTTTTTTTTTTTTTAATTTATCTGTGAAAAACTATGGGATATCCAAGCTCTTGCTTCTTTAAGTAGGAGGCAACTAGTTACCACTAAAGCATAACCACTTTTATATCTTATTTAGACTATAAAATAATATATATAAAAGAAAAAAAACTTGCATTATCATTTATCCATTAGTGCACCTATCTACTTTAAATACAGTACTTATGAACTTGCGTGTGACATTTTCATAAAAAAGATATGACAGCATATTAGACACTCTTACCAAAATAATTTTTTAAATAATTTTTTTGAGGGCTCTTTCTTTCAAAGCAGTTTTCAAGATAATTTTTTTTTAAATTTCTAATTATAAAGAGATAACTTTAAAAAAACTTCAACATTAGGGGAAGGTAAGAATCCCATTAGACTTTTGACTCTCGCCATGTACCTGAGTTTTCAATTCTTCCTCCGGGCATCAGGTTGAAAAGTTAGATGGTTCTTTCAACCATCAACGCTTCTCTTTCAAGTTGACTAATACTAGACTCGAAAGCATCAATTTTTGTTCTGAACAGAAATGGCAAAACCCTCCAAGAGATTCATCGTTTCAAGTTGATTCATACTAGACTCAGATGCATCATTTTTTGTTCTGAACAGAAATGGCAAAACCCTCCAAGAGATTCATCCAAGGCATCCAGAGCTCATTTCTCCGTAAAATTCCACCCATATCCATTTACCAGAATCCACATTACTCTCGTCTTGTCTCTCCCAATCTCTCTGTTGAAAATCCACTAAAAAATTCTCTTTCTGGGATCCTCCAATCTGCGTTTTTTAATACAAGACCTTCCACTCCTCAAATCCATCTAAACCGCTCCTATCTTTATCAATCCGCTTGTCGAAATGGCCATTTTCCCCATTTTCCAACTCCAAAGCGCCACGCATGCTCTCCATCCACTGAATTCCCCCTAAAGAGTTTCTCGTATGGGAAATTTCCACCTGGGTTTTTGAATCCAAGGCATTTGAGATCAGAAATCCCTTTGAAGCTGTTGTCATTTGGAATCGGGATGAGGTCAATCTCTTCTAGCAGCTTAGGTTTTTCTATAACCAAGCGGAATGCATTGCTGTCCAAGTTTTCAACATATAGAGGTTCAACTCCGGGTAAATTGGATGGCAATTTCACAAAATCAATCACCAACGGCCCTCTATCGGTTGTTGGATCTGCATTCTCACGGTACCGTGAAGCTGTTGGGCTACAAATTGAGGCGTTTTGGAAGAGGAACTATCTGGTACTCGTCGGTGCTCTTGGAGTAGGGGTCTGCATTTTGTTGTGGAGAGTTATGTTTGCGATTGCAAGCACATTTGTGGGTCTATCAGAAGGCATGGCAAAGTATGGGTTCCTTGCTCTTGCTTCAGCCATTGTTGCTTTTGCGGTGAGTTTTTTTGACCATCTTTTATACTTTTTCTCTGAATCTGTTTAACTCTGTGGAGATGTTGATGCATTTTGTGCTCTTTAGATTTGTCCTTATATCTTGGGTTCTTGGGTTTGTAATGTGATTCCATGGGATTGTTGATTTGACTGTCAGTGGTCTGATGTGCCCCACTATTGATGGACAATCTGCCACTGATCTCCTAGTAAGTGCCAATCCTTGAGCTTGTTCATATGCTGTTTGAAAACAGAATAATGGTTCACAATCAATGTAAAGATGACCAATTCGGATGGATTTAATTTCATCCCACTAGTCTAAACAGTTTGCTCCACTAATTATGACACTTGGTTCTTGGTATGATATTTGGGGTGCAGTAGGGCTACCGTGAATTTGGTTGCCTTGAGGCTACCAGCGTAGGCAGGATACTCTTCAATTTAAATCCTTGATTGTGTCCCTCCACCTTTTTGAGATGTTTACTAAGCTTTATGGATCACCACGGACATGATATGGAAATGTCATTGCTTAAAGTGCTTGAACTGTCTACTAGCATGTTCCATTGGTGTCATGTCAACTTTTCTAATTTGCCAAGGGACCACCCATGAGACCATATATGCTAAGGCTCTCTTGCTTCTAAGATAATCTCCTGCATCTCCTCAGCTAACCTCGAAGAAAGCTTACTTGTTTTTAGTTTGAACATGAGTTGAATAAAAGACATGAATAGAGTAATAGTAAATTAGTAATGTATTATGCTAAAGCAATATCCAAAGCTCATGGTAACATGATACAATTAATTCCAAAGGCCTAAACAAAGTCTATTAATGAGAGAAGTAATATCATCATCAACCACTAATCTTATATATTTGGAGTCGACTTTATGAGTTCTTTTTCTCTAGTTAACCCTATCATAAACTACCACGCCTCGACCCGACCCTGGTGTGGGCTCGGAACACGACTTAATTTTTTAGTTTTTTTTAAACAATACTCCACTAATCGAGATCTCCATGGGCTTCTAGACAAGTCCACCTAAGCCCATAAGAAAGGTTGCGCTTGCACATGTGGACTTCACGTATATGAGACACCGATCACTAACCCAGAAATTATCTGAATGGTTTAACTTTGGGCAACCCATCGCCAATGGCGATGCATCGTCTAGGGGCCAGGCCTGTAATCACAGTCTGGTCTCAGACAGATCTCATCGTTGGCCACGATTCATCGCTGGCGATGGATCGTGGTTACCCATCGCCAACACCGATGGATCGCTTTGATCTTTCGACAGATTAAAATGCTGTAAATTTTCGTTGCTCTCAAGCCGATACGATCGTGAACCGCGACATATCATCATTCTTTTTGGCGATCCATCGCCAAACACGATACATCGGGAATTACACATAGCGACCTATCGCCAATGGCGATGTGTCGCCCCGACAACAAAAGTGTTGTTTGGGTTATCTGATCTAACATGAGTTTCTTCCCGGTTTGCACATTCAAAACACACAATATACAACATGTTATGCATACAAACATACCCTCATAATATATACCATCAATATAACTTACAACTGTAGGTTTTTATGCCACAGGTGGCATATTTATTATAGAAACATAAAACAGTCCGAAGGTTCAGTTTGTTTTCGCATGTGGGAAACCACAAAAAATTTCCAAATTTCGTCTCTTAACGAGGAACCATAGGCACTCCATCTTCCAGCTTATTCCCTGCATTGTACGGGACGTGAACAACAACCCAGTGGAGAGACCTCACCATAAAAACCAAATGAACATAATGTAGGAATGATAATACAATGCATGTTTCAGAAACTAAAATGCATTTTATCAACTTATCCCATTTTCACCCTAGGATAATTTTCTATGGTATTTTAGCTAGTTTTACACGTGTTATTAACACCGGGGTCGTTTCCAGCCGTGTTAGCAACACTGGGGTCAGCTCCCATATTGAAGTTCTAAACAGAATTTCCCCGAAGATTGCCACATAGCCTCGGAAGCATTAGATCCTAACTGGAAATAATGCAGCAACTTGCAAGTGCATACAGTCTCCTACGACCACGGCCTAACGACACGTCCGACCCAGTAGTCCAAGACGACATTCGACCAATATTAGCAATTACAACCCAGTGGCCAATATCAGTCATTACGGCCCAGTAGGCCAATTTCAGTAATTATAAGGTTATCATCTTTAATAAAATTAACCCATAACAATAATCATATTATGCAAATGCATGACAATGCATGACTCCCAGTGCCCTTCTTACATAGGGATCTACTCTGAGAAAACCCAATGAGATTTCGGTTGACATCCGGTCTTACCATCCGGAATTCCAACACCAATTGACATACAATCAGAAATAATAATCAACATTCATGCAACCAACCAACTAAATTGGATTACTAACAGTGGTGCCTTCATCCAGTTTCTCACCCAACAATTCCCAGACACTTCCATGGGTCCATACTGCGTTATAGGCTACTAGTCCTCGGCTCCCCAACACCATTTACGCCTATGTTCTAATAGTGAGAACATAATTCCATCCCTTACAAGTAGGCAATGTCGGGTCTCGCTTTCTAGACTTATTTAGCATTTTCCATCTTAATTTCTATGGATCCCATTTCGTTCTGGAGTTGGTGGGTCTAACATACAATACAAGTTTCGGTTTGAGTCTCCTCACATTTCCTCGTAGAGATTATCACAGAAATTTGTAAGATATAATAATAATATACATTTCTATTTAACGGAGCATTCACAACTATTTCTTAATCCCATGCATTTTCCAACAAAAACGTGATAAATGTAGTGAGTCATCTAATTCTTTGTACTCCTTTAAATTATGTCAGAAGTTAGCCGTCAACCATCCAAAACACTACAATAAAATAAAAATGTAAAGTACTCAGTGGCCGGTCTCGTATTTCCTCGTGGCTATCGAAGAGTATTGAGACGGAGCCCAGAGGGTACAATGTTGTATGTAAATAAAGTACTCAGTGCCTAAACCTTTCTTTTCCACCGATCGGCGTTTCTGCTGCGCTACAGGTGGAGATTTTCGGCCCAGAGGTTACAATACAGAATTTAAACACACAAGGCATAAAAATAAACATACCACAGTTAGATGGAGTTAATCTTTTCCCCTGTTTTAAATTAAGGTAGAAAACCAAGTTTTGAACCTAAAATAAAAACTATTTTAAGGGTTAACTTTGAATTTAAGAGAGAAGCCTAGTTTCCCTCCTTTTGAAAAACCCAATTTTAGAGCCCATCACTAACCCATATTAAATCTAAGTTGCTACGGAGTTAATAAAATTAAGAAAAGGATCGTTTTGATACCTTGGTTGCGAAATTCCGTTAAGATTCGACTGAGTTTTGAAAATCCAAAGGGAACGCGGGAAAACCCAAGCTTCTGCTGCTGTTTAAACAAAGAACAGAAAAGGAGGAAAAGAAGAAAGTGAAAGGGGAAAAAGAATGAGAGAGAGCGACTGAGAGAGAGGGAGGAAGAAATAGTTTTTTTTTTCCCCTTCTTAATAAGAAATGCTCGTAGGCATTCGGTGGTGTTGGAATCATTCAGCACACCTACAAGCTACAACAATAGCTTTAACCTTATATTAAGATTTTTTATACTATTTTATTATTAATTCTTTCTACTAATTCCTCTTCTGTCCTTTACTCAATCTGGGTATTTCAGGGTCTCACTAGACTGATCTAATTAGTCCCCTGCATCAGGTATTAAAAATTAAGCGTAGTATTAAAATTTGAAGAGAAACCAGTGTAAAAAACTCTGTGTTTTAGCCGAAAATACCGTTTTGTCAAGATTTCCTAATTCTGAAGAATCTCTCAGGAGAAATCTAATTTTACAATTAGGTAGAGTAAATTAGTCTGATAAAAATATTCTAAAGTTCAAAAGTGTTTTAAAGTCAAAAGCTACCTTATCCGGGCAAAAGAATATTCTTAATTAAAACGACGACCCACGATTCACGGTGTAAAATAAATGTCAAAATCTCGATATTTTGAAAATATAAGAACATAGGAGGTTTCGTTATGACACAAATTGAGTACTGACTCTCTCCGTATATTTTTAGGATTTTGCCTTCCCTATTTAATTGGGATTTTGTCACCTAGGAAATTTGAGGGGTAAAAATCTGTAGAAGTAGGATGAGATTGGGATGTCTTTAGGTACGGAATTTAAAAATACTAACGTTGTATAAATTTGGAGTTCTAACTAAGTCAAAGGGATATGTTTCTAGAGCAATTTGCATTTTAAGCTTAACTCGGATTCGTTAAAGAGCCCATTCCATAATCTTCATGATTAGAGGAACAAAAATACAATCAATGGCTAAAATTTATTTAATTAATCAAAATTAATCACAATTAACCTCTAATTTGGGTTGCGGTATCACATAAACCATATCGTCAGTCACTCTACAGTCTAACATGTCCATCTTTTATCGATTTCCTCTATGTTTTTGAAGGTCTCCCTCTTCTCTTTCTGCTTTCAATCTGTAGCCTTTCCTCTCTATGCACTGGGGATGTGCTTAGTCTTTTACTAATATGACCAAATCATCTCAAACAAGTTTCTCTCGATTTCTCATCTATCGGAGCTATCTTTCAACTGTTCCTTTTATATTTGTTTCTAATTCTATCCTTTAGACTAAACCACTTATCCAACGTAGCATAGGTATCTTCATTGTCCTAACTTTGTTTATTTGTTTTTTTTTTCCATTGTCCAACACTCTCCTCCCTAAATCAATTTATCCTTTTTGGTTAGATTTATTTAATGAAGAAGCTATTTTTTATGGTAGTTCTTTTAGAAAGTCTCTTTGGGCGGCCACTGTTTTGAGCATAGTGTGGTTTATTTGGCTGGAACGAAATTCCAAAATTTTAAAGGGAGAGAGTCCTCTATTATGCATCTTGTTGAAGTTATTAAGAGCAGAGTGTCTTGGTGGTTGGTGGGTTCTGATAAATTTCGTATGCATGCACCACTCGAGCAGAGAAAACCGAGCAAAGTATAGAAGGAACACATCAGAGGCATCACTAGTAGAACGTGAAACCCAGGCTGGCCAAGTGAATAGATGGCCACTCTCCTTTATTCTCCTGTTGTGTACCACGTATATAGCAGAGCTCTTTTATCTTGGCTAACAAGGCTTTCATTTTGATGTCATTCATCATTATGATTGGGCATTAAGTTGTTATTTGTAAATTTTTTTATTTGTGTTTTCTTTTATTTTTATTTTTCTATTTGTTTTTGGGTTTTAATCAAGGCACTTGTTTTTTATTCAAGCAGTTCCCTTTATCTTACACGTGCCACCATTTAAGTGGTGAAAAGTACGAGGAGTGCCTCCTCGTATCAAAATTTGGAGTTCTTTAATCACTACCTTGTTTTTCTTCCTTTTTCTAAGAAGGAAAAACCTTGATACCTTTTTTCTAAGAAGCTAAAGCCATGATATTGATGGTATGTCATGGATTGCATGGCTTATCATGCTTCACATTCATGCTGCTTTGGTAGAGCTGCATATTGTTTTGCCTTCTTTATGGAATACAATCTTGATATATATAAGATAAAGCTTATATATAAGGCTTGCATACTTCAATTGACTAGTAAGAGAACCAAAAGACTGTGTAGCCATCTTACTTCTTGTCCAAACTACCACTATCTGAAAGTAATTTTTGGCAATAAAGTTTTTGGAAGTTGGATTTCTGAAGTCTGAATTCATATGCCCTGCGTGCAACATGTTTTTCTCTTGTATTGTGGGTGCCCTGACCCTAAATGGTGACATGTCATGATGACACTCCAAGAGATGTTGAAATGAAGAAATATGGTATGTCATGGCTAAAAACAGAATCATCTTTTTCTCAAGTTGTCATCTGTTGCAACTACATTGAATACCTTTTCTCCTTAGAATTATACTTTCTACCTTATAGTTTATGCTGTCCCGTTTTATATAACTGTTGAGCTCCACTCTCTTTGGTCTGTTTTATTGTTCATATTTTTATTCGTTTTCCTTTTTATTTTAGGGTCTTTATGTTCGTGCTAGATTGACTATCAATCCTGACAGGATATATAGGATGGCTATGAGGACATTAAACACATCGGCAGGGATCCTCGAGGTCATGGGTGCTCCTCTTACTGGTACAGATGTCAGAGCCTATGTAATGTCAGGTGGTGGGTTTAGACTTAAGAACTTCAAGCCGAGGTATACTAGCAAGAGGTGCTTTCTTATCTTTCCTATCCAAGGCTCTGAAAGAAAAGGCCTTGTGAGCGTTGAAGTTAAGAAGAAAAAGGGTCAGGTACTTTCTTGCTAGCCCTGCAAGTGATGGATATCTCTACAGTTCACATCCCAGAAAATGATGGACATCTTTTACCGTGTCTTCTATCATTTCAGTACTTTCTCAACTAGTTTAAATGTCTTGCTACTCTATATTTGTTGGGTATGTCTAAGTAACCAGTCTATAAATACACTAGTAGACCTTGCACGTTAAATTCTGGAAAGGTTCTCATCATGTCTTGTATCATGGAGAATAAGGGAGATTTGTTTAGGCCATGCTGCTTACTGCAAACCCTGCTGACCACAAACCCCTGCTGACCACAACCAACTTAGAAAACAATATATAAGTAGATCAATCTTTCAACACACAAAGACAAAAAGATATCCAGATACACAGATTCTTCAAGATGTGTCACATGCACTTGTCAAACTCGCACCTATGTCGAACACTTGCACCCATTCATTGACTCTTCTAGTACTGCTTAACAGTGTTTTCCTCAGATGAGTAAAATATTACGATCCCTTTCTCCTCTTAGAATCTAATTAACAATGGATATGTTTGTCATTTAACTATTTAGATTAAAACCCGTACATTATTTTCTATTATTATTATTATTATTGTTTTTTCACCTTATTTTCATTTAATATATATTTAGACAAATTTATTAAAATATGGTTCCTTTTTTTGAGCAATCACAAACAAAATTAATAATTAGGAGGATCATAAATGTGCAACATAGGGGTATAAGAGGGCTTATACCCAACAGCGAAAGAACACTAAAAAAAAAAACATAAACCCCACAATACTGCAGTGGAAGCTACCACAAAGGAACATCAACATGAAACCAAAACATAATGCTCCCTTTCTGCCCCCATATTTAGCCAAAACATTTGCCACTCCATTCGCCAACTGCAAGATGTGCTTAGACGATACATCCAATTTTTTAGTTTGTTGAGTATGACACCTCGAGCCTATTCCAAGTTTTGAAACTTGCAGCCTTACTCATGCAACACAAGGGAGTGTGGCGTCATACCCGTGTCAAACTCTGTACATTTGACCAGTACATTTCACTTAGGGTGGACCTGTGTTGCTTATGCATTCCTGTAACCCTCCTCGTGATCCAACAACCCATGAGTTTATTCTAAGAACATACTCCAAACCATTTGGGTCAATTTTATAATGTAAAAGGTGTACAAATTTTCTCAAAAGTGCAGTTGAAGGGGGTAGGGGTGTGTGTGTATAACCTTTATTCCTATGGACCAACGGGGTCCTCAAAGTGTGGCTTAAGGATGTGTCTGTGTGCGTGTGCATGTGCATGTTGTATGAAAGTATCTGTTCTGACAGTTCTCCCATAAGAATAGCTCTCATGAGACTTTCAAGCAAACTTTAGTTTATGGGGCACATGGTAGAACTAATGGATCCAATTCCCCCCACACCCACATACCCTGTGAAATGCACATGCATCCAATTTGACACTATTTTGGCTTCTAAAGTCCATTGTTATAATCTAATGAATTTCCACCTTTAGATAAATGTGAAATTTTGAGGCCTTAAAATATGGCTTCTCTGATCCAATTAAGATTAAACTTTATAGGCACCATATGTGACGCACGACAAAAGTGAAGTGTGCCTTAAAAACAAGGTTATGGCATTCAAAACACTAGATCTAAGAATATAATGAAGGCAACTAAGAAATCCGAGTAATAACTATTGTTCTCTCTCTCTCTCTCTCTCTCTCTCTCTCTTACAGGAAGGATAACTATTGTTATATGGTCACAATATGCGATGAAAACACTATAATCAATGACTAAAACACAAGATCATAAGCAAATAACATCACAAAATGAAAAAAACGAAAGAGATCTATCACATGCAAGCATATTAAACCCTATAAGTAATCACAAATCGAGATTAGGGGCCTCCAAATATCCTAAGCTCAGATTCAAGACGTCTTAAAATTCCTCATACAAGTGAAAAAGTACAGATTCTCAATGAAAAAAATCTAGTCCTACTTGAATCCAAACTCAAAAATACTTAAAATAGGTCTAAGAAAGGCGTTGTTTTGGGGGTTTTCTACATAAAAAAATTGGAACCTGGTTAGGATGCAATAAGCCAAAATATGAAAAATATGACCTTGTTTGTGGTGTCGTCCGGACATGCACGGATATCCGTATGGACTGGTGGGAGAAGAAATCAAATCCCCTACTTGATCAACGTACAATCTAGGTTATCCATGGTGGATCTGTCTCTATTCATGGTCGGATATATTAGAAATATGGACAACATTATCCATGGTATAGATATCTTTTATGTCATTTCATATATTTATATATTTTTTGAGGAAAATTGTGAATCTTACTATTTTACAATCATTCTTGATTCAAGACATTACGATTTTGTGATACAATTCAATTTTTACAACATTGCCTTTATCTTTCATCTGTAGTACAACAAACATGATCAACATCTATGGCTCTATTCTCTTTTAATTTATCTTGTTTTGGACATTTCAAATTTCATTTAAAATTTTGTTTTTAAGCCTAAAAGATGAGATGCAATCAAACTAGATCTTACCTCAATATTTTGTACTCAAAGGTGTTGTACCCATTTCTTTACTCTCAATGTTCTTCAGCTCTTGCTTGAGCCTAGCAAACTCCCCACTACTTTTGTTCTCTAATTCCTAACTAAGTCACAATCTCACCTATGGCACGTACCATTTTCCTCTAGACGCCTATACTATGTGTCCTCAAGACCCGCCCTTGTTTTTTCATCTCCCCTATTTTCATTTGGCTTCAACATTAGTTACCTCCTATGTCCAGGCCTTCCATCTTCACTTCCTTATATTCCCCATTTCCATTGCATGAGCTACTTCAACATCTATCGATATTATTATGAAAGCAAACCCCCATTCAACCTAGTTATCTTTGGCTTTTAATCAACCAACTCTTCCTCTGTTACAACACAAAGCTTCACTTAATTGGCAGATCATCCGAAGTGTGATTCAGGACAAGTAGGGATATTGGATGACTCCCCTCCTGACCATAGTTCCACTGAGAATGTTTAGACTCACTCCATGAGTGGGCATGTGATATTCCATGGTTGTGTTGGTTGATTTCCCCTATTCAACCTAGTAATGTTAATGTTTGTGTGTGAAACAATGCAACACTATCCCTACTGTAACGACCCGACCCATTTTTCTCTGGATTTTTAGGGAGATTACAGATCTTTGTGTTGTTTTTGATGCTATGGTAGCAGTGGGGAGAGTGTGGGTTCCGTGGTGGGCCCTTAGTTGCCCGATTTTGAGCCCAGGAGCTCGGAGGGCATTTTGGTAATTTTACTTTATTCAATGATTTTATCATGAAAAATAATTGAAGAACACACGAGTTTCATTATTCCAAGGGTTTTGAAAGACTCAAGAGGTTTCTCTCCTGTTTTAAAATAAATAAATTTCAAAACCCTAAACCTAGCCGCCGCCGCCTCCTTGCTTTCTTCCCTTCTCTCTTCTCTTCTCTTCTTCCTCCTCTGTTCTTCTTTCTCCTTCTCTAAACCAAAATCCTTATCCCCTCATATAAAAGCATATCTTTCCTTCCCCTCTCAAACCCTAGCCGCCGCCGCCCCCCTTGCTTTCTTCCCTTCTCTTCTCTCTTCTCTTCTTCTTTCTCCTTCTCTAAACCAAAACCCTAACCCCCTAAGCCTTCAAGCCGTTGCCTGCCCCTTTCTCTTTCTCTCCTCCTCCGCTGTCGCACCTCTCTTTCTCTTTCTCCTCTCCTCTCTCTTCTTCTTCCCTCTCCCCTTTCCTTCAAAACCCTAATCCAAACCCTAAATCTATAGAGCCGCCGCCACCATCTTCTTCTTTTTCTCCAATCTATGAAGCTAACTTAATCCCTCTAACCCTTGTGCCGCCGCCGCCGCCCATGGTTTTCTCTCTCTCTCTCTCTCTCTCTCTCTCCTCTCGGCCTTCTTCTTCGTCTATTTCCTTCCTTTTATCATTTCCTCTCCTTTCTTTTGCAACACCACCCTCTCCTTTCTCTCTCTTGCCGCCACCATCATCTTTCTCTCGGGCCGCCGCCCCCTTCTCCTTCCTTTCTTTTTTCACCCCATTGCAAACTCTAAACCTAATTCTCGAACCCCCATTTCCAACATACCCAGGCCCAACTCTTCCTTGGCCCAGCTTCTCAGTCCAACTCGCCACCAGCCCAATCATTGAGCCCAACGATCTTTGTCCAGCTTGTGCAAGTCCAAGCCCAATTCAGCAGATCTAGTCCGGCCCGGCCTGATTTCTCAGTCTAGCCCGTTTCAGGCCCATCTAGGCTCGGGCCAGGCCCAGTTCAGGCCTTGGGCCACGCCCAGTTCAGGCCCGTTCTGGGGCCTATTTTGGTGATCATTTCTGGAGTATTTCTAGATCTTCTGCTGATCATCTTCGGCTCGTTCCAGCCCCTTTGCAGGATCGTTCTCAGCTGTTTCAGCTAGTTTTCCGGGGCCATCCCAGTTTTGCAGACCCGTCCCAGTTTCTCAAGCCCGATAGCCCGTGCATCGCTTCCTTCATTCCTTCGATCTGTTTTCATCGCTCGGATTTCAAAAACGCACACAAGTGAGGGGACTTACCACTAGTTTAGCATGTATTTACATCTATTTAACCTTTAACCTTGGACATGGAGTGACTCGAATGGGGCCCTTCGCTTATTAAGCTACTCAGTAAGGGAACTGTTGAATAAATATGTGGCAAGAGATCCGTTCGGGTGCACTCATGTCAACTATATGCGATTAAATGGAAAATTTGATTGGAGGAATGGATATTGAACATTATGCTTGAAACTTATTGATAACATGTGGTGTATTTAGCTATAATATGTGAATGAATTTATGATGAGAATAAGATATGTGTTGGATGCCGAACATGATGCTTGTGACTTAATGATAACATGTGTGTTTATTTATAATATGTGAATGAATTTATGCTGAGAGTAAGATATGCGTCTAGATATTGGATATGATGCTTGGAACTTGTTGATAACATGTTGGGTCTCTACTTTTAATGTGTGAATAAGATCATGATGAGTATGAAGATTTGTGTTTTGAGATCTTGTTATATGCTTATGTTGTTATACATGATCACGATATCATGTGCATGCATGGGAGGTAATCCGCGACGGACAGCGTGCCGTTGGGTGTTGAGATGGATGAACTATTTATATGTGTATATGTTTATGATGATTTGATGATGTTGGTTGTTGGGAGGACTTCCCCATTACGCTTCGGTGGTCGAGACCCCCATAGGAGATATGAGTTTCTCCGTTGCCTTTCGGCGGTTGAAGTGCCTCCCTTAGAGCAGAGAGGTTATCTGTATGTGTATATGCTTATGATGATTTGGTTGTTGGGAGGACTTCCTCGTTACGCTCCTGCGGTCGAGACCCCCATAAGGGACATGGGTTTGCTTTCCGGCGGTTGAAGTGCGTCCCCTAGAGCAGAGAGGTTATCTATATGTATATGCTTATGATGAGATGATGATTTGGTTGTTAGGAGGACTTCCCCGTTACAGTCCCGCGGTTGAGACCCTCATATGGGATGCGGGTTTTCCTATTGCGTTCCGGCGGCTGAGGTACCTGCCCTAGAGTTTGACTTCCCCGGCCGTGGTCGAGGTGGGTTTTTCTGACACGGCTCGTGTGGTTGAGACAATTGTGTATTGTGTAGTCTCCCGATGGCACTGGTAGGGAGACCGGAGTTTGTTGGAGGACCCAATGTGGGCTACCGAGATGATGTCTCGGATTTGGTGAGTGGATCATTAGTTGGTGGTGTGGTTGGGTTTTCATGCATATGAGTACCCTTGTTATCATGATGTTCTTGCATATATATATATATATATATATATATTATATGTTGCTGACATGTGATATGCATTATCTCTTCACTAGGCTAGTTAGCTCACCCCTTACCTTTTAGGTATCCCGATTGTGGAGGGGCCAGGAGAGCCCCTTGAGGAGGCACCCAGGGAGGGGTAGTAGTAGTTAGATATTTCATAATTATGTTTATGTTTTAGTTGAGAGGCCCTTGCTTCTATGGACTTATTATTGTATGTGGTTTGTTTGGATGACTTTATAACTATATTTGAATAGTTAATGGTTGTTTGTTATGTTTATAAGTATGATGGACTTTATTTTTACTAATTTTTGGGCAGGAGGTAGTTACCCCATTTAAAAAAAATAGACCCGATATCTGTCTTTTGGAAATTTCTTTAGATATTTCAGAGATAACGTGCCCGTAGTGGGATGAGACATTACACCTACCTTCTAACAAGCTTCAATTGACTGGTGGAGTGTCCAAAGTGAGATTCGAGACAACGAGGGGTTTTTTATGACCACTCTCCTGACCATAGTGTTGTAATATTTTGTAATTTAACTTTCTTTACTTTTTTTTTTTTTCGCCTTGATTGGCTCCCTGTGATCTATACATACATGTGTACTCTTTCTTCAGAGTAGAATACAATACATTCAGAATAGAGAAATTCCTCTCCTCCACTATCTTTCTTTTTTCCTTAATATTTTCTTTTCTCAATATGTTATTCTACATGGTATCATCCAGAACTGATCTCTGTGGTTTCTAAGGAATAATAGTTATTTCCATTTTACTATTCCTCCTGCCGGAGTTATAGTTCATCACCTAAACCGAAGGCATCTGATCATCAGATCTGTGAGGTTTTCTCTAGCGGATTTCTTCCTCCATCTCTTCTCTGTTTTTCTTTTCCGGCGGCAAGGTCCACTATTGCATTGCTTGCTGCTCTTAGTTTCATTCATGCCTGCAACACATCACTGCACCTTCTTTACAGATTTGCTTCGATCTGTGCCACCCATTGTCAGATCGTGTTCCGCTTGGCAGTGGTGTTCGCCCCTGGCCCATCTATCTTCGCCTAAGGTGGACCTAGGGTTTTGGTCCAAGGTGGGCCCCCTTTTTGCTTGTTTTCTAGCACCTCTTTAGTGACGACCAACACCCATGTTTTTGGGATTTTTCGCTTTGATCTACGTCCCTTGTTTTTCGATCGTGCTACAACTTGGCAGTCGTGTTTGCTCCTGGCCTACCTACAGTTGACCTAGGGTTTCGGTCAAAGGTGGGGCCCACTTTGCTAGTTTTCAAAACCTACTGCAGAATTGCCCAGAATTGCAGCTTTTCGAATATTTTTGCAAGATTTGCTTCTTTTTCACTTTGATTTTCCTTCCATCTTTTTGGAGTAGCCCCTGGCTGTTCTTTAGATTCCATCAAGGAGCTTTACCCACATCACTGGTGGGGCCCACTTTTTGCTGTTGCTCTTCCCAGATTTGTTCATCGGGTACTCGGTAGTGGCCTGTTTTTGCTTGGATCTCATTCTCCAGCTCTCGGATTGGCCTTATTGTTTTCTCACTAGTGTGGCCCCTCCTGTTCTCTGCATCTCTCCGACTTCTGCTCTCCATCTTGCTTGGTGGGGTCTACTTTTGCTGTGTTCTTCTTCCTGCTTGTTTGCCCACAACGCAGTTGATTATATTCTAGCCGTCTTGTGCTATGCCCCTGACGTCATCTTCTCTTCCTGATATTGTGGGCTGCTCTATTTTTTTCTTTTTTGAGATCTCATTGGTGTGATCAATCCTAATGGCATCTTGCAGTCCTTCTCCTGGAGATGATATTATTCATGGAAAGAATTTACTTCCTTACAGCAAGATTGGATGTATCTTCAAAGCCTTCAATCCTTTGGTCATGCCCAAACTTCTATTGCTCATCTCTTAATTCTCTTTCTCTTGGACACGTTAAACTTGTTGATGGGACCCTTACCTCCATCAATGGTAAAGAGACTATTCCTCTCTCTTCTACTCTTGATGTATCTTCCGTTCTTCATGTTCCCTGCTTTTCTAGTAACCTTTTATCTGTTAGTTCTCTTACTAAGTTCTCTTTCTCTTGGACACGTTAAACTTGTTGATGGGACCCTTACCTCCATCAATGGTAAAGAGACTATTCCTCTCTCTTCTACTCTTGATGTATCTTCCGTTCTTCATGTTCCCTGCTTTTCTAGTAACCTTTTATCTGTTAGTTCTCTTACTAAGTAAGGCCTTAAATTGTTTTGTCACATTTTTTCCTTCTCTTTCTCTTGGACACGTTAAACTTGTTGATGGGACCCTTACCTCCATCAATGGTAAAGAGACTATTCCTCTCTCTTCTACTCTTGATGTATCTTCCGTTCTTCATGTTCCCTGCTTTTCTAGTAACCTTTTATCTGTTAGTTCTCTTACTAAGTAATGCCTTAAATTGTTTTGTCACCTTTTTTCCTTCTCATTGTGTTATTTAGGATTTGATCAGCAAAAAGGATGATTGGAGGTGGTCGTGAAGAAAAGGGTCTGTATTTCTTTGATCCTTAAATTGGCTCCGAACATGTTGCTTGTTCCACTAGTTCTCATGATACTTGGCTTAGGCATTGTCGGCTTGGTCATCTGTCCAATACAGTGCTAAAGCATTTGCATCCTTCCTTAAATATTGATAATTTTGTGTGTGAAATTTGCCAGTATGGGAAGTAGACTCGGCCCATATTTTCTCCGTCTTCTAATCATTCCTCCTCCACTTTTCTCTCCTCAATACATTTTGATGTTTGGATGTCACCTGTTGTTTCTTCAACGGGCTTTCGCTATTTTGTTACATTCATCAATGATTACTCTTACATGACCTGGGTTTATTTGATGAAATATAAATTTGAAGTCTTTAATCACTTTCGTGTTTTTCATAAACACTCAATTTGATTATCATACTAAAATCTTGTGAAGTGATAATGGGGAGAATATATGTCTCACTCATTTTTGCATTATCTTCAGGAACATAAGATTGACTCTCAAACTTCTTGCCCCCCCCCATACACCTCAACAGAACGGAGTTGCTAAAAGGAAGAATTGTCAGCTTCTTGAAGTAGCCCGATCTTTGTTGTTTGCCATGAATGTCCCCAAGTCATATTGGCATGAGTCTGTTTTTATTGCTTTTTATTTAATTAATTGCATGCCCACTAGAGTGTTAAATAACAAAGCACCTATGCATATTCTTTCTACCTATCGATCTGTTTCTATACTTTCGTCGCATGTTTTTTGATGTACCTGTTTTGTTCATGATTTTTCTGCTGATAGGCTTTAAAAAAAAAAAAAAAAAAAGCTGTGAAATGTGTTTTCGTGGGCTACTCTTCCACTCAAAAAGGCTATAAATGTTTTGAACCGACATTTGGAAAAAGATTTATTTCTATGGATTTTTTTTTTTTTTGAAAATACTCCATATTTTCAATTGTCCAATCATAGGTCATTCTACTCTTGTTCTTCTATTCTTACAGATAGATCTGACACTTCTACTAATACGTCTACCTCAGTCTCTCGTCGTTTATCACAAGAAGAAACACAGGTCTCCTGCTTCAGCTACTATCACCCAATCATCCTTGGATTGTCCAGATCCATCATATGATGATTATGATCTTCCCAATCGCAATGAGGAAAGGTAAACGTGCATTTACTGAACATCTATTAAATCATTTTGTTTTCTATCATACCGTTTCTCCGTCATATCGCAGCTTCTTCTCCAAACTAGATACCCCTTCCATTCCTAAGAGGATTGATTGTGCCCTTCGAAATCCTTCCTGGAAGGTTGCTATGGAAGAAGAGTTGTTAGTGCTTGAGAAAAATCAAACATGTATGATTTAATGTAATTGATCATTCTTTTATTTATTTCCTTTTTTGCCATCATGATTGGCTCCATGTAATCTATTTATACATGTATCCTCCTTCAGTTATATACGATTCAATACAATATAGAGAGAAATTATTCTTTTACAATCTTTCATCTGTCTCTTCTTGTTTTCCTATTATTATTTTCTACATGGTACCAGTCTCTACTTGGCTGGGGGTTGTTCTATACATGCCAGTCTTCCTTATGCGTGCGTGGGTACTTCAACGCTAATTGGGCCGGCTCTCCTGATGATCAGTGCTCCACCTCTGGTTATTATGTCTTCTTGTACTTTCATTTAGTCTTCTGACACAGTAAGAAACAGACTGTTGTTGCTCAGTCTAGTGCTAAAGCGGAATATCGTGTGATGGCCAATACTGGGGAAGAGTTACTTTGGCTCCGACAATTTCTATCTGAGTTAGGTCTTGCTCCTACTGATCTACTAATCTACTAATTATGTTCTGTGATAATCAAACTTCCATCAATACGCTTCAAACCTTGTGTTTCATGAATGACTAAGGACATTGAAGTGATTTGTTACTTCCTTCGGCATTAAATCTCTGTTGGTTGTACCTCTTATCTTCGGTCCAAGGACCAACTTGCGGAAATGCTGACTAAGATAGTTTCTCAGACTCAACTTGATCATGCTTTGAGCAAGCGAGGCTTACTTGATATTTTTGCCCCAGCGAGGGGGGTTGTTGTGGGACTCACTTCTGGTCTAAGTTGACTAGAATCTTCTTACTTCGGAAAGTCAACTCAATTTTTGTCATTACATGTATGATTTAGTGTAATTGATCATTCTTTTATTTATTTCCTTTTTCGCCATCATGATTGACTCCCTGTAATCTATTTATACATGTATCCTCCTTCAGTCATATACGATTCAATACAATACATGGAGAACTTATTCTTCTCCAATATTTCCTCTCTCTTCATTTCCTATATTATTTTCTACAACCATGTGATAGTCCATGGTGTATTGGTTGATTTCGTGTTCATTTCGGTTTGATTTCTTCTCGTATCTGCTACTGTGAACTGTTTTGATTTCTTCTAGTATCTTTAGGCATGGGACCTTATATGTTTTCTTCTGGTTGTTGTTTGGCTCGGTTACATTCACTTGGGCCAAGCCCAAAGGCCTCAAATCAAAATCCATGCAGTATCGATAACTTGTCAGTACTGTTTAAAGTTATTTATCTTGGTTTAACGACTATTTAATTTGTCTTGTGTGTTCTAGATTTGTCAATTTAAATTCTTCGTTCTCTGGAAAAGCCTGATGAAGGTTCGCTTTTGTTTGGTTATTAGTATTCTATTGTTCATTTATGAGAGGTCAACCATCAGTAGCTGGGTTCTATACAGCTACTGGGTCGTACCCCAATATAATGGCGATCTGAACCTCCCTGATACATATATCCTGAGGACCTGGAGTATACCCATCTTTATCCTCTAGTCAAGGATCATGTAATGCCCCCGACAAGATGCATCCATGTTCAACTAATTGTTCCTGTTCTTTTTCCGTGTTCTTGTTGTGACAACTACTATTTGTATCAATTAAAATTTTAGCTTTCAGTTTCAATTTTCAATCAACTGTTGTGTCCTAATGTGATGGGGTTTCAAGTTGAGTCTGTAACTATTGATTTCTAAGCATGTATGGGTCCCACTGAATAGGCTATGCCCTTAAAAGCTTTAACATTGAACATAAATACCCATTTCTTAATCGTTTTATGTGAAGACTGAATATCGGATCATCCAATCTGCAGTTGGACTGCAGTATCAGTGGTCCAGATCAGGGGAACCATGACCACTGCTCCATTTATGCAGATGGTTCTTTCTGGGTACCCTACAATCCACAATGCATTAGGACCTTCAATTCCTCCCAGTTATGTTACTGGTATCTAGGGTGGTTTAATGTTGCTTTCAGTTTTCCAGAGCTTGTTTCTAAGAGCTGTCTGTTGCAGTATGACATGAAACTACTTGCTGTTGACATTCCTATGACCACGGGACCTGACCAGCGCCTATTCCTTGTCGGGAATGAGGAAGAGTATAGAGTTGGAGGTGGTTTGATATCTGAACTGAGGGATCCTATAGTGAAAGCAATTGGCTGCAGAGAAGGAATTTGATGATCTTGATGAAAAAGAGGAAGAAGAAGATGCAGAAAGAGAGCTTCAGGAAGCAGAAAGGAAGCAGCGCGAAGAGATTGAAAAACTTGAAAAGGATAGCTCATAGAACTGTTTCCCTGTTCTTTAGACAAGGTAAATGTTAAATCGGACCCAAGACTGTAATAACGGCCAAACAATCTTCTGCCTTCTTTTATTTTAACAAGTTTTTTGCCCATTGTAAAACTAATTCACGTTCTTGTGAGGTGTCGAGGAAATTCCTGGAATGAATCCAACCATTTGAGGCGTCGGTCATTCTTGTGGCTTTGAAGTCTGTTTCTATTCTTATTGCTATTAACTTCAACAAGTAACTAGGTTTCTTAACTTACCAAAAAAAAAGACTGGGTTTCTCATTATAAAAAAATAAAGACTGGGTTTCTCATTATAAAAAAATGGCTGGTTTTTTTTTTTTAAATCTCTTTGGTAGAGGGCATATGTGGTCGTGATGCACCATTGCATCTATTCAATGAAATTGGGTCCTTGGTTATTGGATCAGATTGTTTATATGTGTACTCCATGGCTGTGGATGGCCCAGCAGTCATCCAGATTATGATGAGATCCTAGTGATAACTTGGGATTATAAATGGTGTAGAAGGAAAGTGAGGTCATGAATGACAGGCACGGGTGAAAGAAGAATTCGTCATCGCATTATCGTTAATATGGATGTGACACCAGCAGGGTCTCTTGTTTCATCTAGGAAAATGCACATAATTTCAAAATTTTAACTTATAGTTGTTAAACTTACACTAGATAAAAGTTGATTGCCTTATCAATTATTTACTGGTTTTCTTTTCTTTTCTAAGCATAAACCCTTTTTCTTTCACTTGGCCATTTTGGTCAACTGAAGTCTAACAAAACACTCAAGACAAAACTTGAATGGACGCCGAGATTGTTGTTTGATTCATATGGGTCGACTCAAGTTACTATGTTTAATCAGGCTTTGTTGTTTGCAGGCCGCAATAGACAATTAAGAGCAAACTTGGATAAAAAAGAAGAGTACAAATTTAAACTATTGGGATTCAATCCTAATCCTAATCCTAATATGTAAAACAAAATGAGAAATGGTTGAGTAGGGTAGAAAATGAAGCTTGCGCTTGACACATGCCCCGTCTCTCCTGGATTAAGAAAGAAATCATAATGCCTCCGTTTGAGAATGAAATTCATGGAGTTCGGTTAATGGACTTTTTATTCAGGTTATAGTTAAATTAGATAGCAATTCAATTCATAGGGGTTGGTAGGTCTAAGAAAGGGTATAAATATGGTCATTGATGACCCAAATTTGTTAGTCTTAAAATTATCAAGTGATGCTCGTGTGTCAGTGATTTACATATAGGGGCACGACTTAGTCACTTAAGTGTATTACATTATATACATACAGTAGCAATCCTTTAGACATCTGATGTTCTCACCTGAGTCTATATAGATAGATGAGTTTGAAAGGCCCCAGCTTGTGTATGTGCATATAAAACTTCATCTTAATTAAAAAAGAGAAGTCATGTTTTTCTAACACCTTCAAAATTTTATATTTATCTAATAGCAAAAATTTATCGGGTTACATCGATGGACTATAAAAGTCAAATTTATTCAAATTGGGCACAATTGTAATTTGTAAAAGGTAGATGAGTGTTTGTGGAGATTGATATATTTGATCCACTGTGGACTCCTCAATCTAAAGTTTGCACCAAAGTTAATGAACAATAGTACTACCACTTTAGAAGTGTAAACTCACGTGCACGTAGCGAAGTAGTAATTAATCGGTGAGTCCGAGGTCAAATTCACAGGGACTAAAGGTATTAAGAACATTGATTTATGCAATGAAAATCAAATTCTATTTCCACACGGTGTATGGAGCAAAAGACGGTGATAAATTAAGAATAGTAAAAAATGTACTAAGGTGTCGGGGATCCGTTTAATAATTCATAAGGTATTTTTATCAATTTGTCTCAGTTCAATTCGAATGATGATTCTATTGAACCAAAGATTTGGCGATTAGATCAATAATAACTTTCACAAAGATTATTTGAATAATTGATGGTTAAAAAATTGTTAAGCACTATCGCATGTCACCGGGATTTCTCAAGCATTTACTGTCCGAAAATTATAGTAAATCAAGAGAAGTACAAAGACATGGATAGGTCTTTGAAAATTTATGACAAATACTAAATTGGTTTTCCAAGCATTCACTGTATTAAAAAATCACAATGAATGAAGGAAATTACTTAGATTTGTAATAAAACTTAAGATTAGATTAAACCATTCAATTAAATAAAACTTGCATTAATTACACAGTTGTTGAATTAAAATAATCCCATAAATCATCAACTTCCCCCTCCACCTTAGTTTGGAAATCAGGCGACCAACATGATGAATAATAGTAAGACAATTGATTTAAGCATCAAATGTAAACAAATAATATTTAAAACAATTTAAAACTAAATGATCAAAGAACTAAATGAAATGTGAAATGGCATACCACCAAATGAATTAATTGAAGTTAAAGAACAAGTGAGCAAATAAAACAAGGACAATCATCTTAACACGGGCAAAATCTGTTAGGAGACACGGGATGGAGTGAAATTCTCATTTTACTCCTACAGGTGTACCGCTCATTAAGTATCGGTGTATCGATAACACGCCGCTCTGCATGTATATGTTCTGCATATCGGTACACCGGTACTTGAGGAGCGGAACACCGATAAAGGTAAAATGAGAATTTCACTCTATCTCATGTCTCCTAGCAAATTTTACCCGTGTTAGGATGGGCGTCCAATAAAACAAATTAAACCAAACTATGACAGGAAATAAAAATAAGATGAACAATGAAACCACAACTTCCTGTGAATGAAGAACATAGAGGAAGAAAGAGGGAAACAAGTGCTTGTCAACTGTTGCTGATCTTCCACTTAGAAAACGAATGACAGATGCTACCCTCCACTCGGTCACGGACTGCTTGTGTCAGTCAGGTGTTGTCCAGCCTTTGATAGTTCTCAGCTCTGTCTCTGGCCATCCGTGCAATCCTCCTTCCACGAGAGATAAGAAAACCTCAAATCTATCCAAGAATCCTGCTCCCAGCTGTTGCTCACCTTTGCTGCCTGTCACGATGCAACAAAGGGTTTTGCCTGCTGTTCACGCCTGAGCTCCCACTTTGCTGCCTTTATTTGATCATCCCACTCCCCAAAGGGAGAGATGCCCTTTCTCCAAGGATGTTATCCTTTTTTGTAAGAGAACTATGTAATACTTCGTCATAATATCAGAGTTTATTGATTGAGAATCAATCATACATTCATTCATTTGTAAATTTCATGTTCGACATACCCGAACAACATAACCACAAGATCTGGATTGATTAATGCTTTAAACACAGATCAATCCTAATGTAGAAATCATAAACATCATAATAATAAAACATACCCAGATCTATTGATGAAGAAGAATGAGTTTTGATCTTCCCTTTGATATGCCAATGCTTTCTGAAGTCCAAAAATAAAAGAAAACATACACCTTGGAGTTTCTACCTCTTTCATCCTTAATTCCCTCTCCTCAATTTCGTGAATACTATTTTGGGAACACTGAGTTGTCTTAAGTTGATGGATAATTATGGAGAGAGACCCTTTTATGGACAGAGGGAGGACCCCTAAGGCAATTAAAACTTTTCTTTCCTACTTCCCATCAAAATAAGAAACTAACCCCCTTTAGAACTCTCTTAAAATAGACCTTCCTTATTTAAACACATTTTTCCTGATTTAAGATCCTCTATGTGGAGCCTCAAATTAATGTGGGTCATGTTTAGTCTTACGTTCTCCCACTTGGACCACATTTACATTTCATGGGATTTAAAACAGGTATATCATAAGGTGTACACATAAACTGTATTTAACAACATAATGCGATCAACATGATAATGCTAATACTAAATAAACCACACGTATGAGCAATGACGGTTGCACATCATCTTATCCCAACATGGTCCCTTCCATCACTACAACACAAGTGACCTACCTAGCACAGCCTTTAAGTGAGAGATGTTCATAATGGTCCACACAAGTTTCATAACATAATGACTATTCTTGTTAGTGTCAAAAGAAACACACATAATTTATATACATAATTATAATAAATAGGAACAAAATAAAAACGTATCCATGAGTACTCAAATGTCAAATAATGCGTATTTATTCATTATACGGTTCAAAATTCATAATTACATCATAATAGATTACGTTCGAGACCCATTCTATTGGCATGTTCCTTAAAGGTCTTTATAGATAATCCCTTCGTCAATGGATCTGCTATCATAAGTAAAGTACTTATGTGCTCAATAGACACCGTCTGTTTCTGAACTTCTTATTTTACAACAAAGTACTTCAATTCCATTTGTTTCGATCTATTCGAATACTTGTCATTCTTAGAGAAGAATACTGCTAAAGAATTATCACAGTAAATTCTTAGCGGCTTGGCAATGCTGTCGACAACTCCAAGTCTTTATACAAAGTTCTACAGCCACATTCCTTGAACAGTGACCTCATAGCACACCACAAATTTTGGTTCCATGGTGGATGTTGGAGTGATAGACTGTTTGGAGCTTTTCCATGATATTGCTCCGCCAGCCATGAGGAACAAATAGCCAAACGTTGACTTTCTGCTATCAACGCAACCACCAAAATCTGAATCTGAGTAGCCAATGACCTCGAGATTATCAGACCTCTTATACGTGAGCATAAAGTCTTTAGTACCTTGTAGATACCTCATTATTTTCTTTGCAGCTTTCCAATGATCCATTCCAGGGTTGCTTTGGTATCTACCTAGCATACTGACGGCAAAGCTAATGTCGGGTCTGGTGCAGATTTGAGCATACATCAGGTTACCTACAGCTGAGGCATTAGGGATTCTCTCCATTTGTTTCTTTTTTAGTTCATTCTACGGACATTGCTTTAAGTTAAATTTATTTCCCATATGAATAGGGGCATCTTGATAAGAACAATTTTGCATAGAATCGCTCCAAGATTCTTTCAATGTATGCTTTCTGAGACAACCCCAACATACTATGTGTTCTATCAAGGAATATTTCTATTCCAATCACGTAAACTACTTCTCCCATATCTTTTTATTTCAAAATTATTGGAGAGAAACTTCTTGGTTTCAAACATCATACCAAGATAATTAGTGGCAAGTAAAATGTCATCAGCATATAATATTAGGAGGATAAATTTACTCTCACTGACCTTCATGCATATACATAAATCAATGGTGTTTCCCTCAAAACTGAATGAGGTAATGATATCATTGAACTTAAGGTACCATTGCCTAAAGGTTTGCTTAAAGCTATAAATTGATTTATTTAATTTGCATTTCATATATTACTATGGAGAATATTTTAGGTTGTTTCATATACACTTCTTCATCTAACTATCGTTCAAAAATGCGGTTTTAACATCCATTTGGTGAAATTCCAAATCATAATGAGCCACTAAAGCCATAATGATTGTGAAAGAGTCATTTCTGGGTATGAGAGAGACTGTCTCTTTATAATCATTGACATCTTTTTGAGTGAATCCTTTAGCAACAAGTTTTGCTTTATATCATTCAATATTTCCCTTAGCGTCTCGTTTGGTCTTAAAGACCCACTTACATCTAACTTTCTTATATCCCTGAGGCAATTCTACTAGATCCCAGACTTCATTCTGTGTCATGGACTTTAGCTCATCTTTCATGGCATCTAACCACTTACTGAATCATCACATTTTGTGGTTTTTTATAAGTGACCAGATCCTTAATAGCCCCTAAATCATAATCCAATGCTTTTAGATATACCACATAATCATCTGAAATAGCAGGTCTTCTTTGTCTTTCGAACCTTCTTAATACTATTTCTTGTGGTTGTTCCACAATCGGTTCATTATTGGTGATGGTTTCATTATGGAGTGATTCATCATTCAGGTGTTGTTCATCAGGTTGTTCAGTGACGTTAGGGTCAACAATTTCTGAAGTTACGGGTATAGAGGACTTGTACCTTTACTTCTTGCATACCAACGTTTCTCATTATATCAGTTCCACTAACCTCATCATTCTCAATAAATATTACATTACTGGTCTCTACGGTTCTCCTACTATGGTTCAGACAATAGAACCTGTACCCTTTGAACTTCTCAGGGTAACCTAAAGTAACTACTGATTGTTCGTTCATTAAGTTTTTTTTCATGTGGGTTACAAATTCTTTCTTCTGCAGGATAACCCTATACATGCAGGTGTCTCAAACTGGGTTTTTTTTCCTATTCATAGTTCAAAAGGAGTTTTAGGAACTGACTTACTAGGAACCCGATTAAGCAAGTCATTGCGGTTTTTAATGCCTACATCTACAACATAATGGGTACGGTGCTATTACATAACATACTCCTAGCCATGTCCATAAGTGTACGGTTACGCCTTTCAGTAACACCATTCTGCTGAGGCTTACCGGGCATCGTGTATTATGCAATTATACTGCGACTTTCTATTAATGTAGCAAAAGGCCCCAGGTGTTGACCCGTTTCATCATACCTACCATAATATTCACCACCTCGATATGATCTTATGTGTAAAAGCCCGGCCCATAAAAAAGGGCTTGGGGCTCGGCCCAGTAAGATACTGTCCGCTTTGGGCCTACACGCGCACACACGTGCACGCGCGCGAGCCTGCACTGTTTTTGGATCGGACCCGGCCCAAGTCTGGGTCCAAAACGGATCTTGTTGGTTTGAGGGAGTAAGGCTACTTATAAACCCCCTCTCAAACTCCTCAACTTCCGATGTGGGACTTTCCACAACTCCCACCCTATAACGCCCCGCCCTTTTTCACTATGCCTTTCGAAAATCAGAGTCAATTTTTTTTTTTTTTTTTAAATAAAGAGTGAGATAAAGAGCGGGACGTCACAACGCGAGTTAAGTCTGAACTTCTAAAGTTCGACCCTTAGCTGGCCAACCCTACGTGTGCATGGACTAACTCCATGAAAACACTTCACACATGATAATATAAACATGCGGATTATAATAGAATCTAACTCTAGTCCGTTTTTAGATAGCAAGGTACTTCGTCAATTATAAATGATTAACTTAATTTAAATAACCAAAGTAACCATTCACAAACCTTAGCAAATATCTAAATTATTACATGCCGATTACTAGCTACTCAAAATACAAGTCCATGAGTAACTAAAATAAAATAAGATCCAATCACATATCCAAGCTCCTATGCTTGGCTCCGATCACGCTCATCGTCTCTTTCCTTTCCTGTATCATCCACTAGGGTAGAAGTAGGGCGTTAGAATAACGCGCCCAGTAGGTATTCCATTAGGGTCTACACATGGTTAGTACAAATCATAGATAATATCATAATGTCAAAAACCATATAAACCATGCCATGTCATGATGTCAAATGCAATGAGTCCCACCCATTAGAAGTACATATAAGTACCCCCACATAGGTCTTTCGGACTCCCTGACGGAGTGTGGCCCCTCTAGTTTTTTCTTGATGGAAATGCACATCAAGGTATCCCACATAGGTTTTTCGGACTGCCCCGACGGAGTGTGGCCCCTCCGGTTACATATCCTTCACCCTATGCCATGCATGAGATGCTAATGAAACACATGCTATTTTATATTATAAACATAGCATTAAAACTCACATTTGGAACATATCTTTTATAACATAAATTCATCAAAATAAGAATAAACCATCATACATAAACCATGTTTCAAAAAGGTAGAATCGTACCAATGACACTAATGTGACCTTGCTTTATAATCCGGCAACCACTCACGATCGTGCCCCGCTTGTGAGGTCCCGTTAACTTATTACACATCAATCAATCAAACCATGTTTTATTTGATTTCTTATTTGTGTCTAAGTCCATAAACCCAACTTGTAGGGCTCTAGTCCCTCCTTTGAGTTCTTTGATCTTTTAATCTTAAGTCCAAACACACAATCTATTAATCTAACCATTCATACATTAACCATCTAACACACCTAACAACCTAAGTCCATAAAAACATTCCTTAGTGGGGTTCGGCCATACAACATGGCCGAACCTCACTCCCTTGGTTTTATGCTCATCTTTCAATCCCTTGATCTTTAAGTTAGATACAAGATCATGACCTCTTGATTCATACATCTAAATCACTTAAACCAAAATTGTTTATCATTGATAACCATTTAAGTCCACCAAACATTTCCTATGTGGTTCGGCCATACACCATGGCCGAACCTATGGTCTATCATTTATTTACATCCTTGCCATTCATACAAATCCATAACCAGTAACCTAATCTTAGAACATAGATACATATATAATTAAATCCCTTTAAAATGTTCCATCAAACGGTTCATTAAATGGTTCATGGGGTTCGGCCATACACTATGGCCGAACCAATGAACACATGACTTCATTTCAATCTTTCATGATCATTAAAACAACACATTCGTCCATTAATTTTTCTTCCATGGGTTCGGCCATGCACTATGGCCGAACCTTATGGTTCCATATTTCCTCTTTTAAATCCAATCAAAACATCATAACCCTCCATGGTTTTCATCCTTCTCAAAATTATTAATAACCAAGAAGTGGAAGATTCATTTGTGGATCTATGTTTGGTTATGGATCATGTATGGATCTAAGTATGGGTAAGTAAATTAGGTGATTACCTATGGAAGGAAAGAATGGCCAAATGGTGAAATTAAAGGACCATAGGTTCGGCCATGGTGTATGGCTGAACCCCATGGATCATGTTTTGGTTTTGGACATGCATAAATGGCCTAAGTGAATGATGGAATCATAGAAAATGTTTTATCGATTTAGGGCTTCCATTAATGTAAAACTAATGGAATGATGTTGGGACTTAAGTCATGTAAATATAAGCTAAGTAAGTAGCCATGGAAAGATGAATGGCAAAGAGGTAGTTATGGGTGAAAATGATGGACCATGGGTTCGGCCATGGTGTATGGCCGAACCCCATGGGGAATGTGTTTGTGGACTTATGGTGTTATTACGGTTAAATGGTTAACTTATATGTGTTAGGTTTAATGAATCAAAGATGGAATGATCTTGGACCCACAATGGTTAGAATGATCAAGGATCAAAAAGAGGGACCAAAACCATGTGAGTGAGGTTCGGTCATGTTGTATGACCGAACCCCACTAAGGTGTATTTTGTGGACTAAGGGTTTAAAATGATTAACTTAGTGGTGATTAATTAATAAATCAAAGGAGGGACTAAAACCAAGTGAGTGAGTTTCGGCCATGGTGTATGGCCGAACCCCACAAAAATATGTTTATGGACTTAGACATAATTGTAAATCAAATGGAACATGGGTTTGATTGATTGATATGTAATAAGGTAACAGGGACCTCACAAGCGGAGTACGATCGGTAATCGGTTTCCGGGCAAAAAACGCAAGGACACGTTAGTTGATCATTGGTAGGTTTCCTACATCATTGTACAATGGGTTTAATTCTTATTTTGATTACTTACTTTGTATCAAATGATATGTTTCAAATGTGAGATTTTAAAGGCTATGATTGTATTATTGCATAGCATATGGACATTTGCATCTCATGCATGGCATGGGAGGGATGATATGTAACCGGAGACCACACTCCGTCGGGGCGTCCGTAAGGCAACTGTGGGGGTACTTTGATGTGCATTATCCATCAAGAGGTAACTGGAGGCCACACTCCGTTGGGGCGTCCGAAAGACCACTGTAGGGATACCTTGATGATGAGTTTTCCATCAAGAGGATACTATGTGTTTGATACCTTGATGAGGAGCTTTCCATCAAGAGGATGTTTTGTATGGCTGATGGGTGGGACTCATGGCATATGGCACCCATGGCATGGCATTGCATCAGCATGATTATGATCTCTATTATCATGCACTGTTACTGGTTTTATCTGTATGATTGGATCTCTATTATCATACATGATTTTTGGATACGATGTTTTATAAGTATGGTATGATATATTATATCTGGATTTTTGGTACTAACCCATGTGTTGACCCTAATTGGAGTACCTACTGGGCGCGTTGTCTAACGCCCTACTTCTACCCCAGTTGTGACACAGGCAATGGACTGAACGAGGACGTGATCGGAGCCAAGCATAGGAGCTTGGATGATTAAGTTTCATATTGTTTAAGTTACTCATGGATAATGTATTTGAGTAACTAGTAGGACGGAATGTAATAACGTAGATATATTTGCTATGGTTTGGATGGTTGATTTTGGATATTTAACTTAAGGTAATTATTATTAAGTGTTGAACTACTTTGGTATCTAAAATGGAATAGGATTGTTATCCTATTGTTATTCTGTATTTATGATTATTCCGCAATTTAACTTGAGTACGTGTGAACTATTTTAGTGGACTTGGTCCACGCACACGTATGGTTGGCCAGTTAAGGGTCGGGCTTTGGAAGCTCGGACTTACCTCGCGTCATGGCGCCCCTCTCTCTCTTACTCTTTTATTATAAAGAAAAAAATAGACTCTGATTTTTGGAAAGCGAGTGAAAAAGGGCGGGGCGTTACAACAACTCTCCAACTTCCTCATAAATATTCCTTTTGGAGTTTCATCCCATGAGATAAAACTCCCACCCTTTCCAACATGTAGCCTTGTATGTACTTTGTGTAACAACCAACCTTTCAACTTCCTCATAATGATGGTGTCTTCCCAAGTGTCCCTTGGCTTGGCCAAGACACCACTTGAGATCGAACACCCCGCCATCTTCCAACGTGTACGCCTTGGATGACTTTGTGTAACAACCAAAGCCATTCATCGCCCCATTTAATGCTTCCTTTGGAGTTTCATCCCATGAGATGGAACTCCCATGTTTCCAATGTGTAACCCTAGGATATGTTTGTGTAACAACAAAAAACCCTCATCTTCCCTACTCCACTCACTTAAGATGAAGGTCCCATTAACTTCCCATCCAACTCACCATAACTCAATTATTTTTAATTCTTTTAAACTCAACTCACTTAACTCACTTAAAATCAACACAATTACTTGATTCCTTTTCTAACTTAATTGAGCCCCAATTAAGTAAGCTTGAACTCACTTGGTGGTCAACCAAATCAACCACGACCCATTAGGTCCCAATTGGGCATTTTGACCCAATTGACAATTTTTACTCAATTAAATAAATCTCACCCAGTTAATTCAATTGAACCATATCCACAATCCATTAGGTCTTAATTGAGCAATTGACCCAAGGACCTTACCCATCTAAGGTCCATATCCATTAATTCATAATTTAAATGGGCAATTTTCATAAATATTTATAACTTGAAAATCCGGCGTGTTACAATACAACCCTCTTTTTAAAATTTTCTTCTCGAAAATCGAGCGAAGTAGGGTTTCAAATAGATTACGTAAATAGTCAAGGGTGAGCTGTTCTCATTTCCGATTCAAGTTCCCAAGTGGCTTCCTCATTACCATGTTGATCCCACACCACCTTGACGAACTGAATCGCTCAGTTCTGTAACACCTTTTGTTCTGTCTCATGTTATATCTTTTTCTCGTGAGCCCAATTGCGATCTTATGTAGATCAATGTACTCTGTTTCACTTTACCTGCTACCAAAATATTTTCTATAAGTACTCGCTCAATAAGTTCATTCGTCTACTCGCTCAATAAGTCAAGCTCTAAGGCGGTCGAACCGCGTCTAACGAATCTAGTACCACCCCCATGGGGTAAAATAATATCTAGCTCTGCGCATCAACGCATAAAGTGTGCAAAATTGCTGTGAGAGCGCCCTCCAGCACGTAGCATACGAGGGACCCACTCCTCAATGGCAACCCTACGGAACCAAGTCTCCGTATGTTCATATCAAGGCTCCTACGGTCTCAATCATCAATATCACGTGAGGGATGCACCCATACCACATCTCAATGTAATCAAGTGACCTCGTCACATACATCTCAGTGTCAAATTCCTCATAAACTCTTAAGTTTGCATAATTTATTGAAAATCATTCAAACTTCCATCACAATACAAGGGTTGGTATGGTTAGAAAGAAAACCCTTCCAAGAACAAAACGTACCCACAACCTTTACAAAATCTCCTCTTTCCCCGACATTTTTCTCTCCATTTCTTAGCCTAACCTTCCGTAGAAGACCCTGCATCATTAGCAAAATCGAAGAAGTTGTCATGTTATGTTGTCGACGTGTGCCCCAATACTCCACAAGTCAGACAGGGTATTATCCCTGGTCCCCCAATGTAAGGACATTTAGTCCTCTCCTTCCTGTGCCTGTGAAGCTTCCTGTGCCCGTGAAGTCCACAAATAGGGCAAATAATCTCAAGGGGGTAGGGGCAGAAAGTACAGTTGTGCCCTTCCTAGTTGCACAACTTGCACATATACACGGGTGCTATCTCCCCTAGGGATTCTCCTATCATTGGGATATCTCCCATATGCTCTTCTGGAAAAGGGGCTAGATTCACTTCGTCGTCCTCGGGGGATCCTACCTGGATGTCTATGTTAACTTCCACAACGCGGTTTGGCCTGCTAGAGTTGTTGGAAGAAGAAACCAGATCTATGGGACAGCTAGGGGTTCCCCTGTCCCACAACTCTGCATACTTTATGTTGCTCGACATATCTGTATCACAACAACAGAATCATATCAATGACAACCGTAGTTCTAATCAAACTAATCTTTGTTTTGGGGAATTTCCCTATGTATCACATAATGTCTCTTGTTTGGGGAACTTTCCTATGTATCACATACTGTTTCTTGTTTGGGGAAATTGCCACATAAACATTTGTGTTTCTTGTCCTTGGGGAAATTTTCCTAAGTTTCAAGTATCATTTCTCAATTTGGAGAAATCCTGATGTTCTCCTGTTCTTGGGAAAACCTCCCTATGTTTCAAGTATCACTTCTCAATTTGGGGAAATCCTGATATTTTCTTGTTCCGGGGGAATATCTCCTATTTGTTATGTTTGATAAATCCATCTTATAGCGATTGTACTTCCCTTGCTATCATTCTTTTTCCGTCAAGTGTTCTCAAATTGAATGTTTCACTCTGAGTCTAACGAAGTAAATTAATCTGGCCCCGTGCAGCGGAATCCGAAGAGTCGGTCAGTTGGGATTCTTATCTGTCAGTGAGACATGATACCGTCTTAATCTTACTTCGAAAGATTTACCCTTCCCGTTTCGCTCTGATACCAACTGTAACGCGCCGCCCTTTTCACTATGCTGAAGGTCAGAGTCTATTTTTTTTTTTGAATAGAAGACTGAGAGAGAGCGGTACGCCACTACGCAGATAAGTCCGAGCTTCCAAAGCCTGACCCTTAACTGGCAAACCATACGTGTAAGTGGACCAAGTCCACCAAAATGGTTCACACGTACTCAAGTTAACATGTCGAATAATCATAAATGCAGAATTATAATAGAATAACAATTCTATTCCATTTTAGATAGCAAGGAGTCCATCACTTAATTATAATTGCCTTAAGTTGAAATATCCAAAATTAACATTCAAACCATAGCAAACATATCTACGTTATTACATTCCCGACTGCTAGCTACTCAAATACATTATCCATGAGTAACTTAAATAAAGTGAAACTAAAACATCCAAACTCCTAAGCTTGGCTCTGATTTAGTTCCTCGTTCCGTTCAATTCCTGTGTCATCAACTAGGGTAGAAGTAGGGCGTTAGACAACGCGCCCAGTAGGTATTCCAATTAGGGTCAAACGCATGGGTTAGTGCCAAAAATCCAGATATAATATATCATACCATACTTATAAGGCATCGTATCCAAAACAGTGTATGATAATAGAGATCCAATCATAAAGATAAAAACCAAAAACAGTGCATGATAATAGAGATCATAATCATGCTGATACAATGCCATGCCATGTGTGGCATATGCCATGAGTCCTACCCATCAGCCATAACACAATCACAAAACATCCTCTTGATGGAAAACTCATCATCAAGGTATCCCCATAGTTGCCTTACGGATGCCCCGACGGAGTGTGGCCTCCGATTACCTCTTGATGGGATAATGCACATCAAGGTACCCCTCATGACTTACGGATGCCCCGACAGGAGCGTGGGTCTCTGGTTACTTCTTGATGGAAAATGCACATTAAGGTACCCCCACAGTTGCCTTACGGACGCCTCGACGGAGTGTGGTCTCCGGTTACATGTAACACCCCAGATTTTCAAGTTATTAATATATATGAAAATTGCCCATTTAATTTGTGAATTATTAGATATGGACCTTAGATGGGTAAAGTGTTGGGTCATTGCCCAATTAAGGCCCAACGGATTGTGGAAATGGTTTCAATAGAATTAAATGGGGCTTAATTAAAATGGTAATGCAATATCTAAAAATAAGGGATCTAGATTAAGTGGTATGCGCATGAGGTGTATGAGGATAACACACACACACGCCTACATGAATTTGATTAGGCAATGACATCCAATTGCCTAATCCAAATAAAGAAGATATCTAAGATTAAATTGAAAGGTTGCTTGGCCGTGTATAGAAGATTTGCACATCCAAGATGATGCGCTCAATGGTGTCCTTTCCCTTGATTTAAAACAGTACAAAGCAAGTGCTAAATTGAAGGGTCGGCATCTTCTAATTAAGACACAAGGGGCGCATGGCACCTTCTAATTAGGACCGATTGGAAGGTGATAAAAGGAGAGACACAAGGGGCACATGGCACCTTCTAATTAGGACAGATTGGAAGGTGATAAAAGGAGAGACACAAGGGGTGCATGGCACATCCAAATCAACAAGGGTTGACGCTAGTGCTCTAGCAAGAAGTGTTCTCGGCTCTGGGAAAGATCAAGAAGAAGTGAAAAGAGGCTAAGGAAGAAAAGGATTGGAAGAGCAAGAACAAGCGAAGGAAAACCGGAGGAGTCGCGGAACTGGTTAGTATTTTGATAAATTTTTTTGAAATAAGGAACCATAGGGTTCGGCCATGGTGTATGGCCGAACCCCATGGAAGAAAATTAGGGAATGATTATGATAATTTTAATGGAAAGGAGGAACCATAGGGTTCGGTCATAATGCATGGCCGAACCCCATGAAAAAACATTGGTTAATTTTATAATGGATTTTTTGTAATAGCCCGGAATTTTTAAATCAATGAATATGTGGCTATTATTTGTTTTAATGATGGAAATTTGATGGAATAAATGGTGAATGGATCAAAATATGGACAAAGGCCCAAGTATGGCCCAATGGACCATGGATTGGATTTAAATTCATTTAAAGGGTCAATGATGGTCAATTGGGCCAAGGATGGTCAAATTGGGCCCAATACCCATTTGGGACCCAATAGATCAAGATGGTGTAAGCTCTAAGGTAAATGGGTAGGAGGTGAATGTAATTGGGTCATGGGCCCAATGGTGATCCAAGTAGTTGAAGTGGTTTTAATTAAATTTAAATTACCTAAGTTAGTGTTGGGATGACTAAGGTGACATGGCCGATTGGGAACCACCTCCACCTCACCAAGTGAGGTGGCGTGTGGACCAAGGATTGGTGGAGCCGGCCACCATGGTTGAATTGGTCAACCATGGGTGTAGGCATAAAGGGAATTTAATCAAATGGAATTAAGTTGGATGGGAATTAATTAACCTAATGATCCAATTAATTAGTTAATTAAGCTAAGTTAAGAAGATGGTCAAATGGTCAAATGGAAGACCAAAACCAACCATTGCAAGACACCAAAAAACGTTGGTTAGTGGTGGTTGGGTCATAAAGCATGATAAAAATCTTGTGTGGTTGGTGGGGAGAATTTATGGTTGAGTATAAAGTAAGTAACCTTGGGATAAGATGGGTTTTCATCTTATCCCATCCTCATTTCACTCTCTCCCTCTCTTGCTCTCCACCACCGTCCCCTACATCCAAGGAGAAGAGAAGAAAAAAATTAAGAAAGGAAGAGAAGAAGAGAAGAAAAGAGAGGAGAAGTGCAAGCTTGGGCCCATCACCCCAAGATCAAGACCTTGGGTTAGTTATCCCCATCTTCTCCTCCCTTCCCTCTCTCAAATCTAACCCTATCTTAGCCGACCCAAGTATTGGGGTTTTTCATTGGGTCAAGCACATCTTAGCCGACCAATCAAGGAGAAGAAGAGAAGAGAAGGCCAAGGGATCCGAGAGGAGAAGGAAACGTCGGAGGAGCCGTCAGATTGTAAGTATTTTCTAAAACAAGAGGTTAGGTTTTTAAGGTTTATAAATGGGTCCATTTCTTGGATTTAAATAATGGCCAAATTATCATGGGCATTGGATTCCAAATCCATCCAATAGAAGGATGAAAAATGGACAAAACCCTAATGGGTAAATTAGGGTTAAGAAAAATAAATGGATTAAGGACATTATGTAATAAAATTTATTTAAGCATGAAATGTGTGTGATTTTTGGAAGGAATCATGGTGAGTAATTAAGTAATTTAAATGAGGTTTTTAAGATCAAAACCATGGAAGGGTGATTCATGATTTTAAGGTGATTAATGAATAAATGTTAGTGAAATTTAAAGAGTTTTAATAAGGAAAAATTATGGAGGATACTAATGATTGTTAATGGCCTCAAAGGTGGTAGAGGAAGATGAACCATGAACCCAACCATACTATGCTTTTGGATTTATGAAAATATTTTATTTAGTGGTTGCATGATGATTCCCTATGATGTTGCTAAATTGTGAATTATCAATCATTGCAATGAGTTTATATGATATTGCTTTGATAATTGATTATATGCAATGAATCGTCACTGAGGAACAAGGATGTGTTATAGACTATGTATATGATGATGAGTTGATAAAGTGCTGTAAGTTGTGAATATGTAGTATGCATGAAGAGGCCGTGATATGCCAATGCGTTTGGTTGGAAACCTAGGTGGGGCTGATGAATAATTCCAAAGTTTAGGAATTTGTGGACAGTCATGGATGGTCTTCGGATGTGTTGGGATGACTTGCTTTGGGTGAGCTAGGATTGTTATTTCTAAATCTCTAGGTGTATGTTGTAAATGGGGTAGGGTAACCTAATCATAATTATGTTGAATCGCTAGATTATATTAATGTGTTATTTCTTATGTTATCTCATGTTATTGTTTGATGAGAATGGAGATGAAAGATCTTGTTACACATGAGTTATGTTATTCGATGATTGTGCGTGATTTCAATTCTATGTGACTTGATGATGAAGGCATATGAACCCGTGTGATGTTGTAGCCATTGATAACGTGGGCATGTACGGGTGGAAGTTGGTAGTTGGTAAAATTTGTAATACTTGTGAATATTTTTAGTGGTGAATGGGTATTATTTGACATAACCTAAGTAAGCTTAGATGTACCACTATTTTTAGGAATCTATGAATATGTGTTGAATAATCTAGAGGGGTAGGAAATTAGTATCTATATGATTTGAATGCATGATGGAAACCACCTCAAGGAAGGACTTATGGTGGAGCTAAATAATGTATATGGACCCAAGTAAAAAATGGGATTATGTATGTGGTTAGATGAATGGAAAATTAGGCTAAGTTAAGGACTGATTTGTTAATGTACATATCATGGTTGATGGGACATTAATGGATCCAAGTCTATGGATCAATCATGGGCCTAAGAATGGAGGAATGAAATGAGAACTTAACCATGGAGGAAGAGTGGCAAAACTGTAAATAATGGCCAAATTCAAGAACCATGGGTTCGGCCATGGTACATGGCCGAACCCCATGGGAGGATGACCATGGACTTAAATGTGTTTTAAAGATGACCTTATGTATGGCTAAATAAAGCCTAGGGTGACTGATTTTTAGATTCATGTGATTTAAATATTTGATAGATTAAATGGGACCCACAAAACTGCATAGTGAGGTTCGGCCATGATGTATGACCGAACCCCACTAAGGCATGAATTAGGGACTTAATAATGGTTAAAAACACGAACTAATTATTGATATATAATAAGGTACCAGACATCGCAAGCGGTGCGCGATCGGCGATCGGATTATTGGAAGGAAACGCTAAGGACTACTAGTCGGTATTCGGTAGGATTCCTACCTTTTTGTAAGCCATGGATTAAGTATTATGTGATGGTTTTTCCTTTGATTTATTTTGGTCATGGATTAAGAATTATGTGATGGCTTTTCCTTTGATTTATTTTGGTCATGGATTAAGTATTATGTGATGGTTTTCCTTTGATTTATTTCGGTAATCATGTAATGGTTTTAAGATGGGTTTTATGACTATGATCATACATATTACATGGCATATGGCATCTACATCTCATGCATGACATGGGAGGGATATGGTATGGGAAGGATGAAATGAAACCGGAGTCCATGCTCTGTCGGGGCGACCGAGAAGCAAGCATGGGGATATCTTGATGTGTTTTATCCATCAGGAGGGATATTATGAAATGAAACCGGAGTCCATGCTCCGTCGGGGAGACCGAGAAGCAAGCATGGGGATATCTTGATGTGTTTCATCCATCAAGAGGGATATTATGAGATATAACCGGAGTCCATGCTCCGTCGGGGCGACCGAGAAGCAAACATGGGGACACCTTGATGAGGCTTTACCGTCAAGGGAGATGATTTGTGATTGTTTATATCATTGACGAGATTTTGCCGTCAAGGGAGAATGATGTGTGACTGTTTATATCTTGACGAGGTTTTGCCGTTAAGGGGGATGATTTGTAATTGTTTATATCTTGACGAGGTTTTTCCGTCAAGGGGGATATGGCAGCATGATGGTATGGATGATGGGTGGGATTCATGACATAGGACACCCATTGCATGACATTGCACCAAAATTGCATGGTTTTGGATATGATATTATCTATATGTTTTGTTATCACTAATCCATGTGTTAGCCCTACTCGGAGTTCTACTGGGCGCGTTGTCTAACGCCCTACTTCTACCCTAGCTGATGACGCAGGAGATGGCAGACACGAAGGACGAGACGGGAGCCAAGCATAGGAGCTTGGGAAAGCGGGCTACTTAGTTTATTTAAACTTATTTTGGAATATGTAATTGAGTAGCTTAGCTCGTCGGAATGTAATAATTTCGATTACTTACTGTGGTTTGAATTTTATTTTGGACATTATCATTTTGAAGTAATTCGGTAATTTAAATGATGTAATCTTCCCTACTATCTACAAATTTGTAGGAAAGACTCTATTTTTAATTCCGCACTTAGTTTAATATCTCTCGAGCTTACGTCTACATGTTAACCGTCCTCGTGGACTTCGTTCCACGCACACGTAGGGTTGGCCAGTTAAGGGCCGGGCTTTAGAAGCTCGGACTTAACTCGCGTCGTGACGTCTGCGCCCTTTGTCACTTGTTATTTCAAAAAAAAAAAATAGACTCTGATTTCGGTGAAAAGGGGCGGGCGTTACATTTTTATGGGTTCGAAACCATGGAAGGTCATGGATGATTTTATGGGTTTGGCCATGGTGTATGGCCGAACACCATGGAAGGAATATCAATGTTTTTGAAGGGATTAAATGGAGACCATGGAAAAATATAGATGGACTTAATATGGTGATTGATTAAATGGAAGATCAAGGATTAATGACTTTTAGAAAGAAAATTATGAACCATAGGGTTCAGCCATGGTGTATGGCCGAACCCCATGGAAGATGGTTATTAATTTAGAAAGGATCTAATGATGGACTTTTTGGATAAAAAAGGAAGGAACCTTGATTTATGGATTCAAGGATGGTAATTGATATAAAGGATAAAATGGAAAATTATACATCATAGGGTTCGGCCATGGTGTTTGGCCGAACCCCATGAATCAATTCTATGGTTCAATGGTTATGGATCATTGGTGGATCCATGTATGTAATGTCTAAATTTATGGACCTATGTTTACGGACCTATGTGTTGAACCTAAACCTAAAGTGATGAAGGAAATGACAAAAAGGTAAATAGGTGAAAATGATGGACATAGGGTTCGGCCATGGTGTATGGCCGAACTCCATGAATTATCTGATGGACCATGTGTTGGAATATTTTAAGGGACACTTAGAGTGGTTATGCATGTTTAAGGAAATGAGGGATTTAATTATATATAGACCTATGTTCATGGTTTATGTTATTGGTTATGGATAGGTGTAATGGCAATATTGTAATTAAGTGAATTGATGGACCATGGGTTCGGCCATGGTGTATGGCCGAACCCCATGGGGAATGTTTGGTGGACTTAGAGTTTATGTATGTTGGATTAAATAAAATGGACAGCCATAGATTAAACAATGACATGGATGTAATAAAGGGTGAAAGTGATGGATCATGGGTTTGGCCATGGTGTATGGCCGAACCCCATGAGGAATGGTTTATAGACTTAAACACAATAGGAAATCAAATGGAATATGGTTTTAATTGATTGAGGTATTATAAGGTAACGGGACCTCACAAGGTGTGTACCATCGTGAGTGGTTATCGGACGAAAGCTGCAAGGACACATAGTGGTCTTTGGTAGGATTCCACCTCTTTGAAACCATGGGTTTAATGTACAATGTTTTATCTTATTTTGATGAATTATGTTGTAAAGATATTGTTTCAAAATGTGAGTTTTAATGCTATCTTTATATGATAAAATAGCATGTGATTCATTAGCATCTCATGCATGGCATGGGGTGATGGATATATAACCGGAGGGGCTACACTCCGTGGGGGCGTCCGAAAAACCTATGTGGGATACCTTGATGTGCTTTTCCATCAAGAAGAAACCGGAGGGGCCACACTCCGTCGGGGCGTCCGAAAGACCTATGTGGGGGTACTTATATGTACTTGTGAAGGGTGGGACTCATTGCATTTGACATCATGACATGGCATGGTTTATATGGTATTTGACATTATAATATTATTATGCATGTTTTGTACTAACCATGTGTTAGCCCTAATTGGAATACCTACTGGGTGCATTGTTCTAACGCCCTACTTCTATAATAGCCCGAATTTTTGGATCAATATATAGTGGCATTTATTATTTTAAATTTGAAGTTCGATGTGATAAAATGCCAAATGGACCAAATTTTGGGACAATGGCCCAAGTGTGGTCCAATGGGCTATGGATTTGATTTATTCATTTAAATGGTTCAATGATGATAAATTTGGGTCAAGGGTGGTCAATTGGGTCAAATAGCCATATGGGACCCAATGGGCCAAGGTAGCTAAGCGCTAAGGTAAGTGGATAGGAGGGAATTTAATTGGGCCATGGACCCAATGGTAATCCAATAAGAAGGATAGATTTAATAAAATTTAAATCACCAAATTTGATGATGAATTGAACAAGGTAAAATGGCCAAATGGGGCCCACCTCCACCTCACCAAATTGAGGTGGCGTGTGGACCCAAGGGTAGTGGGGCCGACCACCATGGTTGACTTAGTCAACCATGGTGGATCTTAGAGAGAATTTAATGAGATTAAATTAAGTGGGAAGTAATTAATTAACTTAACCTAAGTGATGATTTAATTTAATTAATTAGGTTGGTCAAGGGGTCAACATGGGAAGACCAAACCACCAAATTCAAAACACCCAAAACCATTGGCTAGTGGTGGTTTTGTCTCAACCACCACCACCAAAGTCAAGGTAGCCCATACTTTGGTTGGTGAGGCCATCATGGAGGAGCATGGTCCAAGTAAGACCAAAGAAATGAGATGGGTTTTCCATCTCATCCCTCTCATTTCACTCTCTCATTCTCACCACCTCTCCACCGTCCTACACCAAGAGAAAATAAGAAAAGAAAAAAATTAGAAGAGAAGAAGAAGAGAAGGAAAGAAAGATTAAGCTTGGCCAAACCATTATCACTTCAAGACCAAGGAAGCTAGACATTTTCTATCCCCTCCTCCTCTCTCTCTCTCTCTCTCTCAAGCAAACCCACTCAATCTTGGCCGACCCTAAGCTTAGAGGGCCTCACCATTTGATCAAGCTCATCTTGACCGTACATCAAGGAGAAGAAAAGAAGAGAAGGCTAAGGCAAGAGGAGAAGCAAAGAAGGACCGGAGGAGTCGTCGGGTGGTAAGAATTCTTAAAACAAGAGTTTATATATTTTTTAAGATAAGATATGGAATCCATTTCTTAGACTAAATATGGCCAAAAATGTTGTGGGCCATGGATCTAAGATCCATCCAACGGTAGGATAAGAAATGGATGAGATGGAAGAGATGGTTTAAGGAAAAAATAAAATGAATGGATTAAGCATGGAAAAATAGAAATTTTAATGGATTGATGGGCCCTACATGGCCGAACCCCATGGTAAATGATGGATGATTTTTAATTAGGGTTTGAGGTCTAAAATTATGGAGAAGGGTTAGTGATGTTGAGGTTTTTAAGTGATTAAAAAGTTGGTGATTTTTAAGGAGTTTTAATGAGAAAACCATGAGGAATGTAAATAGGTATTTTGGTTTTAAAAATGGCATGGATAAGATGGACCATGAGCCATGGGTTCGGCCATGGTGTATGGCCGAACCCTATGGTGGTGATTAGTGATTTTAATGAATGGAGATGGACAAAAAATTTAAATGGATTTGTAAGTATAGTAGCTAATACTTTAAATGAGATGAAAATGGGGAGTTCAATGAATGATTTAAATTCAATTGTGATAGGATTAAATGAGGCAAGATGGACCCAAGAAATTGGAAAATGGACATCATGGGTTCGGCCATGGTGTATGGCCGAACCCATGACCCCTTTTTGTGGGCCACATTTTGGGCCAAATATGGAATGATATATGGGATTAAATGTTTTTCAAAATTAATTAAATAGGTGGCTGATTTTAAGTACATGATGTCATGGTTAGGGAATCACAAATGGGCCCAAGCTTATGGGTCAAATATGAATTTAAAATATGCATGGAAGAGGAGTGGCAAAACCGTAAGGTGTAGCCACCCTGAAGAACCATGGGTTCGACCATTGTACATGGCCGAACCCTATGTGGTTGGACATGAAAATGGATATATTATGAATGAGTAAATGAAACAGATAGTTGCTGCGTTTTAGGCTCGCAAATCGGAATATTTAAAATGGGCAAAATGGGAATTATGGATATGGTTAAGCCAATGGCAAATGTGGCTAAGTTAAGGGCTGATTTTGATAAACGTGTAACGTAATTAGGGATCTAAGGTTGTAATCAGTTAGGGATTTAATCATGAAATGAAATACGGACTAATTAGGTAAATGTGTAATAAGGTATCGGGACGTCGCAAAACGGTGCCCGATCGGCGACCGGTTTATTGAACGAAAACGTAATGGACGCTAAGCGGTATTCGGTAGGATTCCTACCTCTTTGTAAGCCGTGGATATGTGATGGTTATTTTAATCTATTTTGATAATTATGTGATTTGTATTATGATGGGCTTTTGATTTATGAATTATATATTCATACTATGGTTTATATTTTTAATGTTATGCATTATATGGCTATGTATGGTATATTAAGTTTATGAGATATATATGTATATTACATAGCATAATGCACTTGCATCTCATGCATGGCATGGGCGGGAAAATAATGAAACAGGAGTCCATGCTCCGTCGGGGCGACCGAGAGGCAAACATGGGGATAGCCCGAGGGGCTATAACCGGAGTCCATGCTTCGTCGGGGCGACCGAGAATCAGACATGGGGATAGCTCTTATGTTATAACCGGAGTCCATGCTCCGTCGGGGCGACCGAAAAGCAAACATGGGGACACCTTGACGAGCCTTTGCCGTCAAGGGGGATACGATATTTTATGATGATACGGTGGATGGGTAGGACACATGACATAGGCACCCATGGCATGGCATTCATCATATGTTTATTATATTATTGTCGGTATGCATGTCATCACTAACCCATGTGCTAGCCGTACTCGGAGTCCTACTAGGCACGTTGACTAATGCCCTATTTCTACCCTAGTTGATGACGCAGGAGATGGCTGAAACTGTGGACACGCTGGGAGCCAAGCTTAGGAGCTTGGGAAGCAGATACCTAGCTTTATTTAAGTTTCATTTTGGAGATGTAATTTAAAGTAGCTTAGCTCGTCGGACTGTATAATTTATATTTCTTGCTATGGTTTGGATTGCATTATGGACAATATCGTTTTGAGGCATAAATGTGAACATAGGAGTATTTTGGTAATTTAATGTTGTATCTTCCCTTCTATCTAAAAACCGGTAGGATAGTCTCGATTATAACATTCCGCACGTAATTATATTCCCCGAGCTTACTTCCTACGCGTGAACCGTTCCCGTGGACTTAGTTTCGCGCACGCATAGGGTTGGCCAGTTGAGGGCCGGGCTTTAGAAGCTCGGACTCAACTCGCGTCGTGACGTCCGCGCCCTTTGTCACTCTTCATTTAAAAAAAAAAAAAAACATAGACTCTGATTTTCGAAAAGCGAGTGAAAAAGGGGCGGGCGTTACAGTTGGTATCAGAGCGAATTCGGAAGAATGAATCTCTCGAAGTATGATTAAGACTGTTTCACGTCTCATTGACGGATAAGAATCCCAACTGACCGACTCTTCGGAGTCCGCTGCACGGGGGCTGGGTTAATCTACTTCGATTGACTCAAATTGAAATATTCAATCTGAGAACCACATTCGACGTAAGGAAATGATAGAAAGGGAAGTACAATCATTATAACATTGATGGATTTATCAAACATAGGAAAATTTCCCCGATTTCACCAAATGAAACAAACATTGATACTTAGAAAAATTTTCCCCAAATGGTAAGAAATGCATGACAATTAGGGAGTTTTACGAAAACCAAGTGTGCTTATTTGGCAACTTCCCCAACAAAGCTACATTTTGCTATACATGAAAAACCCCGAAAACTAAGTATAGTGATTTGATAATTTTCCCCCAAATTGAAGAAAATAATTGATCCGTCGAAAAATTCTTTCCCCAAGATGTGAACACACCAACATTATGAAGGAACTAAGTCAATAAATGTTTTCAGTGACTTAGGAAATGCCGCCAAGAAGAAGGACTCGCAAAAACCCACTGGTAGAAGAGGAGGTGCCACCACCTCATCAAGAGGAAGTACACCCACCGCATCAAGAGGAGGTGCCACCACCTCATCCAGCCGAGGGACAGAATAGTATAAACATAAAAGGTGTACCTCCCGAGCTAAGAGACGTAGTTCAAGCGGCAGTCGCTTCTGCTCTTCAACAACACTCAAGCGGAAATGCGACCGCCAGAGACTCCAGTAAATGGAAGATGGTCTAGGATTTCCAACAACAGTACCCTCCCTACTTCAGGGGAACGGAAGGGGCTGTCGGAGCGGAGCAGTGGTTAAAAAGGATCATTCAGATCTTTAATCTGCTCCAAATTTCCAATCCTGCTGATAAAATCTTACTGGCCACTTCCCAACTGATCAAGGATGCCAGTAGTTGGTGGGAAATTGTGGAAAAGCACCAAGCACTGGTGCCAGAAGGGGAAAGGACCATGATGACATGGGAATGGTTCTCAGCCACCTTCCTAGAGCAATATTTTCCAGAGGAGGAAAGAGAGAGCCAGACTCAAGCCTTCCTCTCATTGATACAAGGCAGCATGACGGTGGTAGAATACCACAGAGAATTCCTTAAACTGTCCGTCTATGCATTCTACATGGTGGATACTGAGCACCGAAGGGCCTGTAAGTTTGAACGGGGCCTTCGACCAAACATTAGAGCCAGGGTGACAATCTTCAAGGAACCCACATTGGCAGGGGTGGTCATTAGGGCCACCATAGCAGAACGGGAGTTGAACGAAATAGTGCGGTTTGACAACCGCCGAGGGCAAAGTGGGCGGGGTGCATTTCAACCCAACAAGAAGTTCCGCCCAAATTCTAACAGACCCTCACTCTCCACAGGATCTACGGGGGGCTTTCGCCCCAATCAGCCCTCCTCATCAACATCAGTCACACAGGTTCCCCGGGGTGGGAACACATGTTATCAGTGTGGCCAACAGGGCCACTTCAAAAGAGAATGTCCCCAGATCAGCCGACCCTCCAATTCCAGGGGTACCTTCCGCCCTCCATCTAGACCAACTCAGTCGCGAGGAGGTAGAACATACAATCAGGCAGGACGGGCGCCAACCCCTACCGGATCTGGACGACTTTTCACCATACCGACTCCAGTAGCGGTGGATCGTTCGGTGATGCAAGGTATGGCTGTAATTGGTAGTTCCTATGCTGTTACTTTATTTGACTATGGAGCTTCGTATTCATTTATATCTGCTGCATATCTGCCACGGGCACACTAGTACAAAACCTGTCCACATCACTTACCATTGTATCCCCCGTTGGAGACACATCACTAGGACTCATATGTACGGCATTAAACACGAAACTCGCGGGATTCAGATTCGAGTTCAACTATTTAGTAATCGATATGGCGGAATACGATGTCATATTTGTCATGGACTGGTTGACTACATATCAGGCCCGTATTGATTGCCATCTTCGTAGGGTGATATTTTGGTCAACCGAAGGAAAGCGGTACGTGGTACACGCTGACAGGCAGGGCATCCCTAGAAGGCTGCAGGAAAAACTGAACCATCTTGCCTTGAACAAGCCTCCGATTAGATAAGACACCAGTGGTAGAACTTCCGGCGGTAGTAGCAGATTATGCCGAGGTATTCCCAGTAGAACTCCCTGGTTTGCCACCCAAGAGGGTGATAGACTTTGAAGTCAAATTATACCCCGGCGCCGCTCCAGTATCATTACCCCCTTATAGGATGGCACCAGCTGAAATGACTGAGTTGAAGTAGCAGATTGATGAACTGCTCAGACTGGGCTTTATTCGGAACAGCACATCCGCATGGGAAGCCCCAGTGTTATTCGTAAAGAAGAAAGACGGTACCCTGCGAATGTGTGTGGATTATAGAAAGTTGAACCAACTAACTGTCAGAAATAAGTATCCCTACCCCAGATTGATGATCTATTTGATCAACTTGGGGGTTCCTCTCATTTCTTTAAGATTGATCTGATGTTCGGATACCATCAAATTCGGGTTAGAGAGGAGGACATAGAGAAGACAGCCTTCAGGACATGGTATGGTCTATATGAGTATGTAGTCATGCCGTTTGGACTTACTAATGCACTGTCGGTGTTCATGGACCTGATGAATAGGATATTCCGTCCATACTTAGATCAGTTTGTGATCGTATTCATCGATGATATTCTGATCTACTCCAAAAGTCAGAAGGAACATGCCGAGCACCTGCGGATAGTCCTAGACACCTTGAGGAAGAACCAATTGTATGCCAAAGCCAGCAAGTGTGAATTTTGGCTATCTGAAGTCAACTTCTTAGGGCACATCATATCAGAGGAAGGTATAGCTATGGACCCGGCTAAGGTAGCAGCAGTCAAGGAATGGAAAACGCAGACAAATGTGACCGAAATCCGCAGTTTTCTGGGATTAGTCGGTTACTACCAGAAATTCATCATGGACTTTTCCAAGATTGCAGCTCCACTTACTCGACTCACTCAAAAAGGAGTCAAGTTTGAGTGGTCAAATCTATGCAACCAGAGGTTTGAGGGGCTAAAGGAGAGGCTTACAACCGCTCATATTCTAATCTTGCTGGAAAGAGGCAGAAATTATGAGGTATATTGTGATGCCTCTGGTGAGGGGCTGGGGTGTACACTCAGTCAAGGTAATCGTGCAGTGGCGTACGGATCGAGACAGTTGAAAATTCATGAACACCATTATCCCACACATGATCTAGAACTAGCAGCAGTGTCTTTGCTCTCAAAAGCTGGAGACACTACCTCTATGGTGAGAAATTTGAGGTATTCTCGGATCACAAGAGCCTGAAGTACCTATTTGATCAGAAGGAACTCAACACGAGACAGCGCAGGTGGATGGAATATCTGGCGGATTATGAGTTCGCACTTCGGTATCATCCTGGCAAGGCGAACAAAGTCGCGGATGCCCTCAGCCGCTTGTCACATGCGACAGTAGCCAGCATGATCAGGACGGAATGGGAGATACTGAATACCATCAGAGAATTCAAACTCTAACTCAATAATCATGGGACCATATATAATTTGATCATACGATCCAACATGGTCTCCAAGATTGAACGGGAGCAACGGACAGATCCAGAGGTGGAGGAGATTTGGGCTAAGATGTCTACCGGCGAGGTTATACCGGAGTGGGAGTTACGACCAGGGCAGGGTCTTATGTTCCGAGGCAGGATATATGTGCCTAAGAATTGCAGAAGAGAGTTGCTGATTGAAGCACACCAAACCAAACTCTCTATCCACCCGGGCAGCACCAAGATGTATCATGATCTTAAAAGGCACTATTGGTGGCATGGACTTAAGAAAGATGTGGCAGAGTTTGTTGCTCGTTGCTTAACTTGTCAGCAGGTTAAGGCAGAACATCGGAAACCACCGGGCTTACTCGCACCCTTACCGGTACCAGAATGGAAATGGGAGCACATATCCATGGACTTTGTAATAGGGTTGCCAAGGACATCAAAAGGCAATGATGTGATATGGGTTATAGTGGACCGGTTGACCAAGTCCGCACATTTCCTTCCCATCAAAATGACAGATTCATCAGAAACTTTGGGTCGACGGTACATCCGAGAGATCATCAGGCTACATGGTATTCCCCGGTCTATTGTGTCCGACAGGGATGGTCGATTCACCGGCAGAGTATGGCAGGGCATGCAGTCGGCTATGGGGACCGACGTATTAACTAGCACAGCATTTCATCCACACACTGATGGACAGTCAGAGAGGACGATACTGACACTGGAAGATATGCTGAGAGCATGCATGCTAGACTTCAAGGGCGGATGGGAGGATCATCTACCACTGGTGGAGTTCTCTTACAATAACAGTTACCAGGCAAGCCTACAGATGGCTCCATTTGAGGCCTTGTATGGTAGGCCGTGTAGATCGCCAGTGTAGTGGACAGAGGCCGGTGAGCCTGCGTTGATTGGGCCGGATTTGGTTGCGGAGACTACAACACAGATTAAGTTGATACGGCAACATCTACTCACTGCACAGAGCCGTCAGAAGAGCTATGCCGACAAGAGGAGAAGGTTCCTCGAGTTTGAGGTGGGAGACTTAGTGTTCTTAAAAGTCTCGCCACGGAAAGGGCACATGAGGTTCGGAAAGAAAGGGAAACTGTCGCCTAGAGTTGTGGTGCCGTTTCTGATACTGAAGAGGGTGGGAGGGGTAGCTTATCAGTTAGCGCTCCCTCCACAGCTATCATCTCTACATGATGTATTTCATGTGTCCATGTTAAGGAAGTACAACCCCGATCCTTCTCATGTATTAAATGTTCAAGACATCGATGTACAAAGCGATGTGACATATGTGGAGAAGCCGGTTAGAGTGATCGGGAGCGAACAAAGGGTACTGCGGAACCGCGCCATTCAGTTCATCAAGGTGGTCTGGGAACGACATGGTAGTAAAGAAACCACCTGGGAACTTGAGTCGGAGATGAAAACCGCTTATCCGGAGCTCTTCGTATGAGTTGTTTTGGACCCCTACTTCGCTTGAATTTTCAGGGACGAAAATTTCAAAAGAGGATTCTATTGTAATAGCCCAAATTTTTGGATCAATATATAGTGGCATTTATTATTTTAAATTTGAAGTTTGATGTGATAAAATGCCAAATGGACCAAATTTTGGGACAATGGCCCAAGTGTGGTCCAATGGGCCATGGATTTGATTTATTCACTTAAATGGTTCAATGATGATAAATTTGGGTCAAGGGTGGTCAATTGGGTCAAATAGCCATATGGGACCCAATGGACCAAGGTAGCTAAGCGCTAAGGTAAGTGGATAGGAGGGAATTTAATTGGGCCATGGACCCAATGGTAATCCAATAAGAAGGATAGATTTAATAAAATTTAAATCACCTAAATTGATGATGAATTGAACAAGGTAAAATGGCCAAATGGGGCCCACCTCCACCTCACCAAATTGAGGTGGCGTGTGGACCCAAGGGTAGTGGGGCCGACCACCATGGTTGACTTAGTCAACCATGGGTGGATCTTAGAGAGAATTTAATGAGATTAAATTAAGTGGGAAGTAATTAATTAACTTAACCTAAGTGAGGATTTAATTTAATTAATTAGGTTGGTCAAGGGGTCAACATGGGAAGACCAAACCACCAAATTCAAAACACCCAAAACCATTGGCTAGTGGTGGTTTTGTCTCAACCACCACCACCAAAGTCAAGGTAGCCCATACTTTGGTTGGTGAGGCCATCATGGAGGAGCATGGTCCAAGTAAGACCAAAGAAATGAGATGGGTTTTCCATCTCATCCCTCTCGTTTCACTCTCTCATTCTCACCACCTCTCCACCGTCCTACACCAAGAGAAAATAAGAAAAGAAAAAAATTAGAAGAGAAGAAGAAGAGAAGGAAAGAAAGATTAAGCTTGGCCAAACCATTATCACTTCAAGACCAAGGAAGCTAGACATTTTCTATCCCCTCCTCCTCTCTCTCTCTCTCTCTCTCTCAAGCAAACCCACTCAATCTTGGCTGACCTTAAGCTTAGAGGGCCTCACCATTTGATCAAGCTCATCTTGACCATACATCAAGGAGAAGAAAAGAAGAGAAGGCTAAGAAGAACAAGAGGGGAAGCAAAGAAGGACCGGAGGAGTCGTCAGGTGGTAAGAATTCTTAAAACAAGAGTTTATATATTTTTTTAAGATAAGATATGGAATCCATTTCTTAGACTAAATATAGCCAAAAATGTTGTGGGCCATGGATCTAAGATCCATTCAACGGTAGGATAAGAAATGGATGAGATGGAAGAGATGGTTTAAGGAAAAAATAAAATGAATGGATTAAGCATGGAAAAATAGAAATTTTAATGGATTGATGGGCCCTACATGGCTGAACCCCATGGTAAATGATGGATGATTTTTAATTAGGGTTTGAGGTCTAAAATTATGGAGAAGGGTTAATGATGTTGAGGTTTTTAAGTGATTAAAAAGTTGGTGATTTTTAAGGAGTTTTAATGAGAAAACCATGAGGAATGTAAATAGGTATTTTGGTTTTAAAAATGGCATGGATAAGATGGACCATGAGCCATGGGTTCGGCCATGGTGTATGGCCGAACCCTATGGTGGTGATTAGTGATTTTAATGAATGGAGATGGATAAAAAATTTAAATGGATTTGTAAGTATAGTAGTTAATACTTTAAATGAGATGAAAACGGGGAGTTCAATGAATGATTTAAATTCAATTGTGATAGAATTAAATGAGGCAAGATGGACCCAAGAAATTGGAAAATGGACATCATGGGTTCGGCCATGGTGTATGGCCGAACCCATGACTCCTTTTTGTAGGCCACATTTTGGGCCAAATATGGAATGATATATGGGATTAAATGTTTTTCAAAATTAATTAAATAGGTGGCTGATTTTAAGTACATGATGTCATGGTTAGGGAATCACAAATGGGCCCAAGCTTATGGGTCAAATATGAATTTAAAATGTGCATGGAAGAGGAGTGGCAAAACCGTAAGGTGTAGCCACCTTGAAGAACCATGGGTTCGACCATGGTACATGGCCGAACCCTATGTGGTTGGACATGAAAATGGATATATTATGAATGAGTAAATGAAACGGATAGTTGCTGCGTTTTAGGCTCGCTAAATCGGAATATTTAAAATGGGCAAAATGGGAATTATGGATATGGTTAAGCCAATGGCAAATGTGGCTAAGTTAAGGGCTGATTTTGATAAACGTGTAACGTAATTAGGGATCTAAGGTTGTAATCAGTTAGGGATTTAATCATGAAATGAAATACGGACTAATTCAGTAAATGTGTAATAAGGTATTGGGACGTCGTAAAACGGTGCGCGATCGGCGACTGGTTTATCTAACGGAAACGTAACGGGACGCTAAGCGGTATTCGGTAGGATTCCTACCTCTTTGTAAGCCGTAGATATGTGATGGTTATTTTAATCTATTTTGATAATTATGTGATTTGTATTATGATGGGCTTTTGATTTATGAATTATATATTCATACTATGGTTTATATTTTTAATGTTATGCATTATATGGCTATGTATGATATATTAAGTTTATGAGATATATATGTATATTACATAGCATAATGCACTTACATCTCATGCGTGGCATGGGCGGGAAAATAATGAAACCGGAGTCCATGCTCCATCGGGGCGACCGAGAGGCAAACATGGGGATAGCCCGAGGGGCTATAACCGGAGTCCATGCTCCGTCGGGGCGACCGAGAATCAGACATGGAGATAGCTCTTATGCTATAACCGGAGTCCATGCTCTGTCGGGGCGACCGAGAAGTAAATATGGGGACACCTTGACGAGGCTTTGCTGCCAAGGGGGATACGATATTTTGTGGTGATACGGTGGATGGGTGGGACACATGACATAGGCAACCATGGCATGGCATTCATCATATGTTTATTTTATTATTGTCGGTATGCATATCATCACTAACCCATGTGCTAGCCCTACTCGGAGTCCTACTGGGCGCGTTGACTAACGCCCTACTTCTACCCTAGTTGATGACGCAGGAGATGGCGGAAATGGTGGACACGCCGGGAGCCAAGCTTAGGAACTTGGGAAGCGGATATCTAGCTTTATTTAAGTTTCATTTTGGAGATGTAATTTAAAGTAGCTTAGCTCGTCGGACTGTATAATTTATATTTCTTTCTATGGTTTGGACTGCATTATGGACAATATCGTTTTGAGTCATAAATGTGAACATAGGGGTATTTTGGTAATTTAATGTTGTATCTTCCCTTCTATCTAAAAACCAGTAGGATAGTCTCTATTACAACATTCTGCACGTAATTATATTCCGCGAGCTTACTTCCTACGCTTGAACCGTTCCCGTGGACTTAGTTCCGCGCACGCGTAGGGTTTGCCGGTTGAGGGCCGGGCTTTAGAAGCTCGGACTCAACTCGCGTCGTGACATCCGCTCCCTTTGTCACTCTTCATTTAAAAAAGAAAAAAATAGACTCTGATTTTCGAAAAGTGAGTGAAAAAGGGGCGGGCGTTACAACTTCTACCCTAGTGGATGGTACAGGAAACGAGGGGAACGATGAAGCCCGAAACGGGCCAGGCGTAGGAGCTTGGATGCGTTTAGTTTTATTTTGTTTAACATACTCATGGCCTTGTATTTTGAGTATCTAGAATTCGACATGTAGTAACTTAGATAATATTTGCTATGGTTTGAGAATGTTTTATTTGGATAATTATGTTATGTTAATCATGATTAAAGACTTAACGTACTTTGCTATCTAAATGGAGTAGAATTAAGATTCTATTATAATTCCGCAGTTATGATTTTAATCCGCATGTTTATATTGGTATGTGTGAACCGTTTTCATAGACTTAGTCCATGCACACATAGGGTTGGCCAGTTAAGGATCGGACTTTAGAAGTTCGGACTTACCTCGCGTAGTGTCGTCCCGCACTTGCTCACTCTGTTATATTTAAAAAAGAATAGACTCAGATTTTTGGAAAGCGCAGAGTGAAAAAAGGGCAGGGGCGTTACATTATATATCATCCCTCCCACGCCATGCATGAGATGCAAATGTCCACATGCTATGCAATTATACAAATCATAGCATTAAAATCTCATATTTGAAACATATCATTTATACAAAATATTTCATCCAAATAGGAATTAAAACCATCATACATATTCCATGGTATCAATGAGGTAGGAATCCTACCAATGACCAACTAGTGTGTCCTTGCGTTTTCGTCCGAAAATCGCTCACGATAGCACACCGCTTGTGAGGTCCCGTTACCTTATTACATATCAATCAATCAAACCCATGTTCCATTTGATTTACAATTATTTCTAAGTCCATAAACACATCTTTGTGGAGTTCGGCCATACAACATGGCCGAACCTCACCCACTTGAATTTGAGCCCCTATTTTATTTATTAACCAATCCACATAAGTTCAACCTTCTAAGAAACCCTAAGTCCACAAATGTTCCTTAGTGGGGTTCGGCCATACAACATGGCCGAACCTCACTCCCTTGGTTTTGTATCTCTTTTTTAGTCCTTTGATCTTTACATTAAGACCAAGATCATTCCATTAGTTTTACATTAACCAATCATACATGAGTTAATCATCTAACATTCATAAAAGCCCTAAGTCCATAAAACTTTCCCCATGGGGTTCGGTCATACACCATGGCCGAACCCATGGTTCATCATTTTCACCTATTTACATCTTTGCCATTATTCTATCCATGGCTAATTACCTAGCTTGTTTACATATGACTTAAGTCCCAACATCATTCATCAACACAACATAGTTCCATGACTAAACTTCTCCATTTCATAGCTTGATGATTCATCTCTTAAATCATACATGGATCTTCCAAATGATCCATTAATGGTCCATAATTGGTTCATGGGGTTCGGCCATACTGTAACACCCCAATTTCTCAATGAAGTGGAAAATTACCAAAATGCCCCTGAGTTGTTAAATTAATTATTTTGTGATGTTAAGTAAGGAAATAGTGGGGCCCATTGCTCAAAACATATGAGCACATTATGAATGTTAAGTTTTATTGGTTGGGTAATTTTCATCATTTGGGTCAAAAATGGCTAAATGGGTCAAAGGGCCCAAATGGGGCCCATCGGGTCTTGCTGGGTTATTTGACCGTTTTGTGATTTTAAATTAAAAGGGGTTAAGCCTATTTGATTGGAAATGAAGTGGAGGAAAAATGGGTAGGCTTGATCCATATGTAAAAACCAATTAGAAATGACCAAAATACCATAAATGGGTCATGTTGTCAAAACGGGTCAAGGAGCTAAAAGTGGACCCAACGGGTCGAGTTGACTATTGTTGACCGTGTGAACCCTCAAGGGAGCTCAAACACGATTCAAATCAGTTGAGTGGGATTGAGGTGAGTTGGAATTAAATCAAAAGGTGAGTTAACTCATGTGCATTAAATGAAATGCATTAAATGTGATGAGTTGGGTTGGAATAAACATACCTTGAGTTGGGTGAGTTGAAATGGAAATTCAAGGGACTGTAAATCAGTGAGTTTAAGGGTAAGTTGAAGAGGTTGGCTGGCCTCAACCCAACCAAAACAAGTCCCACACGTTGGGGACTTGTTTTGGTGAGTTCCATGGTGGAAATTAAATGCAAATGCATGGATTTGAGGTGAGTTGTTTGGGAATATGAATGGCTGCATGGGTAGAATACCAAGGGGTGCTTTGCTTGGCTGCAAGTTACTCCTTGGTTTGTGCAAGGCTTGATGAGGAGTAATGGGGGTGTTGATGGCTGAAATACAAAATCAATGAACACCATCACTTGGCCAATTTATCATTGCAAAGCCTAAGATTTTCCTCATCTCTCTCTCCCTCTCTCCTCTCTCCAATTCGTTGTTCTTCTTGGCTGGAATAGCAGAGGTTTTGGCATCAAATATTCAAGCACAAAATAGCAAAAGAAAAGAAGAAATAAGAAAGAAAAGAAACAAGGATCAAAAGGCAAGACAAGAGCTTGGAAATTGGTAAGTGTTTCATGGATTGTTGGTTAAAAAAAAATGGTGTGTGTTGGGCCATGGTGATGGCCGATTACACCAGGGTTTTAACCTTGTTTAGTGGAGGATTTAAAATGGTAAAAATAACCATTGGGTTCGGCCACCATGAAGGGCCGAACCCCATGTGAGAGATGGCTTGGTTTTCATGTTTTGAAACATGAAAACCATGGTTTTTATGAACTGTTTTTGGGTTTGATTTAAGATTCAAATGCATGTTTTAGAAAGGTTTAAAACATGGATTCGGATGTCATGAATGGCTGAATGCATCATGGGTCTAAGACCTTGGGTATCAAATGATGAAAGGGTTCATTGGGTTCGGCCATCTTGGATGGCCGAACACCATGAATTGATGTTGAAATCTTGATGACTTTTGTAAGATAAAACCATGCAAATGTCTTACTGTTTTGGATGATTAGATTAGACATAAGATGACATGTTTAAGTGGTTCAAACCAAAGGCCATAGGGCTCAGCCAATGAGCATGACCGAACCCCATGAAATGGTGTGATCATTTTATGGTTAATGGTGATGGCTTTGAGAGATAAAAACCATACATTACCATGGGGTTTTTATGTGATTTACATGAAGATTATGTACTGATTTTGGTTGGCCAATATATGGCTGAACCATGGTAATGTTATGGTTAAGTTACTGATCTAAAACAGTGGATTAAAACTGGAAAAATGGACCATGGGGATTGGCCATCTTGGATGGCCGAATCCCATGAGGTGCTATGGTTATTTGGACAAAATAATGAATTTATTAGATGGTTTTGAGAGGTTAAAGTGCAGCAATGATGTGCTGATTTTTATATGAATAAGTGACACCAAAAATATGTATGAAAGACCAAAACATGGACCTAGGGTTCGGCCACCTTGGATGGCCGAACCCCATGTAAGTCTTTCATGTTTTTGGTGAGTTAAAAACCATATGAAGATATGGTGTTCTTATGGTAATAAATGGATTAATATGTTACTGTTTTGGTGGGTTAATATGCGGCTGAACCATGTTTAATTCATGGTTGAGTTAGCATGATTAAACCATGAGTGATCATGGTGTTGATTGGATCAAGTGAACCCTAGGGTTCGGCTATGAGTATGGCCGAACCCCATGGGGCTGTTTTGATAATTATTGGGGCTGTTTTGATAATTAATGGGCTGTTTTAAATGGGAGCTTATGATTGTTTTAATTAGGGGATCATTCATGATAATTATGGACCATGGCATGGGTTAAATAGGCTAAGCTTATGAGTCGTAATTGTTAATGGTTCCATGTTGAATTAAAAGGTTTAAAAAGATCCTAATGGAGAACCATATGGTAATGGGTAATAGAACCCCACTATGGTGGAATGGTTATGAATGTTGGTTTCAATATGGTTTAAGGTCAATGGCAAAAACTGTAAATACCAGTCGAATGATCAATGATGGAAATGATCATAGGGTTGGATGTACGGACACGAACCCCACATGCTGTGGATGGGTCTGTAATGTGATTAAATAAGTGAATGATGTTATGACTTATTGATTGATATATGGATAAGGTACCGGAAGTTGAACGACGAGCGAGTCGTGACCAGGTGAAGCTCAAAAAGGAACGGACACTTAAGCCAAGTTTAAGTAGGTTTCCTACCTACTTGTAACCACGGTTTTACCCAGTATTTCTTATGATACTCTTGTTTTAATATATGTGTTTCAAATGATATATTATGCATTAACAAATGGCATACAGGCATTGGCATCTCATGCATAGTCATGGGATAATGAATGAAGTTCTACAGTGATGGCTACGATTGTACATGATGGGGGTTGCCTATTGCATGTACATATTGTATAGAAGAGATGAATGTTGTTGTAATTTACCTTGCCGGTGCAAGGCATGTCAAATGATGGCTACGATGGTACATGATGGGGGTTGCTCATTACATGTACATCGCTTATAGAAGAGATGAAGGTGTGTTGTAATTTACCTTGTCGGTGCAAGGCACGTCAAGTGATGGCTATGAAAGTACATGATGGGGGATGCTCATTGCATGTGCATATTTCATAGCATTGTTTTACCTGTTTTGATGATCATGTATTATGATATGTATATGCATGTTTTATATGCTAACATGTGGTAGCCCTGATTCGGGAACCTACTGGGCGCGTTGATCTAACGCCCTAATTCTATCCTCAGAGGAGATTGCAGGTACAAGCAAGGGGAAAGGAAAGGTCATTGACCGAGAGGGGAGCTGAACCTAAGTGCTTTAATGATGGATTTGGATTACGTTATATTACTGTCATTTGAATACTATTGTTGGACATGTAATAATTCGTTATTTGCTATGGTTTGATTAGGATAATAACCTATGGATGGTTGATCTATGTTATTTAATATTTAAGACTGTTACTTGCTATCTCGTCTTTCTATTCCGCAATTATCTAGATTATTCCGCATGTTGATGTTAGTTCCATGTGTGATTCACTATCATGGTCTATTCCATGTACACATGGGTGGCCAGTTAAGGTTCAGACTTGGGTAGTCTGAACTTAACTCGCAGTCGTGACGCCACCCGCTCTCTTCCGATGTTTATTTAAAAAAAAAATTAGACTCTAAAATTCTCGGAAAGGGCGGGGCGTTACACATACAACATGGCAGAACCCATGATGTCAATTTCATCCTCTTTCTTAAATCATTTACCACATTAAATCCATAACTAAACATTTCATGCATGGTTCAATAATACACTTAGGTCTCTTATACAAACCTAGATCCAAAAACATAATCCATGGGGTTCAGCCATACACCATGGCCGAACCCATGTTCCTTTAATTTCACCATTTAGCCATTCTTTCCTTGCATAGGTAATCACCTAATTTTACTTATCCATACTTAGATCCATACATGATCCATAACCAAACATAGATCCATAAATGAATCCTCCATTACCTAGCTTAATCATTCATTCATTTAAACATGTACAAATCTCCACTTGACCCATTAAAATGGTCCATGGGGTTTGGCCATGTTGTCATCTTCATCCTCCCTTGGTATTATTTACAACATTTAAATCCATAAATAAGGTCCCTCCATTTAAAACATTAATAACCTTCCATGGAGTTCGGCCATACAACATGGCTGAACTTATGGTTCAATAAATCATACCTCCATGATTTATCCTTTTAAAAAAAAAATATTAAGATCATTTACCAACTTCCATGGTTTTCATCATTCAAAACCCATAACAATTACTAACATACTTCCATTTTAAAACCTCGTAATATCCTTAACCCTTTCCATGGTTTAACCACCTTTAAAACCATTTATACTTCTCCACGGTGTTCGGCCATACAACATGGCCGAACCCATGGTCCAAGGTTCTTCACCATTATAACATATTAGATCATGTTTTCCAACATTTAAGACCTACTTAAAATTATCCAACATCTCCCATCATTATCATCCTTTAACACCTTTTAAAATCATTAACATACATCTATGATTTTTCATCCTTTAAATCCATTAAAAATCACTAAAATCTTTTCCATGGGGTTCGGCCATATTATATTTCATCATTTCCTCTAAATGTATCATTCATCCATGATTGATTCTTTGATGGGGTTCGGCCATACATCATGGCCGAACCTCATCCCACCCCTTTTTGGTCCTTGATGGTTCTTGTATATACAATTTAGGGTTTGGCCATGTAAGGGCCAAACCATGATCCTTGATCATCCACCATTTCCCATATGGTAATGCATAAGTCCTTAGCCACAACAAGATTAGGGTTCGACCATGCAATGGCTGAACCATGTTCCTTGGCTATCTTACTTAATAAAATCTCTTGGGTACTTACCGATTCTGGGACTCCTCCGGTTTCTTTCACTCCTTCTTGTTCCTTTGATCTTCTTCTTCCTTGGCCTCTTCTTTCTCCTTGATCCTTGTGAGAGGGTCGGCCCTAGGTTCTTGTGAGAGGGAGAGGATCTTGAGATGAAAACTCTAAGTCCTTCCTCCTTTGTCTTTGAGAGAGGGAGAAAGAGAGAAGATAAAAACTCTAAGTGTTCTCCCTTTGCCAATGAGAGGGGTCAGCCTTGAGTGAGAGAGGAAGCGAGTGAGATGAAGCAAGGAAATCTCTTTCCTGCCCAATGTAGTTCAGCCAAGGGTGGTATCCTTTGGTTGATACCCCTTTTGTAACTCCTATCGCTTTTCACCTCCCCATTGATGCTTACTTTGGGGGTTTCATCCCATGAGATGAAACTCCCAATCTTATGGCCCTTGGGTTTCCATCATGAGATGGAAACACTCCATGTTCCAACGTGTAGCCTTGTGTGTCTTTGTGTAACAATACAACTCTCCAAATTCCTCATAAATATTCCTTTTGGAGTTTCATCCCATGAGATGAAACTCCCACCCTTTCCAACGTGTAGCCTTGTATGTACTTTGTGTAACAACCAACCTTTCAGCTTCCTCATAATGATGGTGTCTTCCCAAGTGTCCCTTGGCTTGGCCAAGACACCACTTGAGATGGTACACCCCTCCATCTTCCAATGTGTATGCCTTCGATGACTTTGTGTAACAACCAAAACCATTCACCTCCCCATTTAATGCTTCCTTTGGAGTTTCATCCCATGAGATGGAACTCCCATGTTTCCAACGTGTAACCCTAGGATATGTTTGTGTAACAACAAAAACCCCTCATCTTCCCACTCCACTCACTTAAGATGAAGGTCCCATTAACATCCCATCCAACTCACCATAACTCAATTATTTTTAATTCTTTTAAACTCAACTCACTTAATTCACTTAAAATCAACACAATTACTTGATTCTATTTCTAACTTAATTCAGTGCCAATTAAGTAAGCTTGAACTCACTTGGTGGCCAACCAAGTCAACCACGACCCATTAGGTCCCAATTGGGCATTTTGACCCAATTGACAATTTTGATCCAATTAAATAAATCTCGCCCATTTAATTCAATTGAACCATATCCACAATCCATTGGGTCTTAATTGGGCAATTGACCCAACACCTTACCCATCTAAGGTCCATATCCATTAATTCATAATTTAAATGGGCAATTTCCATAAATATTTATAACTTGAAAATCCGGAGTGGTACAAGTAAATTACTATAAGTCAAACTTATCCAACAAACTTACTTAAAACATAGAATGTCAATAAGACCTAGGAGATTGCGTCAATCCAGTGAATATTAAAAAATAATTGACTATGCATGAATCATGGTTGCTTGAAGAAACATTTTTATAAGATTACTAAGCAGATGCTTCGTGACATAGCAAATATGCTGCCACGAAGAAGGAACACCCGAAGCAATGCGGAACGCACCGAAGAGACAAGTAGCAATATCCCACCTGTGACTTTCGAGCTCCAAAGTTTAGTACAAGTAGTAGTGAATTCAGTACTGCACCAAAACTAAGTAGGCGGTAATGCCAATGCCGCAACTGATTCTCAAGACAGAGCTTTGGTCAGGGATTTTCAACAGCAGCGTTCCCCATACTTTCATGGAAATGAGGGACCCATTGGAGTTGAGAACTGGATCGAGAACATCACCAAGATCCTAAAGTTACTGAGGATCACGGTCGATCAGGATATGATTTTGTTGGCCACATCTCAACAGATAGATGATGCGGGCAAATGGTGGAAGGCAGTGGAACAAAACCAGGCAGTGGTAGAAATGACTTGGAAGAATTTCACAGAAATTTTCCTAGAGTATTATTTTCCACAAGAGGAGAAGGAACTCAAGGCTCAGGATTTCATAGTCCTATCTCAAGGACATATGGTAATTGCTGAATATCATCAAGAATTCATTCGACTCTCTTGTTATGCTCTATACATGGTGGACACTGAATATAAGAAAGGTCGGAAGTTTGAGAGAGGCCTACGTCCTAACATCAAAGCCAAGGTCACCATATTCAAATCAACAACTTTGGCAGAAGTTGTAAGTAGAGCAAGCATCGTTGAGCAAGAATTGATTGAATCAGATAAGTACATGGAGAACAAAAGGAGTTAGAGCGAGGGAAACTCTTTTCGCCCTCGCAAGAAATTCCATCCCAACTCCGGAAAACCTTCGGTTTCTACGGCCTCCACTGATGGATATCGTCCCAATCATCATTCATCCTCAGTTCCGGTAGCACAGACATCCCGAGGTGACATCACTTGTTTCCAGTGTGGCCAGACAGGACACATTAAGCGGGACTGTCTGTAACTTCACAAGTCACCTCAAGCACGTAATTCTTTCCATCCACCGGGCAAGCCAACACAGTCTCAAATATCGAGAGCACAGAACCAGTCTGGACGGCCACCTATCCCAATAGCTTCAGGATGATTGTACACCCTCGTCCCTCCTCCAGAGACAGTGGATCACTCTATGATCCAAGGTATGGCAGAGTTTGATGTCATCTATGGCATGGATTGGTTGACCACATTTCAGGTAGATATTGATTGCTACCATATAAGGGTGACATTTTGGTCACCAGAGGGACGACGATTTGTAGTTCATGGGAACAAACAAAAAACTCCTGTGTATAGGAGGTTACATGATAAAACGAACCAGATTTTGTTGAACAGTACCAGGTTTGAAAAGTCACTTATATCCACATTACCTACAATAGTGAGAGACTACGCAAAAGTATTTCCGATAGAACTCCCGGGTTTACCTCCAAAGTGGGAAATTGATTTTGAAATCAAGTTACTCACTGGCATTGCACCTGTGGCACTTCCGAATTATCGAATGGCAGCTGCAGAGATGTCGGAGTTGAAGAAACATATTGATGAATTACTTAGATTGGGATTCATTCGGCACAGTACTTCATCGAGGGGAGCGCCGATATTGTTTGTCAAAAAGAAATGTGGCTCTCTACGTATGTGCGTGGATTACAAAAAACTAAACCAACTCACCATAAAAAATAAATATCCTCTACCTCGAATTGATGACTTGTACGATCAACTTAGAGGATCCAGTCATTTCTCATGTCGGGCTACCATCAGATCAGAGTCAAGGACGACGATATAGAGAAAACAACTTTTAGAATTCGGTATGGATTGTATGAGTATGTGGTGATGCCTTTTGGACTGACCAATGCACCGGTAGTGTTTGTGGATTTGATGAATCGAATCTTCCATCCTTATTTAGATAGATTTGTAATTGTCTTCATTGATGACATTTTTATTTACTCTACAAGCAAGGAAGAACATGCCGAGCATTTGCAAATTGTACTGGACACATTGAGAAACAACAAGTTGTTTGCAAAAGCTAGCAAGTGTGAGTTTGGATGTCCGAGGTGAATTTTCTTGGACACATAATAACAACAGAATGGATAAAAGTGGATCCAACAAAGGTAGCGGCAGTGAAGGAATGGAAACTTCCTAAGAATGTTACCGAGATCAGAAGTTTCCTTGGGTTGGCAGGATATTATCAGAAGTTCATTCTGGACTTCTCCAAGTTTGCAGCCCCACTCACTCGATTGACTCAGAAATGAGTCAAATTTGAATGGACAGATCTGTGCAACAAAAGATTTGAAGAACTAAAAAGAAAACTCACAACAACTCCTATCTTAATCCTCCCAGATAGAGGCAAGGGTTATAGAGTAGAATGTGGTGCATCAGGTGAACGACTTGGATGCTCACTCTCCCAGGGTTCACATGTGGTTGTTTATGGTTCCCATCAGTTGAAAACTCATGAGCGGAATTACCCCGTCCACTATATGGAATTGGCAGCAGTGGTATTCGCTCTCAAGATTTGGTGACATTATCTCTATGGAGAAAAATTTGAGGTATATTTTAACCACAAAAGATTGAATTACTTGTTTGGGCAAAATGAACTCAATCTAAGATAGAGAAGGTGGATGAAATACCTCCAAGACTACGAGTTTTCCCTACACTATCATTATGGCAAAGCAAACAAAGTTGCGGATGCACTTAGTCGTTTGACTCACGGGACCATAGCAATCCTCATTATGCAAGAATGAGAAATGCTCACAACTATTGAAAATTTGAATCTACATATAAGCGGCAAAGGATGCGTGTACAATTTAATCGTACACTCTACTATGACAACAAGAATTGAATAGGCACAAAGATCAGATTTAGAAATAACTGAGATATGGGCCAAACTATCTGCAGGAGAGACCGTGCAAGATTAGGAATTATGACCTGGACAAGGTCTTATGTTCAGAGGCCGAGTCTATGTGCCAGAGGAATGTAGGGAAAAGTTATTGACAGAAGCTCACAAGTCCAAATTCTCCATACACCCGGAAGTACAAAAATGTACCAAGATCTTAAAAGACAATATTGGTGGTGTGGACTTAAGAGAGACACAACAGATATCGTCTCCAGATGTTTGACGTGTCAGAGAGTAAATGCAGAACATCGAATGCCACCTGGATTACTCAAACCCCTTTCTATACCTGAGTGGAAATGGGAGCACATTGCAATGGATTTTGTGACCAGATTGCCCAAATCTTCAAAAGGCAATGATACAATGTGGGTTATAATTAACTATCTCATGAAGTCGGCACACTTCATGTCTATCAAGATGACAGATTCATCTAAGACATTGGGTAGGCGATACATCAAGGACATTGTCCGATTGCATGGGATACCCAGGACCATTGTGTCCGATTGAGACGGCAGATTCATAGGCAGGGTGTGGCAGAGTTTACAGATAGCAATGGGAACAGATCTGTTATACAACACATCATTTCACCCTCAGACAGATGGATAGTCAGAAATGACCATACAAACAGTGGAAGATATGCTGAGAACTTGTATGTTAGACTTCTAGGGCAGTTGGGAGGATCATCTTCCACTGGTGGAGTTTTCATACAACAACAGCTATTAGGCGAGCCTCTAGATGGCTCCATTTGAAGCGTTATATGGTCTACCATGCAGATCACCAGGTTGTTGGACCGACGCAGGAGAGGCTGCACTCATTGAACTAGATTTGGTTGCAGAAACAACCGAACAGATCAAAGTTATTCGACAAATCTGTTAACTGCTTAGACGCGACGAAAGAGCTATGTTGATAAGAGAAGAAGACCCTTGACATTTGAAGTGGGAGATTTAGTATTTCTAAAAGTCTCACCGAGAAAAGGTCAGATGAGGTTTGGGAAGAAAGGGAAGCTGAACCCGAGGTTTATAGGACCATTCTCAGTTCTTGATAAGATTGGCGAGGCTGCATATCGCATAACACTTCCCTCACACTTATCCAACATTCATAATGTATTTCATGTCTCAATGCTACGAAAGTACAATCCTGATCCATGAGATATTTTGGATGCACAAGAATTGGATGTTCAAAATGACGTAACCTATGTTGAAAGACCTATCAAAATCATAGTTGCAGAACAAAAAGTACTAACAAACAGGGTAATTCCTTTTGTCAAAGTGATTTGGGAGAGACACGAAAATGAAGAAACCAATTAGGAAATGGAATCGGAAATGAGAGCCTCTCTTCTGGAGTTATTTGTAAAGAATTTAGTTTTTCTTTTGGAATCCAACCTTCATCTAATTTTCAGGACGAAATTTCCAAAAGGTGGAAGTATTGTAAGGACCCGGAGTTTTAACTTCTCATTTTATGTAATTTATTTATCATATAAATATATGATTTTGGTCCAAATAATGTAAATATCTATTAAAAGAAATAATGGGAAATTAAAGTTTCCTCAGACGATACATCGACTTGGTCGATGTATTAGGGAAAAGATAATCAAATGGATCAACACATCGATAAATTCGATGTGTCGAGTAGCTCGAACGTCTTCAGCAGACGCTATGTCTACCACCATTCAAACCTTTCATTTTTCCATGCATGGGTATTCACCATGCCTTTTTCGTTTTAAAGGACTCGGTTTGTGCCTCGGCTTTTCCGAGTCCCTGTTTGTCAATTTCATGACTAGGGAAGAACCACTTGTTAGAAGCTTTAAGACTTAAGATGATTAAGAATGAAGATCATGCTCCACCGGGTTGAAGCCAATCGTTATGACAATCACAAAACAGGTATTATGGCCATAGATGACTTTAGGTGATACCCACACTTTAGAGAGGACCATCCCTAGGCTTAGTTATTGTAAAATCATAAAAAACCTAGAGAGTAAGCTTCAAAGCGAATTGGAACCCAACTTGGAAATTTGTATTTTTCACTGTCAGCTCGACTAGTCATTCTCATTAACCCCTCGGAACTCAAGTGCGCTATTGAAGGAACAAAAATATCGGTAGTTTAGGACCGATCGACAGTACCAGGACCGACTCCTCGAAAAAGGGCGACAGGTCGTTCTGGGTAAGACACGTTTCTAGACTTGAAACTATTGTCAGCATGGTGTTGCTCCAGACCGAGCCTCTCGTATGGACCAGCCTCTCGTATGGACCGACCTCTCAGTGCCATGACTGTCGACCCATCGGCGACACCGAAATGTCTACGGGGAAAGAATATTACCATTGGGAGTGCATTAATGCGCAACGATCGGGTTGTTGAATGGTAACATTTCTAGTTACCGACCCCTCGGTGTGCTCGACCTGTCGGTACATTACTGTTGTTACAACTGGTTGGCTTCTCTATATAAACAGATTTTTATGCAACCAGTTTGTATCATTTGGTAAAATCAGTTGGACCCTCATCATTATCAGTGAGCTTAAAGAATGGCCAACAAAAGGAACACTCTCTCTCTCGTGTTTACACTTGGGTAATCTAATACAACCAATCATATGGACTGAGTTTGTGAGAGAAAGAGAAAATGATTATAAACTAGGAAAACTTTGTTAAAACCAGTTTCCTTGCCGCCTTGGATTGTGATTGCTTTACGATGGATATAAGGGGGAGCGTCAACACACATTGGGTGGGTCTTGAAGAAGCACACATCAAGACATAAAACTACAAATGCAAGTGCTTCTTGGTTTTAATTTTGCTTTAAAACCTTTGTCCCGAAAGTGGATTAAGGAGGATTTGCTCCGGAACCACTATAAAAAACTATAAAGCGTCGTCGCTGGCACAGTGGTGGGTGGAATTCCCAACCAAATGGATAGGTATAATTCCTATTCTACAGTGGTGGGTGAAATTCCTAGTCGATTGAGTGAGGTTGAATTCCTACTCTAATTGTGAGGGTGTAAGTCCCCACCTAGTGGATTTGGGGATGACTCGAGGTTGAATTAGTCCTAATAGTGGACGTAGGTTGGCTAATCGAAACACTTTAAATTGGTCTTATGGTGTTTGATCTTTGTGTGTTTGTTCTTAGTACTTTTCTCAACACACATCACTTTGCATGTTGATTAACTTAGTTTATACATTGTGATCAAGCATTGATAATCAACTAATATGTAAAAGGTTCTAATCTTAGTGTGATCATTTAAGTAATGAAGAATAATCTATCACAGTAAACAAATCTTTTGATTAATATTTCACTGCACTTAAACTTTAAACAATCAAGAAATTTGTAAACACCATGAAAAATGGGATTGACCTATTCATCCCCCTCTAGGGTCAATCGTGTCGTTCTAGCACCATGAGAAAGGGACTTTCAATTGGTATTCGAGCCTCGTACTCATAAGAAATGATCTGACCATCCGAGTTGATCCGTACTAGAACAATGGCTATGAGAGAAAGCCATGATATCTCCAAACCTCTATTTATGATTAAAATGAAATGAATAAACTTTAAATATTTTTATCATTGAATATGTGTGGAATTAGCTGAATAGAAAGTTGTCTGTGCCTATGGAAAATGTATTGGATAAACCTTTAACTTCCATGACCACTCAGTCCAAAGACCAAATTACTTGGACTAGTGATGAATTAACTGTACACCTTAATCAAACACTTGTAGCGTTCATCATTGGTGTTTCATAACATGTTTTTAAAAGAGGATGAAAGAATCCACGAAAAAATTGCCTCTTCTAGCCCAATGGATTACACCACCTATCATGACCAATCTGTGTACTGAGAATATAGGTGAATAGTTCATCCATTGAAAAATTCCAAGCTAATTCCTCTAAGAGAAGAAGTGGATAGAGAAAAGGAACTTGATGAAGGCAGTGACCTTCAAGTATCCTTTGTGGGCATATACCAAAATATTTGCCTCTCATGTTTAGGTCAAACATTGTGGTACAAAATCTGGAAGCCTTGATGTGCAAAGTCAAATGGGAAGGCACCCAAGATTAAAATCAGATTTAATAAAGGGCCATCACTGGATTGTGGACTTAGATTCCAACTCTCACAATGTTATGTTCTGTAACACCTCGGATTTTACTTAGATTATAAATATCTTGGATTGATCCATTTGGATTGCAATTTAATGGAATTTTGAAATCAAAAGTTGAAATGGGTCAATTACCCAATTATGACCCAAATGGGTTAATTACCCAATTATGACCTAAATGGGTCAATTACCCAATTATGACCCAATGGGTCATAGGTGAGCTGAATTTTAAGTAATTGGGTAAGTAATTAAATTACTTGAATTGGATAATTAATGCATTTAATGCATTAAAGTCCACCTCATCAAGTGAGATGGCATGTGAGTGATGTGGCATTGCCAAGTGGCATACATGTCATCACATGAGAGCCAAATAAACATGAATGCCACATCATCAAGTGACATGGCCAAGTGGGACCCCAAGTGCCATGTGTCATGGTCAACCATGTCCTGGGTAGACTTGGTCAACCACAAGTGAGTTCAAGTCTTGAGTTGAGTTAAGGATTTATTTCCTTGAATTGAGTTAAGGATTTATTTGCTTGAGTTGAGTTAAAGGTTTATTTGCTTGAGTTGAGTTGAGAAGGTGAAGGGGTGAGATGGTTGGCTTGTCTAAGTACACTGTACTTAGACACTAGGGAAGCCAAAAAGCTCATTGGGAAACCAAGGGGTCTCTTTGGTTTAAGCCAAAGGTCTCCTTGATTAAACCAAGAGTCTCATTGTTTAAGACAAACCATAATGAGAGGAAAATGAATGGTTTAGTCTTAAACATAAAAACACAAGCAAAAGGGGGCTGCTCATACCCTTGGCCGACCCCTCCATTGTGAGCAAAGATCTCCTCTCCTCTCCTCTTCTCTCTCTCTCTCTTCCATCCCTACCTCCATACACCTAAAGCTTTCGAAGAACAAAGAAAGAAGAAGAAGGATTAAGAAAGAAAGGTCAGATTTAAAAGAAAAGGAGGACACTGATGTAACACCCCAATTTTTCAAAGATATTAATATTTACGGAAATGCCACTGGAATGGTGAATTTAAAAGATGTGATCATAAATGAGAAAATGGTGGGGCCCATTGTTCAAATTAAGACCCTATGAACATATTATAAGGGTCAAATTAAAATAAATGGGTAATGTACATTTAAGTGGGTCAAGGTGGTTGTTTGGGTCAAATGACCCAATTGGGACCCAATGGGTCATGGTGGACTTATTTGACCATTGGGTAAGCTCAATTTTAATGGGGTTAAGTTGAATTGATTGGAAATCAAATGAAGGATAAATGGGTAGGCTTGATGCAAGTGTGTAAACCACATTCAAATGGCTAAACCACCCATAAATGGGTTATGGTGCCAATTGGGTCAATGAGCTAAATGGGGACCCAATGGGTCGAGTTGACCATGTTGACCATGGTTGATCGTGTGGACCCTCAAGTGAGCTCAAATGTAAGTTAAATCAGGTCGAGTTGGGGCTAAAGTGAGTTGGATTTAAATCAAATAATGGAGTTGACTCAAGTGCATTAAATGAGTGGTATTAAATGGGGTGAGTTGAGCTAATGAGTTGGGTGAGTTAAATTAGAAGCCATGGAGACCTTTTTAATTCAAATGAGTCAAGTGGGGAGGTGAGGAGTTGCCTTCATCTCAAAGGCTCAAAGAAAAGTAATGGCTCACGTTGGAAGTGAAGTGGTGCCTTGGCCAAGCCAAGGGACACCATGGTTGAGTGCGACCTTAATGAGGAAGGATGGAGGGATTTTTCCATCTCATGGGATGAAACCCAAGAGGCACAATCCAAGGTGTACACGTTGGGAGTGCCAAGGATGCCTTGGTTTGTGTCAAAAGATGCCTTGGTTAGACCAAAAATTGATGAGGGTAAATGAGAAGGTTTTATGGGTTGTTTAACAAAAGGGGTGCCACCAAGGGACACCACCTTTGGCCGACCCTCATTCATTAAAAAGGAGATGGACGGTCTCATCGGACACAACAAGAGATGCAGTGAATAAACTACGTATAGTTATTGGGAGATTTGCATCAAGAGAACCATAGGGTTCTGCCATGTGTATGGCCGAACCCCATGGGTCATTATATGGGTGTTTAGAGTTAAGAATATGCTTAGAAATTATGAATGGATTTTTAGTATGTAAGAGATGGAAATAAAGAACCATAGGGTTCGGCCATATGTATGGCCGAACCCCATGGAGTGATGTTGATGGACTTAAGCAATTGTGGAACCATGAAGATGATGAAAGGTTAAGGGATAATTAATTACATGGATTGATGGGTAAGTAACCTTATGAATGAAGGACTGAAATAGACTAAGTTTGAGATAGTGAGGTTCGGCCATGTTGTATGGCCGAACCCCACAAAGGTGGATTGGTTATATGGACTTTGATTATTAAGCAAAGATTAAGCATTGGTGGTTTTAGTGGCAAAACGGTAAGTACAAGCCATAATGTAAATATGAATGAAAAGATCAAAAGGACATGAAGGATGGGTCAAACCAAAGTGGTATGGTTCGGCCATGTTGTATGGCCGAACCCTACCAAGGCATAATTGGTAATATAAAGTGTTTAAATAAAGTTATTTGGATGGTATTGATCCAAAACAAAGGAAGGACAAATTCAAAGTGGGTGAGGTTCGGCCATGGGGTATGGCCGAACCCCACAAGGTGGTTTTTGGGACTTAGATTTAAATGGAAATTAAATGATTAGTATCTTGACTTGCTGTTATATAAACAAGGTAACTAGACTTAAACGGTGCACAAGTCATGAACGGATGACGGATTGAGAAGAAATGACAACTTAAGCAATTTTCTGTAGGTTTCCTACCTACTTGTAACCACGTTTATAATTGGTTTTATCATGGTTTTGATGAGATATATTGTTATTGTTTTATGTTTCAAATTGGTTTTGAATGATGAGATATATATTTACAAATGACATATATTCATTGACATCTCATGCATGGAATGGGGTGATGATTATGGAAGCTGGAGCCCACACTCCGTCGATATGCCCATGATGCATCTGTGGGGCCTCTTTAGGTGATGAGAGTCCCGCCCGGAGGAATAACTTAATGATAAGAGTTCTATCCATAGGAAATGAGGAGTACTGTGGATTACCTTGACATGAGAGTCCTATCCATAGGAAATGAGGAGTATTGTGGATTACCTTGATGTGAGAGTCCCGTCAAGTGATAGCTATGTATACTTGTGATGGGTGGGACTCATTACATTTGCATTTACATACATAGCATTGATTTTAGATTTTTTAATGATCATATACTATGATATATGCATGTTATATACTAACCATGTGGTAGCCCTGATCGGAAAACCTACTGGGCGCATTGATCTAACGCCCTAATTCTATCCTTAGAGGATGATGCAGGAAAAGGAAAGGGAAAGGCAAAGGCCGCGAATCGCGAGGGAAGCCAAGCATAAGCGCTTGGGTGTTGGATTGGATTTCTTAATTATTGTTATTTGGATAAACTTCATGGATATGTAATAATGGAGATAAATGCTATGGTTTGATTTAAGTTTGAATGAAGGTTTAGTTTTAAGTAATTATGACTTGTACTTTGTTATCTAAGAATGGACCAGTCTGAGGATTGATTATAATTCCGCATATTTGACTTATTTCGTAGTAAGTTTATATTATTCCGCAAGATTTACTTAGTTCCATATGTGGATCAGTTTTCGTGGTCTTAGTCCATGGACACATGGGTGGCCAGTTAAGGGTCGGACTTTGGAAGTCCGAACTTAGCTCGCGTCGTGACGCTCCCCGCTCTCTTCCACTCTACTTATTTGTAAAAAAAAAAAAAAATAGACTCTGATTTTTGGAAGCTTGGAAAAGGGGGAGGCGTTACAGTTGGTATCAGAGCGAAACGGGAAGGTTGGAAAAGGGCGGGGCGTTACAACTGAAGTAAGGTATGTTTTAGGTTTAATAATGTAGGAACGAGTCTAAGGAAACCATAGGTTTAGTCATGGTGTGGCCGAACCCATGGGTTCCATAATTGGTTAGGGTGGATGGCCAATTTGTTATAAGGCCATGGAGTTGGAAATCCATCCAAGGGATGGTTATGGGATTGAAACAAAAGAACCCATGCTATGATAACAATATGATTGAATAGAATAAGGTGGGGACTGATTTTAAGGTTTCAAATCTTAGGACTGGTTGTTGACTGATCTTAAGATCAGTTACTGGCTGATTTTGATTAGTTTTAGAACCAGTTAATGGCTGATTTTTTGGGCTGGTTTTCGGCCTTCAAACTGTTGATTTTGGTGACTGGTTTTAAGATCAGTTACTAGCTGATTTTGGATTAGTTTTAGGACCAATTGATGGCTGGTTTTGGGGCTGGTTTTCAGCCTTCAGACTGTTGATTTTGGTGATTGATTTTAAGACCAGATGCTGGCTGATTTTGGATCGGTTTTAGGACCAGTTAATGGCTGGTTTTTGGGGCTGGTTTTCAGCCTTCAAACTATTGATTTTAGTGACTGATTTTAAGACAGATGCTGGCTGATTTTGGATCAGTTTAGGACTAGTTAATGGCTGGTTTTTGGGACTGATTTTCAGTTTATAAATTGTTAAACTTGTGGACTGTTTTGGCTAGTAAAAACTGCCACAAATGGGATTGATTTTCAGTCTATAAATTGTTAAACTTGTGGACTGTTTTGGCTAGTAAAAGCTGCCACAGATGGGACTGATTTTCAGTCTATAAATTGTTAAACTTGTGGACTGTTTTGGGTAATGAAAGCTACCACAGGTGGGACTAATTTTCACTCTATAAATTGTTAAGCTTGGGGACTGTTTTGGGCTAGTAAAGACCCACCATGCTTGTTCGGCCATGATGTATGGCCGAACCCTAGCCTTGGCTAGTGGATAGGTTATATTCATTAGGTTAAGTGCTAAAGATGGAATCCATGTTTTAATGTGATTAAGGATGGATTATTTCTATGGATCACTTTGTTTAAAATAACATAAGGATTATAAAGAGGGTCAAAAACCAAAAGATAAGGTTCAGCCATGTTGTATGGCCGAACCCCATTGATGCTATGGACATAAACACATTTAAGGGAAAGAAAATGGAACATCAACATGGCCGAACCCCATTGAGGGATGTTTGTTGAACATGAATACACTTAAAAAGGAAATGGGACAATAGGGTTCGGCCATATTGTATGGCCAAACTCCATTGAGGATCTTAAATGGGTTAAGGACAAGGAATGCATAAATGCGTTGGGAAAATAACATGGAACTTAGATGGAGATAGGGATGATGAAATTGAGATGGAAAAATCAAACTAATATATATGTTTGAACTTGATAAGGTAAAGAGGTTCGCAAAAGGATTGCGATTTGTCTCACGTGACCATTGCCGTTGCCCTTGCAAGATAGAATATCGTACATTGGTAGGACTCCTACTTTATTGAAAACATAATGGAATATGATATGATACTGGTTTTTACTTCAAATCTGATGATTACTTTGATTATACAAATGGTGTATGTTTATAAACTGATATTCAAATGATGTGATATGTTTTAAATGAAATGGCATCCGTGCATACATTTCCTCATGCATGGCATGGGAGGGAACATAGATAACCAGCAAGCCAAGTTCTGAGCAGTCCGGACATGACTTGGGCTTGAGACTAGCTTGTATTAAAGCTATGTGAACTATTAAAATTTGGCCTTGTCTGGGATTGATAGAAATAGGTACGGCATAATTTGGACCAAAGAGCTCTTGGAAAGGTTCAGAAACCCTGCACAAAAAGAGGAGTCCACACTCCATTGGTAATTTCGATTAAGTTGTGGATGGGTACAGAGTGACCCGGTGGTGTCGCCTGTAACCCTTCGGAATTCCAACTTATCAATATTTACGGAATTTGCCATTTTAATTGTGAATTAACGGATATGAACCTTAGACAAGTAAGGTGTTGGGTCAATGGCCCACTTAGGACCCAACGGTTATGGTATAAGGTTCAATTTAAAGTAAATGGGTAAAGCGCATTTAAATGGGTCAATGTTGCTATTTGGGTCAAAATGCCCAATTAGGACCCAATGGGTGGTAGTTGACTTGGTTGACAACCAAGTTAGTTCAAGCCTAATTAAATGGGGTTGAATTAAAAAGGGAATGCAATCAAGTGGGTGAGTTGATTTTAAGATGATGAGTTAAGTGAGTTGAATAGTTTTGAATTAAATTATTTGAGTTAGGTGAGGTGGATGAAAGGATTTTGGTTAATTCAAATTCAAACAAAGGATACACGTTGGAGCCTTGGAGTTTCATCTCATGGATGAAACTCCCACATGGAGAGATAATGGGGTGAACGGTTACACATTTCAAATTCAAACAATTTTGATATTCATCTCACTCTCTCCCTCTTCCTCTTGGCTGTTTCTCTCCCTCAAGCCCTCTATTGGCCGACCACTCCTCAAGACAAAACTCTTAGAAATGTTTTTGATCTAAGCTAGTACACAAGACCTTTTGGGAGCAACAGTGGGTTGGCTCGCCAAAGCAAAGCCGTGCGGGTCCGTGTGTAGGCCTAAAGCGGACAATATTGTGCTAGCGGGACGGGTCGTTACAGCTGGTATGAGAGCGAAACGGGAAGATTGAATCTTTCGAAGTAAGATTAAGCTGGTTTCGTGTCTCACTGACAGATAAGAATCCCAACTAACCAACTCTTCGGAGTCCGCTGCATGGGGGCTGGATTAATTTACTTCGTTAGACTCAGACTGAACATTCAATCTGAGAACCAAATGAATGATAGCAAAGGAAGTACAGTCAAAATAATTGGATTTATTGATTTGATGTCCGGATACCACCAAATCCTTGTTAGGGAGGAAAACATCGAGAAGATAGCCTTCAGAACGCGGTATGGACTATATGAGTTTGTAGTCATGCCGTTTGGACTCACCAATGTATCGGCTGTGTTCATTGATTTAATGAACAGGATTTTCCGCCCTTATTTGGACCAATTTGTCATTGTATTTATTGATGACATTTTGATTTATTCCAAAACTCAGGAAGAACATGCTCAGCACCTGAGGATAGTTCTGGACACTTTGAGGAGGAACAAGTTATATGCCAAAGCCAGCAAGTGTGAATTCTGGCAACCCAAGGTTAACTTCTTGGGACATGTCATATCAGCAGAAGGTATAGCCGTGGATCCGGCTAAAGTGGCGGCAGTGAGAGAATGGAAAGCGCCAAAGAATGTAATAGAGATTCGTAACTTCTTGGGATTGGCTAGTTACTACAGGAAGTTTATCATGGACTTCTCCAAGATAGCATCTCCACTTACCCGACTCACTCAGAAAGGAGTCAAATTTGAATGGTCAAATGTGTACAATTGGAGATTTGAGGATCTGAAAGATAGACTTACAACTACTCCTATTTTGATTTTGCCAGAAAGAGGCAAGGGTTATGAGGTACAATGCAACGCTTCAGGAGAGGGACTTGGGTGTGTCCTCAATCAAACTCATCTTGTGGTGGCTTATGGTTCAAGACAATTGAAAATACATGAACGCCTCTATCCTACGCATGATCTTGAACTAGCCGTAATGGTCTTCGCTCTCAAAAGCTGGAGACACTATTTATATGGGGAGAAATTTGAAGTGTTTTCAGATCATAAGAGCTTGAAGTACCTGTTTGATCAGAAAGAGCTCAACCTAAGGCAGCGGAGATGGATGGAATATCTGCAGGATTATGAGTTCACACTTCATTATCACCCTGGCAAGGCGAACAAGGTGGCAGATGCCCTCAGCCGCATATCACATGCATCAGTGGTATCTTTGATCAGGACAGAATGGGAGATGCTGAAATACCATACGAGAGTTAAATTTATATACCAATAACCATGGGAGTATGTACAATTTGATCATACAGTCCAACATGGTTACTAAGATTGAACAGGAACAGCGGATAGACCCAGAAGTGGAGGAGATATGGGCCAAGATGTCTACTGGTGAAGTCATACTGGAATGGGAGTTACGACCAGGACAGGGTCTTGTATTCCGAGGAAAAATATATGTGCCTAAGAGCTACAGAGGAGTGTTACTGATTGAGGCACATCAGACCAAACTCTCTATTCATCCGGGCAGCACCAAGATGTATCACGACCTGAAGAGACATTACTGGTGTCACGGACTCAAAAGAGATGTGGCAGAATTCGTGGCTCATTCCTTCACTTATCAGCAGGTTAAGATGAAACATCAGAAGCAACCAGGGTTACTCAAACCTTTTCTAGTGCCGGAGTCGAAATCGGAGCACATCTCCATGGATTTTGTGATAGGGTTGCTAAGGTCTTCAAAGGGCAATGATGCAATATGGGTCGTGGTAGACCGACTGACCAAGTCTACACATTTTCTTCCCATTAAGATGACAGACTTATCTGAGACTTTAGGTCGGCGGTATATTAAGGATATCATTAGGCTACGTGATATTCCACGGACTACTGTGTCCGACAGAGATGGCCGTTTCACTGGCAGAGTCTGGCAGAGTATGCAGTCGGCCTTGGGAACACATCTACTGACTAGTACAACATTCCATCCACAGACTGATGTGCAGTCTGAGAGGACAATACAAACATTGGAGAATATACTGAGAGCATGCATACTAGATTTCAAGGGTGGATGGGGGAGGTTCACTTGCCATTGGTAGAGTTCTCATACAATAACAGTTACCAGGCAAGCCTCCAGATGTCTCGATTTGAGGCATTATATGGTAGACCAGGTAGATCACCTGTGTGCTGGACAGAGGCTGGTGAGCCTGCAGTGGTTAGACCTGAGTTGGTTGCAGAGACTACAGCGGAGATACAGGTGATACAGCAGCATCTATTGGCTGCGCAAAGTCGTCAGAAGAGCTATGCTGACAAGAGGAGGAGGTTCCTTGAATTTGAAATGGGGGACATGGTGTTGTTGAAAGTCTCACCACGAAAGGGACACATGAGAATTGGAAAGAAGGGGAAACTGTTGCCAAGATATGTCGGACCGTTTTCAATCATAAGAAGGATGGGGGATGTGGCTTATCAATTGGCACTCCCTTCACAGTTGGAATCTTTACACGATGTGTTCCATATATCGATGTTGAGGAAGTGCAATCCTGATCCCTCTCATGTACTGAACATACAAGACATAGATGTCCAAAGCGACGTGACATACGTCAAAAAGCCTGTCCGAGTGGTGGAGACAGAACAAAGGGTATTACGGAACCGAGCGATCCAGTTTGTTAAGGTGGTATGGGATCGACATGGTAATGAGGAAACCTCATGGGAACTGGAGTCGGAAATGAGAACAGCTCATCCTGAGCTATTTATGTAAATGTTTGAAGCCCTACTTCGCAAGATTTTCGAGAGGAAAATTTTAAAAAGAGGGTTGTATTGTAACACTTCAGAATTCCATGGTATCAATATTTACGAAATTTGCCATTTTAATTGTGAATTAACAGATATGAACCTTAGATGGGTAAGGTGTTGGGTCAATGGCCCACTTAGGACCCAACGGTTATGGTATAAGGTTCAATTTAAAGTAAATGGGCAAGGAGCATTTAATTGGGTCAATGTTGCTATTTGGGTCAAAATGCCCAATTGGGACCCAATGGTTGTGGTTGACTTGGTTGACCACCAAGTGAGTTCAAGCCTAATTAAATGGGGCTGGAGTAAAATGGGAATGCAATCAAGTGAGTGAGTTGATTTTAAGATGATGAGTTAAGTGAGTTGAATAGTTTTGAATTAAATTATATGAGTTAGGTGTGTTGGATGAAAGGATTTAGGTTAATTCAAATTCAAACAAAGGATACACGTTGGAGCCTTGGAGTTTCATCTCATGGATGAAACTCCCACATGGAGAGATAATGGGGTGGACGGTTACACATTTCAAATTCAAACAAGGCACACGTTGGAGCCTTGGAGTTTCATCTTATGGATGAAACTCTCACATGGAGAGATAATGGGGTGGACAGTTACACATTTCAAATTCAAACAAGGCACACGTTGGAGCCTTGGAGTTTCATCTCATGGATGAAACTCCCACATGGAGAGATAATGGGGTGGACGGTTAAGCATTTCAAATTCAAACAATTTTGATATTCATCTCACTCTCTCTCTCTTCCTCTTGGCTGTTTCTCTCCCTCAAGCCCTCTCTTGGCCGACCACTCCTCAAGACAAAACTCTTAGAAATGTTTTTGATCTAAGCTAGCACACAAGACCTTTTGGGAGCAACAGTGGGTTGGCTCGCCAAAGCAAAGCCGTGCGGGTCCGTGTGTAGGCCTAAAGCGGACAATATTGTGCTAGCGGGACGGGTCGTTACAGCTGGTATGAGAGCGAAACGGGAAGATTGAATCTTTCGAAGTAAGATTAAGCTGGTTTCATGTCTCACTGACAGATAAGAATCCCAACTAACCAACTCTTCGGAGTCCGCTGCATGGGGGCTGGATTAATTTACTTCGTTAGACTCAGACTGAACATTCAATCTGAGAACCAAATGAATGATAGCAAAGGAAGTACAGTCAAAATAATTGGATTTATTGATTTGATGTCCGGATACCACCAAATCCGGGTTAGGGAGGAAGACATAGAGAAGATAGCCTTCAGAACGCGGTATGGACTATATGAGTTTGTAGTCATGCCGTTTAAATGTATCGGCTGTGTTCATTGATTTAATGAACAGGATTTTCCGCCCTTATTTGGACCAATTTGTCATTGTATTTATTGATGACATTTTGATTTATTCCAAAACTCAAGAAGAACATGCTCAGCACCTGAGGATAGTTCTGGACACTTTGAGGAGGAACAAGTTATATGCCAAAGCCAGCAAGTGTGAATTCTGGCAACCCAAAGTTAACTTCTTGGGACATGTCATATCAGCAGAAGGTATAGCCGTGGATCCGGCTAAAGTGGCGGTAATGAGAGAATGGAAAGCGCCAAAGAATGTAATAGAGATTCGTAACTTCTTGGGATTGGCTAGTTACTACAGGAAGTTTATCATGGACTTCTCCAAGATAGCATCTCCACTTACCCGACTCACTCAGAAAGGAGTCAAATTTGAATGGTCAAATGTGTGCAATTGGAGATTTGAGGATCTGAAAGATAGACTTACAACTACTCCTATTTTGATTTTGCCAGAAAGAGGCAAGGGATTATGAGGTACAATGCAACGCTTCAGGAGAGGGACTTGGGTGTGTCCTCAATCAAACTCATCTTGTGGTGGCTTATGGTTCAAGACAATTGAAAATACATGAACGCCTCTATCCTACGCATGATCTTGAACTAGCCGTAATGGTCTTCGCTCTCAAAAGCTGGAGACACTATTTATATGGGGAGAAATTTGAAGTGTTTTCAGATCATAAGAGCTTGAAGTACCTGTTTGATCAGAAAGAGCTCAACCTAAGGCAGCGGAGATGGATGGAATATCTGCAGGATTATGAGTTCACACTTCATTATCACCCTGGCAAGGCGAACAAGGTGGCAGATGCCCTCAGCCGCATATCACATGCATCAGTGGCATCTTTGATCAGGACAGAATGGGAGACGCTGAATACCATACGAGAGTTAAATTTATATATCAATAACCATGGGAGTATGTACAATTTGATCATACAGTCCAACATGGTTACTAAGATTGAACAGGAACAGCGGATAGACCCAGAAGTGGAGGAGATATGGGCCAAGATGTCTACTGGTGAAGTCATACTGGAATGGGAGTTACGACCAGGACATGGTATTGTATTCCGAGGAAGAATATATGTGCCTAAGAGCTACAGAAGAGTGTTACTGATTGAGGCACATCAGACCAAACTCTCTATTCATCCGGGCAGCACCAAGATGTATCACGACCTGAAGAGACATTACTGGTGGCACAGACTCAAAAGGGATGTGGCAGAATTCGTGGCTCATTCCTTCACTTATCAGCAGGTTAAGATGAAACATCAGAAGCAACCAGGGTTACTCAAACCTTTTCTAGTGCCGGAGTCGAAATGGGAGCACATCTCCATGGATTTTGTGATGGGGTTGCTAAGGTCTTCAAAGGGCAATGATGCAATTGGGTCGTGGTAGACCGACTGACCAAGTCTACACATTTTCTTCCCATTAAGATGACAGACTTATCTGAGACTTTGGGTCGGCGGTATATTAAGGATATCATTAGGCTACGTGATATTCCACGGACTACTGTGTCCGACAGAGATGGCCGTTTCACCGGCAGAGTCTGGCAGAGTATGCAGTCGGCCTTGGGAACACATCTACTGACTAGTACAACATTCCATCCACAGACTGATGGGCAGTCTGAGAGGACAATACAAACATTGGAGAATATGCTGAGAGCATGCATACTAGATTTCAAGTGTGGATGGGGGAGGTTCACTTGCCATTGGTAGAGTTCTCATACAATAACAGTTACCAGGCAAGCCTCCAGATGTCTCGATTTGAGGCATTATATGGTAGACCAGGTACATCACCTGTGTGCTGGAGAGAGGCTGGTGAGCCTGCAGTGGTTAGACCTGAGTTGGTTGCAGAGACTATAGCGGAGATACAGGTGATACAGCAACATCTATTGGCTGCGCAAAGTCATCAGAAGAGCTATGCTGACAAGAGGAGGAGGTTCCTTGAATTTGAAGTGGGGGACATGGTGTTGTTGAAAGTCTCACCACGAAAGGGACACATGAGAATTGGAAAGAAGGGGAAACTGTTGCCAAGATATGTCGGACCGTTTTCAATCATAAGAAGGATGGGGGATGTGGCTTATCAATTGGCACTCCCTTCACAGTTGGAATCTTTACACGATGTGTTCCATATATCGATGTTGAGGAAGTACAATCCTGATCCCTCTCATGTACTGAACATACAAGACATAGATGTCCAAAGCGACGTGACATACGTCGTAAAGCCTGTCCGAGTGGTGGACACAGAACAAAGGGTATTACGGAACCGAGCGATCCAGTTTGTTAAGGTGGTATGGGATCGACACGGTAATGAGGAAGCCTCATGGGAACTGGAGTCGGAAATGAGAACAGCTCATCCTGAGCTATTTATGTAAATGTTTGAAGCCCTACTTCGGAAGATTTTCGAGAGGAAAATTTTAAAAAGAGGGTTGTATTGTAACACTTCAGAATTCCATGGTATCAATATTTACGAAATTTGCCATTTTAATTATGAATTAACAGATATGAACCTTAGATGGGTAAGGTGTTGGGTCAATGGCCCACTTAGGACCCAATGGTTATGGTATAAGGTTCAATTTAAAGTAAATGGGCAAGGAGCATTTAATTGGGTCAATGTTGCTATTTGGGTCAAAATGCCCAATTGGGACCCAATGGTTGTGGTTGACTTGGTTGACCACCAAGTGAGTTCAAGCCTAATTAAATGGGGCTGGAGTAAAATGGGAATGCAATCAAGTGAGTGAGTTGATTTTAAGATGATGAGTTAAGTGAGTTGAATAGTTTTGAATTAAATTATATGAGTTAGGTGTGTTGGATGAAAGGATTTAGGTTAATTCAAATTCAAACAAAGGATACACGTTGGAGCCTTGGAGTTTCATCTCATGGATGAAACTCCCACATGGAGAGATAATGGGGTGGACGGTTACACATTTCAAATTCAAACAAGGCACACGTTGGAGCCTTGGAGTTTCATCTTATGGATGAAACTCTCACATGGAGAGATAATGGGGTGGACAGTTACACATTTCAAATTCAAACAAGGCACACGTTGGAGCCTTGGAGTTTCATCTCATGGATGAAACTCCCACATGGAGAGATAATGGGGTGGACGGTTACGCATTTCAAATTCAAACAATTTTGATATTCATCTCACTCTCTCTCTCTTCCTCTTGGCTGTTTCTCTCCCTCAAGCCCTCTCTTGGCCGACCACTCCTCAAGACAAAACTCTTAGAAATGTTTTTGATCTAAGCTAGCACACAAGACCTTTTGGGAGCAACAGTGGGTTGGCTCGCCAAAGCAAAGCCGTGCGGGTCCGTGTGTAGGCCTAAAGCGGACAATATTGTGCTAGCGGGACGGGTCGTTACAGCTGGTATGAGAGCGAAACGGGAAGATTGAATCTTTCGAAGTAAGATTAAGCTGGTTTCATGTCTCACTGACAGATAAGAATCCCAACTAACCAACTCTTCGGAGTCCGCTGCATGGGGGCTGGATTAATTTACTTCGTTAGACTCAGACTGAACATTCAATCTGAGAACCAAATGAATGATAGCAAAGGAAGTACAGTCAAAATAATTGGATTTATTGATTTGATGTCCGGATACCACCAAATCCGGGTTAGGGAGGAAGACATAGAGAAGATAGCCTTCAGAACGCGGTATGGACTATATGAGTTTGTAGTCATGCCGTTTAAATGTATCGGCTGTGTTCATTGATTTAATGAACAGGATTTTCCGCCCTTATTTGGACCAATTTGTCATTGTATTTATTGATGACATTTTGATTTATTCCAAAACTCAAGAAGAACATGCTCAGCACCTGAGGATAGTTCTGGACACTTTGAGGAGGAACAAGTTATATGCCAAAGCCAGCAAGTGTGAATTCTGGCAACCCAAGGTTAACTTCTTGGGACATGTCATATCAGCAGAAGGTATAGCCGTGGATCCGGCTAAAGTGGCGGTAATGAGAGAATGGAAAGCGCCAAAGAATGTAATAGAGATTCGTAACTTCTTGGGATTGGCTGGTTACTACAGGAAGTTTGTCATGGACTTCTCCAAGATAGCATCTCCATTTACCCGACTCACTCAGAAAAGAGTCAAATTTGAATGGTCAAATGTGTGCAATTGGAGATTTGAGGATCTGAAAGATAGACTTACAACTACTCCTATTTTGATTTTGCCAGAAAGAGGCAAGGGTTATGAGGTACAATGCAACGCTTCAGGAGAGGGACTTGGGTGTGTCCTCAGTCAAACTCATCGTGTGGTGGCTTATGGTTCAAGATAATAAAAAATACATGAACGTTTCTATCCTACGCATGATCTTGAACTAGCCGTAGTGGTCTTCGCTCATAAAAGCTGGAGACACTATTTATATGGGGAGAAATTTGAAGTGTTTTCAGATCATAAGAGCTTGAAGTACTTGTTTGATCAGAAAGAGATCAGCCTGAGGCAGTGCAGATGGATGAAATATCTGCAGCATTATGAGTTCGCACTTCGTTATCACCCTGGCAAGGCGATCAAGGTGGCAGATGCCCTCAGCCTCATATCACATGCATCAGTGGCATGTTTGATCAGGACAGAATGGGAGATGCTGAATACCATACGAGAGTTCAATTTATATATCAATAACCATGGGAGTATGTACAATTTGATCATACGGTCCAACATGGCTACTAAGATTGAACATGAACAGCGGATAGAACCGGAAGTGGAGGAGATATGGGCCAAGATGTCTACTGGTGAAGTCATACCGGAATGGGAGTTACGACCAGGACATGGTCTTCTATTCTGAGGAAGGATATATGTGCCTAAGAGCTGCAGAAGAGTGTTACTGATTGATGCATATCAGACCAAACTCTCTATTCATACAGGGAGCACCAAGATGTATTACGACCTCAAGAGACATTACTGGTGGCACAGACTCAAAAGAGATGTGGCAGAATTCGTGGCTCATTGCTTAATGTGTCAGCAGGTTAAGTCGGAACATCAGAAGCCACCAGGGTTACTCAAACCTTTTCCAGTGCCAGAATCGAAATGGGAGCACATCTCCATGGATTTTGTGACAGGGTTGCTAAGGTCTTCACAGGGCAATGATGCAATATGGGTCGTGGTAGACCGATTGACCAAGTCTGCACATTTTCTTCCCATTAAGATGACAGACTTATCTGAGACTTTGGGTCGGCGGTATATTAAGGATATCATTAGGCTACATGATATTCCACGGACTATTGTGTCCGACAGAGATGGCCGTTTCACCGGCAGAGTATGGCCGAGTATGCAGTCGGCCTTGGGAACACATCTACTGACTAGTACAACATTCCATCCACAGACTGATGGGCGGTCTGAGAGGACAATACAAACATTGGAGGATATGCTGAGAGCATGCATGCTAGATTTCAAGGGTGGATGGGAGGTTCACTTACCATTGGTAGAGTTCTCATACAATAACAGTTACTAGGCAAGCCTCCAGATGTCTCGATTTGAGGCATTATATGGTAGACCATGTAGATCACCTGTGTGCTGGACAGAGGCCGATGAGCCTGCACTGGTTAGAACTGAGTTGGTTGCAGAGACTACAACGTAGATACAGGTGATACAGCAGCATCTATTGGCTGCGCAAAGTCGTCAGAAGAGCTACGCTGACAAGAGGAGGAGGTTCCTTGAATTTGAAGTGGGGGACCTGGTGTTGTTGAAAGTCTCGCCACGAAAGGGACACTTGAGAATTGGAAAGAAGGGGAAACTGTTGCCAAGATATTTCGGACCGTTTTCAATCATAAGAACGATGGGGGATGTGGCTTATCAATTGGCACTCCCTTCACAGTTGGCATCTTCGCACGATGTGTTCCATATATCGATGTTGAGGAAGTACAATCCTAATCCCTCTCATGTACTGAACATACAAGACATAGATGTCCAAAGCGATGTGACATACGTCGAAAAGCCTGTCCGAGTGGTGGACACAGAACAAAGGGTATTACGGAACTGAGCGATCCAGTTTGTTAAGGTGGTATGGGATCAACACGGTAATGAGGAAGCCACATGGGAACTGGAGTCGAAATTGAGAACAGCTCATCCTGAGCTATTTATGTAAATGTTTGAAACCCTACTTTGCTCGATTTTCGGGAGGAAAATTTTAAAAAGAGGGTTGTATTGTAACACTTCGGAATTCCATGTTATCAATATTTACGGAATTTGCCATTTTAATTGTGAATTAACGGATATGAACCTTAGATGGGTAAGGTGTTGGGTCAATGGCCCACTTAGGACCCAACGGTTACGGTATAAGGTTAAATTTAAAGTAGATGGGTAAGGTGCATTTAATTGGGTCAATGTTGCTATTTGGGTCAAAATGCCCAATTGGGACCCAATGGGTCGTGGTTGACTTGGTTGACCACCAAGTGAGTTCAAGCCTAATTAAATGGGCTGTATTAAAATGGGAATGCAATCAAGTGAGTGAGTTGATTTTAAGATGATGAGTTAAGTGAGTTGAATAGTTTTTAATTAAATTATATGAGTTAGGTGAGTTGGATGAAAGGATTTTGGTTAATTCAAATTCAAACAAAGGATACACATTGGAGCCTTGGAGTTTCATCTCATGGATGAAACTCCCGCATGGAGAGATAATGGGATGGACGGTTACACATTTCAATTTCAAACAAAGCACACGTTGGGGCCTTGGAGTTTCATCTCATGGATGAAACTCTCACATGGAGAGATAATGGGGTGGATGGTTACACATTTCAAATTCAAACAAGGCACACGTTGGAGCCTTGGTGTTTCATCTCATGAATGAAACTCCCACGTGGAGAGATAATGGGGTGGACGGTTACGCATTTCAAATTCAAACAATTTTGGTATTCATCTCACTCTCTCCCTCTCCCTCTTGGCTATTTCTCTCCCTCAAACCCTCTCTTGGCCCACCACTCCTCAAGACAAAAGACTTAGAAAAGTTTTTGATCTCAAGCTAGCACACAATGCCGAACGCTCTCTCTCTCTCTCTCTCTCTCTCTCTCAAGTCTCACTCTGGGCCAGAGAAGTAAGAAGGAAGGAGGAAGAGGCTAAGGAAGGAAATGATTAGAAGGGCAAATCGGAGCGAAGGAAAACCGGAGGAGTTGTGGAACCGGTAGGTATTTTGATATATTTGTTTTAAAGAAAGGAACCATAGGGTTCGGCCATGGTGTATGGCCGAACCCCATGGAAGAAAATTGGGGGATGATTATGGTATTTTAATGAAAAGGAGGAACCATAGGGTTCGGCCATAGTGCATGGTCGAACCCCATGAAAGAACATTGGTTAATTTTAAATGGAGTTTGAAGGGCAACAATCATAAGTGTATGTGTATGATGTTAAAAGGATTATAAGCTTGGATAAATGACTGTTAAGGGAAGATTATGAACCATAGGTTTCGGCCATGGTGTATGGCCGAACCCCATGGAAGATTATTAATAATTTTGAAAAGGATGAAAACCATGGAGGGTTATGATGTTTTAAAAGGATTTAAATGGGAGGTATTGTTAAAGACATTAGCTATGTATAAAGAATGGAAAAGAAGGGCACAAAGCCAAAGGGTGAGGTTCGGCCATGTTGTATGGCCGAACCCCACCAAGTAATATTTATGGATTTAGGGTTTTCTTAGATATTGAATTATGTGGATTGTTTAATATTTTAATGGGCTTCAAAACATGAAAATGGTAGATGCATGTTAAGGATTTTTAAATGGACTTAAAAATGGTAATGGATTCAATGGAGAAATTGGAATTTAGACATCATAGGGTTCGGCCATGGTGTATGGCCGAACCCCATGAACCTTCTAAAATGGGTCATTTGTGGTTCTATGTATGTGTAAAGGAAGCGATTATCAAAACAAGGAATAATGGAATTATTGGAGCTTTATGTTATGATATATGAATCACTTATGAATCTAGTTTATGATCAATTTTGGACCTAAGCATGAAGTGATGGGAATAATGGCAAATGTGTAAATATGGGAGAAAATGATAGATCATGGGTTCGGCCATGGTGTATGGCCGAACCACATGAGGAATGTGTTTGGTGGACTTAGATTATTATTAAGGTTAAATAATTGTTGCATAAGTGATGAGATTAGTGAATCAAAGGATGAATGGTCTTGGACTTAATTAAAAGATCGAAGGACTTGAAAAAGGGACTAAAATCAAGATGGTGAGGTTCGGCAATGTTGTATGGCCAAACCCCACTAAGGTGTATTTGGTGGACTTAGGGATTTTTAAAGTGGTCTACTTGTATATGATTGGTTAAATCAAAAGAGGGACAAACTCAAGTGGGTGAGATTCGGCCATTTTGTATGGCCGAACACCACAAGGTTGTGTTTATGGACTTAGACCTAATGTTAAATCAAATGGAATATGGGATTGACTTGTTGATATGTAACAAGGTGACGGGACCTCATAAAAGGTGTGCGATCATGAGCGGTTGCCGATTTAAGAAGTAAGGACACTTTAGTGGTCTTTGGTAGGATTCTACTTTTTTGAAAACATGGTTTATATATGATGGTTTTTATCTTATTTTGATGAATTTATGTTGTAAAAGATATGTTCCAAATGTGAGTTTTAATGCTATGTTTATAATATAAAATAGCATCTCATGCATGGCATGGGGTGAAGGATATGTAACCGGAGGGACCACACTTCGTCGGGGCGACCGAAAGACTACTGTGGGGATACCTTGATATGCATTTTCCATCAAGAGGTAACCGGAGGGGCCAGACTCCATCGGGGCGTCCGAAAGACCTATGTGGGGGTACCTTGATGTGCATTTTCCATCAAGAGGTAACCGGAGGGGCCACACTCCATCGGGGCGTCCGAAAGACCTATGTGGGGGTACTTGTGATGGGTGGGACTCATTGCATTTGACATCATGACATGGCATTGTTTTATATGGTTTTGACATTATGTTATTATATATGATTTGTACTAACCATGTGTAGACCCTAAATGGAATACCTACTGGGCACATTGTTCTAACACCCTACTTCTACCCTAGTAGATGACAAAGGAAAGTAAAGGGACGATGAACGTGATCGGAGCCAAGCATAAGAGCTTGGATATGTGATTGGATTATATTTTGTTTAAGTTACTCATGGACTTGTAATCTGAGTAGCTAGATTTCGGGCATGTAATAACTTAGATAATTTTGCTATGTTTTGAATGGTTTGTTGGATATTTAAGTTAATTTAATTATGGTTAAAGACTTGAAGTAATTTGCTATCTAAAAAGGAATAGATCTAGGTTCTATTATAATACGCAGTTTATGATTTAATCCGCATGTATATATTATTATGTGTGAACCGTTTTCATGGTCTTAGTCCATGCACACATAGGGTTGGCCAGTTAAGGGTCGGACTTTAGAAGTTCGGACTTAGCTCTCGTCGTGACGTCCCGCTCTCGCTCACTCTTCTATTTATAAAAAGAAAAAAATAGACTATGATTTTCGGAAAGCGAGTGAAAAAGGGCGGGGCATTACACTGCCACAAAACACTAGGGATGTAATTGGCCAAGTAAAACCTTGATATGGCGATTTATAAAGGAAACCATTGATATTTATTTATGATGTGATTTGATATGGATATTGGGTGAGAGATCATTAGGCATTGACACCCATAACATGACACATATGTAAGCATGATTATGATATGGACATCATACATTGTTTTACTATTTATGAGATACTTTGCAAGTACGATATATCTATCTTGATGTATAATATTTCTATATGTAACATAACCCTACTTGGAATACCTACTGGGCATGTTGACTGAAACCCTACTTCTACCCTATAGATGATGGAATAGGAAATGCCAAGGAGAAGAATGTAGGACCGGAAGGGAGCCAAGCGTAGGAGCTTGGGAGAAGTTTAAATTACTAACTTTGTTTTCAATGATGTATTTGGAGACTTGCATTTTGGTTTGTAATAATTTAGACTATTTTGGGACACCTTAGACTTATTTGCTATGGTTTAATAATCTTAAGTTTTATTTGAAGATATATGGTGATTGGCTTTCCTTGCCATTTGATGACATGAATATGAATAGTATCTTATTCATATAGATTATTCCGCAAGTATTCAGAAAAGTGTGTGAAATGTTTTAGTGGACTTGGTCCATGCACACGTAATGGTAGCCAGTTAAGGGTCGGGTTTTGGAAACTCAGACTTGACTCGCGTAGTGATGACCCGTTCTCTCTCACTTATTTAAAAAAAAAATATACTCTGATTTGTTGCGAGTGAAAAAGGGCGGGGAGTTACATGTTCAAATGTGTAAAGGGCTACTATTGTTGGTATCACATTTGAAACATGTTTTTGGAATCTTTTGTATATCTTACATTCAACCCATGTTCTTGTTTAATTGTTGGATTGATCTAATGTAAGATAATCGTTATACATGTAGGTTTACACTCTAGTATCGGAACATACTTATCTCATTTCATTTCATATGCCATGTGACTTGTGCATCTTTGGGAAATGAATGTATTATGTACATCACCTCATATGTATAGGGTGTGTATGGTACTCATACACAGTGTCGTTTCATTCCAAGTTCTTAAACTTGTGAATTCCATGTGGAATAAACATGCTCTTTGTCTTTGAAAGGATTTTTGGTTTGGCGTGACCTACCAAAAGTGTTGATCAAAATGATCAAGTGTGCTTATCTAAATCTATTTATGTACCAGCTATTTTCAAGGAATTGGAGTATACTGGAAAGAATGGTAGAAGTGTTTATCATATTTTGGGTAATAAAATGATAATAAGCATGAGAGTTGTGTGTTGTGTGGGTAACGTCATACTTCATTTTTATATGCTTGATTAATGTATTCATAACGGAAAATGAATGTATGATTAGTGTGCTTTGTGTCTAATTCCAATACTTGCTAGTTTATACATTATGTGGAATGACTCATGTTCATAGACACCTTGCCTTTGCTAAAGCCTGAAAATGCCACATCACATGACACAACACACTTAGGCAATATGTTTGAATTGGTAAATTAAATGTGCTCTAGGTACTTGGATTGGTTTAGATCCAGGAAAAGAGATCCGTAATCCATGTTTTGTGCCTACCTTCAGAAGGGTAAGTTGAATCTTCAAATGGCACAGAAGCGGTGTGAATGTATGTATCATCACTGGCATTGAAAGGTGTATAAGCAAAGCTCAATGAACTATGAACATCTCAAGCGCACACACACACACACATACCTTGTCATCCTTTAAGTTTTTAAAACCCAGATCGAAGGATAGACTAGTCGGAGGAACAGATAGGTCGGTATTGTTGGGAATTAGAACACTTTCTGAAAAGAGAAAAAATCGAAAAAGGAGACAGGTCCAAACATCGACACAGACAAGTCTTTAGTCACGACCCGTCAGTGAGTCAGAAAGAATAAGTCAAAAGGTCTCTTTCTGTGAAAATGACAGATCAACTCAAAATCGTCGTTCCTTCTCCCGCTGAGCTCTTGTGATTTCATCATCTCCTCCTATGCCCAAGATCAGACAATAGGACAACCATAGGGTTTCTTGTTCTCCCTCCTCCAGTAGCTCGAAAATCACATTTTTGTGATTCCCATTGGTTGGGTAAGCTCTATGCATTCTTCTCTCCTTCAAGTGATTTTGCTGTTTCTAAGCTAAATAAAACATAGTGGAGAATGACAAGAAACAAGTTCCCAGTCATCAATGTGTCCTCTGATTTTGAGAATGATCATTCCACATTCCCTAAGAAACCCAAATCTCAGTGGTGTTGAGGAGAATATTCGTCTCTCCTAAATACTATAGTCGTCGAGTCAAGACCCACTCGAGGAAACCTCACAAGAAGACATCACCACCATCCATACCCAGAAGGCCTAGTGGAGTGACCATTAAAGAACCTACCTTTCCAGTTGGAGCGAGTGTAGAAGAAGTGAGTGGAAAAGGGAAAGGCCAAAAGGAACCCAATCCTCCAGTAGAATCAAGCAGTGATGAGGATACAGCTATTGAGAGACTTGCTACTGGTAAGGTAAATGAAGAGAAAAGAATAGAGCAGATGGAAGATACAAAAGCCAAGTCAGATAGAGCTCTTATAAGACAACTCTATTTCTTCTTAAAAAAAAAAAAACAACGGAAGTTGGAAAAAAAGATTAGAGCCTTAGCAACCTTCATGAATGAATCGATCCAAAGCCTCTCCACATTCATGGATAAACTCAAAGAGAGTTCCCGACGAAAAACCCCTTCCCCTCCAGCATCACCTCCTTCTAATGGCTCTGCTTAGAGTAGTTTTTTCATAGTCTATTTCGGAAAAACTATAGTTTCAGTATTAAAACCAAGCATCCATGTTGCCCCTCTCTTAAATCATATAATGTACATTTTTGCTTATGAATGAAATGATATGGTTTGATTTAGTGTGTGTTAATTAAATGGAATGCCTTCTATCTCATGTCTGCTGTTAACATGGATTTTGTTAATAAGACTAACATCCAGGTTGTTAGGGAGATAGGGATCGAGCTGTGATATTACACACACCTTGGAGTTTGGGGGAGCACAAAATCTGTGCTGATTAGTTGCTGTCACTGGTCGTGATAGTATAAGAGGGACGACTGATGTAAGCTTAAAAAGAAGTTTGGAAAAAAATAAACTTAAAGGTAGCTAAGTTTATGGGGGAGATAATCTGGAGAAGCTAGAAAACATAGCTTACTCCATGGGGGAGATGAGTTGAAAAAGCTATAAAAGATAGCTTGGAGAATGGGGGAAAATACTCTAGGGAAGCTAGGACATTATCCTGACTCATGGAAGAAATCAGCTAAGCTGGAATTAACTTGTGCAGGGGCAAACAAACCTTGATGAACGAGAAGTGTGCATTGAACCATAGGAAAGAACCATGAGTTACAGTCGAACTTAGTTAAGCACTAAATGTAAGAAGAATGGGGAAGTGCTTGAAAATCGATGTCTGCCAACTAATCTTTGTTAATTGTATGACAAAATGGGGGAGAAATTAATAGAAGCTATAAGACATCAAAACCAATTATGGGAAATAATTGGTAAAACCGAAGTACTTATGCCTTTAGGAAGAGTGAGCTAAAAAAAGGGAATAAACCAATGGACATAGGGAGAATGTCTATGCTCGGAGTTTGGGAGATCAAACTCGAAAAAGATTGGAGGAGGAAATCTTCTCAACACTGATAGCTTGGATAAGCTTGGTGATAACCATATGCTATGGGTAGTGTTGGTCACTAGAAAATCAGAGTGTATTGGGGAAGCTTGAATACAAATCTTGTTTAGTTCATGAATGCATATTTTTGTCTTGGGACTAACCCCTCTAATGATTTCCTAGTGTTTGCTTGCTTATGTACTTGAACAGGTAAACATGAAATGAAGCAAGCTGATCAATGAGATGCGAAGATCATAGTCTTGTTTTGCATTTGAATATGTACATGTAATTAATATAATATTGTGTATTTAAATGTGATGTAATAAAGGTGGGATTGTAACTGGGTTAGCTTATAGGTTTTGGTAATGAAATTGACAAAGGGGGAGATTGTTAGTGCCCCGGTTTTGCTGAGTCCCTGTTTGTCAATTCCATGACTCAGGAAGCAGCACCTGTAAGAAGCTTGAAGACTCAAGATGATCAAGAATGAAGATCATGCTCCACGGGGTTGAAGTTCATCGTTATGGCAATCACAAAACAGGTATTATGGCCATAGATGACTTTAGGTGGAACCCACACCTTAGAGAAGACCATCCCTAGGCTTAGTTGAACAAATTTTAAAATCATAAAAATCCTAAAGAGTAAGCTTGAAAGTGAATTGGAACCCAACTTCGAAATATGTATTTTTTCACTATCAGCTTGACTAGTCATTCTCACCGACCCCTCGGTGTAGACAAGATCGACCCATCGTGGTCAAAGACTGGTCGACCAGATTGACATAAGTTTTGGATTATAGAACTGTCATTTAGGGAAAGCCTCTGATCGACAGTCTCGTGTGCACCGACTCCTCGGTGAAAGGCTGAAATGACACCTCGTGATCAATGACTCTTTGATAAGACTTATGAGTTTTGGAACTTTGAACTCAAGTGGTCTCTTGAAGAAACAGACATATCGGTAATTCAAAATCAATCGTGAGTACAAGGACCGACCCCTCGGTAAAGGTCGATAGGTCGTTCTGGGTAAGACATGTTTCTAGACTTGAAACTACTGTCAGCATGGTGTTGCCCCAGACCGAGCCTCTCGGTGCCATGACTGTCGGGCTGTTGAACGATAACATTTCTAGTCACCGACCCGTCGGTACTCCCGACCTGTCGGTACGCCCGACCTGTCGGTACATTACCGTTACTGCAACTGGTTGGCTTCTCTATATAAACCGATCTTTATGGAACCAGCTTGTATCCTTTGGAAAAATCAGTTGGACCCTCATTATTATCAGTGTGCTTAAAGAATGACGAACAAAAGGATCACTCTTTCTTTCGTGCTTACACTTGGGGAATCTAATACAACCAATCATATGGATTGAGTTTGTGATAGAGAGAGAAAATGATTATAAACTAGGAAACCTATGGTAAAACCAGTTTTTTTGTTGTCCTGAATTGTGATTGATTTACGACGGCTATGAGGGGGAGCGTCGGTATACATTGGGTGGATCTTGAAGAAGTATACATCAAGAGATAGAGCTACAAAGGCAAGTGCTTCTTGGTTTTAATTTTGTTTTAAAACCTTTGTCCCGTAAGTGGATTAAAGAGAATTTGCTCCCGAACCACTATAGAAAACTCTAGAGCGTTGTCTCTAGCACAGTGGTGGGTGGAATTCCCAGCCAAATGGATAGGTGAAATTCATAGTCTACAGTGGTGGGTGAAATTTCCAACCGATTGAGTGAGGATGAATTCCTACTCTAATTGTGAAGATGTAAGTCCCCACCTAGTGGATTTGTGGATGACTCAAGGTTGAGTTAGTCCTAACAATAGATGTAGGTTGGCTAACCGAAACACTTTAAATTGGTCTTATGCTGTTTGATCTTTGTGTGTTTGTAGTTAGTACTCTTCTCAACACACATCACTTTGCATGTTGATTATCTTAGTTTATACATTGTGATCAAGCATTGATAATCAACTAATATGTAAAGTATTCTAATCTTAATGTGATCATTTAAGTAATGAATAACAATCTATCACACTAAATGAATCTCTTGATTAATATTCCACTGCACTTAAACTTTAAACAATCAAGAAATTTGTAAACACCATGAAAAATGGGATTGACCTATTCACCCCCCCTCTAGGGTCAATCGTGTTGTCTAGCACTATGAAAAATGGACTTTCAGACTCAATTAAGAGTCTTGGGATATCAAGAGAGGAAGATAAAAAGAAAAGAAAACGAAGGAAAAAGAAAAAAAATGAGAGAAAAACAAAGAGAAGGAAACAGAGAAGGAAAGTGTCCAGCCACCTCTCTTGCTCATCCTAGTGCTCCCTATCACTCACATCTCAATCCTCAACTCAACCAAGAATCTCTTCACCTCCCCTCGAACTTCCCCTGTTCTAGGGAAGGGAAGAAGAGACCAAGCAAAGGGAAAGAGATATGGAGCTAGCAAGGAGGGAGGAAAGAAATGAGACAAGGGAGATCAGATTTCACTCATTCAAGTACACCTAAGAATCACTCGAGGTGTAACACCCCGACTTTTCAAAGATATTAATATTTACAAAAATGACATTGGAATGGTAAAATAAAAAGATATGATTGTAGATGAGAAAATGGTGGGGCCCATTGTTCAAATTAAGACCCAATGTGCATATTATAAGGATCAAATTAAATTAAATGGGTATTGTACATCTAATTGGGTCAAGATGGTTATTTGGGTCAAAGGACCCAATTGGGACCCAATGGGTCATGATGGACTCATTTTGTAATGCCCCGCGCTCTCCGAGAAATCAGAGTCTAATTTTTTTTTTTAAAATAATAATAGAATGACACCGGTAGAGAACGGGAGGCGTCACGACGCGAGCTAAGTTCGGACTACCCAAGTCCGACCCTTAACTGGCCACCCATGTGTGCATGGACTAAACCCATGATAAATAATCCACACATGGAACTAAGTACAACTTGCGGAATAAGTCAAATATGCGGAATTATAGACAATACTCAGACTGCTCCATTAACAGATAGCAAAGTACAAGTCAAGTTTGCTTTAACATAATAACCTCATTAGACTATTCTCAAACTTAGCATTTATCCACAATAACTTAATTTATATATCCAACATCAAGACTGTAATTCAAAACATAGCAAAGATACTAGCTATTACATGTCCATAAAGATGTATTCAATATAACAGTAATATAGAAATCCCAATCATCATTCAAGCGCTTAAGCTTGGCTCCCCTCTTGGTCATCGTCCTTCTCTTTCCCCTTCCTTGTTCCTGCATTATCCTCTAGGATAGAATTAGGGCGTTAGATCAACGCGCCTAGTAGGATTTCCGATTAAGGCTACCACAGGGTTAGTGTATAAAACATGCATATATCATAGTATATATGGTCATCAAAAACAGATAAATCAATGCTATATATGCAAATGTAATGAGCCCCTCCCCATCACACATATACATAGCCATCACTTGACGGGACTCTCACCGTCAAGGTAAATCACAATACACTTTCATTTGGGACTCACACGATAAGGTAATCCACAGTAATCCTCATTTTCTGTGGAAAGACACTTCATCATTGAGTTGTTTCACAGTGTTCTTTCATTGGGACTCACATGATAAGGTAATCCACAGTAATCCTCATTTTCTGTGGAAAGACACTTCATCATTGAGTTGTTTCACAGTGTTCTTTCATTGGGACTCTCAAGTCAAGGTAATCCATAATCATCACCCCATGCCATGCATGAGATGTCAATGTACATGTATGTCATTTGTAAATACATATCTCATCATTCAAAACCACATTTGAAACATAATATCAAATACAACATATCTCATAAAAACATGATAAAATCAAATCATATTTGTGGTTACAAGTAGGTAGGAAACCTATTGAAGATTCACTTCAGTGCTCCATCTTTCTTAATCGTCACCTGTTCACGACTCGCACGCCGTATACGCAAGTCTGGATACCCTATTTAAATGGCAGCAAACCAAATATTCATCATGTAATTCCAACTTGGTCAATGTCCCAAAAATGCACTATGTGGGGTTCGGCCATGCCCATGGCCGAACCTCACCTATTTATCCTTTGGTTTCTCATTCGTTTAATCTTTATTAAACATCAAGTTCTACAAAAATACCTTGGTAGGGTTCAGGCCATACAGCATGGCCGAACCATACCCCTTTGATTTGTGTGCATACAACCATACCTATGATCATTCCACCTTTGATCATTTCACCCATAATTACCATTATGCCATTGAGACCAACCTTTTCCTTAAACATCCTTAACTATGACCAGACCACCTTGGTGGGGTTCAGCCATACACATGGCCGAGCCTCACATTTTTATTGATTCTTTAAATCATTCTTTCCCGTATCTTTAATCACAAAATCGGCTACACAATAAGGCCACACAAAGACCCTTAGTGGGGTTCGGCCATACCACATGGCCGAACCTCACCAATCTGATTTTGACCCCACTTTTCATCTTATATCATAATTAATCAGCTCCATATTAAATCCATACCTAAACCTAGGTAATTTATAAATCAAAAGAATATCACATCATAGTTTTCCAATAGGATTCAATCCAATCCTATCATCTAAAAACAACCCATGGAGTTCGGCCATACACATGGCCGAACCCAATGGTTCTCTTGATTTAATTATGTAATCAACTAATCTTGATTTAAATCAATATCTTAACCTCAACCTTAACATGGTTCAGCCATGTATTGGCCGACCAAAAACAGTAATTATACCTTCATTTAAATCACATAAAAACCCCATAATTTCACATGATTTCCAACTCTCCAAAACCATACATTTCATCAAATTCTTTCATGGGGTTCGGCCCTCCAAGGTGGCCGAACCCTATGTCCATGACTTGATCCTCATAAACATATTTTTATGTTTCAATAATCATGTAATAAACAGTGTATTATCACCGAGTTTAACCATTTAAAAATCATCTAAAAACCAACCCAATTTCATGGGGTTCAGCCATGCTCATTGGCCGAAGACTATGACCTTTGGTTTTGAACCACTTAACCCTTCATCTTAGGTCCGAATTAAACATCCAAATCCATGTTTTAACCTTCTTAAAACATGCATTTTAAATCTAATAAAACATATAATAACAGTCCCAAACTTGCATGGTTTTAAATTCCAAAAACCATCAAAATCAACCAATTATCTTCATGGGGTTCGGCCATCCAAAGTGGCCGAACCCTATGGTCCATTTCCATCATTCTTTGACACCATTTTCCATGGTTTAGACCTATGACAAATTCGGCCATACATGACCAAATTATGTCATCCAAATTCATAACTTAACACTCATATTTAAAACCAAAATCCATAAGAATTCTTACCAAATTTCTCAAGCTTCTTGTCTTGCCTTTGCTCTTTACTTCCTATCCTTCTTTGCCTTCCTTCCTTTGCTGGTTTATGCTTGAATCTACTGGTGCAAACACCTCTGATGTTCCAGCCAGGAAAAAGAATTGGAGAGAGGGAGAGAGAGAGATGGGAAATCTTAGATTTTCAATGTAAAAATCGGCTAACCATGGTGGTCATTCCCTTTTGTACTTCAGCCCCCAAGACCCCTCCATTCCCTCATCAATTCTTATAAAAAACGATGGGTCTTGGGTGTTATCCAATGCACCCCTTGGCACCTGCCAATGCAGCCTCCCAACTCCCCAAGAATCACCTCCCATTTCCCATGTATTTCATTTAAAATCCATCATGAAAATCACCCCAACAAGTCCCCCAACGTGTGGGACTTGTTTTGGTGGTTATGACTGAGCCAACCTACTCATATTCCCTTTGAACTCACTGATTTGCAGTCCCATTGATTTCCATTTTGACTCACCCAACTCACATGTCCAACTCACCTCATTAATTGGCAATCATTTAATGCATTTGAGTCAACTCATTCTTAATTCAAATTAAATAAAATCAGTTCCACTTAACCTGATTTAACTCACCATTGAACTCATTTGTGGGCCCACACGGTCGGCTGTGGTCAACAAAGTCAACCCGAGCCGTTGGGTCCCCCTTTAGCTCCTTGACCCGTTTTTGACTTCATGACCCAATTATGGGTATTTTGGTCATTTGTAATTGGTTTTCACATGTGCATCAGGCCCTACCCATTTTTACTCCACTTGATTTCCAATCAAATCAGCTTAACCCCATTTAATTTAAGCTCACATAACGGTCAAATAATCCATTAAGACCCGTTGGGTCCCATTTGGCCCTTTGACCCATTTAGCCATTTTTGACCCAATTGATGCACATTACCCATCCAATCAAATTTGACTTTTATAATGTGTTCATAGGATCTTAATTTGAGCAATGGGTCCCACCTTTTCCTTATTTAACATTACAAACATTTAATTTAACAAAACAGGCCCAGTTTCGTAATTATCCACTTCGTTGAGAAATTGGGGTGTTTACACATTTGACCATTGGGTGAACCCAATCTTAATTGGGTTAGGCTGAATTGATTTGGAATTAAATGAATGATAAATGGGTAGACTTGATGCAAATGTGTAAACCACATTTAAATGGGTAAACCACCCATAAATGGGTCAAGGAGCCAATTGGGTCAATGAGCTAAATGGGGACCCAATGGGTCGAGTTGACCTTGTTGACTATGGTTGACCGTGTGGACCCTCAAGTGAGCTCAAAGGGTTAGTCAAATCAGGTTGAGTTGGGGCTGAAGTGAGTTGGATTTGAATTAAATAATGGAGTTGACTCAAGTGCATTAAATGTGGAGAGTTGGGCTAATTAGTTGGGTGAGTTAAGTTGGAACCCAAAGAGGCCTTAAATTCCATTGAGTAAAGTGGGGAGGTGAGGAGTTGCCATGATCTTAAACACCACAAAACAAGTCCCACACGTTGGGTACTTATGGTGTGGATTTCCATGCATGGAATTCAATGGAGGAGATAAGTATCACGTTGGTTGGTGCCAAGGGATGCATTGGTTGGTGCCAAGGGATGCCTTAGTTTGTGCCAAAAGACACCTTGGTTAGATCAAGAATTAATGAGGTTAAATGAGAGGTTCAAGGGCTGTTTTTACAAAAGCAATACACCATACACTTTGGCCGTATTCTTCACAAAGAAATCTTAGAACTCATCTCTCTCCCTTTCTCTCAAGAACCTACCTCCTTGGCCAAATTATCCTTTGGTACTTTCACCATTGGTCAAGCTTCCAATCAGCTAAGGACTAAGGAAGCAAGAAGGAAGAAAGCAAGGATCAAAAGGAGAGAAGAAAAGCAAAGGAAATTGGTAAGTGTTTAAATAAGAATTTAGTTAAATAAAGTGGTAAAAGGGAGCATGATTTGGCCATGGCTTGGCCGAATCCATCAAGGGATTAAACCTTGGATAAAGGTTGTTTAAAAAGAATAAAAGTGGATGATAGGGTTTGGCCACTTTGGATGGCCGAACCACCCCATGAAAAGATTTATTTAGGTTGATGGTTTTGAAAGCTAAAAGTCATGCAATACTATGGAGATTTCTAGATGTTTTAATTAGACATAAGATGCAAGTTAAAGGGTTGTAAATCATGGATTTGATTGTCATGATTTGGTCATGTTATGGCCGAATTTATCAGTGTTTTAAATTATGATGATTAGGTTTAAAAAAGGGATAGAAACTTGGATCATAGGGTTCGGCTACTTTGGATGGCCGAACCCCATGAAAGGATTTGATAATTTTGTATGGCTTTTGGAGAGATACAAACCATACCAATGCAATGATTTAAGGTTTTAAGGTGTTCAATATGGAGATAAGATTGATGTTTTTGGGTCGGCTATGGGATGGCTGAACCCTATTATTTTTATGGCTAATTTACAATGAATGAACTATGTATAAGTATTGGGGAAATTTGCATCAAGAGAACCATAGGGTTCGGCCATGTGTATGGCCGAACACCATAGGTCATTTTATGGGTGTTTAAAGATAAGAACATACTTAGAAATTATAAATGAATTTGTAGTATGTGAATAGATGGAAATAAAGGATCATAGGGTTCGGCCATATGTATGGCCAAACCCCATGAAGTGATTTTGATAGATATAAGTAATTTTGGAATCAAGGAAATAATGGAAGATTAAGGGTTAGTTAATTACATGGTTACTCTGGTAACTAGTCTTAAGTATAAAGGACTAAAGGATCAAGTTTGAAATTGGTGAGGTTCGGCCAAGTTGTATGGCCGAACCCCACTAAAGTGGATTGGTTATATGGACTTTGATTATTAAGTAAAGATTAACCATTGGTGGGTTTAGTGGCAAAACAGTAAGTACAAGCCATAATGTAAATATGAATGAAAAGATCAAAAGGACATGAAGGATGGGTCAAACCAAACTGGTATGATTCGGCTATGTTGTATGGCTGAACCCTACCAAGGTATAATTGGTAATATAAGGTGTTTAAATAAAGTTATTTGGATGGTATTGATCCAAAACAAAGGAAGGACAAATTCAAAGTGGGTGAGATTCGGCCATGGGGTATGGCCGAACCCCACAAGGTGGTTTTTGGGACTTAGATGTAAATGGAAATTAAATGATAGTATATTGACTTGCTGTTATATAAACAAGGTGATGGAACTTGAACGGCGCACAAGTCGTGAACGGGTGATGTTTAAGAAAGCACGGACATTTAAGAGAACTTCCGGTAGGTTTCCTACCGACTTGTAACCACTTTTATAATTGGTTTTATCATGGTTTTTATGAGATATATTGTTATTGTTTTATGTTTCAAGTTGGTTTTGAATGATGAGATATATATTTACAAATGACATATATTCATTGACATCTCATGCATTGCATGGGGTGATGATTATGGAAACCGGAGCCCACACTCCGTCGGTATGCCGTGATGCAACTGTGGGGCCTCCTTAGGCGATGAGAGTCCTGCCAGGAGGAATAACTTAATGACAAGAGTCCTATCCGTAGGAAATGAGGAGTACTGTGGATTACCTTGACATGAGAGTCCTATCCATAGGAAATGAGGAGTATTGTGGATTATCTTGACGTGAGAGTCCCGTCAAGTGATAGCTATGTATACTTGTGATGGGTGGGACTCATTACATTTGTATTTACATACGTAGCATTGATTTCAGATGTTTTTAATGATCATATACTATGTTATATGAATGCTATATACTAACCATGTGGTAGCCCTGATCGGAAAACCTACTGGGCGCGTTGATCTAACGCCCTAATTCTATCCTTAGAGGATAATGCAGGAAAAGGAAAGGGAAAGGCAAAGGCTGAGGATCACGAGGAAAACTACGCATAGATGCTTGGGTGTTGGATTGGATTTCTTAATTATTGTTATTTGGATAAACTTCATGGATATGTAATAATGGAGATAACTGCTGTAGTTTGATTTAACTTTGAATGAAGGTTTAGTTTTAAGTAAATATGACTTGTACTTTGCTATCTGAGAATGGAGCAGTCTGAGGATTGATTATAATTCTGCATACTTGATTTATTCCGCAATCAGTTATGTTTATTCTGCATGATTTATTTAGTTCCATGTGTGGATCGATTTTCATGGTCTTAGTCCATGCACACATGGGTGCCCAATTAAGGGTCTGACTTTGGAAGTCCGAACTTAGCTCGCGTCGTGACGTCTCCCCACTCTCTTCCACTTGTTTATTTATAAAAAAAAAAAAAACTCTGATTTTCGGAAGGTTGGAAAAGGGCAAGGCGTTACACGAGGTAGGCGAATCTATAATATTTTTGAATAAATTATTAACAATAGAATGTTTAGGAAATGTGTATGAATGGATTGGGAAAGAAAGAACCTAAGGATATTGAACACCTAAGTAAAGGGAAGCCATGTATAATGGGTCCATGACGTCTGACTCGATCTAGTTGACATATCGACCCTGTCGATGTGTCGTCTGGGGCAAATATCCAACAAATAGAAAATAATAAATGTTGAACCGAAAGAAAATAAACCCAAAATGACACATCGACTATGTCGATGTCTCAGCCTCGGTATGATAGAGATGGAAATCGGAGCGAATTGATGATCAATTAATCCTAGAGCGACCCATTGACAAACTCGCTGTATCGGTCTGGGTATGACTGAACTGGAAAAAAAATATAAAGATGACGAAATTACGCTTGGAAGATATATCGACCAGATCGATATATCAACCTGGGTATGATAAAACAGAAATGAAACTAGTTCCAGTATGATGTATCGACCAGATTGATATGTCGGCTTGGAAACGTAATAACCAGTCTAAGTATGCTGAAATTGAAACAATGGACTGATTAGAGGGCGATGCATCGACTAAGTCAACATATCGAATATGTACATCTGTGTATGTATCGACTAGGTCAATACGTACTATCGGGAACAGAGAGCAAAATCTTGCCAAAACCGATGGGATATTGGGTGTCATCCTAGACATCCCTTCACCCAAACGGTGCATCTATTCAAATCAGCCAATGCATCTCATTAAATGAGATGATGCCGCCCAACCTTGGTGTCCCTTGGCTTTGCCAAGGCACCTCTTCATTCCAACGGCTGAGATTTGTTTTCCCAAGTGTTGCGTGAGATTAAAACTCCCTTCCATATCCTCTTGACTGACTTGATTCATGGTATTTTTATTCCAACTCCACTCATCCAACTCATCACATTTAATGCACCAAGTTTGAATCAACTCTTTTCTTAAATCAAACTCACTCCAAATCAATCCAACTCAAGCTGAACTAACTCACACTTGAGCTCATCTGAGGGCCCACACGGTCATCCGTGGTCAATTTGGTCAACGCGACCCATTGGGTCCCCAATCAGCCCCTTGACCCGTTTTGACAACATGACCCATTCATGGGTAGATTTTTTCCATTTTTAATTGGTTTTCACTTGTGTATCAAGCCTACCCATTTTTGCTATACTTGATTTCCAATCAGTTCAGCTTGACCCCATTTAATTTGAGCTTACAAAATGGTCAAATCATCCATTATGACCCATTGGGTCCAATTGGGCCCTTTGACCCATTTAGCCATTTTCGATCCAATTGATGTACATTACCCATCCAATCAAACTTGACATTTATAATGTGCTCATATGATCTTAATTTGAGCAATGGGCCCCACCATTTCCTTATTTGACCTCACAAAATAATTGATTTAACAAACCAAGGGCATTTTTGTAATTATCCACTTCGTTGAGAAATTGAGGTGTTACACCTCAGCCGCATATCACATGCATCAGTGGCATGTTTGATCAGAACAAAATGGAAGATGCTGAATACCATTCGAGAGTTCAATCTATATATCACAAACCATGGGAGTATGTACAATTTGATCATACGGTCTAACATGGTTACCAAGATTGAACAAGTGCAACGAGCAGATCGGGAAGTGGAGGAGCTATGGGCCAAGATGTCTATTGGCGTAGTCATACCGGAATGGGAGTTACGACTAGGACAGGGTCTTGTATTCCGGGGTAGGATTTATGTGCCTAAAAGCTGCAGAAAAGAGTTGTTGATCGAGGCACATCAGACCAAACTCTCCATTCACCCAGGCAGCACCAAGATGTATCACGACCTGAAGAGACACTACTGGTGGCATGGACTCAAAAGAGATGTGGCGGAATTTGTGGCACACTGCTTAACTTGTCAACTGGTTAAGACAGAACATCAGAAACCACCAGGGTTACTCAAACCCTTACCAGTGCCGGAATGGAAATGGGAGCACATTTCTATGGATTTTGTGACGAGGTTACCAAGGTCTTCAAAGGGCAATGATGCGATATGGGTCGTGGTGGACCGACTGACCAAGTCTGCACATTTTCTTCCTATTAGGATGACAGACTCATCTGAGACTTTGGGTCGATGGTATATCGGGGATATCATCAGATTGCATGGTATATCTCGGACTATAGTGTCTGATAGGGATGGCTGTTTCACCGGCAGAGTATGGTAGAGTATGCAGTCAGCCATGGGAACAGATCTACTGACTAACACAGCTTTCCATCCACAGACTGATGGACAATTGGAGAGGACGATACAAACATTAGAAGACATGCTGAGAGCATGCATGTTGGACTTCAAGGGTGGATGGGAGGACCACTTGCCGTTGGTAGAGTTCTCGTATAACAACAGTTACCAGGCAAACCTTCAGATGGCTCCATTCGAGGCTTTATATGGTAGACCATGTAGGTCACCAGTGTGCTGGACAGAGGCCGGTGAGCCTACGCTGATTGGACCCGAGTTAGTCGCAGAGACTACAACACAGATTCAGTTGATTCGTCAGCACCTATTGGCTGCACAAAGTCGGCAAACGAGCTATACCGACAAGAGGAGGAGGTTCCTTGAATTCGAGGTGGGGATATGGTGTTCTTAAAAGTCTCGCCACGGAAGGGACATATGAGGTTTGGAAAGAAGGGGAAACTGTCGCCAAGATATGTGGGACCGTTTTCCATCATAAGAAGGATGGGAGATGTAGCTTATCAGTTGGCACTTCTTTCACAATTGGCATCTTTACACGATGTGTTTCATATATCAATGTTGAGGAAGTACAACCCCGATCCGTCTCATGTATTGAATGTACAAGATATAGAGGTACAAAGTGATGTGACTTATGTCGAGAAACCTGTCAGAATAGTGGAGGCTGAACAAAGGGTGTTACGAAACAGAGCGATTCAGTTCGTCAAGGTGGTATCGGATTGACATGGTATTGAGGAAGCCACATGGGAACTCGAATCGGAGATGAAAGCAGCTCACCCTGAATTATTTATGTAATTTATTTTGGAACCCTACTTCGTTCGATTTTCAGGACAAAAATTTTAAAAAGAGGATTGTATTGTAATACCCTAGATTTTTCAGTTTATCAATATTTATGGAAATTTCCATTGAAATTATGAATTAAAAGGATATGACTGTAGATGAGTAAGTTGTGGGGCCCATTGTTCAATTAAGACCCAATGGCTATGGGTTAAGTGTTTGAAATAAAATAAATGATTAATGTATGTTTAATTGGGTCAAGATTACTAATGGGGTCAAAGTTTGTGAAATGGGTCAAAATGGCCAATTTGGACCCAATGGGTCGGGTTTGACTTGGTTGACCATCAAGTGAGTCCATGCTTGATTAAGTTGGGGCTGATTGGAGTTTGAAATGGAATTAAATAGTTGAGTTAAATGAGTGAGTTGATTGGAAATAAATTATAAGTGAGTGAGTTGATTTGAAATAAATTATAAGTGAGTGAGTTGTTTTGAAATAAATTATAAATGAGTGGAGTTTGAGGTTGAAGGGCTGGTGTTTCAAATTCAAATAAGGTGGTCCACACGTTGGAGGGAAAGAAAGGGAGAGTTTCATCTCAAAGATGAAACCCCCATATGGGGCATTGATGAGAATAATGGAGAGGTGGCAGTTACTTAAGCCAAACAATGGCTACACCGTTGGAGCCATGGAGTTTCACCTCATGGATGAAACTCCCAAAAGGGCCAATAATGGAGAGGTGGCTGTTATACAAGCCAAGCAATGAGACACCGTTGGAGCCTTGGGAGTTTCATCCCATGAATGAAAACCCCAAGTGAGCATAAAGAATTTTGGTTAATGCAAATGGGAGTTACAAGTGGTGCCACCAAGAGTCACCACCCCTTGGGCTGAATTTCATTAACCAAAGAGTTTTCATTTCCACTCTCTCTCTCCCTCTCTTGGCCAGCCAGCACTCAAGGAGAAAGAAGACCAAAGAAATAGAGTTCCATCTCCAAATATTCTCACACAAGGTCGACCACCCTCAAGACAAAGACTTCGAGTGTCATTTATCCTATAACGCCCGCCCCTTTTCATCGAAATATCAGAGTCTATTTTTTTTTGTAAAAGGAAAAGTGACAAAGGGCGCGGACGTCACGACGCGAGTTAAGTCCGAGCTTCTAAAGCCCGGCCCTTAACTGGCCAACCCTACATGTGCGTGGAGCCAAGTTCACGAGTACGGTTCACGCGTAGACGTAAGCTCAAGGAATATTACTTCTCAGTGCGGAATTAACAACAAAGACTATCCTATAGATTTGAGATAGCAGGGAAGATAACATTCATTTAAATTTCTATAATACCTCAAAACCATAATGTCCATAATAAAATCCCAAAACATAGCCAGTAATCTAATTTATTACATTCCGACAAGCTAAGCTATTCAAATTACATTTTTCCAACATAAACTTAAACAACATAATTAGCCTGCCTTGCCAAGCTCCTAAGCTTGACTCTCGTCCTGTCCTTCCGTTTCGCCACCTCCTGCGTCATCAGCTAGGGTAGAAGTAGGGCGTTAGACCACGCGCCCAGTAGGACTCCAAGTAGGGCTAGGACATGGATTAGTAATAACATCATGCAGATAATATTATAGCAAAACCATGCACTTTGGGCAATGTTATGCAATGGTGTTCTATGTCATGAACCCCACCCATCCATCTCATCCTCATCGTATAATGTCCATTTTTCAACCATACACAGTGTTCCAACTAAAATCCATACCATCATCGTGCCATGATCCTCTTGATGGAAAAGCCTCATCAAGATGCGATCCACACTAGGCATCCCCCTTGATGGAAGAACCATCATCAAGGTATATCAATAAATACAACATCCCCCTTGATGGAAAACCATCATCAAGGTATAATAATACATAATGAAACATCCCCATGCGTTTATTGGTCGCCCCGACGGAGCATGGACTCCTGTTTCGCTTCATCCTTCCCCTGTCATATCCCTCCCATGCCATGCATGAGATGTAGATGCCATGTGCCATGTAATATATGTAGTTCAATAGTAACACAAAAACCCATCTTAAAACAATTACTTGATTATCAAATAAATCAAAGGGAAAAACATCCCATAATATTTAATCCAAAACCCATCTTAAGACATTCACATGATTTCCAAAATAATTTAAAGGAAAACATCACAAGATACATAATCCAAAACTCATCTTAAAGGCAACCACATGCTTTCCAAAATAAATTAAAGAAAACATCACTCAATCCATGGCTTACAAAAATGTAGGAATCCTACCGAATACCGACTTGCGTCCTTTTACGTTTTCCGTTCGAAAAAACCCGGTCGCCGATCGCGCACCGCCTACGATGTCCAGTACCTTATTACACATTCATCATTAGTCCATGTTTTAACCATTTCTAAGCCCATATGAAAAAAACCGGTCACTATTTAGGTTTTGTGGGTCCGGTCCCATGTCATCGATTAAACCTTTTACTCCCATAAGTCTTAAAATTTGGCCACCCTAGGCTTGATCAACCACTTATAAGGTTATTACATTAGAGCCCCTCATTCCATGATCAATCTCCATGGAATTCTTGAATTTGGCATTTAATTACGGTTTTGCCACTACCTCATTTTCCATGGTTAATCACCCATTTATCCATGCATGATTAAGTCCTGATCCACAACCTAGGTCCATTAATGATCCCTAACCACGTTACAAGATCATTAAAAATCAGCCCTTAACTTAGCCTCATTTCCATTGATTTAAACACATGATAATTCCAAATTTTAGCCCTTTAAGTATTCTAATTTATAAAACTAAAATGCATCAACCCCAAGCTTAATTTAATCATTCATAAGGTCATCTTAATGCACCCAAGTTCATGTCCAACATACATGGGGTTCGGCCATGGTTCTTCATTGTGGCCCATAATTACGGTTATGCCACTAAACTTCCATGGTTTAATATCTCCTCTATTCATGTATATTTTAAGTCTAAAATTCATCCATAACTTAGATCCATTAAGGATTCACTAACCATGACTCAACATGAAACACAGTCAGCCATCTCATTTAATAAGATTCTCCATCATCTAAACACAAACATGGACCCAACCTTAGCTCATACAATGACCTACAAAATGGGTCATGGGTTCGGCGACACACCATGGCCGAACCCATGATGTCTTGTTCCCCATTTTTTTTTTCTTGGGTCCATTTTAACATTTTAGATCCACCAATAATCCCTCCTTGAGGGGTTTACATCATGCAACTAAACCATATTCTTAGCCCCATTTGGATCATTACTTTTGTTCATTTGAAACCCAAAATTCATCAACACATTATCGTTTAAACCACACCCCCCCCCCCCCCCCCCCCCCCCCCCCAATTAATCATCATTTCATCACCATAGGGTTTGGCCATATACCATGGCTGAACCCATGGTTCATGATTCATCATTCATTGCTCCATAATACCTATATTCACCCAAAATATTAAATCCACCCATCTTCCCATTTTCCATGGCCTTTTAAACCCTAAAACCCTAGCTAATTTCACACATAACAACCTAGGGTTCGGCCGTGCACCATGGCCGAATCCATGGTTCACAATTCCTTCTCTTTTATGCCTTCTTAATGCCATAAAATCCCATTGCATTTTTCATCATAAACCCATTTTAATACTCATCCACATTCATTCATTTACAACCCAAAAATCCATTAGCCACCTTCATTATCCTCCATTCATTAACCCTAACCATTTTACATCAAATGGCTAATCACCCACCATGGGGTTCGGCCATGCTACATGGCCGAACCCTATGGCCAATAATTTTTTCTTCCAATCATCCCATTCTATGCTTAATCTCATAATTTACATAATGCACATAACCCATTTATTCATTTTCTTTCCCTAACCCTAATTTACCCATTTAGGGTTTCCTCCATCTTCCACCCTCTCATTTGATGGGTTTAACATCCATGACACACATTTATGTAACCACCATTAAATTCTACCAAAAATAAATTCCAATTCTTAAACCCTAAACATCCAAAATTTCTTGTTTAAGAAATACTCACAATCCGACGTCTCCTCCGATTTCCGCCGCTCCCGTCGGTCTCCTTAGCCTCCTCTCTCCTTCCTCTTGATCTTTGATAGGTCAAGACTCTTGATTAATGATGGCAATACCCAACCCTAGAATCGGCCATGGTAGGGTTTGTGTGAGAGAGAGAGAGGGAAAAATCATGAGAGGAGAGATGTTAAACACTAACCTTAGAGTGATTTCCCTCCAATTTCCACCTCTTTCTTCTCTCTTTCTCTTCTATTCTCCTTAACTCTCTTCCTCTCCTTCCTTAGAGCATGGGACGGTAATGGAGAATGGGAGGGATGGAGTTTGTGAAGAAAAAATGAGAATGAGATAACCAATAACACTTATCTCCATTTTTCACTTTAATTTAATGATCCCACCAACCTTAAGATATATTTTTTTTAAGATATTTTATTTGCTTTATGGTGGTGGTTATCCAAACCACCACCCAAGCCCAACGTTTTTTCTCATTTGAAGTGGGGTAGCTTGGTCTCCCATTTGACCACTTCATTTTTATAATTTTAATCATTTAATATTTAGATATTTTAGTTACTTTAATTCCCATTTATTTATTTAATCACCTTAGGTTAACTCATTATACTTAACCTAATTCCATTATTCCACCCATGGTTGACCAAATCAACCATGGTGGTCGGCCCCACCAAATATTGACCCACACGCCACCTCACTTGATGAGGTGGAGGTGGGTCCCACGTGGCCACACCATCTTGGTTTAATTTTTTTTTTTAAACCACTTAGGTGATTTAATTTCATTGAATTCACTCTAAATGGATCCCCATTGGGCCCATGGCCCAATTACATTTCCATCTAGCCCATTTACCTTAGAGCACAACCATCTTGACCCATTGGGTCCCAAATGGGTATTTGACCCAACTTGACCATTCTTGACCCATTTAACCCTCATTAACCATTTAAATAAATTTAAATCCAAACATTAGTATATTGGGCCATACTTGGGCCTTTGTCCAAATTTTGGCCCATTACCTTTTATCCCACCAATTTCCCAATTTTCATCATTAAATTAACTTATATCCACATTTTTATTAATTTAAAAATTCCAGGCCCTTACATATCCCAAGTTCCTCTTTCTTTTCTCCCTCAATCCATATCACTTGGCCGAATTATCTAAGGGGTTTGCAGCAAGATCAGTCTTGGCTAAAGGACAAGAAGGAAGGAAGGAAAGGCTAAGGAAAGGAAAGGAACAAGCCGGAGCAAAAGAATATCCGTAGGAGTCACGGAACCGGTAGGTTTTTCTTGATGGATTGTATTTAAAATAAGAACCATAGGGTTCGGCCAAGGGTATGGCCGAACCCCATGGAGGAAAATTATGGAATAAATGATTACGGAAATTGCCATTGTAACACCCCGCCCTTTTCACTCAAAATCAGAGTCTATTTTTTTTTTTAAATAAATAAACAAGTGATAAAGAACGGAATGTCATGACGCGAGTTAAGTACGGACTTCTAAAGTCCGACCCTTAACTGGCCAAACCTATATGTGCATGGACTAAGTCCATGAAAACGGTTCACACATAGTACTTTATAATCTTTGCGGAATATTACTTAATGTAACTATGGATTATAATAGAACTTAAGTCTACTCCATTTTAGATAGCAAAGTACATAGTCATTTATCCAAAACTACCTTAACTTAATCATTCAGTCAAACCATTCCAAACCATAGCAAATATTAACTAAGTTATTACATGCCAACATCTAACTACTCAAATTACATGTCCATGTAAACTTATCAAAATATCAATAATAAAGTCCAATCTCATATCCAAGCTTCTATGCTTGGCTCCTTTCACGATCCTCGATCACTTCCTTTCCTGTATCATTCATTATGGAAGAAGTAGGGCGTTAGAACAATGCGCCCAGGAGGAATTCTAGGTAGGGCTATCACATGGGTTAGTATCAAATATCATATAAAATATCATATCATCAAAATTCATGTAAAATCATGCCATGCCATATGCCTTATGCAATGAGTCCCACCCATCTCATACATATAACCTCTTGATGGTATTTTCCTCATCAAGGTATCCCCATAGTGGTCTTTCGGACGCCCCGACGGAGTGTGGCCTCCGAATTCTACTTGATGGCATTATACACATCAAGGTCTTCCCACGATTGCCTTACGGATGTCCCGACGGAGCTTGGCCTCCGGTTACAAATTCCTCTCCCATGCCATGCATGAGATGTACATGTCCATATGCTATGTAATGTAAATACCAAACCATCAAATAAAGATAAAACGATATACATATCCATGTTTCAATAAGGTAGAATCCTACCAAAGGTCACTTAAAATGTCCGCTCTTCTTAAATAGTCACCCGCTCACGATTGCGCACCATTTAAGAAGTTCTATCACTTTGTTACATGTCAATAAGTCAAACACATATCTCATTTGTTTCTAATTAAGTCTAAGACTAAACACACTATCCTTGTGGGGTTCGGCCATACACCATGGCCGAACCTCACCCTTTTTAATTTGGTCCATTTTATTTAACCTGTAACGCCTGCCCCTTTTCACCGAAAATCAGAGTCTATTTTTTTTTTGATCAATAGTGACAAAGGGCGCGGACGTCACGACGCGAGTTAAGTCCGAGCTTCGAAAGCCCGGCCCTTAACTGGCCAACCCTACGTGTGCGTGAAACGAAGTCCACAGAGAATGGTTCACACGCAGGAAGCAAGCTTGCGGAATATTACAGTAAGTGCGGAAATTACAATAGTGGCTAACCTACTATTTTTGGATAGCAGGGAAGATAGTATTCATAATATTACCAAAACATCTCAACATTCCAAAATAGAAACCCAACATATAGCAAGTAATCTGAATTATACAGTCCGACAAGCTAAATTATACCAATACACATTTCCCAAGATAAACTTAAGTAAAGTAAATGGTCCGCCTCCCCAAGCTCCTAAGCTTGGCTCCCATCTCGTCCTTCGGCTCCGGCATTTCCTGTGTCATCAGCTAGGGTAGAAGTAGGGCGTTAGACCACGCGCCCAGTAGGACTCCGAGTAGGGCTAACATATGGATTAGTGATAACAAGCAATACAGATAATAATATAACGAAAACTGGTAGACAATCATATAATGAAACTATAAAGTGAATGCCATGCCATGGGTGTCTGTGTTATGAATCTCACCCATCATCCCCACCATCATGATGTCATATCCCCCTTGACGGAAAAGCCTCGTCAAGATATATCCAATCATAAAATATCCCCCTTGACGGCAAAGCCTCGTCAAGGTGTCCCCATGCCTGTTCTCGGTCGCCCCGACGGAGCATGGACTCCAGTTATAGCCTATTAGGCTATCCCCATGCCTGTTCTCAGTCGCCCCGATGGAGCATGGACTCTGGTTATAGCCTCTTAGGCTATCCCCATGCCTGTTCTCGGTCGCCCCGAAGGAGCATGGACTCCGGTTCCTTTATTTTTTTTTTCTTAACCCTAATTTTCCATTAGGGTTTTGTCCACTTTCCATCCTTCCATTTGATGGATTTAAAATCCAAAGCCTATGATCATTTAGCCACCACCAATTTTTAACAAAAATGAATCCCAAATCTTAAACCCTAAAAATCCAAATCTCCTGTTTTAGAAAATACTTACAATCCGTCGTCTCCTCCGATTTTCTTCGCTCCCGTCGGTTTCCTTAGCCTCCTTTCTCCTTCCTCTTGATCTTTGGTCGGCCAAGATGTTTGATCAATGGTGAAAACCTCCAAGCTTAGGATCGGCCAAGGTAGGGTTTGTTTGAGAGAGAGAGAGAGAAAAGGAGATGGTGAGAAATACGATCCCAACCTTTGATCTTGGAGTAGGTGGGCCTTTACTTGAATTTTTTTCTTCTCTTCTTAGCTTTCTTTTCTTCTTTCCTCCAGTGGTTTCTCTTCTTTCTTCTCCTAGTGTGGGATGGCAATGGGAGAGTGAAAAAGATGGAACTAGTGAAATGAGGATGGAACTTGAGAGATGAGATGAAGTCATCTCCTTTTGATTGGTTAAAACAACTTTAGATTAACTTCTCCCACCAACCTCACATGAGACATTTCTCATGCTTTTTGACCCAACCACTAGCCAACGCTTTTTCTTGTTTACAATGGAGAGTTTATCTTCTTTGGTAATGTAACTTACACTCCACCTTAACTCCTCCCACCAACTTAGATATTTATCATGCTTTATGGTGGTGGTTGGGATAACCACCACCCAACGTTTTTTGTGTCTTAGGGTAAGATGAATTGGGTCTTTCCATTTGACCATTTGACCACCCTTTTTGGATAACTTAAACATTTAATTAATTAAATAATTAGGTTAATTTAATTCCCATTTACTTAATTCCATTTATTTAAATTGCCTTCATACATCCACCCATGGTTGACCAATTCAACCATGGTGGCCGGCCCCACCAATCCTTGGTCCACATGCCACCTCATTTGGTGAGGTGGAGGTGGGTCCCAATTGGCCACATCACCTTGGCCCAATTCAAATTAACTTGGGTGATTTAAACCCACTCAATTCATTCCCACTTATTGGATCACCATTGGGCCCATGGCCCAATTACATTTACCTCCAACCCAATTACCTTAGAGCTTACACTATCTTGATCCATTGGATCCCAAGTGGGTATTGGGCCCAATTTGACCATCCTTGGCCCAATTGACCATCATTGACCCCTTAAATGAATTTAAATCCAATCCATAGTCCATTGGGCCATACTTGGGCCTTTGTCCAAATTTTGGCCCATTTACCATTTATTGCATCAATTTTCCCAATTTCCATTATTAAAATAAATAATATCCACCGATATATTACTTTACAAATTCCGGGCCATTACATAACCGATCTCATCCAAATGACCCATTTAAAACCCTTAATCCATAAAACACCCTTGATGAGGTTCGGCCATACAACATGGCCGAACTTCATCATCTTCGTTTTGGTCCTTTAGTCCCCTTTAATTAAGTCTCATTGTCAATCCATTCATCTAATCATTTATCCATCTAACACACAAATTCATTAGTGGGGTTCGGCCATACACCATGGCCGAACCTCACTCCCTTGATTTTATGCTCATCTTTCACCCCTTTGATTACATAACATGCCCTTAATCGTCCATGGCTAATTAATTGGTTTATTTACTTATAACCCATCATACATAAGTCTCCATTTTGATTTGACCAATTATATCACAAGTTGACCCCTTCAAAAGAGACTAAGTCCACCAAATAACCATTAGTGTCGGCCATACCACATGGCCGAATCTCACCATATTGATTTTTGTCCCTTTTACCATCATCTATCATGGCTGATTACTTACTTAATACTAAGTCCCCAGATAATCATGTGTGATTCCTTAATCAAAAGCATAGAACCATTAATAATTTCTAACCATGTTTTTAACTCCAATTAACCCATAAAAATGGTCCATGAGGTTCGGCCATACACATGGCCGAACCCTAAGGTTTTTGTAACACTCCGATTTCTCAATGATGTGGATAATTATGAAAATGCCCCTGGATTGGTAAATTTAATGGTTGTGATGTTGAATAAGGAAATAGTGGGGCCCATTGCTCAAACTAAGATCCTATGAACATATTATAAGGGTCAAATTTTAATGGATGGGTAATGTACATCAAATTCGGTCAAAATGGTTAATTGAGTCAAAGAATTCTCAATGATTGGAATAATTACGAAAATGCCCCTGGTTTGTTAAATTAAATGTTTGTAATGTTAAATAAGGAAAAGGTGGGGCCCATTGCTCAAATTAAGATCCTATGAACACATTATAAATGTCAAATTTGATTGGATGGGTAATGTGCATCAATTGGGTCAAAAATGGCTAAATGGGTCAAAGGGCCCAAATGGGACCCAATGGGTCTTAATGGATTATTTGACCGTTGTGTGAGCTTAAATTAAATGGGGTTAAGCTGATTTGATTGGAAATCAAGTGGAGTAAAAATGGGTAGGCCTGATGCACATGTGAAAACCAAGTACAAATGACCAAAATACCCATAATTGGGTCATGGAGTCAAAAACGGGTCAAGGAGCTAAAGGGGGATCCAATGGGTCTGGTTGACTTTGTTGCCCACAGCCGACCGTGTGGGCCCACAAATGAGTTCAATGGTGAGTTAAATCAGGTTAAGTGGAACTGATTTTATTTAATTTGAATTAAGAATGAGTTGACTCAAATGCATTAAATGATTGCCAATTAATGAGGTGAGTTGGACATGTGAGTTGAGTGAGTCAAAATGGAAACCAAAGGGTCTGTAAAATCAGTGAATTAAAGGGGAGATGAAGAGGTGCATGAGTCTCAAGACACACAATACAAGTCCCACACGTTGGGGACTTGTTATGGTGGTCTCCATGCAAAGTCTTAAATGCATTTATGTAAATGAAATAAGATGCATGGGCTTACATGAAGGGATTGCAACGTTTGGCACCAAGGGGTGCCTTGGATGGCACCCAATACCTCCTTAGTTTTATCAAAAGATTAATGAGGAGTTATGAGATGCTTTGGGCTGTTAAACAAAGACAACAAACACATCATATGGCCGAATTTCACTTTGCAAACACCTTAGAAATCCATCCCTCTCCCCCTCTCAAGAACATCATCTTCTTGGCTGAACCAGCTGCTGGTGTGTCACCAGTAGATCGAGCATAAACCAGCAAAGGAAGGAAGGCAAAGAAAGATAGGAAGTAAGGAGCAAAGACAAAAGGAAAAGCTTGGAAAATTTGGTAAGTATTTCCGTGGATTTTGTTTAAAAAGATGGGACAAATGGAACATGTCTTGGGCCATGGGTATGGCCGAATCCATCAAGGATTAGACCTTGGATGGTATTTCATAAGTAAGATGGGAATTTGATCATAGAGTTCGGCCATTGGGGATGGCCGAACCCCATGAAAAGAATGGGTTAAATTGGATGGTTTTTGTAGGACAAAACCATGGACTGTTTTGGATGTTTTTGTTGGATTTAAAATGCATGTTTTAAAGAGGCTAAAAACATGGATTTGGATGTCATAAAGGACTGAAGGTATCATGGGTCTAAACCTTGGGCATTAAATGATGAAATGGATCATTGGGATCGGCCATCTTGGATGGCCGAATCCCATGAAATGATGTTGGAATTTTGATGGTTTATTTTGTAAGTTAAAATTATGCAAATGAGTTACTGTTTTGGGAGATTAATTTAGACATAAGATGAATGTCTAAGAAGTTCAAACCAAAGGCCATAGGGTTCAGCCAATGAGCATGGCCGAACCCCATGAAATCATATGAAATTTATGGTCATTTGGATTGAGTTTTTATAAAGTGGAAATCATGCAAAGTGATGACAGATTTGGATGGTTTTGAGAGGTAAAAGCCCGGTAATATTATACTGATTATTACATGTTTAAATGAGATCAAAAACATGTTTATGAGGACCAAGTCATGGACATAGGGTTCGGCCACGTTGAATGGCCGAACCCCATGAAAGAAATTGATGATTGTTATGAATTTGGAGAGTTAGAAACCATGCAATATCATGGGGTTTCTATGGGATTTTAAATAGAAATATGTTTGCTGTTTTTATGGCTAAGATGCATGATAAATTATGTAAGATCATTAGAAGAATTGTATCCAAAGATCCATGAAGTTCGGCCATGTGAATGGCCGAACCCCATGGGTTGCTTTATGATTTTTATTTGATTTACTTGGGGTTATGGTTACTGATTTGGGTCAGGCTTTGGATGGCTGAACCATGTATTGATCATGGTTGAAATAGCATGTTAAAACCATGAGTAATCATGGAGATTATTGAGCCAAGGGAACCATTAGGTTTGGCCATGTATAGGGCTGAACCCCATGGACCATTGCATGGGTTAAATAGGCTAAGTTTATGAGTAGTAATTGTTAATGGTTCCATGTTGATTTAAAAGGTTTAAAATATCCTTATGGAGAACCATTTGGTGATGGATAAAAGGGATTACAAGGTTCGGCCATGTATAGGGCTGAACCTCATAAAATGATAATGGTTTTGATATAGCTTAGCCTAGTGGCAAAGCTGTAAATACGGGTGATAATGTAAATATGGTTAGATAAAGTTAAAAGGACATGAAGGAAGGATTAAATTAAGGTGGTATGGTTCGGCCACGGTGTGTGACCGAACCCTACCAAGACATGTTTAAAGGGTTAAGTATTTAAGAATTGACCAAGCGAAAAAGGAGGTTAAATTCTAAGTTGGTGATGTTCGGCCATGGGTATGGCCGAACCCCACAAGATGTTTTTGGGTCTTAGATGTGAATGAATAAAGGATAGTATGATTTACTTATTGCTATATGGACAAGGTAACGGAAGTGAACGGCGTGCAAGTCATGACCGGGGGGCGCTAAAGAAAGAACGAACACTGAAGTGAATCTTCATGTAGGTTTCCTACCTACTTGTAACCACAATTATGATTTGGTTTTATTATGTTTTTATGAGATATGTTGTATTTGATATTATGTTTCAAGTATGGTTTTTAATGATGAGATATGTATTTACAAATGACATACATGTACATTGACATCTCATGCATGGCATGGGGTGATGATTATGGATTACCTTGACTTGAGAGCGCCAATGAAAGAACACCGTGAAACAACTCAATGATGAAGTGTCTTTCCACAGGTGACGAGGATTACTGTGGATTACCTTATCATGTGAGTCCCAATGAAAGAATACTGTGAAACAACTCAATGATGAAGTGTCTTTCCACAGGTAACGAGGATTACTGTGGATTACCTTATCATGTGAGTCCCAATGAAAGAATACTGCGAGTCCCAAATGAAAGTGTATTGTGATTTACCTTGACGGTGAGAGTCCCGTCAAGTGATGGCTATGTATGTGTGATGGGGTGGGCTCATTACATATGCACTTACATACATAGCATTGTTTTCAGATGTTTTATTGATAATCATATACTATGATATACATGCATGTTTTACAAGCTAACCATGTGGTAGCCTTGATTCGGGAACCTACTGGGCGCGTTGATCTAACGCCCTAATTCTATCCTCAGAGGAGAATGCAGGTACAAGGAAAGGAAAAGAGAAGGTTGATGATATGGAGGGGAGCCAAGCGTAAATGCTTGAATGCTGGAATGAATTTATATTTGATGTTATTTGATACTTTATTATGGACATGTAATAATATAGTTACTTGCTATGGTTTGTTTAAGATATTAACGATGGATGGTTGGTTTAAGTCATTTACTAATTGAGACTGGTACTTGCTATCTTTCCAACCTATTTCCGCAGTTAGTCTAGTTTATTCCGCAAGTCATTGTTTAGTTCCATGTGTGTATTATCTATCATGGTCTAGTCCATGTACACATGGGTGGCCAGTTAAGGGTCGGACTTTGGGTAGTCCGGACTTAGCCTCGCGTCGTGGCGCCGCCCGCCCTTGTTCACTCTATGTTTCTTTTAAAAAGAAATTTTCAGACTCTGATTTTAAAGCGGGTGGAAAGGGTGGGTCGTTACAGTTGGTATCAGAGCCAAACGAGAAGTTGAATCATCGAAGTAAGATTAAGACGGTTTCATGTCTCACTGACAGATAAGAATCCCAACCGACCGACTCTTCGGAGTCCTGCTGACTGGGGGCCGGATTAATTTACTTCGAGTGACTCAAACTGAACAATCAATCTGAGAACGACAATGAAAGATAGCAAAGTAAAGTATAGTCATCATAACTAGGACATATCAAACATAGCAAAGTAGGATGTACTCCCCTGATATCCCCCATTGAGAAACAAACAACAGGAATTTAGAGATTTCCCTAGAAACAAAAGAAAACAAAGATTGATGATTTGGTAAAATCTCCAAACTGAGAAGTGATACATAATACTTAGGGAGGTTTTCCCCGAGAACAGCAGAACATCAAGATTTTCTCAAATTGAGAAATGATACTCGATATATAGGAAGTTTCCTCAAAAACAAAGAAATACAAAGAGTGCTGATTTGGCAATTTCCTCAAATTATGAATAACATAAAACTTTACTTGGAAGCTAAGTCAACTGATGTTTCCATGACTTAGGAAAAATGTCTCCAAGGAAGAACATAATGGAGAGGGTCGGAATGGTTCAAACATTCCTGAAGTACCTTCGGAATTACGGAACCTAGTACAGGCAGTGGTCACTTCCGTTCTACAACAACTCGTGAGCGGAAATGGAGACACAAACCCGAATAAAACACATGACCAAAAAGGTCGGGGTGGAAGAAATACTTTTTGCTCTCACAAAAGACTCAGACCCTACTTATGGAGATCTTCAGCCTTTACTGGTTTCACTGGAAGTTCCTGTTTCCAGTGTGGTCGACCAGGCATTTTCAAAAGAGAGCGTCCTCAGAATGTTAGATCTCCTAGTACCTGCTTCCAATGTGATCAGCCGGGTCATTTCAAAATAGTGTGTCCGTAGAATAGTGAATCTCCCTATTCCTAGTTTCCAATATGGTCGGCAGGGCCATTATAAAAGAGAGTGTCCACAGAAGGGTAGATCTCCTAGCACCTGTTTCCGTTGTGGTCGGCAGGGCCATTTCAAAAGAGTTTGTCCACTGAATGATGGATCTCATCACTTCAGGAGTTCTCCCCTTAGTCTGGCTCAACAAGCTCAGTCACAAGGATTTGATCGACTAAATACTCTAACTTCTCCTCTAGAGACAGTGGAACATGCGGTAATTCAAGGTATGGCAGTAAAATGTAGTTTGTATATTTATGCTGCTATTTTGATATACAGCCTTCTCATCTGTTACTAGCATCTTAGTACAACAAATGCCACTACACTTATTATAGTATTTCTTCTTGATAAACGATGACGACTATTGGAGGATATGTAGATTCAATAATTGATATAGTGGCCTCATGGTAAATGTGATGGATCTTTAGGATGGATGATTATTAACTATGGATAGATAGTATTCACGGGTAGATGAGTTGCTCAATGATTGTTTTTCCATGAATGGATTATACCCTAGGGGGGTTATATTCATGGATGGTTATTAATCATGATAGATAATACTCATGGTCAAAGTGATACCAAGGGATGGTTTCCATGAATGGATTATACCCAGAATGTGGGTTATATTCATGGACGCATATTAATAATGGATAGCTGATATTCATGAACAGAGTGATACCAAGGGTGGATTGTTTCCATGAATGGATTATACCCATAGGTGGGTTATATTCATGGGTGATTATTAAACAGGGATTAGATGATATTTAATGAAAGAAAAATACCCAGGATGGATGTGTTTAATCATGGGTGATTATTCCCCTGGTGGTTTGGATTGATGCCGAGTATCAGGTATCGTGGAAGTTGGAACAAAAGGTGTTAGTCACATAGAGACATATGTGCAAATGAGGATGTGCAAAATTTTTGAGATACATTAACGGAAAAGATAAGAGTCTGGTGAAACTTGAATGGGAAGCTATGGACGACTGCCGAGTTAGACTGATCACCTGACTCTGTAGTTAGCCAATGGAATTCCAGGAAGGTGCAACTAGAAACCTAGTTAAAATGGAATCAGAAAAAGCTTTGAGCATAGGCTCTCATTGACAGACTACCTCACACAGAGAGTAGATGAAAGAACGTATTGAGCAGGTATGTATGGAAAATATCATGAGAACAGGTGAAGTGAAACAAAGTAGATTAATCTACGTAAGATCACAAATGGGTCACGAGAAAAAGATATAACGTGAGACAGAACAAAAGGTGTTACGGAACCAATGGATTCATTTTGTCAAAATGGTGTGGACCGACATGGTAATGAAGAAGCCACTTGGAAACTTGAAATCGGAAATGAGAATAGCTCACTCTAAGCTTTATATGTAAATCGTTTGGAACCCTACTTCGCTCGATTTTCGGGACTGAAAATTTTAAAAGAGGGTTATATTGTAACTGTAATGCCCGTCCCCTTTTTCACCCGCTTTCGGAAAATCAGAGTCTATTTTTTTTTTTGAAATAGAAGAGTGAGAGAGAGCGCGGATGCCACGACGCGAGTTAAGTCCGAGCTTCTAAAGCTCGGCCCGTAACTGGCCAACCCCACGCGTACGCGGAGCTAAGTCCACGAGAACGATTCACACGTAGGAAGTAAGCTCGCGGATTATAATTATTGCGGAACATGATAATAGAGTCTATCCTACCGGTTTTTAGATAGAAGGGAAGATACAACATTGAATTACCAAAATGCCCCTATGTTCATATTTATATCACAAAATGTAATCGTCCATAAGTAACGTCCAAACCATCGCAAGAAATGTAACTTATACAACCCGACAAGTTAAGTTACTTTAAAATTACATCTCCAAAATGTAAACGTAAATAAACTAAGACTGCGCTGCCCAAGCTCCTAAGCTTGGCTCCTGTCATGTCTACCGCTTCCGCCATCCCCTGCGTCATCAGCTAGGGTAGAAGTAGGGCGTTAGTCAACGCGCCTAGTAGGACTCCAAGTAGGGCTAGCACATGGATTAGTGATAATACACATACCGATAAAATAACATATAACAAAATAAGCATGTGATGAATGCAATGCCATGGTGCCTATGTCATGTGTCCCTCCCATCATCCGTATGATCATACAATGTATTGTCCCCATGTTTGCTTCTCGGTCGCCCCGACGGAGCATGGACTCCTGTTATAGCCCTCAGGCTATCCGTATGTCTGATTCTCGGTCGCCCCGACGGAGCATGGACTCCGGTTATGGCCCTCAGGCTATCCCCATGTTTGCTTCTCGGTCGCCCCGAACGGAGCATGGACTCCGGTTTGTTTATTTTTTTCCCGCCCATGCCATGCATGAGATGTAGTGCATTATGCTATGTAGTATTTAGATAAACCATAATTTTGATATACCATACATAGCCATATAATGCATAATGTTAAAATATAATCCATATGATTCATAACTTAAAACTCATCATAAGATAAATCATAATCATAAATCCATCATAAGACAAATCAAAATAATCTAAAATACCATCACATATCCATCACTTACAAAAAGGTAGGAATCCTACCGAATACCGTGTAGCGTTCCGTTACGTTTTCCGTTCGATAGTCCGGTTGCCGATAGCGTACTGTTTGCGACGTCCCGATACCTTATTACATTTACCGAATTAGTCCATACGTTATCCATGATTAAATTCTTATCTGATCATAACCCTAGATCCATTCAATGATCCTTTACAAGTTTATTAAAAATCGGTCCTTAACTTAGCCCATTATCCATTTGGTTAAAACACATACATAAATCCGATTTTGGCCATTTCAAATATTACATTGAGCGAGCCCAAAACGCAGCATCTATACGTTTCAATTAATCATTCATAATGCATTCGATTCCATGTCTAATCCACATAGGGTTCTTCAAAGTGGCTATAAATTACGGTTTTGCCACTCCTCTTCCATGTACATTTTGAATTCGTATTTGACCCATAAACTTGGGCCATTTATAATTCATAACATATCCAAAATCAGCCACCTATTGTTTGATTTTGAAAAGCATTTAACCCCATATGTCCTTTCACATTTTGGCCCTAAAGGTGGCCCACAAAGGGATCATGGGTTCGGCCATACACCATGGCCGAACCCATGGTACCCTATCTTCATTTTCTTGGGTCCATTTTACTCCCTTTAATCCAATCTCCAATGAAATTAAAACATCCATTTAAGTCCCCATTTTTCATCTCATTTTAAATCATCACTTACATACTCATAAATCCATTTAAATTTGTCATCTCTTTCCATCATTTTCCATTCTTTTTACCTTCATTAAAAATCACTAACCTTCATTCATTTTGGCCCTTTAAAAACAAACTCCTAAGCATTGATACATACATTAACCTTAGACTAAAATTTATCCAAAATTGGGTCATGGGTTCGGCCATACACCATGGCCGAACCCATGATGTTGCTTTCTCCATTTTTCTTGGTTTCATTTACCCATTTTGACATACTTCCAATGAAGATTAAATCATCCATCTAAATCCTCATTTCCATAAAAAAAAATACTATATACTATACTTACCAATCTATTTCAAATTTCCATTCCTCTACATTATTTTCCATGCCTAGAAATCCCAAACCATTACCATAGTGTTCGGCCATACACCATGGCCGAACCCATGGCTCATGGCCCACCTTTCTTAGAGCCATTTAAGACCAAAGTTCTATGAACATTTGTCCATGATTTTTCTTTGTTAAAAATTCCATTTAAAATCAATAATATCATTCATTTGGTCCATTTAAAACTTATGTCATACACTTTGGAAATCCATTTGCAACTATTATTTCCTCCATTACTTTCTATCCTTTTTCATCTTTTTCTTAATCCATTCCTCCATTTTTATCCATTTCTTATCCTACCTTTTGATGGATCTTAGATCCATGGCCCACAACGTTTTTGGCCACATTTGGTCTAAGGAATGGATTCCATATCCTAAAAAATAAAATCCTGTTTTAAGAAATCTTACCACCCGACGACTCCTCCGGTCCTTCTTTGCTTTGGGCTTTCCTTAGCCTTCTCTTCTCTTCCTCTCCTTGATGGACGGTCAAGATGAGCTTGATCAATGGTGAGATATGCTTGGATCGGCTATGTAGATGGGGTTAGATTGAGAGAGGGAGAGGGGAAGGTGATGGAAAACAAGATCTTAGCCTTTGATCTTGAGGGGATGGACCAAGGCTTGCTCTCTCTTTCTCTTTTTTCTCTCTTCTTCTTCTAAGTTTTCTTCTCTTTTCCTTTGCAAGGTACGGGACGGTTTTTGTGTGTGAGGAGGGCTAGAGTGAAATGGGTTAGTTTGAAATGAGATGGAGGTGGTTGGAGTGGCCTTCACTCAACATTAACTTCCCCACCCACCAAGCATGGGCTAGCTTGACTTTGGTGGTGATGGTTGAGACCCAACCACCAAGTATGGCTCCCATGTCCTCTTTGACTTGTTTATGTTGACCCTAATTAATCAACCTAATTAATTAAGTTATGTCCTCACTTAGGTTAATTAATTTCCATCCAATTTAATTACATTAAATTATCTATCTAATCAATTTAATTTACCTTAATCCACCTTAGTCTTCTTAAATTTATCCATGGTTGACCAAGTCAACATGATGGTTGGTCCCACTTTTTTTTCCTTGGTCCACATGCCACCTCAATTGGTGAGGTGGAGGTGGGCCTCATTTGGTCATACCATTTCATTTCATTACTAACTTAGGGGTTTTAATTCCAAATCACCCTTTTTAAATTAATTGGCCCACCATTGGGCCCACGGCCCAACCAATTATTTTCTACCCCTTTACCTTAGGGTTTGGACCAATTTTTGATCCATTGGGTTCCGCATGGTGATCGGGCCCACTTTGACTCAAATTGACTATCTTTGACCCAATTACTTCTCATTGACCCATTGAATGGATTTCATCCAATTTGTGGCCCAATTGGGCCATTCTTGGACCCTTGTCCCAAAGTTGATCCATTTGGCATTTTCATTACATCAAATTCCAAATTAAAATAATTAAATGTCCAATATATATTGCTTCAAAAATTCGGGCTATTACAGTAACACCCCGATTTCTCAATGATGTGGATAATTACGAAAATGTCCCTAGATTGGTAAATTTAATGGTTGTGATGTTGAATAAGGAAACTAGTGGGGCCCATTGCTCAAACTAAGATCCTATGAACATATTATAAGGGTCAAATTTTAATGGATGGGTAATGTACATCAAATTCGGTCAAAATGGTTAATTGGATCAAAGAATTCTCAATGATTGGAATAATTACGAAAATGCCCCTGGTTTGTTAAATTAAATGTTTGTGATGTTGAATAAGGACATAGTGGGGCCCATTGCTCAAACTAAGATCCTATGAACATATTATAAGGGTCAAATTTTAATGGATGGGTAATGTACATCAAATTCGGTCAAAATGGTTAATTGGGTCAAAGAATTCTCAATGATTGGAATAATTACGAAAATGCCCCTGGTTTGTTAAATTAAATGTTTGTAATGTTAAATAAGGAAAAGGTGGGGCCCTTGCTCAAATTAAGATCCTATGAACACATTATAAATGTCAAATTTTATTGGATGGGTAATGTGCATCAATTGGGTCAAAAATGGCTAAATGGGTCAAAGGGCCCAAATGGGACCCAACGGGTCTTAATGGATTATTTGACCAGTTGTGTGAGCTTAAATTAAATGGGGTTAAGCTGATTTGATTGGAAATCAAGTGGAGTAAAAATGGGTAGGCCTAATGCACATGTGAAAACCAAGTACAAATGACCAAAATACCCATAATTGGGTCATGCAGTCAAAAACGGGTCAAGGAGCTAAAGGGGGACCCAATGGGTCGGGTTGACTTTGTTGACCACAACCGACCGTGTGGGTCCATAAATGAGTTCAATGGTGAGTTAAATCAGGTTGAGTGGAACTGATTTTATTTAATTTGAATTAAGAATGAGTTGACTCAAATGCATTAAATGATTGCCAATTAATGAGGTGAGTTGGACATGTGAGTTGAGTGAGTCAAAATGGAAACCAAAGGGTCTGTAAAATCAGTGAGTTAAAGGGGAGATGAAGAGGTGCATGAGTCTCAAGACACACAATACAAGTCCCACACGTTGGGGACTTGTTATGGTGGTCTCCATGCAAAGTCTTAAATGCATTTATGTAAATGAGATAAGATGCATGGGCTTACATGAAGGGTTGCAACGTTTGGCACCAAGGGCTGCCTTGGATGGCACCCAATACCTCCTTAGTTTTATCAAAAGATTAATGAGGAGTTATGAGATGCTTTGGACTGTTAAACAAAGACAAAAAACACATCATATGGCCGAATTTCACTTTGCAAACACCTTCGAAATCCATCCCTCTCCCCCTCTCAAGAACATCATCTTCTTGGCTGAACCAGCTGCTGGTGTGTCACCTGTAGATCAAGCATAAGCCAGCAAAGGAAGGAAGGCACAGAAAGATAGGAAGTAAGGAGCAAAGGCAAAAGGAAAAGCTTGGAAAATTTGGTAAGTATTTCCGTGGATTTTGTTTAAAAAGATGGGACAAATGGAACATGTCTTGGGCCATGGGTATGGCCGAATCCATCAAGGATTAGACCTTGGATGGTATTTCATAAGTAAGATGGGAATTTGATCATAGAGTTCGGCCATTGCGGATGGCCAAACCCCATGAAAAGAGTGGGTTAAATTGGATGGTTTTTGTAGGACAAAACCATGGACTGTTTTGGATGTTTTTGTTGGATTTAAATTGCATGTTTTAAAGAGGTTAAAAACATGGATTTGGATGTCATGAAGGACTGAAGGTATCATGGGTAGGACTGAAGGTATCATGGGTCTAAACCTTGGGAATTAAATGATGAAATGGATCATTGGGATCGGCCATCTTGGATGGCCGAATCCCATGAAATGATGTTGGAATTTTGATGGTTTATTTTGTAAGTTAAAATTATGCAAATGAGTTACTGTTTTGGGAGATTAATTTAGACATAAGATGAATGTATAAGAAGTTCAAACCAAGGCCATAGGGTTCAGCCAATGAGCATGGCCGAACCCCATGAAATCATATGAAATTTATGGTCATTTGGATTGAGCTTTTTATAAAGTGGAAATCATGCAAAGTGATGGACAGATTTAGATGGTTTTGAGAGGTAAAAGCCCGGTAATATTATACTGATTATTACATGTTTAAATGAGATCAAAAACATGTTTATGAGGACCAATTCATGGACATAGGGTTCGGCCACGTTGAATGGCCGAACCCCATGAAAGAAATTGATGATTGTTATGAATTTGGAGAGTTAGAAACCATGCAATATCATGGGGTTTCTATGGGATTTTAAATAAAAATATGTTTGCTGTTTCCTACCTACTTGTAACCATGATTTGGTCTTATTATGTTTTTATGAGATATGTTGCATTTGATATTATGTTTCAAGTATGGTTTTTAATGATGAGATATGTATTTACAAATGACATACATGTACATTGACATCTCATGCATGGCATGGGGTGATGATTATGGATTACCTTGACTTGAGAGTCCCAATGAAAGAACACCGTGAAACAACTCAATGATGAAGTGTCTTTCCACAGGTAACGAGAATTACTGTGGATTACCTTATCATGTGAGTCCCAATGAAAGAATACTGTGAAACAACTCAATGATGAAGTGTCTTTCCACAGGTAACGAGGATTACTGTGGAGTACCTTATCATGTGAGTCCCAATGAAAGAATACTGTGAGTCCCAAATGAAAGTGTATTGTGATTTACCTTGACGGCAAGAGTCCCGTCAAGTGATGGCTATGTATGTGTGATGGGGTGGGCTCATTACATATGCACTTACATACATAGCATTGTTTTCAGATGTTTTATTGATAATCATGTACTATGATATACATGCATGTTTTACAAGCTAACCATGTGGTAGCCTTGATTCGGGAACCTACTGGGCGCGTTGATCTAACGCCCTAATTCTATCCTCAGATTAGAATGCAGGTACAAGGAAACGGAAAAGAGAAGGTTGATGATATGGAGGGGAGCCAAGTGTAAATGCTTGAATGCTGGAATGCTGGAATGAATTTATATTTGATGTTATTTGATACTTTATTATGGACATGTAATAATATAGTTACTTGCTATGGTTTGTTTAAGATATTAACAATGGATGGTTGGTTTAAGTCATTTACTAATTGAGACTGGTACTTGCTATCTTTCCAACCTATTTCCGCAGTTAGTCTAGTTTATTCCGCAAGTCATTGTTTAGTTCCATGTGTGTATTATCTATCATGGTCTAGTCCATGTACACATGGGTGGCCAGTTAAGGGTCGGACTTTGGGTAGTCCGGACTTAGCTCGTGTCGTGGCGCTGCCCGCCCTTGTTCACTCTATGTTTCTTTTAAAAAGAAATTTTCAGACTGATTTTAAAGAGGGTGGAAAGGGCGGGGCATTACAGTTTTCATGTTTCAAATATTCCAATATTTATATATGGTTTATGCTCAGCACCTTAGCCATAATAACATTATGGTTCAGCCATGCAATGGCCGACCCACAACCTTAACCTTATCTGCATTTAAAACACCTTTACAACCTTCATAACATTGTATGGTTTTTATCTCTCAAAAACCCATAAAAATCACCAAGTCTTTTCATGGGGTTCGGCCATACATATGGCCGAACCCTATGGTTCATCTACTCCTCTTAGAAGTTATCATTCATTCCTTAATTTTCCTCCATGGGGTTCGGCCATACCCTTGGCCGAACCCTATCGGTTCTTATTTTAAATACAATCCATCAAGAAAAACCTACCGGTTCTGCGACTCCTCCGGTTATTCTTTTGCTCTGGCTTGTTCCTTTCCTTTCCTTAGCCTTTCCTTCCTTCCTTCTTGTCCTTTAGCCGAGACTGATCATGCTACAAACCCCTTGGAATAATTAGGCCAAGTGATATGGATTGAGGGAGAAAAGAAAGAGGAACTTGGGATAAACAATACTCCAAGTCTTTGTCTTGAGGGTGGTCGACCTTGTGTGAGAATATTTGGAGATGGAACTCTATTTCTTTGGTCTTCTTTCTCCTTGAGTACTGGCCGGCCAAGAGAGAGAGGGAGAGACAGAGTGGAAATGAAAACTCTTTGGTTAATGAAATTCAGCCCAAGGGGTGGTGACTCTTGGTGGCACCACTTGTAACTCCCACTTGCATTAACCAAAATTCTTTATGCTCACTTGGGGGTTTCATCCATGGAATGAAACTCCCAAGGCTCCAATGGTGTCTCTGTAACACCCCGTATTTTCAAGTTAGGGATATATATGGAAATTGTCCATTGAGATGGTGAATTAAAAAGATTTGAACCTTAGATGCGTAAATGATGGGTCAATGACCCAACGGAGGGTAGATGTGGATCAATGGAAATAAATGGCTAAGAATTATTTAATTGGGTCAAGTTTACCAATTGGGTTAAAAGTCCAATTGGGACCCAATGGATCATATATGAGCTAGTTAGAAGTAAATGGGTAAGGCTTGACAAATGTTGGGTCAATTGCCCAACGGATGGTAGATGTGGATCAATGGAAATAAATGGCTAAGAATTGGGTCAATAGCCCAATTATGATCCAATGGATCAAGGATAGAATTTGGTTGGAAATAATTGGGTATGTGTGATTAAATGGGTCAACTACTCAATTGGGATCCAATGGGTCATGGTGGACTTGTTCGACCTTGGATGAGCTCAATTCAAATTGGGTTAGGCTGAATGGAATGTGAGTGCAATGAAGGATAAATGGGTAAGCTATGTGCAATTGGGTAAACCCCATTTAAATGGACAATGGTCACTCAAATGGGTCATGGCGCCTAATTGGGTCAAGAGGTTCAAATGGGATCCAATGGGTCGAGTTGACCATGTTGACCACGTTGACCATGTGGATCATCAAGTGAGCTAAAAGGGTTGAGTTAAATCATATTGAGTTGGGGCTGAAGTTGTAATAGCCCGGCCCATAAAAAGGGCTTGGGGCTCGGCCCAACAAGATATTGTACGCTTTGGGCCCATACGCGCACACACGTGCACATGCGTGAGCCCGCATGGTTTTTGGATCGGACCCGGCCCAAGTCCGGGTCCAAAACGCGTCTTGCTGGTTTAAGGGAGCAAGGCTACTTATAAATAAATCCCCTCTCAAACTCCTCAACTTTTGATGTGGGACTTTCCACAACTCCCACCCACAACTAGGTTGTCGAATCCGATCGATCCACTATGCTGGTTCGTCCAAGAGGGCCCAGTTTCACTTGGATCAATCACTTTAGGGCCTGGCCTCTTGCTCATGGGTCAGGATATCACAGAAGTGAATTGGATTTGAATCAAACAATGGAGTTGACTCAAGTGCATTAAATCAGTGGTATTAAATGGGGTGAGTTGAGCTAATGAGTTGGGTGAGTTAAATTGGAAGCCATGGAGACTTTTTAATTCAAATGAGTCAAGTGGGGAGGTGAGGAGTTGCCTTGATCTCAAAGACTCCAAAACAAGCTCCCCCACACGTTGGTTAAATGGGAAGATTCTTCCATGCATGAAACCCCTACATGGGGATGTTAATGGGAATCAAGGGGAGATAAACGGTCTCAAGAGACACCACCAAAGGTTGCAGCCGATTGGACAAGGGAGGTGAAGAGGCATGGGTGTTTCATCACAAGGATGAAACCCCAAGTAAACCATAATGGAGGAGATGAAAGACATGGGGGTTACCAAGGGGTGTCACCAAAGGACACCACCTTTGAGTAACTCTCATTAACCAAGGAGTTAGAGTTTTACATCACTCTCTCCCTCTCCTTTCCTTGGCCATTCCCTACCTCTCAAGACAAAGAATATTGGCTGGTTGTCTCTCACACAATTCAGTCCTTGGCCGATCCCTCCGTCAAGACAAAAGGACTTGGAGAAAAGGAGTTGCATCTCTAGGCTTATCACTTCCACCCAAGGCTAATTTTCTCTCTCAAAATCTACCTCCTTGGCCGAACCAGTCCTTGGTGTTTTCACCATTGATCAAAGCACACAATCAGCTAAGGACTAAGGGAGCAAGAAGGAAGGAAGCAAGGATCAAAAGGCAAGAAGAGAGGCTAAGAGGATTGGTAAGTGTTTCATAAAATTTAGTTAAATAAATTGGTTAAAGGGAGCATGATTTGGCCATGGTATTGTAACACCCCAATTTCTCAATGAAATGGATAATTACGAAAATGCCCCTAGATGGGTAAATTTATTAATTATGATGTTAAATGAGAAAATAGTGGGGCCCATTGCTCAAATTAAGACCCTATGAGCACATTATAAATGTCAAATTTGATTGAATGGGTAATGTACATCAATTTGGGTCAATATGGGTAATTGGGTCAAAGGACTCAATTGGACCCAATGGGTCATAATGGACTTATTAGACCATTGGGTGATCCCAAATTTAATGGGGTTAAGCTGAATTGATTGGAAATCAAGTGGAGCAAAAATGGGTAGGTTTGATGCACATGTGAAAACCAAATGCAAATGGCTAAAACAGCCCATAAATGGGTCATATTGTCAAAACAGGTCAAGGAGCTAAAAAGGGGACCCAATGGATCGGGTTGACCTTGTTGACCACGGCTGACCGTGTGGGCCCTCAAATGAGCTCAATGGTGAGTCAAATTAGGTTGAGTGGGACTGAATTGAGTTGGTTTTGAATTAAGAAATGAGTTGACTAAAGTGCATTAAATGAGTGTCATTTAATGTGGTGAGCTGGACTTGTGAGTTGGGTGAGTCAAAATGGAAATCAAAGGGGCTGTAAAATCAGTGAGTTAAAGGGAAGATGAAAAGGTGCATGAGTCTCAAGCCACACAATGCAAGTCCCACACGTTGGGGACTTGTGGTGTGAGCTTCCATGCGAAGTCTTAAATGGAATTGATTTAAATGAGATAAGATTACATGGGGTTGCCAAAGGTTGCATTGGCTGGTGCCAATGGGTGACTTGGTTGTGCCAAGTGACCCTTTGGTTTAATCAAGAATTTATGAGGAAATTGAGAGATCATAGTGGCTGATTTACAAAAGAGGAAGACCACCCCATTTGGCCGATTTTCACACATAGAAAATCTTAAGAATCCTCATCTCTCTCCCTCTCTCCAAACTCTTTCTCCTGGCTGAACCAGCAATGGTGTTTTCACCAATGATCAAGCATAAACCAGCAAAGGAATGGAGACTAAGAAAGATAGGAAGTAAAGAGCAAAGGCAAGAGGAAAAGCTTGGAAGATTTGGTAAGTATTTCCATGGGTTGGCCGAACTTATCAAGAGTTAGACCTTGGTTCGTGTTTCATAAAAGTGATGAAAAATGTATCATTGGGTTCGGCCAATTTGGATGGCCGAAACCCATGAAAAGAATGGATTTATTTGGATGGTTTTTGTAAGATAAAACCATGGACTGTTTAAGATGTTAATTTAGACCTAAGTTGCATGTTTTAAAAAGGTTTAAATAATAGAATTCGGTGCCATGTTTTGGGCCATGGTATGGCCGATTGTATCAAGGAATTTAATCTTGGATAAAGGTTGTGTAATGGTTAAAAAAATATACCACTGGGTTTGGCCACCATGATTGGCCGAACCCCATGAAATTCATTTGGTTGGGCTATGGTTGTGAAGTCCACAAAACATACCAGTGGTGGAGGTATTTACATGTTTTAATTAGGTCATGATATGTTGAATTTGTAACGCCCGCCCCTTTTCACCGAAATGTCAGAGTCTATTCTTTTTTTTTTAAAGAAAAGTGACAAAGGGCGCGGACGTCACTACGCGAGTTAAGTCCGAGCTTCTAAAGCTCGGCCCTTAACTGGCCAACCCTACACGTGCGTGGAGCCAAGTCCGCAAGTACGGTTCACGCGTACACATAAGCTCAAGTAATATTACTTCTCAGTGCGGAATTAACAACAAAGACTATCCTACAGATTTGAGATAGCAGGGAAGATAACATTCATTTAAGTTTCTATAATACCTCAAAACCATAATGTCCATAATAAAATCCCAAAGCATAGCCAGTAATCTAATTTATTACATTCCGACAAGCTAAGTTACTTTAAAATTACATCTCCAAAATGTAAACGTAAATAAACTAAGACTGCGCTTCCCAAGCTCCTAAGCTTGGCTCCTGTCATGTCCACCGCTTCCTCCGTCTCCTGCGTCATCAACTAGGGGAGAAGTAGGGCGTTAGTCAACGCGCCCAGTAGGACTCCGAGTAGGGCTAGCACATGGATTAGTAATAACAGCATGCAGATAATATTATAGAAAAGCCATGCACTTTGGGCAATGTCATGCAATGGGTGTTCTATGTCATGAATCCCACCCATCAATCTCATCCTCATTCTACAATGTCCCTTTTTCAATCATCCATAGTGTCCCAAATAAATCCATACCATCATCGTGCTATGACCCTCTTGATGGAAAAGCCTCATCAAGATGCGATCCACACTAGGCATCCCCCCCTTGATGGAAAAACCATCATCAAGGTATACCAAATACATACAACATCCCCCTTGATGGAAAACCATCATCAAGGTATCATAATTACAAGAGTCCCCCCTTGATGGCAAATCCTCATCAAGGTATAATAATACATAAGTGAAATGTTCCCATGCTGTTTATCGGTCGCTCCGATGGAGCATGGACTCCGGTTTCATTTCATCCTTCCCCTGTCTTATGCCTCCCATGCCATGCATGAGATGTAGATGCCATATGCCATGTAATATATGAAATTCAATAGTAATAAAACCCATCTTAAAACAATTACAAGATTACCAATTAAATCCAAGGGAAACCATCCCACTATATTTAATCCAAAACCCATCATAAGCATTCACATAATTTCCAAAAAATTTAGAGTAAAACATCACATGATACATAATCCAAAACTTATCTTAAAGATAACCACATGATTTCCAAAATAGATTAAAGAAAATATCACCCAAATCCATTGCTTACAAAGAGGTAGGTATCCTACCAAATACTGATAACGTCCTTTTTCGTTCTAGTCCGATAATTCCGGTCGCCGTTTGCGTACCGTTGCGATGTGCCAATACCTTGTTATACATTTCCCAAGTTAGTCTATATCTTATCCACGATTAAGTCTCTAACTGATCATAAACCTATGTTCATTAATGATCTTTAACCACATTATAAGATTACCATAATCAGCCCTTATCTTGGCCTCTTTCTCCATTGATTTCAACACATATGTAATTCAATCCATAACTGATCTATATACTTAGATCCATTAATGACTTACCAATCATGTCATAGGATCATTAAAATCAGTCCCTTTAATTTTATATCATCTCCATTTATCCTACCGGATTAGTAGTGTCTTAGAAAATATCCAAAAATTGTACATTTCAATTCAGTCGACTGAATCACAGATTCAGTCGACTGATTTTGAGTCAGATTGTCTGTTTGTCTTGCCAGTTCAGTTTCAGTCGACTGAAATATACATTCAGTCGGCTGAAACATGGTTCATACCCTTTCAGTCGACTGAATCACAGATTTAGTCGGCTGATTTTGAATCAGATCGTCTGTTTTTCTTGCCAGTTTATTTTCAGTCGACTGAAATACACATTCAGTCGGCTGAACTATCAATCATCCGTTTACGTGTTTAATAAGCATTCCTTCAGTCGACTAAATCATATATTCAGTCGGCTGAAACTTCCTAAAACCTTTTTCTTGTCCGAGACGTTTGTGTTCAGTCGACTGAATCATCAGATTCAGTCGGCTGAAACTCCCAGAAAACTCTTCCTATTATCATGTCATCCTTAGTTTCAGTCGACTGACTCCCTTGATTCAGTCGGCTGAAACTCCCAGAAGCTCGTTTCTGATTCGTTCATCATCAGTTCAGTCAGCTGAAACTCGCAGAACTTCGTTTCTGCTTCGTTCATTATCTATTCAGTCGACTGAATCTCTGATTCAGTCGACTGAGTGTTTTGTCAGTCCTTTCCATTGTATGTTTTGTACTT